>CM065381.1:35584835-36222335 GCA_033060915.1 Euryodendron excelsum | reverse complement strand
AGTGTTTTGTCTACAAGGAGTCAGGGCACTGGAAGTTGCAATGTCCAGTTTATCTAGCTAAACAGAACAATAAAGGTAAATCTCATTCACTAGTAGTTGAAACATGTTTAACAGTGTTATAGCCACAATTTAGCCAAAACACTTTTCCATAAAGTTTACTTGAGCAATCATAGTATCCGCTCAAGCTAACTAACTCTGTCTTATGCAATCCTCAGCTCTTAATCCCTAATCTTAACATTACAAGCATGAATAAAGAAAACACAGTCTTACATGATTTTATCATAAAATTAATCAATTAAAAACCTACCACATAATTGCTTTCCTTAAGAAATCAATTTGTTTAACTATTAATGGCTGTCTGCGTTTAAATCTTCCTCTACCAGATCACAACCAGCTCAAAGCCTACCCATTGCCAGCCCTATTACAATTGCTTGGAGGAAACCGAATTTGTTTCCCACCTTAATTATGATCAGTTCAGATTGCATTTACAAGCACATCAACTAATAAATCACTTTTTTTTTTCCTAGTAAACTGAATGATGAAGTCGAACTTTTTAATCCTCTGTCATTTTCCAAATTCGACCCATTCAAGATCAATGCATTTATATTTGTCAGCATGTGGACCTTCTCTTGAACTCCCTTCTTACTTTTCTCCTTCTGGTTGTTGGCGACTCATTTATGATGATATCCACATGTTTTGCAGGAGGCAGGTCCCCAAGAAGTGGCATCAACTTCTTCTGATGGACCTTGACTAGCAGCTAAAATCCGGTCTCTGTGGGCTCAATTTTTCTACAAGGAAGTTACTATGGGATGTGGAAGTTTTGTAAAGGACTTGCAGAGGCTATCGCATTTTAGCAGGAACCTGTTTTGTGACCGACTGGGTTGAAATTTTGCTTTCCATGTTGTACACGTGAATTCAAAAAGCATCTATTTATATGTAAAACAATACTAAGTAATGCATTAGATACACAGATACTATTATAGGGTTCTTTTCTCTCTCTCTTATTCTCTTGGAAAGGGATTACAATAAGGGCCGCCAGAAAGAGGATTGGGAGGGGTTCAAACTCATGACCTCCTTAATAGAGGGTAGTAACTCTTTTATCGTCTTTATTTATTCTAACATATTCAAAATTTACTTACCCTAAAAACAAAAAAAGAATTCAAATTGGGGCACAAACTTAACTTGCACTACATACTCTAGTGCCATAGAACACTTTAGCCACCTACTAAATAGACGTTATGGAGACTAAAATTCAAGTATCGAGTGAAGAAATCTAAGCTCTTACCCACTGAGGCTATCACTCGGTAGCAAAATCCCAATACATATGCTAAGAAAATTTTGATTAAGATTAAGGGCGGAGCCAAGATTTTGTTTTCAGGAATGCCAAAATTTGAAATACAATTTTTCACTTATTGATATAAATATTATATTTTAAATTTTCGTTGTGTATATTTTAAGTTCAAACGTGAGAAATATAGTAATATATATATATATAAATAAAACTAACTCCTATTCAATATCAAAAAAATATAAAAAAATAAATTAATTGCTTCTTTGTACATTTCAACTCAATCAATTATTAAAATGGAACTCAATGTTTTTTTTTTAAATATTTAAAAGTCAACATTGATTGATTCTATGCTTAAATTTTATTGCAATTTCATTATATATATATATATATATCCGAAGTCAGGACTATGGACTAGTTTTAAACTTTTAAGTGCTCTATAATGTACATGTGTGTGTTTGTGCGTCTCTGTGCTTTTATTTGGTGGGTAATGCAAACTTATTGAATTGGTGCGCATTAGAAAGCTCATTAACTGTTGAAAATTCATTGGATTGGGAGGGACGCACAGGAAAAAATTGGTAGTACCCAGAGTCCAATATATACAAGAGTAATGCTATACAATCACATACATAATTTATGTAGAGAGTGATGAGGTTGAATAACAGTCTTTCATTTTAAAATAAATCAAGCATTTGGTTGATATCTGTAAAAGTTTTTTAGAAGAATATAATTTTTGTATATAAAATTTTTAATTTGTTATAAGTTTAGAATTTTAAAAATAGTTAAATTGTGCAGGGTGCCAATAAAATAAATTTTTATCAAAATATCATATACACATACTATAGGAGGGCTACACAAAAAGTGGGGGGTGACATGGCACTTCTTGCCCCTTTGAGTGGTTCCGCCCTGATTAAGATGTAAAGTAATTTATTTTTTGTTTTTACGGATGTGGAATAAGTGTTTTTCCTTTAATTGTTTTACGCTTTGTTTAGAGAAAAGGCAATTAACATGGGGATTTAGGTTTTCTCTAATCCATGGACGAAGGAAGAAAGATGTCCATTAACTTAATTAGAGATTCAACGCATCATTAAGAAAAAAATAGAGGTACTTATAATTTATCCGCCTGTGGTTTGAATCAAAATTAGATGATCCCCCTGTGATTTAAAAATAAACAAATGACCCATGTGGTTTAGACTTATCTATAAAATGAATAAAAATATTAGATTTAATAAAAATTTTGTCGTAGGGGTATTTTGTCACTTTATCTCTCCAAATTAAAACATCAAAAAAGATGATTTGATGCCGAATTGTTTTTTTCTATTCTAATTTGGAGATATAAAATGATAAAAATATTGTAATGACCTCATTTTTGCCCGCTCGGCAATCTCCGGCCTGACTGGATCCTTTTTTCAAATAACACAATACATGCAAGCCTAAGACAAGTCTTTAAAACTCTAATCTAGTCAACTAGTCGCTTCCTGGACCCACAAGGCCCAACTGAAGCCATAAACACCATTATGCCCCTAGGCATTCTAGGTAGCCTTCCGAGACCAAGTGGTCTCGGGAACCAACGCCATCCAAGTAGCTTGTTGAGATCGGGCGATCTCGGGAACCAACACCTTATCAAATTTTAAACGGTTCATTTTTGGCGCCTGCTATCCTGCTAATATAGAATGTCTGTCATTTGGTAGTTCTTCGAGACCAGGCGTTCTCGGAAACTAATACCACCATCACAAGTAGCTTTCTAAGATCAGGCGTTCTTAAGAACCAACAATACCCTACAGGTAGCTCTCTGAGACCGGGGGGTCTCAGGGACCAACACTGCATAGGTAGTTTTCCTAGGCCGGGCAGTCTAGGGAACTAATACCTAGGTCAACACTGGCGCCTGCTAGCCCGACTCGATGAAAAATGACCTAACTTGCCCCCTAGGCCTCTAGGCACGTCTCAAGAAAGTTCAAAATCCCTCAAGACGGTAAGTCCACCTTTCCAAAGTGTTATTAAGTAGTTAGGCGTACTCAACACACCATTCTGGCCAATTTCGGTCTCATTTCGGCTAACTCCAGTCAAAATGACCATTTTACCCCTAGGCGCCTTAGCACTGCACAAATCCTACCAAACAGTGAAAAACTCTTTCGAGATCATCCTCGAATGACCCGACATGCTTAACATAACACTACAGTCCATTTCTGACCTTTTTCAACCGAACTCGGTCAAAAATGACCATTTTGCCCCTAGCGACCCAAATGCGCTCCAAAATGACACCAGTCCTAGAATATTGAACGGAGGGCCTTGTCATACACCCCTGTTTAACCTAAGGTGGACCTTATGACACTAAACACTCCCGACTCAACGAAAGCCCCTTGGAGCGTCTCACAGATGATCTGCTAATATTTCCTTTTCTCCCGATTTCCTAGTTATAATGCATCATCAAACGACTTGAGAAATGCGTAAACCAGGGGATTCCCAAAAGCTTGTTCATAGGTCTTTTCATCAATATGGCTCGATCGGAGAGATGACTTCCCAAAGCTTCTTATCGCATGGCTCGAAAACTGCTACTTTTAGCAACCCCTGTAGTGTCTCACAAACGCTCTGTCAAGAATGACTTTTTCTCTAATTCCCTGATTATAACGCACCATCAAACGATTTGAGAAATGCGTAAATTAAGAAATTTCTGAAAGTATTTCCAGAGTACTTTCCATCGGTATAGTCTGATCAGAGAGATCGCTTCCCAAAGGCCTCGATCATGCGACATACAAACAGCTACTTTTGAACCCTCACAGAGCGTATCACAGACACTCCGCAAAAATGCAATTTCATGCACACTTTCCGAGACGATATCTCACACTTCCAAACACCATTCAGACTTTTCGAAAACTCAGATGTTCACGAGAAACCCTAGGAGAACAACATGGATGTAACCGATTCCTTCGAAACATTCCTGGTTGGCACAATTATTGAGGTGAAGTTTGAACGAACACTCTCGGCGATGAAGCGTATGCTATATGCACCCAGATTTTGATCAGATCGTTCAAACTTCGCTTAGCCTTTAAGATTTAGCCAGTACAGGGAGTGCCACGTGGCCTTCATTCTGTGGAACAGTATCAGCGCATGTAGCACATGCACCTGTGTAAATTTTACACAGGTGCATGTCCTACATGCGCCAGTGTCCAAAAATTCACCTATAAATACAGGCCTTCCGCTTTGCATATGGGAGAATAAAAAAATTGTGACGAAACTCTGCACAAATAGTTCCAAAAATCTAAAACCCTTCATATACTCCTCTCCCCAAACACTTAGGTTATAGTTTACCTCACTCTAACCCATACACCTCACCTATAAGGCCCTCCATACCATAGAAGACTTTGTTCCAACCCCTTCCAAGTCCATCCAAGATCAAATCCAAGCATCTAATGAAGTTTGAGAGTGTTTGAAGGCAAAAGGTGGTATTTCTTTTTATATTTTGGTCATCCCCCACTCCTCTCTTCTCCCTCCTAGCCTACTTAGGCTATTCTCTATTTTAATCCCCATCTTCTACCCCTTATTCTTGCAAGCTTGAGACAAGAGAGCTCCTTGCTCATGCCTAGAGGAAAGCTAGTGAGAGCCACCGTGTAGGGGGATCTCTCACTAGCGTACTTTAAGATAGTATGGCCTTGGAGCACTTTGATTATGTGGTGTAACTTCTAGCCTTGTATGAATTCATGACCTTCTTTGCATATGGCTAATTTCTTCATGTTTTGAGTGCTTGGCTTTATTTTCATATTTATAACCATGCTTTCCAAAGTTGCACTATTCTCATTTCCATGTCATTTTCAAGCTCTTTACTCCAATGATCTCTTCAAAGTGGTTCTAAGAGTTGGTCCCTTGAAGTTTAGGATGAGACCTTAAAAAATCATGCCTTAGAATAGCCCTCCATTAATCCTTAACTCATACTTTTACATCTTTGCATTTCTACTTACATAAAAATGATTTTCAAACTTGTCAATTTTAGAGGTTTCTATTTTCACAAGTTTAGTGGTTGGAATGGCCCCATGTAACCCTCTCTTGAGTGGTCTCTCTTATCATTGGCCATAAGAGCTCTAGCTTGTTAGAATGGTTCCCTTCCTTTTCTATTCTTGTATAAAAATTATTTTTAAATGTTTCAATTTCAAAGGTTTCTATTCTCACAAGTTTAGTGGTTGGAATGGCCCCATGTAACCCTCTCTTGAGTGGTCTCTCTTATCATTGGCCATAGAAACCCTAACTTGTTAGAATGGTTTCCTCTTCTAAAAATAGTTTTCAAGACCTTCTTTTTAAACATAGCTTTCAAAAGTTCATTAAAAATAATTTTTTAAAAGTCATCATTAACATGTTGATTTTCAAAGTTCCTGCTCTTTTCCAGATAAGGGTTATAATAGTCCTAAAGAAAACCTTCTTCGGAGTGGTTTTCAAACATCAGCCATATAAACCGTATACTTGATCTGAGTCAATTTTCATAGAAATGATCTTTAAAAGGTTTTTTCACAAGAGTCCTTTGCATAACATGCTTTGGTTTCCAAAACCCCTTTTAAAAATGCACAAAGCCACCTTTCAAAACCACTTTCCAACCCTATGTTAATTAGACCCTAATTGTCCAACCTCATGTCAACCAAACCCTAGGTTAACCTAACCATAGCTAGTTAACCCTACGTAACCTAACCTTAATTAGTTAATCATAGTTCAATTCAACCCTAGGTTAACTAAACCCTAGTTGTCCAAACCTTAGGTTAACCTAACCTTAATTAGTTAACCTTATACCACTTTAACCCTAGGTCAACCTAACCCAAGTTAGTTAATTCTAGGTCAATCTAGCCTTAGTCTAACTTAACCCTAGTTGTCCAAACCCTAGGTTAACCTAACCCAAGTTAGTTAACCTTAGGTCACCCTAACCTTAAGTCAACCCAACCGAGGTTAGTATGCTTCAAGGTTCCAACTCAAGAACCTTTTTTTTTTTTTTTTAAATGATCATTCAGTTTAAAACTATTCTCATAACCTATTTTCAAAAACCCCCTATTCTCTTGAAATTTCAAAAATCAACTCTATACTCTCGTACCCTATCTCTAAAGATGTCTCCATTTTCAAATACTCTTTCCAAAATGTTTCCGAGAACTCACAACCCTCAGGTGTCCCTACCCTTTTTATGGTTAGGGATTCCAAGGGAAGACGATATATTAAGTACAACCTCCAAGGTTGTCCATATTAGAGTGCTAAAGTCCTAGGTGTTTTCAAAAACCACTTTTAAAAGCTTTTCGAAGACAAGTTTATTAAAACACTTCAAAACCCTACCTCCAAGGTTTTCAAAATAAGACTTCAAAATATTTTCAAAACTTTCTTGAGTAATTTCAAAGTATTTCCAAAACTCCCTCGAGTTGTTCCAGAAACATTTCAAAACACTTCAAAACCCTATTTCAAGAGCGTTTTTCAAAAACCTTCAAGTTCTATTCCAAAAACACCCCAACATCCGACTTCAAATCATTTTTTTTCAAAGACCACAAAGTGTCCTTGAACCATTCCAAAGACCCCAAATCATCTTCAAACATTTCAAAGGCCCTAATGTGTCTACTTTTTATCGAACTCTTGCCTGAACTACGAATGACCTGATTCTCACCAAATGAGATACGTAGGTGACCTAAAATGGTGTGGTCATAACTTTTATTTCAACTCAAGTCCTGTTTCAAAACTCTCTATCAATTCAAGACCCCTATTTCAAACTCCTTCAAAACTTTTATGTTCTCAAACATGTTCCTCAAAACTTGCATCATGCATCACTCATCCAAAAAGTGATGACTAAACCCCGTTTTTAAAATTCTAAAGTGGATAGTAAGTGGATAGTGGTAACCAGCTATTCTAGTGAGTGAACAAAAGGGTGAATAGACATATAGATACCGAAAGGGTAGGGTTGGGTGATGATCTTAGGATATCTTTCCTACATGTAACCAACCCTCGGACCATAGATTTTTATTTTTGAAAGACCAAAATGGAGTTATTTTCAAAAAGGGGTTAAAAATTTTCAAAGGTTGTCAAACAACCTATTTTCTATAAAAAAAAAAAAACGCTCTCGCGAAGGAGTTTTCCAAAATCTTTTTCTAAAATCCCAAGTTTAATTTTCGGATTATATTTAGTTTAGGTGACCTAACTCACGTCAATCAAGTTAGGTGGTGACTCCTATGTTTCTAAAAAGCCCTTAACCAAACTAATTTCAAGTTTAAACCTAGTCGCACTCATCCTTTTAGGAGGATGAGATCTAATGATAGAGTTCCGTATTTTTCCTGAGCCAAAAGGACTTGGTCAAAAACCAGGGTGCAACAAATATCTCTATGACAGAATTTTTTTTTTAAAATCTAAAAGTTTTCATGCATTTTTACAGATAAGTCTAAATAATATGGGGTCATATGTTCACTTTTAAACCACAAGAAGACCATTTAACTTTGGCTCAAATCACAAGAGAGTAAAGTGTAATTACCCAAAAAAATATAAAAAAATAAGATATGAAATTTTTAACTAAGGGATCTATTTTAATCTCTTCAATGTTTGTTGTTAAGTTCTAGAACTTATTTTCTACTTGAAGGATGTCCCACTACGTGGTGGTTGGTTTGGGTAAGTGAGAGACAAAAAATAGAAAATAATTAGGGGTGGTTCACTCTTGTTTCTTTGCTCAACAAAAAGATGAGCAAGAAGCTGAGTAGTGAGTACTTGCTCACACCCGCTTCTTACCTTCCGTTAAGGGATAATCCCTTGAGCATGTCACCTTTGTTGCTATCCATACTTGATCCACTTATGATTAACCCATGGAACTCTCTAAGCACATGGTTTAATCTTATACTCACAATCCTAATATTATTTATTGATGCAATAACTATATTATTGAGAGTCTTGGAAGTCATCATTAATGTAGTCTAACCATTAACTATATTATTGGTTATCCTTTTGCATTTTGAAGGTTATTATCATGACTAGTTGAATCTCTTGAGAGCAAGATGAAGCCCACTAGTGGTTATGTATTTACACTAGCTGGAGAAGTAGTATTATGAAAATCTGCCAAACAGATTGTGATTGTGAACTCCACCATAGAATTTGTAATTGTCTTAGAGAAGGCATACTCTAAAGCAGAGTGACTGATGTCTTTGTACTAGACATTTCTTTGTAAAATGATCTTGGTGATTGCCAAGATGCTATAGCATGAGCAAGAAACAAAAGTGTACACGTGAGGCAGAACATTGTTCTTTGGCCTATGAGTTATGGAGCAATTGCCTGTTTTCTTTAGCATGTAAAGGTGGTGTGTGGCAGTGCACACTTGATGAGTTCACCTATGTGAGTGTGGACATGGGGCCGCTTCTTATGAGAGTTAGCTCTAACTCTCTAGAGCACTCATAAAAATCTAGGTAAGAAGCATGGCCATAAAGGTGCCAATCCGAGAGCTCGTCTTTAAAAAACTTGAAATGTTGTGTATAGTTCAATTGAGTCATACCAATAGCGTAAGGTTCAAGACTTTAAGTCACATTGCACTGGTGGCTTTTGTTTTGTTAACACTAAATGTCGATTCAAGTCCACAAGATATCAACATTAATGCACTTCATATTTCACCCAAAGTTTTATTTTTTAAATTTTGAATCATGTAGGGGATAGTAGAAAAATGCTTCAAAATTTTATTATACAACTAGTTAAGTTACTATTTAGTATTTACCACTATTTTGTACTATTTATGAAGCCCACGCATCTACTATTATATACATATATAGATATATACACATATATGTGTGTGTGTGTGTGCGCGCGTGCGTGTATATATATAAGTGTTTTTTGAAAAAGGAAGAGAGAGAATCATAAAAGAAAAAAGAATATGAAAGAAGTGGTTGCATAAGTCAAAGTGAGAATGAAAAAAGGGAAGTGAATTTGGTTGATACATCATTCATTTATTACATTAGATTTTTGGACAGATTGATTAATTTCTTCTTTCCCCAACTTTTTGACTTTGAGACATGGCAACCTATGCATCGTCTCTGAACCGTTTGAGATTCTAGATCTATATATGTATAAGGCTTTTAAGTCTTATTTTGTACAGAGGATGGTTTTGGTTTTCCTATATACTATTTTGCTTGATTTGGTTTTCTCTTTTGGGCTTTCTAACAGACAAGTTCAAACTTTTCTGGTGAATGCACAACATAAAGGTTGATCATTGTATCTAGAGGACAATTGCCTATAGGCATATGCATTGAAGTTTTCAACCGTGTGGGGGCAAAATCGTTTCTTAAAGACAGCGGATTAATTTTCGTGCCTCGACACCTCTTTTCTCTAATTTGAAAATTTTTCTTTCTCTGAATCTTCTACGTGACTTATTTTCACTATGATAAACTTCTTGCGTTTTATATTAATTTATCAAAGCACAATTATTACACATATTTCCAAAAGTAATCATGCTAGCAAAGTGCTAAACGGTATGTGATGTTTGCAAGAAAAATTCGGTAATGGAATGAACGGGTTTACCTTTGAAAATTTATAATTCCTAAATTTAAACACTTTGAGGGCGTGCTATGGACTATTCAAATTCCAAGTGTAGAAAAATTCACTAGGTATTCATTCAAGCATTAATAACTATCTATTCTAATATATAAAGGCAACACCTTGGATGCTGCGTATATTTTTCACCTCCCAAAAATAACTAGACAAATTAACAAAATTTACATATCAAACCAGTGAGGGCATCAAAAAATTGTAAGTAACTATAAGGGCAAAATTGGAATACCAACCTACACAAATATTTCCTTACTTCGTAACTGCCTACGTTTTTCAAGCTTTTCAAGCTTTCTGGACTCTCAAATCTCTGATCTCTGCAACTTCTCCGTCAGTTCTCCGATCTTTACTTCTCTGGCCACCCAAGTTATCTCTCGCCCCAAAAACTCCAGCCAAAACTTTCTTGCACATTCAACGGCTCAACACCCTAGTATCAGCGGGTTTTCACCATTGCTTTGTCAGGCGTCCCAAACCAAACGCTTGCTTTCTGCAGGTATGAATCACAAACAACAATAGTATTCATCACGTTATTTATGTTGCCCATGCCAAGCATCAGTATGCATAATATATGTGTGTATATATATATATATATTACTGTTATTGGCCTTCAATTAAAAAGTGTAAAACCATTGAAAGGAATTTTGAAGGAATAAAATAACTACATGTGCCCTTCAAACATCATGCATGTGGTGTTAAAAGGAACCATTACAATTCCCAAAAAAAAAAATTAAGATGTGGTGTTAAACGGACATGTATACAGATTTTGCACCAACTACCAAAGTTTTCTTCTCCAAACTCATTGTCAACCCATTGTATACCAATGCACTTGATTATATTTTCACACCATCATGTTCGATGTTCTGCGAATCATTCTCCTCTCTTCTTTTTTCTTTTTTTTCCTTCTTCCTTTCTTCTTCCTTACTTGATCTACCAATACTCCAAAATAAACCCAACTTCATCTTCCAACTCCAACCCACAAAAACTAAACACTCTACCTGTCACCGATCTACCCATGGCATCCATGACTTACAATTGTGCTTATTTTAAAGTACTATTGTAAAGGGAAAAAAAATAAATTGTTGTTTCCTGCTTGGGTTATTGTCTTTTCTTTTCCCACCTCAATTCTATGCACAATACGTTAATGTGACTCCCTATTTCTGCTTTATGCACATACAATTACTGACAACTCTCAGCTTTTTTCAGAGTTTCAACCATGTTCACTTTTAAGACTCCAAATTCATGGTACATTAGTACTGTTACAAGGTCCATAATGGTGCAATAGCTACATTAAGGAAAATTTTTATTACAAAAATATGAATTTACTTTACATTCCTATTCAAATTCTATTACTCCACAACATGATTTAGCTAGGTAAAATTTGGTCTAGGACAAATCAACAGTTTCATAATTGCATTAGAATTTTTTGGGTATTAAATGAGTGCATTATTTAAGTATCTCTTATGTTGAAGGTACCTAATCTTTGCTTTGTGCAATTTTATAACTCAGAATGCCCTTTTGGAGTTGTTTTATAATTTTTGGTGGCTACTGAATATCTCCACTGAACATCTCTAGTTAAGTATTTATATCTTATGTACATTTTAAATATATCAAAATGCACTCCACCTTGATCATATATGTCATGCAGTAGTCAGTAATTTTATTCGTTCAATTTCCCAACCCTCTTTTGAGGGAAAGATTTTTCTTATTTGCTAATAGTTATGTTACATATATTTAGACTGTTCTGCTCAACACGATATCTACAATTAATTTAAACTGTGAAAAATATCAACTGTACATAGATTTCTATCACCCTGATAAAAATTAACATACACATAAAAAAATAATAAATTAAAAAGACTCTCTTCTTTGTTTAAAGAAATTAAAGAAGATTTAAACTTCTTCACGTGTTACATCCATTTACATGACATGGAATACTTACACACACACACACACACACCCACACACCCACACATATAAAATTTATATATTTGATTAATAAATTCTTTCAAAAGACAATTTTAATATTTCAACCAAAAAAAAGTCCTCAAAAAAAAAAAAAAAAAAGAGAAGCATGGACAAATTAGTGATATTGATATTAAAGCTTGAAATATAATGGGATATCAACCTTCTTAACGAGATAATAACAATATTTTTAAAAAAAATTAGAAAACAAACATTATTGATGTACCAAACTCTCACATATTTGGGGCAACACTTTCTTCTTTAGATAATTTAACAATGCCCAACGTCTACACTTTACATTTTTTTCTTATATTTTAGACCAAATTGTTAATATATAACTATTACAGGAAGGGATAGAAAGGAAGTGCCAATGGATTCAAACCTCGAAGATACTCTACATGAAATACTAGTGTCATCAAATGCTACAGAAATTAGAGAACAATCAGTTAGTCGAGCGTTTAAAACGAGTTAAAGAACAACGTTGTGACTGGCAACGACGTCGTCGACAACATCTTACCCCAAAAGTGGCTGCAGAAGAAAGAGAAAGACATAGACTATCAGACCAATTACGAGTGCAAAACATGTCTCATGACCAACTTTCTCAAAGATTAGACCGACGACGTTAAACACAAAGAATGAGAAGGCTTAGCAATCGCTCAGAATTAGCTAACATTCAATCTCCTTCTGCAAGAATTCAACAAAGAGAGATATGTCACGATTATGCTATACAAAGAAGGATTTCATAGAGCATTGAGCAACGAGAGCAACAATTAGCAGTATGAAGATCAAACTATAGACAATTTCAATTGACAAGTACAAAATATCTTTTTGGAACTTCAAAATATCATACAACATACAATGATTCATTACGAGTATCATCCCTTACATTAAATCCTACTTATTTTTTTAACTATAAAAAAAAGGGGATAGGATCAACTTCTAACTTTCTTATTGGAGACCTAAGACGAAGCCAATCAGTAAGGTTTAGGCGCCACCCTAGATCAACATCGTTGCTTGCATTTAACGAACAAGGTAAGTTAACTGTAATAGATGAGTTATACCCAGTTCAGTTTATAAAGATGGAACAATTACAAGGTAATGTCCCTTTTTTCACCATCCACTATATTTAAACCTTCTTAATTTCTTTTCACATAAATCATACAGACAGGATCAATGCCTAACTTTTTTGACGGAGTCCCAAGATGAAATCGATCAACATGGCATCGTTCTAGATCAACATTGTTGCCTACTTTATATGAACAAGGTAGGTCAACAGTGGCAAACGAGTCTTACCCAATTCCAGTTAAAGGTATGGCTCTTTAGTTTTATTCATAATACTTAATGATGTTGTCATATCAATTTAATAATTTCTTTCCTTCAATTATTAAGTTGTATTAAAAAAAGGGACACTTAACAACATAATATTCACCTAAAATTTAGACAGTTTTTAATAGTATATTTATGCTTACATCTATAGCTAACATTCTTCAAAGAGTGTCAAGAAAGAATCGCCTTACACGTATAAGGTGTTTATGTCGATCAATCCCTTTACCGACCATTCAGGAAGGAGGCAGTGCAAGTATGGCTGAGTCGACAAATGCAATTCCAGCTGAAGGTACATTTATAAATAGCACTACTATCTATGCAAAAGCTAATTTTTAAAAATATGAACAAAATCTAATTAAGGATATTCACTTCCTAAACATTTAGCAGGTCTACAATCAGTTGCTATTGTTTCTAGAATAGGGTACACATCAACTCAACACACAAACGCCATATGCCCATCTCGATATATTCTTACTCATTCAACTTATGAGTATGGTAGCACAAGTGCATGTAGAGAAGAATCACATCAACAAGGTTTGGTAGAAGGTATTACTCAAATACTTTGTTTTTAAATGAATATCCTTAAATTTATAACATTTGACACTTAGTTTGGTACTATATTAAAATGCAATGTCATATGTCTGATAATGTGCTAATTGTGAATTTACTATATTTCTATAAAAGATGAGATTGATGTTGATCTTATGGGTGCTAATCCAGTAACCATGCAAACAATTGGTGGTACTCGATCATACAATAATAGGAGAAACTATAATTGTGCATGAGATTTTCATGAGTCCCGAGGAATACTAACATCACAACTATCAGGACCCACTATATGTCCACATTGCGGAGCACGATAATTCCTTCATGAATCGTATGATATGTGTTGCAAGACTGGAAGGACTATTTTGCCACTAATACCAGTTCCGACTGAGATGGTCGAACTTTTTTCTGACCAAACTGCACAAGGCTGTCATTTTAGACAAAAGATCAGAGCCTAGAACCATGTATTCTCTTTCACTTCAATGGGAGTTCATGTTGATGAAAACTTGACTGGAAGATCAAGAGGTGTGTACACTTTCCATGCACAAGGTGTAATATACCATAAGATTGGTAGTCTATTACCGAATGCAAGTGACAGACCACGATATTTGTAGCTTTACACATATGACACTGATCATGAAGTGGAAAATTGAATGTCAGAAAATGATGGAATACAGATACAATTGATTGAGAAGATAAAGCATATTTTAGATGCTTATAACCCATTTGTACATATGTTTCGTCAAATGGCACTTTGTTCAGATATTCATAATTATAAGCTCATCATTAGAGAACAACCATTTGATCGATGGCAATACACCCTGCCTACGGCTTCTCAAGTTACTGTGATTTTAGTTGGTGGGGAGGAAGCTACAAATATGAAAGGAAAAGATATTATTGTTCAATCTATAAGTGGCTGACTTCTCAATGTTCAAGATGTCACGGGCTTCTATGATTCATTGCAATATTCATTATTATTACCTTATGGACCATATGGATGAGATGTACATACCCGAAACAATAATGGATCCAAGGTGACATTTCGTGGCTACTATGCATATATGTTGTAGGTGAGTATATGTTTCAATTAAAAAAGTTATAATTTAATTTAATGTCCACATTTAAATGTCATTTTATTACTTAACATTACATTTATACATATTTTAGATACGTCCTAATCATGAATCACTTCTTCTTCGTGGGGGATGCCTTCTGCAATAATATGTAGTTGACAATTTTGTTAAGATTGAATCTCACAAACTTAGATGGTTAAAAGATCACCAGAATGACATTTGAGCAAAATTGTATGTTGGTCTCCAAGATTCTTTGGCAATGGGCAGAGATTTTGCAGGTATGAATCGTCAACAATGTTAGTGAAAATTTTATAACTTTCTCTGTGTTTACAAAAATTACTAATATTTAATAACCACAAATCCATAGGTGACGTGGGATAAAGAACCATATTACCATCATCATTTGTTAGTAGTCCACGTGATATGTACCAAAGATATCAGAACGCGATGGCTTTAGTTCAGAAGTATGGAAAACTTGACCTTTTCCTTACTATGACATGCAATCCTAATTGGAAGGAAATTTAGAATGACTTCTTACCGGAACAAGCTTCTCATGATCATCCCGATTTGCTTGTAAGAGTGTTTTGATCCAAATTTGAGGAATTTAAAAAAGACATTCTTACCAAACATATTATGGGCAAAGTTATTGCATATGTGTATGTAATTAAGTACCAAAAAAGGGGGTTGCCACATGTGCATATGGTACTCATTTTGGATGAGAGTGATAAGCTACACACTCTTGATGATTACGATCACGTGGTAAGAGCAAAAATTTCAAACAAAGAAGAAGAGCCTGAACTTTATAATGTTGTTCTTACGCACGAGAATGAGGATGAGAATGATCCACGGTCTGTGCGGTATGTATAATGAGCGGTGCCATTCATGAAAATGGGAGATGTAAAAGAAATTATCCTAAACCATTTTCTGCTGTAACCACTTTAGGAAATGATTCATACCCAATTTATCGAAGACGAGAAGATGGGGCGGTTTCTTCACATAATAATACTGAAATCATGGTTGACAACAGTTGGGTCATTCCATATAATGCATGGCTTCTTTTGAAGTATGATTGTCATATTAATGTGGAAATATGCAGCAATATTACAAGTGTGAAATATTTGTATAAATATATTTACACGGGCCCTGATCGAGTATCACTTGAAGTACATCTAGTCCCCAACAATGATGAAATACATAAATTTGTTGATGCGAGATGGGTTTGTGCTCCGGAAGCATTATGGAAGATATTCAAATTTTTAATGAGCCGAATGTACCCATCAGTAGAGCGTCTACAAATCCACCTGCAAAATAGATAACAGATCAGATTCCATAGTGACCAAAATATTTTAAACATTTTGGCTAACGAGCGTTGTACAAAGACGATGTTAACTGAATTTTTTGAGATGAATGTTGCAAATGGCAGAACAAACCGCTATTTATGTTGAGAGTTCCCACAACAGTTCAAATGGCACAAGGATGCAAAAAAATGGGAAGAAAGGTGAGTCATTATAAAGTTATTGGTAGGATTTACACAGTTTCACCATATGAAGGGGAAAGATTTTACTTGAGAGTTTTACTAAATCATGTAAGGGGCCCTCATTCTTTTGAACAACTCTTAACTGTTGATGGAATTACATATCCAACATTCAAGCAAGCAGCTGAGAAGCGCGGCTTATTGGAGTCTGATAATAGCATTTGACAATGTCTAGCTGAGGCATCAAACACTCATATGTCATCTGCACTTCGATGAATGTTTGTTACTATATTGGTTTATTGTCAGCCAACTGGTGTTCAAAATTTGTGGGATGAATTTTATGGATCCATGGCTGAAGATTATCCTACTTCGTCTTCTACAAATAATGACAAGCTCATGAATAAACTGTTGCAAGATTTGAATGTTCTACTGATGCAACATTACAAAAGCATATTTGAGTATGATCTTCCAAGTTTCACTGTCGGTTTTAATGACAATTCTAGAATTGCGAAGCTAATACGACATGAGCTTTCTGTTGCCATTCCAGCGGAAGAATTGAATTCAATAGCGTCATTGAATACTGATCAGGCATCTGCATTTAATGCAATTATAAGAGCTATTGATTAAAATGAAAGTGCAACTTTTTTTATCAATGGCCTTGGAGGTACAGGAAAAACTTATTTGTGTCGGGCTCTATTAACATCGTTGAGAAGTCAAGGTCGTATTGCTTTAGCTACAGCAACATTAGGCATAGTAGCTACTCTTTTACCTGGTGGAAGAACTGCACGTTCACGATTTAAAATCCCCTTGATCTTCCAAGTTTCATTGTTAGTTTTAATGATAATTCTGGAATTGCGAAGCTAATACGAGATGAGCTTTCTGTTGCCATTCTAGCAAAAGATTTGAATTCAATAGCGTCATTGAATACCAATCAGACATCTGCATTTAATGCAATTATGGGAGCTATTGAACAAAATGAAAGTACAACTTTTTTTATCGATGGCCCTAGAGGTGCATGAAAAACTTGTTTGTATCGGGCTCCATTAGCATCATTGAGAAGTCAAGGTCGTATTACTTTAGCTACAACAACATTAGGCATAACAGCTACTCTTTTACCTGGTGGAAGAACTGCACGTTCACGATTTAAAATCCCCTTGATCTTCTAAGTTTCCCTGTCGGTTTCAATGACAATTCTGGAATTGTGAAGCTAATACGAGATGAGCTTTCTGTTGCCATTCCAGTAAAAGATTTGAATTCAATAGCGTCATTGAATACTGATCAATCATCTACATTTAATGGAATTATGGGAGCTAATGAACAAAATGAAAGTGCAACTTTTTTTATCTATGGCCCTGGAGGTACATGAAAAACTTATTTGTATCGGGCTCTATTAGCATCATTGAGAAGTCAAGGTCGTATTGCTTTAGCTACAGCAACATTAGGCATAGTAGCTACTCTTTTACCTAGTGGAAGAACTGCACATTGACGATGAAAAATCCCCTTGAATCCAGATGCATTTTCAGTTTGTGCAATTAGCAAGCAATCACATTTAGCAGAACTAATAAGACGAACAACAATAATTTTATGGGATGAAGTAACAATGACTCATCGTTATGCATTCGAAGCAGTGGATCAGACTTTAAGAGACATCATTGGTCTACAATTACCATTTGGAAGAAAAGTTATGGTTTTTTGTGGTGATTTTTGACAAGTACTTCCTGTTGTACCTAAGGCCACGAAAGCAGAAACAATTGATGCATGCATTGCTAAGTCACCTTTGTGGAGAAGTATTCGAGTTCTTTGATTAAAAGAAAATATGAGGTCTATAAATGATCGAGAATTTTCTGATTTCTTGCTTCGCATTGGTGATGGAAAAGAACATACCATTTGAGATGATATGATGCATATTCCAACATCAATGGTGATCCCCTGGGAGGACTAGAACTCAATGGATAAATTGATTGAACAAGGTATATCTTAATATGGTTAGTCATTCCACTAATAGTGCATATATGGTTCGCAGAGGCTTGATAACTCCTCAAAATGAAGATGTTGACTGCCTAAACAAAAGGGTGATTCAAAAATTTCATGGACAAGAAAGAGTTTACTACTCATTCGATGAAGTTGAAAATAACACTCATAATTTATATCAACAAGAGTTTTTGAATTCTATTGCACCTGGGGGCTTACCGCCACATGAATTGAGATTGAAAGTGGGTGCACCGATTATGCTTTTAAGAAACCTTGATCCAAGCAATGGTTTGTGTAATGGTACGAGACTAATTTGTCGTGGTTTGGGAGACAATTTCATAGGTGCTGAAATATTATCAGGCTATTTCAAGGGTACCCGAACTTTCTTTCATCGAATCCCCTTAAAGACCCTAGAGAACATAAAGCTACCGTTCGAGATGACTCGAAGACAGTTTCCAATTCATCTAAGTTTTGCTTTAACAATTAACAAGGCCTAAGGACAGACAATTCTAGATGTTGGTATTTTTTTTTTTAGAACATGTCTTCAGTCATGGACAACTATACGTGGCATTATCGAAAGGAACATCACAACATTCGACAAAAATTTTTGGTAAAAAGTGGATTAGTTGAAGGACAAGAAGGAGTGTACACAAAAAATGCTGTATACAAGGATGTACTACTGCCGACCACTTGAGATGGCTTCATGTATTCTATTTGAATTCAGCAGTTTCTTCAATTATCATCATTACTTTTTTTTAAATAATATTCCAATTTGTATTTACATTTTTGTGTTGATATCTAACACCATATCACCTATTTTGATGTATGAAAAATATTTGTTGCATTATTATCAAGTGAAAGAATTTTAAAAAGAGTTGACCTATCATGTAAAAATATTACATTGTATATGTGAGTTTGATTACCGTTCATTAATTAATACAATTGTACTAACATGTTTTCTAATAATGTAGCTATACTGGAAAAGTTTAAACAACTAGATGCTTTTGATAGATTTAAAGACGAGCAAGATTGTTCATACGATCCCAAAGTTAAAAAAGCAGGTAAATCTCTTAATTTTTCATTGACTTTTATGAGGGTTCAATAAATATAAAATGGCAACTTATATGCATGCATATACTCTTAATTTTTCATTGACTTTTATGAGGATTCGATAAATATAAAATGACAACTTATATACATGCATATATTCTGAATTTGTTAATCACATGTATATTTTAATAATTATTATAGGTGAGACAGTTCTCTATTTACAGTCCCGAGTGGGGGTAATCAATTAAAGCCAATAAAACTTGGCTGCAAAAGCTAATACTACAAGAGTTTAATTTACAAAATTAGTTTAGGTATGATAACTTGTTAACAATGGTGCATTTACATATCTCTACAAGTTCAAGTATTACTCATTACCAATATCATATTTTATAAGACTTATGATACATAGTTACATAACTTCATTGTGTATTTTTAGCAGGAATCCTATTATAGCTAAAATTGAGTATGATTTAAGTGAGGTATGCATTACATTTTTTAAAGTTTTTTTAAAAAATATTTAATACATCATTTTGAAGGTAACAAGATACTATGATTTGAACTATTGTAGGTGGGAATAAATTTTCGACGTCATCAATGGGATGAAGATACGGCATTTCGGTACAACATTTATAGGTTTAAATTGAGACAACTTTAAATGTTTATATATATGCACATTTATATTCTTATCATAATTTGATGAGAATTATTTCATTTTAAATTTAATAACAGTGGAAACTTACGGTATCAAGACAATAAAGATATAGAAGTGGTAATTTAAAGTTTCTTATAACTTTGCTTCTTATGCTTATGCATAAACTTATTGTTTTCAATTATATTGTTACTATGTTATTTATTTTTTCATTAAAAACATAGTTCTACAGTCAACGAAAAAAGGAGAAATTAAAATTTTATAAAGACATGTGTAGGAGTGTTACACGGTAAATCTTCTGCAGAGGTATATAGATAATGTCAAAATTATCTAATTACACATATTTTTATATTCTTTTAGGTTGATGGCAAAGAAAGCTGCAAAACAATTTAAATAGATATTCCAAGTTGGGTTCTATGTCAAAGCAAGTCAAATCCTAAGATGTAAGTTTTTTTTTTTTTAATTTATTGGTTGCGATATGATCTACTATTTTACACTTCTTCCTAATCTCATTCTTTTTACCTTATAGATTGTCCATGTTTTTTAAATAATTTTGTAGTATCGTGTACCTTACAAATACAATGTACGCATATGTATAAGTTAAAGTATAGTTTATAATTTAAAATTGTGGTATGTGTGACTTTCAAAATATTTAAAATTTTATCAAACTATACATTTAACTTAGCCAAAAAAAAAAAAAACTATAGATTTATAGTAAAAGTAAACAACTTGATGCTCAACATGAAAAAATAAACTTATATGAGGCCAAAAAAAAAAAAGAAACCCATTTGCACACGCATCGCGTGTGCCCCATTAATAACTATGCATATAAACATATAAAAGTAGTGACAAATAAGACACATAGACTTTTAGCGTGAAAACTTGACTACATGACCATCTCTTTTGGTCAGGTAAGCCAAGTACTATATGAACGGTTTACACAAGATAAGCTTATAACAAAATACCAAAACTCCACGGATACCATTCCAATCCTAAAGTTCTCTTGCTTGATTCATCCATTTTCCTTTCTCTAAGCTCTTGATTCTAATACTAAATTGCTACAGTACTCTTATTTGTTTGCAGAATTCACCAAGACGATCTCTCTAATGTGTTCTTAAAAGACATAAATGTAAAGGTAAACTAGACTGGCGATCCTTATAATAAAGGTTTCTAATGAAAGGATTGATTGCAAAACTTATCGGTCATTTTAGTTGGTAGAGCAAAATTTCTATTTCAAGCTAAGATGATAAACTACACTAAATATTAACCTTGGTCCCAGTTGAGTGGTTCAATTATTGGATTAATTGGTTGAATAATTCCTATCAAGAATTACTCTTCACACATATATATATATTGTCACGCCTTAGTTTTCGGGCCCAAGGTCCTTTTGGCTTGGAGACAAAAGCACAGAACTCTGTCATTAGAACTCATCCTCCTAAAAGGACGAGTGCGGCTAGGTTTGATCTTGAAATTGGTTGGACTAAGGATTTTTTAGAAAAATAGGAGTCGCCACCTAACTTGATTAAGGTGAGTTAGGTCACCTAAAACTAAGTGTTAATTCGAAGATTAAACTTAGGGTTTTTGAAAAAGGTTTTGAAAAACTCCATCGAGAGAGGGTTTTTGAGAAAATAGGTTGTTTGACAACCTTTAGAAAGTTTTAAGCCTTTTTAGAAAGTAACTCCATTTTGGTCATTTGAAAACAAAAATCTATGGTCCAAGGGTTGGTTACGTGCAGAGAAGATATCCTAAGATCATCACCCTACCCCGCCCTTTTGGTACCGACATGTCTAATCACCCTTTCGTTCACTCACTAGAATAACTGGCTACCATTATCCATTTAATATCCACTTTAGAATTTTGAAAATGGGGTTTAGTCATCATTGTTTGGACGAATGATGCATGATGAAAGTTTTGGAAGAAGTTTGAAAACATGGGAGTTTTGAAAAGGTTTGAGATAGAAACTTTGAATTGATAGAAACTTTTGAGAAAGGGATTGGAGTTGAAATAGAAGTTATTACTACACCATTTTAGGTTGGTTACATATCTCGCTTGACGAGAATCAAGTCATTCGTAGTTCGGGCAAGAGCCCGATGGAAAATAGGCGCATTAGGGCCTTTGGAATGTTTTAAAGTCACATTGAGACCTTTGGAGAGATGTGAAGACACTTTGAGGTCTTTAGAAAAAGAGAACTTGATAGTTTTGAAATCGGATGTTGGAGTGTTTTTGGAATAGGACTTGAAGGTTTTTGAAAAATGCTCTTGAAATAGGGTTTGGAAGTGCTTTGAAATGTTTTTGGAATCTAGCCTAAGTGTTTTCTGGAGCAGTTTTGCAGAGTTTCGCTTCAATTTTCGATTCTCGAATATGCAAAGGGGGAGGCCTGTATTTGTAGGCAAGCTGAGGCACATGCGCTAGTACTGTTCCATTGTCAGAATGCCACGTGGCATCCATTGTACTGGTTAAATCCTAACGGTTGATCGAACTTTGGTCGATTTGATCAAAATCTGGGCATATGTAGCATACACTCCGCCATTGGGAGTGTTTGTTTAAACTTTGCCTTGATAATTGAGCCAACCAAAAAGCTTTCGGAGGAATCGGTTGCACCCACGGTATTCTCCTAGGGTTTTTCGTGAACTTTCGTGTTTTCAAAAAGTTCAAATGGTGTTCAAAAGTGGGAGATATCATCTCGGGAAGTGTGCATAAAACGGTATCTCTGCGGAGCATCTATGATACACTCCGCAGGGGTTCAAAAGTAGCTGTTTTTGTGTCACATGATCAGGGCCTTCGGGAAGCGACCTTTCTGATTGGACCATACCAATGGAAAGTACTCTGGAAACACTTTCAGGAATTTCTTAAGTTACGCATTTCTCAAGTCGTTTGACAGTGCATTTTAATCAGGGAATTGGAGAAAAAGTCAACCTTGGTGGAGCGTTTGTGAGACTCTCTAGAGGTTGCGGAAAGTAATAATTTTCAAGTCACGCGATGAGGAGCTTCGAGAAGCGATCTATCCGATCGAGCCGTATCGATAGAAAGACCTATGAACGAGCCTTCGGGAGTTCCTTAGTTTACGCATTTCTCAAGTCATTTGATGGTGTGTTATAACCAAGGAATTGGGAGAAAAGTTGATTTTGGCAGAGCGTCTGCAAGACGCTCTGAGAAACTTTGTTTAAGCCAAGGGTTTTTGGTGTTGTAAGGTCCTTTTAGGTCAAACGGGGGTGTATGACAAGACCTGTCGTTCAAAATTCTAGGACCAGTGCTGTCTTGGGGTGTGTTGGGGTTGTTAGGGGCAAAATGGTCATTTTGGCCGAGTCTGGTTAAAAATGGTCAGGAATGGATTGGAGTGTAATATTAAGCGTGTTGAGTCATTTAGGGATGATCCTGGGAGAGTCTTTCACCGCTCGGTGGGATTTGTGTGGTGTTGGGAGGTTCAGGGGCAAAACGGTCATTTTGACTAGAGTTAGTCGGAATGGGACCAGAATTGTACCAAATGGCGTGTGAAGGACGCCTACGGGCTTAGCACCATTTTAGAAGGGTAGACTTACGGTTTTGAGGGATTTTGAACTTCCTCAAAACGTGCCTAGAGGCTCAAGGGGTAGGTTTGGTCATTTTTCACTGAGTCAGACTAGTAGGCGTCGGTGTTGACTTAGGTGTGGTTCCTAAGACCGCTCGGTTTCGAAAAACTACTTGTGCGGTGTTGGTCCTTGAGACCACCCGGTCTCTAAGAGCTACCTATAGGGTGGTGTTGGTTTCTGAGAACGCATAGTCTTAGAAAGCTACCTATGATAGTAGTGTTGGTCTCCGAGAACGTCTGGTCTTGGAGAACTACCAAATGATGGACATTCTACATTGTCGGGCTAGCAGGCGCCCGAGATTGCCCGATCTCAGGAAGCTACCTAGATAGCGTTGGTTCCTGAGACCGCTCGGTCCCAAAAAGCTGCCTAGAATGTTTAGGGGCATGATGGTGTTTATGGCTTCAGTGGGACCTTGTGGGCCCGAAACGCGACTAGTTGACTGGACTGAAATTTGAAAGACCCGTTTTGGGCTTGCACGTGTTGTGATGTTTGAAAACTGGATCCGGTCGAACCGGAGATTGCCGAATGAGCAAAAGTGGAGTACTTACATATATATATATATATATATATAAAAGAAGCAAATTTTCTTATGCTTTAAAGAGTTCAATTTTGAGACAGGATAGTGTAAAAAGAATTTACACACAGAGCACCAAAATATCACGTGTGTCTTATTTTCATGTTGTCCCTAAACTCGGTGTAACATTTTGGTATTTCATTTTTATAAATTTTTTTTATTACATTGTATAAAAAATTATGCTCGTATTATTAATGTCCTCAAAGTCTTGAGACAAAACTGGTGGAGGAGCATTGGCTTTATGGCATTACAGAGGCATCGTAGGTGCTGAAGGTCCTTTTTCCGTTAGGCTGGTCTTAGAATTTACAGCTATCATTTTGGAGGCTATTTTTCTTCTCACATACTTTTTCATTTACAAGAACAAGTGAATGAGGTTTTTATATATTTATTAATGTAGGACTCACTTACATTACGTCTATGTAGGTAAGAAAGTAGGTAAAAAAAAAAAAAAGTCTATCTAGGTAAGAAAGTAGGTAAAAAAAAAAAAATGTTTATGTATAGCATTATATCTTCAATCCGTGTTCCTCGGTCTTATGAAATGTCATAAATTGATTTGATGGATTGATTATTGCAAATACCTAATTAGCGGTATAAATGGACAGATCTTTGCGACCTCTATGAGAACGGGACGTCATTTGAACCCATGATGGAAGGAGCGAGAGTCTTGTTCTACTGGACCAAACCAGCTTGTCTAAAAAAATTATGTGACAAATTTATATTTTAACATAGTAAAGCGGTTACCCAATTTTAAAAGATATTATATTTAGTATAGAATCAAGGTAAAAGTAATTTACATTAGAAAATACCTTTACAATTTTATATTGGTACCCATTTTTATTGCTATTTAGTTGTTTTTTCATTGTTTGAGATTTGTTCTGACTATGGCCCAAGTCCTATGATTACCAATACTCAATTGAGATTTAAGGTAATATTAGAAAAATGAAATATTTATTTTAGTTTGGAATGTAAACCAATGCTATAAAGAAATTTTATATGATATCTTAGTGTCATATCTTAGTTAAGGCTAAATGGCTGTTCTTTTTATTTTGGTATATTAATGTAGTTTGCTTTATTAGTTGAAATTTTTTAAAGAACGATTCTTGGCCCCCTAAGATAAATTTCTGACTTCGTCCCGACACTCCAACCAAGATGCAGTAAAATAAATGAGACTAAATTTGATCACGATAAGGACAACAAGTACACAATAACTAAATTTAATCAAGATAAGGACAACCATTACGCAATATTCTTGCCATTGTAGGTTTTAGGGAGAGTGGATGCATGCAATTTTACACTTTTACCTCTCACATGTGGAGTTTCTAGCTAGTTTTGTATTTTAAAGTTGCTACACGTTGCGTCAAAACCCGTCCTAAATAAGATATAAAGATAAATACCAACTTGGACTAATAATAATTTTCAGCTATTTAAGTTGTACTGATTGTAATAATAATTTGCCGTAGAAGCAAGCCGATTTAGTGGATGACTTCGTAGAAAACCGCACTGTCTATATAGCAAATTAATTACTTCAGAAGAATGACTTAATGAAGATAGGGATAGACCCGGCGAACGAGGTTAATAATGAAAACCCGGATTAAATTAAAGCTAAACACAATGAAAAACAGAAATTCCAACCCAAACTGATTGATTATTGTTTTCTCTGTCGTGTTTTTCTTCTTCTTGCTCTTCTTTAGCTCAGACAAACATATTAAAAAAAAAAATTAACGTAGGTATAATAAATCCAACTAATTAATTCAATTAGCAAACCATTAACTAAATGAATACGGAGTGATAATACGACAAGTATGGATGGTCTGCCCCCATTGGACAGATCAGGTAAGTTCAGGCTGAATTTCCAGACCCAGTCCCTTGAGCTCTATTCCCGACCAGGTCTGCTAAGGAACCTTTAAGGGCAGAGTCCCAGCAGTGCACCAAGCATCACCATTAAGACACCCCGAGATTCTTGCCTGATAATCAGCTCTCATGATCCCATGATTGGGACAGTTACTCCCACGACTGGGGGCATGGTCCATGGAACCTAACATCAAAGCACGATACGTCTCCAAAATTTTGAAGGCATAATTTGAGGGCACGATTAGCTCTCTCATGAAGGTGCCCACGATTTGAGTCAACATTTCTATAAAAAGGGCAGTCATCATCTCGAAAAAGGTACGAAACTGATAAACCCTTAAGCATTGTTACTCTGCTTATTTATCTCTAGCCTAATTTTGGTATCGGAGTGTTTTTGGCAGGTACCACACCGGTGTCCCAAGCAGGAGGATTCATCGTCTCTATCGGTTGCATAAGAGGTCGAGAAGATCGTATGATGATGCAGCAAACTCGTGGTGGCTTGCCCCCGGGTCCAGGATGAACTCCCTGCTAGCTGGCCGGTGATCTCCTGCATTAAACCCACCAGTGTAGTGGTAGCCAAAGGCCCTCCGATGTTCAAGTTAGATTTCAAGGGATGAAGTTGATAGAGAGAAAAATAATGTCTTAGGGTTCTCTCTTGGGTTGTGTGTGTTAGTGTACCTGGAGAAAGGGTTGAGTTTTCCCTTTGTATGTTTGCATGGGGGTGGTAAGTGGCCTCTCCACGTGACGGCCTCTAGTTGGAGGATCAGAGAGGTGTTAGAACACTTGAGAGGGTCATCCCCACACTCCATGGTGGCGTGTGTCAAGACGGTGTCAGGGGTAAGGTGATTGTCGCTTGTACACTCCACGCCCACGCGCTAAGTATGTGCTAGGGTGTTTGATGTCAGTCTTGGGACCCATCAATGGTTGTCTGTTTGGGGCCGAGGGACGATCTGATCGGGGGCCGACCAAGCAGACGAGGGACCTAACCTGGTCGAGGGAACGCCATTACCAAATGCCCCCAATTCCTCAGGTCACCTGCTCGGGGCTAGGTGAATTCTAAGTGTCGGCCACCCACGAAACCCACGATATATTTATGGGAAGGCAGGCGCAATAATGGTTCCAACTGGCGCATCTTTTCGAGAACCGCCATGTGGCGACAGGCGATAGGTAGCCGTTGGGTGATAAGACGTGTCGAATCTTGGCCGTTAATGTCTCGTCAGGGCAGCGCATCCGGGCCGTTGATTTTAAAGAATGTGGGGGGGGGAGTTATTTGGCTGTTACCGCCCTTGCCCCTTCACTTTCCTTCATCAGCCTCTTCACAAAAACAAAAAAGAAAAGCACAGATAGAAGGCGAGAGACAAAAAACCTTTGATTCAGCTTGACGAGCAGCAAGCGAGGCCGATTACTTCTAGCCATCGTTGTCAGTCACCTTCTGTGCATTCGATTTGCGGCATGCAATCATGGTAAGGCCCTCTTTCTGATTGTATGTATTGATTGGCAACCCGCTGTGTCTGGGTTTACGAAAAGAGGGCAAAAATCCCCAACCTCCTAGGGTTTTTTGATAGGTCGGAGTTTGTTAGGTCGATATTTGAAGAAGTAGCCTTGTTATTCAAACCCGTATTACTTAGGATCAAAAACGAAAAACGGTTAGGCACTATAGGGAATCCGGAGCATGTGAGCTTGGATTCTAAGAAAATGGACTCGAATAAGTACAAGGTAGTTAGACGTAAGGCTGGAGATAAGGCCTCTGTTAGCGGCTCCAGGGAATCTATGGAGGTTCTTGAGTCGGGGCAGGCAGAGGCCGTTGACTTCAATGCCAAAGAGGGAGGAGAGTCGGGAGAGTCAGATGAAGAGGGTCTTGAGTACGAGGCCGTTAGGGTGTCCTTCGTTCTTACCAAGGAGAAGGTTGAGTACCTATTGGCCGTATATTAGATTCCACGAGGTTTGAAGCTCAGGGTCCCAAAAAGGAAGGATTGGGCGTGTTCGGCCAAGGAGGACGAAATCACCGTGTATGAGGGTGCGTTGGTTGGTGGCCTTTGTATGCCCTTTCCCCAACCCATTAGTAGGATCCTTCGATGGTTTCGTCTCTCTCCGGGGCAGATCCAGCCGAACGGGTGGAGGATTCTGCTCGGCTGCGCGGTCCTCTGGCAGATTGTCCATAAGAGGGACATCACGCCGGAGGAATTCCTATTTTGCTACAAACCAGCCGAGAGGGGTAAGGGCTGATGGTACTTGTCGGGTAGGTCAAAGGAGTATAACCTGGTCAGAGAGCTTCCTTCCTCAATCAAGAATTGGAAGGATCGGTTCTTTTTTGTCAGCAAGGACGGATGGGAGTTTCAACCCTGGGAGACCGACTTCTCTGTTCAGGTCCCCAGGCAATGGGGCTACCTGAGCAAGAAGGGTACGTTCTCTTTCTATACTAAACTTTGTTTTCGTTTCTTTTTGTTTTCTTTGTTTGAAGTGTCGGTGCCTTGACTTAGGTCTGTTTTGGGTGTCAGGTTGGTCTAAGCCCAAAATATCTAAGGAGTTGAGGGTGGCTATAAGGAAGGTCCAGCAACATGACGTCTGTAGTCACAAGCACTTGGTCACCGCCGAGAGCTTGTCGAATTACTTGCTAGGTCCTGAGCCTACAAGAGAGGCCCTAGCTGCAGAACGTGAAAGGAGTGAGTGTTTAGTAGTTTATAAAGCCTTTAAACATTGACCGACTAACTTTCCCATTGCTTGCAGCTGGTTTGGTTCCTGTCGATACTCCGACTCCTACTATTGCCCTGAGAGCGCTACCCCCATTACTGATCAGGCTGGCGAGGAGATGAGTTTCAACATTGCTTTTTTGAAGAAGCGAAAAATATATTGGGGGGGATAATGAACCGAAGCGCCCAAGGACGGTCGAGCCTACTGAGCCGACAAAGAAAGATGCCCTTCCAGCTAAGGAGAGGGAGCCGAAGTCCACGGAGGCACCACGGAACGTTCAACCTCCTCCAACGACGTTCGAGAGGTGGAGAAGTTTGGTCGCCCCGGTTGTCGCGCCCAGATTTTTCGCACTCGAGGAATACTCACACAAGCGGGAAAAATGCTGTACTCTCTCGTTAGAACTCACCCTCCTAAAAGAATAAGTGCGACTAGGTTTGAATTGAAAATTGGTTTGAATAAAGGGCTTTTGAAAAAGATTCGGAGTCACCACCTAACTTAATTAAGGTGAGTTAGGTCACCTAAAAAGAAAGAATAATCCGAAGACTACACTTAGGGTTTTTGGAAAACGATTTTGAAAATATCTCCTCAAGAGAGGGTTTTTAAGAAAACTGGTTGTTTGGCAACCTTTGGAAAACATTTAGCCCTTTTTGAAAAATAACTCCTTTTTGGTCTTTGAAAACAGTGATTCTAGGTTCGGAGGTTGGTTACGTGTAGGGAAGACGCACTAAGCCATCACCCAACCCCGCCCTTTCGGTACCTACATGTCAATCTACCCTAAATTCACCTATAAGAGTCTTCAGCTAACTATTGTTCAATCCTATCCACTTTGAAAAATAATGTTCAGAAAAACATGATGCATGATATGCAAGTGCAAGAAAAGAGAATTGAAAAATTGATTTGATTTGATTTGAAAAGGAAGAGATAGAAGCTTGAAATTGAAGATTGAAAGTAGAAATAGATCATAGAATTGGAAACTTGAAGAAAATTGTAGGATTGGAGATTGGAAAGAAATTGTAGAAATAGAAATTTAGAAAAATGTTGTGGAATTTGAGATTTGAAAAATGTTGTGACTGTACCCATGAGGGTTGCCTACGTATCCTTTTGGAGGAATCAGGTTAGTCGTAGTTCGAACAAGAATCCGATTGAAAAGAGATTGAATTGGAAATTGAATTAGAAGATTGAGAGATTGAACTATGAATAGAGGATTGAAAATTGGAATTTGGAATTTTGGAATTGAAAAGATTGAATTTTGATTTGAAAAAGTAGAACTTAGAAAGATTTAGACTTGTTTTGGAAAGATGAAGGTTCAGGAAATCTAGACTTAAGAAAGATAAGACTTAGAAAAGACTCGAGAGTTTAAGAAAGATTAGATTTAAGAAAGGTTTGAATTAGGAAAGGTCCGATTTAGGAAAGTTCCGAATTAGGAAAGTTTCATTTTTTGAAAGTTTTGGAATTAGGAAAGTTTGGAATTTAAGAAAGTTTGGAAATTGGAAAATTTTGAATTTAGAAAGTTTTGAGATAGGGTAGTTTCAACTTAGGAAAGTTTGAATTTGGAAAGGTTTGAAAGATGCTTTGTCAGTTTCTTCGCCTACGACCTCTTGATGGTTCCCCGCTCGGATTACCAACCTATCATGGCACCACCTCAGGGAGTAGGCCTAGGTTTAAAGATCCAGAAACTGAGCCTTTTTAGGATGCATTAGTAAACCCTCAACCTCGTTCTTCTATAGACACCATGCATAGTCGAATCTCTGTTAGATTTAAGACACACACACTGTTTCCAAAACCATGGAGGAAAGGATGACTGCTTTACTTTTCTTTAAATTTATCTATTCCTATTGTTATAATGCTTGTATTCATGTTGTTATAACGCCTATCTAACTGCCCATGCATCCATGTGAACCTTACAAATTCATTTTCTCTCTTTTTTCTCTATGCATCCATGCTCATGCATTCAATATTCCATGTCAAGACACGAGTTCCAAAGTAACTCAAGTCACTGCATCTCCATGCATATGATCAACTCAAATAAAGTGATGCCAAGTTCGCTCTCCATTGTATTAAACCTGCCAAAACCCCAAGGGTTCCCATGTAACCCTAAGGACTCATTACATGCATTTCAAGTCATTTCATAAGAGGGGCCCCAATCCCTCTGTGCCCACAGAGATAGGATTGCCAAGAAGACAAGGGGCAATCAATCAACAAGGTCTCTCAATGACCTCCTCGACGTCAAATCCAAAGAAGGCGAATCTGAAGACTCAAGAGTAGTTTAGGATTTCATATGTAAAATTAGATAGGTGAAAGTCCAAAGGGAAATGTTCCCCCCTCCCCCCTATTAAAGTGTACTTTGATTCTCTTGTATTCTAAACCCTGAAGTTCAATATACCTTTTTACCTTTTTCGCGAACAAATGAACGTACAAATGAAAGAAGATTCCCACCAATGGTAAGGTACTTGTATACGAGTGCAAACCGCCTATCTGCAAGAAGTGAGCCAAAGCCATCATATTTAGTCTCCCTCTCAAATTGGGATACCTTAGGGCATGCATTGTATAAAACTCTCTAAAAACCAAAAACTAACTTGCAATTTGTGTCCTTGTTTTTCTGCTTCTTTCTTTTTCATTTACAGAGATTATACCACACTGAGTCAGCATTGCTCCCAAGAAAGATCAACATCCACCCAGAGACCCCATTATCACCTGAAAAAGTGCATTGCTAATGGCCACCAATCCTGGAGAATCATCTCAAGTCTCTCGAGAAGAGGTCAATGAAATGAGGACCAAGATTGATGAAATGTTTAAGGCAGTCCAAACCTTGGCCATGAAGGATGCTGTTGCAATCCCATCGTCATCCATGACTTTGTCCAAGGACCTTGAACCCGCTAACCCAAGGATTGTGCTTCAATTTGACAATGCTGGAAGGAATAAGGAAGATGCCAAGGGGATTAACACTGAAGAGGAGGAAACCATATTACTCTCACTTACCGTAAAGAGGACTCCCCTAGGCCTTCTCAGTTTGAAAATCCAAGGGCTAGAGGATTCACTGCGAAGTCTCCATGGCCATGACACTTATGAGTTTACTTCCTATGATAAGCTCTGCTTTATTTCAAATCACCCAAGACTTGCCAAGTTCAAAATGCCTGACTTCCAAAAGTACGACGGCACTAGTAACCCTATTGCTTATCTTCGCCTATATGCTAGGGCAGTGAGTGGTCATGGGAATAATCCAAAGCTCCTAATGCAATTATTCCAACACAGTCTTACTGGGTCTGCCCTGTAATGGTTTGCCCGTCTGGACCTAAGGAAAATCACAACTTGGATTGAGCTGGTCAATGCATTCAAAGCCCAATACTGTCACAACATTGACCTTACCTCTAACTGATGGTCCCTGATGACCATGAGTAAAGGTGAAAAAGAAAGTTTCAAGAACTATGCACTGAGATGAAGAGAAGCCGTTGCACAAGTCAATCCTCCATTGGAAGAGAAGAAGTACGTGCAACTGTTCGTACATACTTTCCAAGTGGAGATGATAGAAAATAGTCTCAAGACAGGGAGGATTACAAACCCCCATGCAAAAACTGGAGAGAGTTCTACAAACATACCCAAGAAGGTGGCTACTACGAGGGGAATAATCAAGAAGGAAAGCTAAGTGTCTGCCATCTTGCCTGGCCAACCACCCTAATACTGTCCACCACTACAACCACACCCAGTCCTGCCCTTACCCACTTTAACCATGCCTACTCCAACCCCTAACTATGGCCTTGCTGGAGCATGACCTAACTTTAATAGACTAGCCTGACGCATCCGTACCTTTGATACCTTAGCCTGCACCCAAACTAAGGCCTACCACAACCTTCTGAAGAACAATATCTTGAAGCCCATACTTGCTCGTCCATTGCCAAGCCCTCTACCCCTAACCTTCAATGCCACTCTCACTTATGAATACCATTCGGGCGGCTAAGGACATGACACTGAAAGTTGCCTCTCCCTCAAACATAAAATCCAAGACTTAATTGACAACAAGACCATTGATCTTCAACCGGTGAACCCTACTTCAACCCCTAATGTGACCACCAATCCACTGTCGGACCACACCGTTAATATGATACTAATATGAATAGAAGACGAGGGAGAGTTAGATGAGCCCATGGCTGAGGATTACAAAGAAGATTGGGAGGCTGATTAAGAGAATGACTGGGAAGAAGATCTCCCATTATACCTGATCTATTTCTATAACTCTAATGAGGTGCTGGATTTCTTTGATTGGCCAGTTGAGAAGCCAATGCTTCTGAAAAAGGATCTTGTTGAAAACATGATTGTTGATAGATGGGGTGTCGAGTTTCTACACCCGAGATATGCCGCAGCTGAACGTCACTTATTGGAGAACCCTAGGCCAGTGACCGAGTGTGACTATAAAAACATAGGCCGAGAGGTAGAAGAGCCAAAGACACCAATAAAACCATTTGCGTTGGAAGGAGGTGAGTTAACCATTCTGTTTAGGGAAAAGCCTGCCACCAAGGACATTAAGGGGGTTAATGAAGCCAACAACTGTACCATCACTACCAACATGCCCGGAGTTCTAGAAGAGGCTTTTGCCTGCCTTGCCTTGGCTGGAAGCCGTGACTGTGGATGGAGTGTTGAAGATGTGGATATTGTCCCAAAGCCATGCTAAAGAGAAAGGGAGTCCTATAAAAAGCGCACAAGAGAGCGATGTTCTCACTCACTTTCTTTCTATCTCTTTTACTCTCTGTCCTTAAGTTAAATGTTTCCACTTCATTCCAAAAGACCTCTATGTTTTTCATTAAATAGCGACATATCAGTTTATGTTATTATCTAACATTATTGTCATCTTATTTTCTCTTGAGAATGGTGAATGCTTCCTACACAAAAGTCATGGTTTATCTCATGAAATGATCTGACTTGAAGGGGTGATAGCATGAATTAGCCACTCGCAAAATGATCAGCTTTCTGAAGAGAGAGAGAGAGAGAGAGAGAGAGAGAGGATAAGGATGAGTGAGGAAACCACCCGAAAACAACACTTGCAAGACACCAAAGCTAAGCAATGTGTGGCCAGATCATCAAGATGAAGAGGAACCATATTTCATTTTTCCATATAAAAAGAAGGATGTTTATTTTCCCTTCGCTTAGCCCTTAGTGCCTCGCAAAAAGTGAAATATTTCTTGTCAACCCCAATCCAAGACCATCCCCCCACGCTAGGGCAAACAGATAATTGAGAACTCTAGGAACGGCATCCACCCTCTGTCAAGTTGAAGTAATGTGAAGACTTTATGGATCAAGCAATCTGGTTCAAAATAAGGAGAGACCCTCATTTCATTTCCTCTATAGTCAACAACAACCGTTGTCTAACCCATTGAGCATGTTACGTTCTTTTTTTTAAGAAAAAACCTTAACCTAGGGATCACCGCTCATAATGGGTTAAATTGAAATGTTAAAGAAAGGATCCGAGAGAAAGAAGTTGTAGGAGTGTTCGTCTTGTCAAAAGCGAAAAAGGAAAAGTAGAAAAAAAAAAAGCAAAAAGAAAGAGTTGCCACCAAAAAAAAAAAAAAAAGAAGAGAAAGATATCAGAGAAAAGACTAAAAAAGAATCATGTTTATGCCATCTTGAAAAGCATATAGAAAAGCCAGAAGTCAAGGGGCAAGTGTCAGACAATTCCATTAGAAAGTTAAAAGTTATAAGAAGAGTTAACTCCCTCTGTAAAAAGAGGAAATTTAAAGGTGATCCCAGGTGATAAAGAAGCCCAGTAGAAATAATAGGTTCGAGCCTTTACCCTTTTTTGTAAAAACCCGAAACCATGGCCTGCATTACAACCATAGTAAAGTCCACTCTAATTGAAAATGGATTGCTTGATCTAAATAAGCCAGATGTGTTGCAGAAGCTAAAGAAGGAGGCTAACCCTGCCCAAAAAAAAAAAATTAGTCGAGGATGGTATGGATCTAAACCTCGTTAAAAGCAACATCAAATTTGAGCCTGTATATGCTGTTGTTTTGAAGACCTTATGACCTAGCCTACATCACGGTCCTAAAGAAAAGTCTCCTCAGATTGAAATATTGGTCGCTCATCGCTTTGCTAAAAGTCAGGTAAGCCGTTGCCAAAGCTCCGAGAGTTGAGAGTTTTAGCCAAATAACCCAAACACTAACCCGGAGCAAAAGTCGGAGGCAGTCAAAAGGTTAAGAAAGGTATGAAGTGCTATCACCCAGTCAAGGTAAGGTTGAGCCAAATAAGAAAGCCAGACCCCCGGAAAGGAAGGAGTTACCATTCCAAAGATTCTGAGTTTGACAGCACCCCTTGTCATTCCATTAACTAATATATTTCTAATATGTGCATGCATTTTCATATAAAAAATATAAAAAAACGACATGAGCTTGGCATACATAGGACATAACTCTTTGTAGAAACAGAAGTCACCAATATAGTTCAATATCAACTCATGTAGTAAATATACAACATCATCATCCATGCATATACATCTAATTGTATACTTAGCTGTAAAAACTATAAATATCTTTGCATGTCCATGCATTTAACTATCTAAATCATAAACGTTCATCTCTGTGCAAAATTAAAAAAATAAAGCTAACTAACATGAACTAAACACATCTACAAGATAAGGGGAAAAGAAGATCTAGGTCTACATGAGGGGCATCTGTCAAAGATCAAAATTGATGTCCTCCGAATCGAAATCTCCGAAACCTGGCTTTGGAGGAGCTGGATAACTACTAGAAGCACCAACATCCTGGAAAGAAGACAAAACCAAAATCAGCAAGGCAAATGAATAACTAAACAACAGCAGAGCAAAAAGAAGGAAGGAAAGGACAACATACCCTGCCACCTCCCATCTAGGCTAACCGGGCCGTCAAGGAAGCTACCTCTGCCTAGTATTGATCTCACTCCATCTGGAGTCAGTCCCTCTAGTCTCTTATTATAGTAAACTCAGCCTAGGGCATGTATCCCCTGGCACGGTGCCACAAGTCAACCACCTCCTGGCCAACAACATATCCATCGAATACTACCTTAAACCGAGTGAAGGCACCCACAGAATGAGCCCCAAAGTGTGCGGTGTAAGCGCCCTATTTTTTACCGCTCGGCAGTCTACGATCTGTCCATACTTGCACTCAAGTTAGTATGGACGTATTCCTATCAAAATCAACTCTCTAAGTCTAATCCCGTCTATCGATCACTTCGCTGCCCATCGGGCCCAAATAGAGGCAAAATGACTAAAATGCCCTTAGGGGCATTATCTTTTCCAAATTCCAACACGCGTGACTTTCCGGAGATGGTAAGTCCCCTTTCCAATTCCAAATTAGGCACGTCTTTCTGAAAATGGTAAGTCCCCTTTCTAACTCCATTAGGCACGTCTTTCTAAAGACGGTAAGTCTCCTTTTCAAATTCCAATCCCTCTCTCGAGATAGTTGATTCCTTAAGATAGTAAATCTATTCCATCAGGCACGTCTTTCTGAAGACGGTAAGTCCCCTTTCAACCTGTCGACCCCAAGTCCCCTAGATGGTAGAATGGTCCACCTTTGGCGCCTACTAGCCCGCCAATGCAGAAATGTCCGTTTCAGGTATGCCTTCCGAGAAAGTTGACTTCTCAGGCGCTAAGTCCCTTTAGCAGCTTCTCGAGATCAGGCAGTCTCGGGAATGATCGCGAACCGTTAGAGTAGCGGAAATACTCGCAAACATCGCAACCGTCAGAGTAGCGGAAATACTCACAAGCAGGTCGATATAGGTGTAAGCACCCTATTTTTGACCTCTCGACAGTCTACACTCCGTCCAGACTTGTGTTTAAGTCATTGTGGGCATATTCCAATCAAAACAACTTTTTAAGTCCAAATCTCGCCTGTCCATTGCCTCGCGGGCCTGCCAGGCCCAAATAGAGGCAAAATGACCAAAATGCCCTTAGGGGCATTGTCCTTTCCTTTCCGATTCCAATCCCACTCTCGAGACAGTTCATTCCTCGAGACGGTTCCAATCCAGGCAGGTCTCTTCGGAGACGATAAGTCCCCTTTCAAATCCCACTCTCGAGACAGTTTATTCCTCGAGACGGTTCCAATCCAGACACGTCTTTTCGAAGACGGTAAGACTCCTTTCCAATCCCTCTCTCGAGACAGTTTATTCCTCGAGATGATTCCAATCCAGGCACGTTTTTTTCGAAGACGGTAAGACCCCTTTCCAATCCCTCTCTCAGGACAGTTTATCCTCGAGACGATTCCAATCCAGGCACGTCTTTTCGAAGACGGTAAGACCCCTTTTCAATCCCTCTCTCGGGACAGTTTATTCCTCGAGACGGTCCGAGTAGCAAAACTACTCACAAAACCGTTAGAGTAGCAGAAATACTCACAAATAGGTCGATATAGGAAATTGGTAACAAACCCCTGTGTCACGACGACCGCCGTTAGAGTGGCGGAAACACTCAAAACCCAGGTCCACACCAGTGTCTGTTAGCCCACTTCGGTAAAAAATGACCAAACTACCCTTTGGACCTTTTCCGAGACTTTTCGGTCAAGATGACCATTTTGCCCCTAGGCATCCGAATGCCTCGAGAACCACACCGGCTCTGGGTATCAAATCGGTAACCCTCTGAGATTTCTTTTTATAGTGTTCTCAACTTCCTTTTACCTTTTCAGATCATTCCGAGTCAGTTCCGGCCAACCCGGTACAAAATGACCGTTTTGCCCCTGGTGGGCCGGTCTCCTTTTTCGACCACACCGGCTCTGAGTATCAAACCGGTAACCTCTTGAGACTACTTTTTATAGTGTTCTCAACCTCCTTTTACCTTTTCGGATCTTTCTGAGTTAGTTCTGGCCAACCCGGTGCGAAATGACCGTTTTGCCCCTGGGGGGCCGGTCTCATTTTCCGACCACGCCGGCTCTAGAAATCAAACCGGCAACCTCAGGGAACATTCTGAATAATGTTTTCAGATCCCAAGTCTTCTTCTGTGACAGTCTGAGTTTGTCTCGGCAGTTTTCCTGTCTGATTGACCGTTTTGCCCCTAAAGGCCCGGTCAACCTTTCTGACACATCTTATCCTCACTTTTCAAGTCAAATACCACAAGGACACTATTTTAAGTATTCCTGCTCCTTTCTGGCCTTCCGGGTCATTCCCGGCTCCTTTAAATCATTCCCGAACTTTCCGGAGCCACTCCTAGTGAAGCTAGGCTAAAAATTGCATAGTAGTCACTAGTACAGGCGCCCAAATCTAGTCAAAGATACATTGCTTGCCGACCTTAAACATTTCCTAAATGACTGGCGCCACTAGTAGTGGCTCTAAGCCAAAAAATGGCCTGGCGCCACTGCAACAGGCGCCAGCGTGTCCAACCTCTATAAATACAAAGCCTCATTCAACGTGAAAAGGGTCTGCAAACTTAACGTAGAAATCATATATTTCGATATACAGAGCTCGAGCACCTCCAAAACCCTAGCTTCCTTAGGTTCTTCCAAACCCTAGCCACCATACACAAACCCTAGCCTCCTATACAGTCATACACACCCTCATACGCTCATACACTAACCTTCAACCCTCCTTCGAAGACTTGAAGAGTTGTAATATGAAGTTTGAAGCTTGAAGACAACTCTTGAAGATTGAAGACGAAAATAAAGACGAAGACCGAAGACCGAAGAAAGTAAGGTGCATAAAATAAACAAGACATACGGTAGGCTCCCTATTTAAATTTTCGCACCTCCCCCCTCTCTCTTCTCTCTCCTAACCCACTTGGGTTTTCTCTATTTTAATCCCCCATCTCTTTCCCCCCCTTTCTTTGTATGCTTGAAACAAGGGGATTAGGCTATTGGAGAGTCACCGTGTCGGGGGTTTTCTTCTAGTCTAACCAGAGACCACATGGGTCCGGCCCCCTCAATTATGTGGTGAAGCCTTAATCTTGTATGTTCATGACCCCAAAATTGCATTGTGCATATCATGATCTTGCATCTTCCAAAATTCGTTTTCAAACTCGTTTTCAAAATCGTTTTCAACTTGTTTTCAAAATTGCATCAAAATCTCTTTTTCAAAAACTTGTTTTCAAAACCACAATTCTAGGGTGATTCTAGCCTTTCCATGACTAGGGTTGCTTTAGGAAAGTGTTACATTAAAAGTGACCTTTTTGGTCTATATTTTCAAATCTTATTGTTTTCCAAAACCACTTTCTTAAAGTGGTTCTAACCTTCTTATGGCTAGAATCGCTTTAAGGAAGTGAGACGTTTTCATACCTTCTAAAAACTTTCTTTTCAAATCTCTTCCTAAAACATCGCTTTTAATATACTTTCCTAAAACTCTCCTCTTCAAAGTTGTTTTCAAAAACTCTCTCCAAAATCTATTTTTCAAAACTTCCTTTTTCAACTCCTTTCCAAAAACTCTTTCCCCTCAAAATTCACTTTCTAAAACCCTCCCTAGGATTCTCTTCTAAAAACCTTCGTTTCCAAAAACACACTTTCCAAAAACTCCATTTTTTTTTAAAATCTCTTTCCAAAAACTATCCTTTCCAAAAATTCTTCCCTCTAGAAACTCCTCTTCAGGATTTTCTTCCAAAATCTTCGTTTCCAAAAATTCTTTTCTTAGAGCCCAAGTCAAGCCTTAGAGCCCACAATTAGGAAACCCTAATTTTCTTTCCAAAAGCATGATTTTCAAACTTTGCCCTAAACCTAGGTTTCCAAAACCTCTCGTTTTCTACATCAAAACTATACATATTTTCAAAACCTATTTTCTACGTCGAAACTAGAATTTTTCAAATCTAGGGTTTCTAGAATCTTTCTTTCCAAATCCATGCCAAATTCTATCTTCCCTTTAGGAAACCAAATTTAATTTTCCTTTTAGGAAACCAAATCCAATCTTCCCATTTAGGAAACTAGATCCTATCCTCCGTTTTTGGAAACAAAATCAAACCTTCTCTTTTCAAAACAAAATCCAATCCTTTCCTAAGCCAACTCTTTCTTAATTCGACTCCTTCCTAATCTTTCACTTTCCTAAATCCTAAGTTTCCAAAACTTGAACATAAAATCTTTCCTAAATTTTAAAACTCAACTTTCAAATTTTTCCTAATTTAACCCTTTCCTAATTCTACCCTCTTTTCAAATCTTAACTTTTCAAACCTAAGTTTTCAAACTCTTCCTAAACTCAAACCTTTCCTAATCTCAAGATTTTCTAGAATTCTAAAACTTTCTAAATCTTAAACTTTCTAAATTTCAAATCTTTCCAAATTCAAAACTTTCTAAATTTCAAACTTTCTTAAGTTAAATCTTTCTAAACCTAAATATTTCCAAATTTTAAACATTTCAAAACTTCAACATCTTTCCAAATCTAAGACTTTTCTAAACTCAAAACTTTCTTAATTCAAACATTTCCTAAATTGGAAACTTTCCTTTTTCAAACCTTTCCAAAATTCTAAACTTTTCAATTTTCAAAACTTCCCTATTTTAAAAAAGTTCCTAATTTTAAAACTTTCCTAATTCGAAACTTTCTTAATTCAAAACTTTCGTAAGTTAAACTTTCCTAATTTCGAAACTTTCCTAATTTCAAAACTTTCTTAATTTGAAACTTTCCTAAACCAGACCTTTCCTAATTCAAACATTTCCTAAATCCAACCTTTCCTAAATCTCCTAAACCTTCCAAGTCGAGTCAAATCTTTCATAAGTCTAGGTTTCCTAAAACCAAGTCTTTCCAAAATCAATCTTTCCAAAGCAAGTCCAATCTTCTCAATTTCAATTTCCAATCTCCTCTTCTAATTTCAAATCCAATTCAATTTCCAATTCAATCTTTTTCTTCCAATCCAACTCTTCTATTTTGAATCGGACTCTTGTCCGAACTACGACTGACCTGATTCCCCCAAAGGGATACGTAGGTAACCTTCATAGGTGCGGTCACAACACTTTTCAAACTTTCAATTCCACCCTCATGGGTGTGGTCTCCACATTTTCAAATCTCAAATTCCAATCTATTTTCAAAATTTCAATTTCAAAATTTCTATTTTCAAATTTTTGCTTTCAATTTTCAAACTTTCCAATTTCAATTCTATCTCTTCAAATCTCTTTTAAATCAAATCAATTTCTTTTCAAATCAATTTCCAAATCTATTTTTCAATTCTCTTAACTTGCACTTGCACATCATGCATCATATTAGTTTCTTTTTAAACATTGTTTTTTAAAAGTGGATAGGATTGATCATTAGTTAGTTAAAGACTCTCATAGGTGAATCTAGGGTAGATTGACATGTAGGTACTGAAAGGGCAGGGTAGGGTGATAGCTTAGTGCGTCTTCCCTACACGTGACCAACCTCCGAACCTAGAATCAATGTTTTCAAAGACCAAAAGGAGTTATTTTTCTAAAAAGAGCTAAATGTTTTTCAAAGTTTGGCAAACAACCTATTTTTCTTAAAAACCCTCTCTTGAGGAGATATTTTCAAAAATCGTTTTCCAAAACCCTAAGTGTAGTTTTCGGATTATGCTTAGTTTTTAGGTGACCTAACTCACCTTAATCAAGTTAGGTGGCGACTCCGAATCTTTTTCAAAAGCCCTTTATTCAAATCAAAATTTCAATTCAAACTTAGTCGCACTCATTCTTTTAGGAGGGTGAGTTCTAACGAGAGAGTACAACATTTTTCTCGCTTGTGTGAGTATTCCTCGAGTGCGAAGAATCTGGGCGCGACAATAGGGAATTGCCAACAAACCCCTGTATTATGCAACCGCCATCAGAGTGGCAGAAACACTCAAAACCTAGGTCAACACCAGTGTCTGCTAGCCCACTTCGGTGAAAAATGACCAAACTGTCCCTTAGGCCTTTTTTGGTACGTTTCATGAGAACACACCTGAGTCCTAAGAACGGTAAGTCCAAACTTTCTAAGATTGTCTTAAAAGAAATCCGGCATGATTAGGTGCCTTCTAGTCAGTTTTGGGCCAATTCGGAGACTTTCCAGTCAAGATGACCATTTTGGCCCTAGGTATCCGAACACCCCGAGGACCACACCGGCTCTGGGTATCAAACCGGTAATCTCCCGAGAATACTTCTTATAGTGTTCTCAACCTTCTATTATTTTTCTGGATCATTCCGAGTCAGTTCCGACAAACCCAGTGCAAAAGAACCGTTTTACCCCTGGTGGGCAGGTCACCTTTTCCGACCACACCAACTCTAGTTATCAAGCTGGTAAGCCTTTGGGAACATTCTGAATAATGTTTTTAAATCTCGAGTCTTCTTCCGGGACAATCTAAGTTCGTCCCGGCAGCTTTCCAATCCAGTTGACCGTTTTGCCCCTAATGGCCCGGCCAACCCTTCCGACAAATCTTGCCATCCTTTTCAAGTCCATTAGCTCTGGGACTCTATTCTATGGGTTTCTGCTCTCTTTCGGCCTTTCGGGGCCTTCCCGGTCCCTTAAATCATTCCTGGACCTTCTGGAGTCACTCCTAGTGAAGCCAGGCTAAAAATTGCATGGTAGTCACTAGTACAGGCGCCCAAATCTTCTCAAGATACATTGCTTGTCGATTTACAAACTTTCCTAATTGGTGTTGCGCCCAGATTTTTCGCACTTGAGGAATACTCACACAAGCGGGAAAAATGTTGTACTCTCTCGTTAGAACTCACCCTTCTAAAAGAATGAGTGTGAATAGGTTGGAATTGAAAATTGATATGAATAAAGAGCTTTTGGAAAAGATTCGGAGTCGCCACCTAACTTGATTAAGGTGAGTTAGGTCACCTAAAAACTAAGCATAATTGGAAAACTACACTTAGGGTTTTTGGAAAACGATTTTGAAAATATCTCCTCAAGAGAGGGTTTTTAAGAAAACAGGTTGTTTGGCAACCTTTGGAAAACATTTAGCCCTTTTTGAAAAATAACTCCTTTTTGGTCTTTGAAAACAATGATTCTAGGTTCGAAGGTTGGTTACGTGTAGGGAAGACACACTAAGCCATCAACCTACCCCGCCCTTTCGGTACCTACATGTCAATCTACCCTAAATTCACCTATAAGAGTCTTCAGCTAACTATTGTTCAATCCTATCCACTTTGAAAAATAATGTTCAGAAAAACATGATGCATGATATGCAAGTGCAAGAAAAGAGAATTGAAAAATAGATTTGGAAATTGATTTGATTTGATTTGAAAAGGAAGAGATAGAAGCTTGAATTTGAAGATTGAAATTGAATTTGGAAATTGAAATTGAAGATTGAAAGTAGAAATAGATCATAGAATTGGAAACTTGAAGAAAATTGTAGGATTGAAGATTGGAAAGAAATTGTAGAAATAGAAATTTAAAAAAATAAATGTTGTGGAATTTGAGATTTGAAAAATGTTGTGACCGCACCCATGAGGGTTGCCTACGTATCCTTTTGGAGGAATCAGGTCAGTCGTAGTTCGGACCGGAGTCCGATTGAAAATAGAAGAGTTGATTTGAAGAAAGAGATTGAATTGGAAATTGAATTGAAAGATTGAGAGATTGAACTTTGAATAAAGGATTGAAAATTGGAATTTGAAATTTTGGAATTGAAAAGATTGAATTTTGATTTGAAAAGATAAAACTTGGAAGAAAGATTTAGACTTGTTTTGGAAAGATGGAGGTTTAGGAAACCTAGACTTAGGAAAGATAGGAGACCTAGGAAAGGCTTGAGATTTAGAAAGATTTGACTCGAATGTTGGACTTGGAAGATTTGGAAAGATTGGATTTTAGGAAATGTTCGAATTAGGAAAGGTCCAATTTAGGAAAGTTCTGTTTTAGATAAGTGTCATTTTAGGAAAGTTTTCGAATTAAGAAAGTTTTGAATTAGGAAACTTTTCAAATTAGGAAATTTTTGAGTTTGGAAAGTTTCAACTTAGGAAAGTTTTGAATTTGGAAAGTTTTGAATTAGGAAAGCTTTGCAATTAGGAAAGTTTGAGTTAGGAAAGTTTCATTTTTGGAAAGTTTCGAATTTAGAAAGTTTAGAAGTTTAGAACGATTTAAAATTAGGAAATGTTCGAGTTTAAGAAAGATTTGAAAACTTAGGTTCAAAAAGTTAAGATTTGAAAAGAAGGTAGAATTAGGAAAGGATTGAATTTTAGAATTTTAGGAAAGATTTTTATGTTTAAGTTTTGGAAACTTATGGTTTAGGAAATGAGAAGATTAGGAAGGATTTGAATTAGGAAAGAGTTGGATTAGGAAAGGATTGGATTTGATTTCTAAAAGAAAATGTTTGATTTTGTTTCTAAAAACGGAGGATGGGATCTAGTTTCCTAAACGGGAAGATTTGGTTTGATTTTCTAAAGAGAAGATAAGATTTGGCAAGGATTTGGAAAGGGAGATTCTAAAAACCCTAGATTTGGAAAATTATAGTTTTGACATAGAAAATAGGTTTTGGAAACATGTATAGTTTTGATGTAGAAAACAAAAGGTTTTAGAAACCTAGGTTTGGGGCAAAGTTTGAAAATCATGTTTTTGGAAAGAAAATTAGGGTTTCCTAATTGTGAGTTCTAGGGCTTGACTTGGGCTTTAAGAAAAAAAAAAGATTTTTGGAAAGTGCGTTTTTGAAAACGAAGGTTTTCTAGAAGGGAATCCTAGGGAGGAGTTTTTGGAAAGTGAATTTGACGATAGAGTTTTTGGAAAAAGATTTTAAAGAGGAGTTTGTGGAAAGTGTGTTTTTGGAAACGTAGATTTTATAAGGAAAATCCTAGAGGGAAATTTCTAGAAGGAAGATTTTGGAAAGAGAGTTTTTGGAAAGATTTTTGGAGAGTTTTTCTAGGAAGGTTTTTGGTAGAAGATTGTTGAAGAGAGTTTTTGGAAAGATTTTTGGGGAACGTTTTTAGAAAGTGGATTTTGGGGAGAGGATTTTGGAAAGGAGTTGAAAAAGGGAGTTTTGAAAAATAGATTTTGGGAGGGAGTTTTTGAAAACAATTTTGGAGAGGAGAGTTTTAGGAAAGTATGTTGAAAAAGAGATTTGTAGGAAGAAAGACTTTTTGAAAAGAGAGTTTTTAGAAGATGTAAAAATATCTCACTTTCCTAAAGCAATTCTAACCATAAGAGGGCTAGAACCACTTTAGGAAAGTGGTTTTGAAAACAACAAGATTTGAAAATATGGACCGTATTGGTCACTTTGAATGTAACACTTTCCTAAAGCAATCGTAGCCATAGAAAAGCTAGAATCACCCTAGGATTGTGATTTTGAAAACATGTTTTGAAAAAGAGATTTTGATGTAATTTTGAAAAGAAGTTTGAAAACGATTTGAAAAACAACTTTGAAAATGACTTTTGGAAGATGCAAGACCATGATATGCACAATGCAATTTTGGGGTTGTGAACATACAAGGTTAAGGCTTCACCACATAATCAAGGGGGCCAGACCCATGTGGTCTCTGGTTAGATTAGAAGAAAGCCCTCGACACGGTGACTCTCCAATAGCCCAATCTTACACATGGACCGGGAATCCCCTTGTTTCAAGCATGCAAAGAAAGGAGGGGGAAAGAGATAGGGGATTAAAATAGAGAAAACCCAAGTGGGTTAGGAGAGAGAAGAGAGAAGGGGGAAGTGCGAAAACTTAAATGGAGAACCTACCTTGTATCTTGTTTATTTTGCGCGCCTTGCTTGTCTTCGATCTTCGGTCTTCATCTTAATCTTCGTCTTCAATCTTCAAGAGTTGTATTCAAGCTTTAGATGGCAGCTCTTCAAGTCTTTGAAGGAGGGTTGAAGGTTAGTGTATGAGTGTATGGGGGAGTGTATAAGTGTATAGGAGGCTAGGGTTTGTGTAGGGTGGCTAGGGTTTGGAAAACCTAGGGAAGCTAGGGTTTAGGAGGTGCTCGAGCTCTGTATATCAAAATATAGGATTTTTAGGTTGAGTTTGCAGATCTTTTTTACGTTGGAAGAGGCTCTGTATTTATAAAGGTTGGACAACACTGGCGCCTGTTGCAGTGGCGTCAGGCCAAATTTTACACTGGCGCCACTAGAAGTGGCGCTAGGCCAATTTTTGGCTTGGCGCCACTAGTAGTGGCGCCAGCCATTTAGGAAATATTTAAGGTCGGCAAGCAACGTATCTTTGACTAGATTTGGGCACCTGTACTAGTGACTACCATGCAATTTTTAGCCTGGCTTTACTAGGAGTGACTCCGGAAAGTCCGGGAATGATTTGAAGAAGCCGGGAATGACCCGGAAGATCGGAAAAGAGCAGGAACACTTAGAATAGTGTCCCGAAGGTATTTGACTCGTAAAATGAGGACAAGATGTGTCGGAAGGGTTGACCGGTCTTTAGGGGCAAAACGATCAATCGGATCGGGAAGCTGCCGGGACGGACTTGGACTGCCCTGGAAGAAGACTTGGGATTTGGAAACATTATTTAGAATGTTCCCAAAGGTTACCAGTTTGATTCCCAAATCCGGTGTGGTCGGAAAAGGAGACCGGCCCACTAGGGGCAAAACGGTCATTTTGCACCGAGTTTGCCGGAACTGACTCGGAATGATCAAGAAAGGTAAAAAGAGGTTGAGAACACCACAAAAAGTAGTCTCAGAGGATTACCGGTTTGATACCCAGAGCCGGTGTGGTTGGAAAAGGAGACCAGCCTACTAGCGGCAAAACGATCATTCTGTACCGAGTTGGCCGAAACTGACTCGGAATGATCCAGAAAGATAGGGAAAGGTTGAGAATACTATAAGAAGCATTCTCGGGAAGTTACCGGTTTGATACCTAGAGCCGGTGTGATTCCCGGGGCATTCGAATGCCCAGGGACAAAACGGTCATTTAGCTTCAAGTGGGCCTTACGGGCCCGAGAAGCGACTGGTGGACTAAATTCAAGTTAAAAAGGCGGGCTTAGAGTCTAAATATGCATGTGATAGGTGAAAGTGAGCTTGGTCAGCTCGGAGATTGCCGAGCAGTCAAAAATAGGGTGCTTACACCTGCCCCTCTTTTAAACGATAAGAGTAAGAGCCCCATGTTGACCGCGAGGCGATCGGAGGGACTTGAAAATAATAGGAATTCAAAGAACAGTTACCTCGAGTAGCTGGTCGATGCTTGGTATTTTATCTGGTAAAAATGACACTCTTCTGGGGAATTAATGCTCCTTGAACTGGCGCTCTATCTGGCAGAACAATGCTCCTCTGGGGGGAATTGACGCATCTTTAACTAGCACTCCGTTTGGCGAAACACTACTCCTCTAAGGAAGTCCAAGACTGATTTTTGATACTTCTTAAACCGGCACTCCGTCTGGCGAAACGCTGCTCCTCTGGGGACATCCATGGTTGACTGTTGATGCATCTTGAACTGGCACTCCGTCTGGCGAAATGCTGCTCCACTGGGGAAGTCCAAGGTTGACTGGTGATACCTCTTGAACCGGCACTCCGTCTGGTGAAACGCTGCTCCACTGGAGAAGTCCAAGGTTGACTGCTGATGTATCTTGAACCGGCACTCCGTCTGGCGAAACACTGCTCCACTGGGGAAGTCCAAGGTTGACTGCTGATACCTTTTGAACCGGCACTCCGTCTGGCGAAACGCTGCTCCACTGGAGTGCAGTTGAATGCATGAATAGATACACACTACACAAGAATCCAAATGGATGTACAGGTTATACATGTCATGGATGTATCAGTATTACATATGTATAAACTATTTACAAAGAAAGCCCCAAGATTGCCCCTTGGGCCCATACTCTCAAGATTCTGTTCCTTCTCAGGATTCTGCCCTATTCGGTTTTGTCCTATTCATATTGGGGTGTGATAGCATTTGCACCATTCTCCAGGGATCTTGACCTTTTGGTTTGCTGTTTGGGGTTTTTTTTATCTCACTTGGTTTTCTCTCTCAGATCTCCAAAATGCCACCATGGCTCGAGCGACAACTCGCATGCCCTTTGCAGAGCGATAAACAGCTAAGCCCTCAATTTGAGAAGACTTCTTTTAGGACCTTAATGTAGGCTGGGTTTAAGGGTTGTAAGAAATAAAGGGATATTCAAGCTCAAAGATCTTCTTTTAGTGGGTTGTTTAAACCGAAACCATCTAAGCACATCTTGGAGCATGAGATTGCCTCTTGCATTTCCTTCCAGTTCTCTTTTCTCACCCTACTTGTCTTGGTATTGTTCAGGCTTATTTGGACTAAGCAATTTTCTCTGATCAGAGAGGACTTTAATTTGGACCGTAACGTAGGCTAGGTTAAGGGGTTTATGAATGAAAAGGATGTGCAGGCTCAAATTCGATGTTGTTTCTAGTAGGGTTTAGATCCACACCATCCTTAGTCGGTCTTCCAGCGGGGTTTCGTCCCCTAATATCCTCCTCTAGTTTCAGCAACACGTTTGGCTCATTTAGATCAAGCAATCCTTTTCAATCGAAGAGGACTTTAACAGGGTCGTAATGTAGGCCACGGTTTCAGGTTTTTACAAGAAAGGGTAAAGGCTCAAACCTATTACTTCTACTTGATGGCTTTGTTACCTAGGATCACCTTTGAACTTCCTCTTTTACAAAAGGAGTTAAACTTTCTTGTAACTTTTGACCTTTTAAGTCTGACACTTGCCCCTTTTCTTTTTCTTTTTTTTTTCTTCCTTTCTTATTGCTTTTGATGAGACAAACATTTCTACAACTTCTTTCTCTCAGATCCTTTCCTTAACATTTCGATTTAACCCATTGTGGACGATGATCCCTAGGTTGGGGTGTTTTTTAAAAGGAAAGGTAACCGGCTCAAGATTTTCTAATCTTAAGATTTTCTAAAACCCTAAAACTTTCTAAATCTCAAATCTTTCTAAATTGAAAACTTTCTTAAGCTAAGACTTTCTAAATCTTAAACTTTCTAAATTTCAAATCTTTCTAAACTCTAAACTTTCCTAAAACTTCAAAACTTTCTTAATTCAAAACTTTCTTAAGTTGAAACTTTCCTAATTCAAAACATTTCTAAACTCAATACTTTCCTATTTCAAAACCTTTCTTAAAACCAAACTTTCCAATTTCAAAACTTTCCTAATTCAAAACTTTTCTAAGTTGAAACTCTCCTAATTCAAAACTTTCCTAAAATGAAAACTTTCCTAATTTCAAAATTTTCCAAAAATGAAACTTTCCTAATTCGAAACTTTCCTAAATCGGACCTTTCCTAATTCGAATATTTCCTAAAATCTAATCTTTCCAAATCTTCCAAGATCTTTCCAAATCCAACATTCAAGCCTAATCTTCCTTAAACTTCAAGTCTTTCCTCAATCCTATGTTTCCTAAGTATAGGTTTTCTAAACCTTCGTCTTTCCAAAACAAGTCTAAATCTTTCTTCCAAGTTCCATCTTTTCAAATCAAAATTCAACCTTCTCAATTTCAAGATTCTAAATTCCAATCTTCAATATTCCATTCTAAGTTCAATCTCTCAATCTTCCAATCCAAATTCCAATTCAATTCCTTTTTCAAATCAAACATTCTATTTTCAATCGGACTCTTGTCTGAACAATGACTGACCTGATTCCTCCAGAAGGATACGTAGGCAACCTCATGGGTGCGATCTCCACATTTTTTAAATTTCAAATTCCACCACATTTTTCAAATTTCCAATTCCATAACATTTTTCAAAATCCTATTTCTACAATTTCTTTCCAATCTCCAATCCGACAATTTTCTTCAAGTTTCCAATTCTATGATCTATTTCTATTTTCCATCTTCAATTTCAATTTCCAAATTCAATTTCAATCTTCAAATTCAAGCTTCTATCTTTTTCTTTTCAAATCAAGTCAAATTAAATTCTTTTCAAATCTATTTCTAAATCAACTCTCTTTTATTGCACTTGCATCTCAAGCATCATTTCTTTTCAAACATTATTTTTCAAAGTGGATAGGATTGGTCAATAGTTAGTTCAAGACTCTCGTAGGTGAATCTAGGGTAGATTGATATGTAGGTACTGAAAGGGCGGGGTAGGGTGATGGCTTAGTGCGTCTTCCCTACACATAACCAACCTCCGAACCTAGAATCACTGTTTTCAAAGACCAAAACGGAGTTATTTTTCAAAAAGGGCTAAATATTTTCCAAAGGCTGCCAAGCAACCTGTTTTCCCAAAAACCCTCTCTTGAGGAGATATTTTCAAAATCGTTTTCCAAAAACCCTAAGTGTAGTCTTCGGATTATTCTTAGTTTTTAGGTGACCTAACTCACCTTAATCAAGTTAGGTGGCGACTCCAAATTCTTTTCAAAAGCCCTTTATTCAAACCAAATTTTCAATTCAAACCTAATCACACTCATTCTTCTAGGAGGGTGAGTTCTAACGAGAGAGTACAACATTTTTTCCGCTTGTGTGAGTATTCCTCAAGTGCGAAAAATCTGGGCGCGATAGTTGGCGACTCCGCTGGGGACACTTAGAGGGTTAGACCGTAGTCATGTCTCTTTACCTTTCACCCATGTAGAGTCTTCAATTAACTTGGTTCAATTTTATTCACTTTAAATCTTCAAAACTAAATTTTCAAAATTGTTTTCAAAAAACATGCATTTATTCATATTATCTTGTATTATGTTTGTGATCCACATACTAACACTTGCATCTCTGTTTTGTAAGTGTGCTTTTTGCTTAAGTTTTATTAATTGCCATGCATGAATGTGATGAACAGGATGAATGGGAGTTGTTGGGCTCTTTCCTCCACTTTTAAAAATCACATACACAATGCATGTGCACCTGCATTCTGCATACTTGCATTATTACCCTGATATGTCCTTTCTAGTTAGAAAGGGGGAACGGTATGTTGGTTGTGGGCAAGATGCTGTGTCAGTTTCTTTGCCTATGGCCTCTTGATGGTTCCCACGCTCAGATCACCAACCGACCATGGTACCACATCGGGGAGTGGGCCTAGGTTTGAAGATTCAGGGACTGATCCCTTTTAGGATGCATTAGTCAACCCTCAACCTCATACTCATATAGACACCATGCATAGCCAAACCTCTGCCGGATTTAAGACACGAGCATTGTTTTCAAAACCACAGAGGAAAGGGCAACTGTTCTTAATTTCATTTATACATGTCTATTCCTGTTGTTATAATGCCTGTATTAATACTGTTATAATGCCTGTCTAACTGCTCATGCATGCACGTTTACCTTGCTATTGCATTCTCTCTCATTGTACTCTTTGCATACCCATGTTCATGCATTCAATATTCCATGTCAAGATAAGAGTTCCAAGTAACTCAAGTCACTGCATTCTCATGCATATGATCAACCCATTGAGAGTAACACCAAGGTCACTCTCCCTTGCATTAAACCTACCCAAACCCTAAGGGTTCCCGCGTAACCCTAAGGATCCATTGCATGCATCTCAATCCATTCCATAAGAGGGGCCCCAATCCCTCTATGCTCACGGAGATAGGATTGCCATGAAGACAAGGGGCAATCAATTAACAAGGTCTTTCAGCGACCTCCTCGACATCAAATCCAACGAAGGCGGATCCGAAGACTCAAGAGTAGTTTAGGTTTTCCCTTTGTAAAAGTAGATAGGTGGAAGTCCAAAGAAAAATGTTCTCCCTCCCCCTATTAAAATGTATTTCAATTCTTTTGTATCTTAAACCCAAAATTTAATTTACTTCTTTATTTTTATGAATGAATGTATGGATGATTGAAGGTTCCTACCTGACGGTAAGGTGGCTGCATACAGGGGCAAATCCCTTATCTCCAAAAGTGAGCCATGCATTATGACTAGTTTCCCTCCTAAAAAGGGGTACCCTAGAACATGCATTGCATAAAGCTTTCTAAAAACCAGAAACTGACTTGGGACTTGTGTTTTTGTCTTTTTCTTTCTTCCTCTTCTATTTTTGTTTACAGAATTCACCTTGCATTGAGTCAACATTGCTCCCAAGAAAGTGCAACATCCACCTAGGGACCCCATTATTACCCGGCAAAGAGCATCACTGATGGCTGCTAACCCTAAAGAATCTTCTTAGGTCTCTCGAGAGGAAGTCAACGAAATGAGGACTAAGATGGATGAGATGCTCAAACTCATTCAAACTCTGGCCATGAAGGATGCTACTGTAGTCCCGTCATCATCTATGACTTCATCCAAAGACCTTGAACCCGCTAATCCAACAATCATGCTTCAGTTCGACAATGCTGGGATGACTAAGGAAGACGCCAAAGGGGTCAGCACTATAGAAGAAGAGACCATATTGATTTCACCTCTAAAGAAGGCCTCTCTAGATCCTCTTAGTCTGAAAATCCAAGGATTGGAAGATTCGTTGCGAAGTCTTTATGGCCACAATGCTTATGGGTTCACTTCTTATAATGAGCTCTGTTTCTTCCCTGACCACCCGAGACCTGTTAAGTTTAAAATGCCTGACTTTCAGAAGTAGGACGATACCGGTAACCCTGTTGCTCATCTTCATCTATATGCGGGAGCGCTTAGTGGACATGGCAACGACCCGAAGCTCCTTATGCAGATATTCCAACACAGCCTCACAGGGTCGACTCTGTAATGGTTCGCTCTTTTGGACTTAAGGAAGATCACAACCTGGATGGAGCTAGTCAATGCATTCAAAGCCCAATACCGTCACAACATCGACCTCACTTCTGATCGATGGTCCTTGATGACAATGAGCAAGGCTCAGAAGGAGAGCTTTAAAGCATACGCTCTAAGATGGAGGAAGGCCGCTGCACAAGTTAATCCCCCGTTGGAGGAGAAGGAGTATGTACAACTGTTTGTACATACTTTCCAAGGTATATTCTATGAGAAGCTCTGCATAAGCGTGGGGAAAAACTTCTCCGAGCTCATCATGCAGGGAGAGATGATAGAAAATGGCCTCAAGACAAGAAGAATTACAGATCCCTATGCTAAGACTGGAGAAAATACCGCCAACTTAGCTAAGAAGGTGGCTACTACAAGGGGCACAATTAGGAAGGAAAATGAAGTGTCCACTATTCTGCCTAGCCAACCATCCCAATACCGACCCCCGCTACAATCACCCCCAGTCCTACCCTTGCCCACCTTGTCCATGCCTGCTCCAACCCCTAACTATGGCCCCACTAGGGCACGACCCAACTTTAATAGACCTGCTAGACGCATCCATACCTTCGACGCCTTAGCCTGCACCCAAACTGAGGCTTACCATAGCCTTCTGAAGAACAACATCTTGAAGCCCGTACCTGCTTGCCCATTACCAAGCCCTCTACCCCCAACTTTTAATGCTGCCCTTAATGTGAGTACCATTCAGGTGGCCAAGGGCATGACACCAAAAGCTGCTTTGCTCTCAAGTACAAGATCCAAGACCTGATCAATAATAAGACCATTGATCTGCAGCCAGTAAAACCTGCTCCTACTCCCAATGTGACTGCTAACCCTCTGTCGGATCACACCGTCAATATGATACTAGTAGAAATGGAAAGCGAGGGAGAATTCGACGAGCTCGGGGCCAAAGGTTATGAGAGCGGTTGGGAGGCCGATAAAGAAAATGACTGGGAGGAAGATCTCCCATTGTGCCCGATTTATCTTTATAACCCTGAGGAGGTGCCTGATGCTTCTGACTGGCCCATTGAGGAGCCAATATTTCTGGAAGATGAGATGATCAAGAACATAGATGTTGATGGATGGGGTGCTGAGTTTCTACATCCGAGGTATGTTGCGGCGGAACGTCACTTACTAGAAAACCCTTGGCCCGCAACTGAGTACAATTATAAAGACATGGGTTGGGAGCTAGAGGAATCAAGAGAATAGATAGAGCCATTCGAATTGGATGGGGGTGAGCTGGTCACCCTGTTTACAGAAGAACCCACTGCAAAGAACAAGAAGGAGGCTGACAACCGCATCAACAGTGCCAACATCTTTGGAGCTCTAGGGGAAGCCTTTGCTTGTCTCACCTTGGCAGAGGATCCGGGTCGCGAATTGAGCATCGAAGACGTGGGAATTGTCCCAAGGTCGTACTAAAAATGGGTTCTTTGCACAAGCGTACAAGAGAGGGGTGTTTTCACCCACTTTATTTTTATCCCTTCACTTTCTATCTTTAAATTAATGTTTATATTTTCTTATTGCTTAAAAACTTGATGTTTTTCGTAAAAATAATAATAATAATCAAATAACAGTCTTTTATTCCATTATTGTTGTCTTGTCTTCCTTGGGGAATGGCGACTACTTTCTACACAAGGGGTATGGTTGTCACGCTCAGATTTTTCGCACTTGAGGAATACTCACACAAGCGGAAAAAATGTTGTACTCTCTCGTTAGAACTCACCCTTGTAAAAGAACGAGTGCGACTAGGTTTGAATTGAAAAAACTGATTTGAAGAAAGGGCTTTTGAAAAAGATTCGGAGTCGCCACCTAACTTAATTAAGGTGAGTTAGGTCACCTAAAAACTAAACATAGTCTGAAAACTACACTTAGGGTTTTTGAAAAACGATTTGAAAATATCTCCTCGAGAGAGGTTTTTTAAAGAAAACAGGTTGTTTGGCAACCTTTGGAAAACATTTAGCCCTTTTTAGAAAAATAACTCCGTTTGGTCTTTGAAATCAGTGATCCTAAGTTCGGAGGTTGGTTACGTGTAGGGAAGACGCACTAAGCTATCACCCTACCCCGCCTTTTCGGTACCTACATGTCAATCTACCCTAGATTCACCTATGAGAGTCTTTAATTAACTATAGTTCAACCCTATTCACTTTAGGAAAACAATGCTTAAAAAAGAAACTAACATGATGCATGGTATGCAAGTGTAAGGAAAGAGAATTGAAAAATAGATTTGAAAAGAGTTTAATTTGAAATTGATTTGATTTGAAAATAGATTTAAAGAGATGGAATTTAAATTGGAAAGTTTGAAAATTTGGAAATAGAAATTTGAAATTGGAATTTTAGATTTGAAAAGATTTTAAAAACCGTACCCATGAGGGTGGAATTGAAAGTTTGAAAAATATTGTGACCGCACCTATGAAGGTTGCCTACGTATCCCTTTAGGGGAATCAGGTCAGTCGTAGTTCGGACCGGAGTTCGATTGAAAATAGATTGATTTGAAGAGAGAGATTGAATTGGAAGAAAGAGATTGAATTGAAAACTGGATTTGATTTGAGATTAGAAGAGGAGATTGAATTTGGAATTTTGGAAAAGATTGGACTTTGATTTGAAAAGATGGATTTTGGAAGGACTTGGTTGTGGAAAGATGGAGGTTTAGGAAACCTAGACTTAAGAAAGATGAGACTTAGGAAAGACTTGAGATTAAGAAAGATTGGATTGGAATGTTGGATTTGGAAGATTTGGAAAGATTTGGAAACTTGGAATTTAGGAAAAATTTAGGTTAGGAAAGTTTCGAATTAGGAAAGTGTCATTTTTGGAAAGTTTTGAAATTAGGAAAGTTGTAGGTTTAGGAAAGTTTAGAATTAAGAAAGTTTTAAATTAAGAAAATTTCGAATTTAGAAATGTTTGAAAAAGGAAAGTTTTGATTTTGGAAAGTTTTGAAAACAAGGAAGTTTTGAAAATAAGAAAGTTCCGTTTTAAGAAAGGTTTGAAAAAGGAAAGTTTTTAGTTTAGGAAATGTTTGAATTAAGAAAGTTTTGAGTTTAGAAAAGTCTTAGATTTGGAAAGATGTTGAAGTTTTTGAAAGTCTAGAATTTTGGAGAGATTTAGGTTTAGAAAGATTTAACTTGAGAAAGTTTCAAATTTAGAAAGTTTTGAATTTGGAAAGATTTGAAATTTAGAAAGTTTAAGATTTAGAAAGTTTTAGAATTTTAGAAAATCTTGAGATTAGGAAAGGTTTGAGTTTAAGAAATGTTTGAAAGCTTGGATTTGAAAAAGATTTTGGAAAGGGGTAGAATTAGGAAAGGGTTGAATTAGGAAAAATTTGAAAGTTGAGTTTTAAAACTTAGGAAAGATTTTTATGTTCAAGTTTAAGATTTAGGAAAACGGAAGTTTAGGAAGGATTCAAATTAAGAAAGGGTTGGATTTTGAAATTTAAGGAAAGATTTAAAATTTAGGTTTAGGAAACTTATGGTTTAGGAAGGCAGGAAATTAGGAAGAAGTTGAACTAGGAAAGGTTTGGAATTTGTTTCCAAAAATGGAGGATTGGATTTAGTTTCCTAAACGGGGAGATTGGATTTGGTTTCTTAAAGGGAAGATTTGATTTGACAAGGATTTGGAAAGGGAGATTTTAGAAACCCAAGTTTTGAAAGCGTGGAATTTTAACGTAGAAAAGTGGTTTTGGAAATATGTATAGTTTGGATGTAGAAAACAAGAGATTTTGGAAACCTAGGTTTGGGGCAAGGTTTGAAAACCATATTTTTGGAAAGAAAATTAGGGTTTCCTAATTGTGGGTTCTAGGGAAAGAGTTTTTAGAAAGTGTGTTTTTAGAAACGTAGATTTTCTAGAAGGGAATCCTAGGAAGGAGTTTTTGGAAAGTGTGTTTGAAGAGGGAGTTTTTGGAAGGAAAATCCTAGAGGGGAATTTCTAGAAGGAAGATTTTGGAAAGAGAGTTTTTTGGAAAGATTTTTTGGAGAGAGTTTTTCTAGAAAGGTTTTTGGTTAAAGATTGTTGAAGAGAGTTTTTAGAAAGATCTTTGGGGAAGGTTTTTAGAAAGTGGATTTTGGGGAGAGGATTTTGGAAAGGAGTTGAAAAAGGGAGTTTTGAAAAATAGATTTTGGAAGGGAGTTTTTGAAATCAATTTTGAAGAGGGGAGTTTTAGGAAAGTATGTTGGAAAAGAGATTTTTAGGAAGAGATTTTTAAAGAGAGGTTTTAGAAGGTGTAAAAACATCTCACTTTCCTAAAGCAATTCTAACAATAAGAAGGCTAGAACCACTTTAGGAAAGCGGTTTTGAAAACAACAAGATTTGAAAATATAGACCAAAAGGTCACTTTTAATAGAACACTTTCCTAAAGAAACCCTAGCCATGGAAAGGCTAGAATCACCCTAGGATTGTGATTTTGAAAACATGTTTTTGAAAAAGAGCTTTTGATGCAATTTTGAAAACAAGTTTGAAAACGATTTTTGAAAACAACTTTTTGAAAACGAATTTTGAAAGATGCAAGACTATGATATGCACAATGCAATTTGGGGTCGTGAACATACAAGGTTAAGGCTTCACCACATAATCAAGGGGGCCGGACCCACGTGGTCTTTGGTTAGACTAGAAGAAAGCCCCCGACGCGGTGACTCTCCAATAGTCCAATCCTACACATGGATCGGGAATCCTCTTGTTTCAAGCATGCAAAGAAAGAGGGGAAAAGAGATGGGGGATTAAAATAGAGAAAACCCAAGTGGGTTGGAGAGAGAAGAGAGAGGGGGGAAGTGCGGAAACGTAAATAGGGAGCCTACCTTGTATCTAGTTTATTTTGCGCGCCATGCAGTCTTCGGTCTCCGGTCTTCGGTCTTTGGTCTTTGTCTTGGTCTTCACCTTCAGTCTTTAGGAGTTGTTTTCAAGCTTTGGATGACAGCTCTTCAAGTCTTCAAGGGATGGTTGAAGGCTAGTGTATGAGTGTATGGGGGTGTGTATGAGTGTATAGGAGGCTAGGGTTTGTGTATAGTGGCTAGGGTTTGGGAAAACCTAGGGAGGCTAGGGTTTTGGAGGTGCTCGAGCTCTGTGTATCGAAATATAGGATTTTTAGGTTAAGTTTGTAGACCCCTTTCACGTTGAATGAGGCTCTGTATTTATAGAAGTTGGATAAGCCTGGCGCCTGTTGCAGTGGCGCCAGGGCAAAATTGACACTAGCGCCACTAGTAGTGGCGCCAGGCCATTTTTTGGCTTGGCGCCACTACTAATGGCGTCAGCCAATTAGGAAAGATTTAAGGTCGGCAAGCAACGTATCTTTGACTAGATTTGGGCGCCTGTACTAGTGACTACCATGTAAATTTTAGCCTGGCTTCACTAGGAGTGACTCCGGAAAGTCCGGGAATAATTTGAAGGAGCCGGGAATGACCCGAAAGGCTGGAAAGGAGCAGGAACACTTAAAATAGTGTCCTGGAGGTATTTGACTTGAAAAGTGAGGACAAAATGTGTCGAAGAGGTTGACCGGGCCTTTAGGGGCAAAACGGTCAATCGGACCGAAGAACTGCCGGGACAGACTCGGACTGTCTCGGAAAAAGACTTGGGATCTGGAAACATTATTTAGAATGTTCCCAGAGGTTTCCGGTTTGATTTCCAGATCCGGCGTGGTCAGAAAAGGAGACCGGCCCACTAGGGGCAAAACGGTCATTTTGTACCGGGTTTGCCGAAACTGACTTAGAATGATTCGGAAAGGTAAAGGAAGGTTGAGAATACTATAAAAAGTATTCTCGGGACATTACCGGTTTGATACCCAGAGCCGGTGTAGTTCTTGGGGCGTTTGGATGCTTAGGGGCAAAATGGTCATCTTGACCGGAAAGTCTCAGAAAAGGTCCTAAGGGTAGCTTGGTCCTTTTCCACCGAAGTGCGCTAACAGCCACTAGTGTTGACCTAGGTTTTGAGTGTTTCCGCCACTCTAATGGTGTGATTATTTTCGCTACTCGGATGGATTTGATGATTTGTGAGTATTTCTGCTACTCGAAAGGGCTGATGATTTGTGAGTATTTCCGCTACTCGGACGGGGTTGATGATTTGTGAGTACTTCCGCTACTCGGACGGGGTTGTGAGTATTTCCGTTACTCTAACGGGGTTGTGAGTAGTTTTGCTACTCGGACCGTCTCGAGGAATAAACTGTCTCGAGAGTGGGACTGGAAGGGGTCTTACCGTTTCCGAAGAGACGTGCCTAGGTTTTGAGTGTTTCCGCCACCCTAACGGTTTCATGAGTACTTCCGCTACTCTAACGGTTCTGTGAGTATTTTCGCTACTCTAACGGTTCTGTGAGTATTTCCGCTACTCTAACGGTTTTGTGAGTATTTTCGCTACTCTAACGGTTTTGTGAGTAGTTTTGCTACTCGGACCGTCTTGAGGAACAAACTGTCTCGAGAGAGGGATTGGAATTGGAATAAGAAAGGACAATGCCCCTAAGGGCATTTTGGTCATTTTGCCTCTATTTGGGCTGTAAGCACCCCATTTTTGACCGCTCGGCAGTCTACACTCCGTCCAGACTTGTTTTCAAGTCATTTTGGGCATATTCCTATCGAATCCAATTTTCTAGTTCCAAATTCCGTCTTTCCATCGCTTCGCGGGCCTGTCAGGCCCAAATAGAGGTAAAATGACCAAAATGCCCTTAAGGGGCATTGTTCTTTCTTATTCCAATTCCAATCCCTCTCTCGAGATAGTTTATTCCTCGTGACGGTCCGAGTAGCGAAACTACTCACAAAACCGTTAGAGTAGTGAAAATACTCACAGAACCGTTAGAGTAACGGAAATACTCACAGAACCGTTAGAGTAGCGGAAGTACTCACAAAACCGTTAGAGTAGCGGAAATAGTCACGAAACCGTTAGGGGGGCGGAAACACTCAAAACCTAGGCACGTCTCTTCGGAGACGGTAAGACCCTTTCCAATCCCTCTCACGAGACAGTTTATTCCTCGAGACGGTCCGAGTAGCAAAACTACTCACAAAACCGTTAGAGTAGCAGAAATACTCACAAATCATCAACCCCGTCCGAGTAGCGGAAATACTCACAAACCATCAACCCCGTCCGAGTAGCGAAAATACTCACAAATCATCAATCCCGTCTGAGTAGCGGAAATACTCATAGAACCGTTAGAGTAGCGGAAATACTCACAGAACCGTTAGAGTAGCGGAAATACTCACAAATCATCAACCCCGTCCAAGTAGCGGAAATACTCACGAATCATCAAAACCGTCCGAGTACCGGAAATACTCACAAATCATCAATCCCGTTCGAGTAGCGGAAATACTCACAAATCATCAACCCCGTCCGAGTAGCGGAAATACTCACACCGTTAGAGTGGCGGAAACACTCAAAACCTAGGTCAACACCAGTGGCTGTTAGCCCACTTCAGTGGAAAAGGACCAAACTACCCTTAGGGCCTTTTCCGAGACTTTTCGGTCAAGATGACCATTTTGCCCCTAGGCATCCGAACGCCCCGGGAACCACACCGGCTCTAGGTATCAAGCCGGTAATGTCCCGAGAATACTTTTTATAGTATTCTCAACCTTCCTTTACCTTTCCGGATCATTCCGAGTCAGTTCCGGCCAACCCGGTACAAAATGACCGTTTTGCCCCTAGAGGGCCGGTCTCCTTCTTCGACCACACCGGATTTGGGTATCAAACCGGTAATGACCTGAGAATACGTTTTATAGTGTTCTCAACCTCCCCTTACCTTTCCGGATCATTCCGAGTCAGTTTCGGCCAACCCGGTACAAAAATGATCGTTTTGCCCCTGGAGGGCCGGTCTCTTTCTTCGACCATATCGGCTTTGAGTATCAAACCGGTAATGTCCCGAGAATACTTTTTATAGTTTTCTCAACCTTCCTTTACCTTTCCAGACCATTCTGAGTCAGTTCCGGCAAACCCAGTACAAAATGACCATTTTGCCCCTAGTGGGCCGGTCTCATTTTCCGACCACGCCGGCTCTGGGAATCAAACCGGCAACCTCTGGGAACATTCTAAATAATGTTTCCAGATCCCAAATCTTTTTCCGGGACAATCCGAGTTCGCCCCGGCAATTTCTTAGTCCGATTGATCGTTTGGCCCCTAAAGGCTCAGTCAACCTTTCCGACACATCCAATCTTCATTGTTCAAGTCAAATAACTCCAGGACACTATTTTAAGTGTTCCTGCTCCTTTCTGGCCTTCCGGGTCATTCCCGGCTCCTCCAAATCATTCCCGGACTTTCCAAAGTCACTCCTAGTGAAGCCAGGCTAAAGTTTACATGGTAGTCACTAGTACAGGCGCCCAAATCTAGTCAAAGATACGTTGCTTGCCGACCTTAAATCTTTCCTAATTGGCTGGGGCCACTCCTAGTGGCGCCAGTGTAGAATTTGGCCTGGCGCCACTGCAACAGGTGCCGGGTTTGTCTTCCCTCTATAAATACAAAGCCTCGTTCAACGTGAAAAAGGTCTGCAAACTTAACCTAAAAATCCTATATTTCGATACACAGAGCTCGAGCACCTCCAAAACCCTAGCCTCCCTAGGTTTTCCCAAACCCTAGCCACTATACACAAACCCTAGCCTCCTATACACTCATACACTCCCCTATACACTCATACACTAGCCTTCAATCACCCTTCGAAGACTTGAAGAGCTGCCATCCAAAGCTTGAAGACAACCCTTGAAGACTGAAGAAGAAGATCAAGACGAAGACCGAAGACCGAAGACAAGCAAGGCGCGCAAATTAAAAAAGCTACAAGGTAGGCTCCCTATTTAATTTTCTGCCCTTCCCCCCTCTCTCTTCTCCCTCCAACCCACTTGGGTTTTCTCTATTTTAATCCCCCATCTCTTTCCCCCCCTTTCTTTGCATGCTTGAAACAAGGGGATTCTCGGTCCATGTGTAGGATTGGACTATTGGAGAGTCACCGTGTCGGGGGCTTTCTTCTAGTCTAACCAAAGACCACGTGGGTCCGACCCCCTTGATTATGTGGTGAAGCCTTAACCTTGTATGTTCACGACCCCAAATTGCATTGCGCATATTATAGTCTTGCATCTTCCAAAATTTGTTTTCAAAAAGTTGTTTTCAAAAATCGTTTTCAAACTTGTTTTCAAAATTGCATCAAAAGCTCTTTTTCAAAAACATGTTTTCAAAATGACAATCCTAGGGTGATTCTAGCCTTTCCATGGCTAGGGTTGCTTTAGGAAAGTGTTCTATTAAAAGTGGCCTTTTGGTCTATATTTTCAAACATTGTTTTCAAAACCGCTTTCCTAAAGTGGTTCTAGCCTTCTTATGGCTAGAATTGCTTTAGGAAAGTGAGATGTTTTTACACCTTCTAAAAACTCTCTTTAAAAATCTCTTCCTTAAAATATCTTTTTCAACATACTTTCCCAAAACTCCCCTCTTCAAAATTAATTTCAAAAACTCCCTTCCAAAATCTATTTTTCAAAACTCCCTTTTTCAACTCCTTTCCAAAATCCTCTCCCCAAAATCCACTTTCTAAAAACCCTCCAAAAAAATCTTTCCAAAAAAAAAAACTCTCTTTTCAAAATCTTCCTTCTAGAAATTCCCCTTTAGGATTTTCCTTCCAGAAAACACGTTTCTAAAAATATACTTTCCAAAACTCCTTTTCTTTAAAATCTTTTTTCCAAAAACTCCCTCTTCAAATTCACTTTCCAAAAACTCCTCCCTAGGATTCCTTTCTAGAAAACCTTCGTTTCCAAAAACGTGCTTTCCAAAAACCCCTTCCTCGGAGCCCAAGTCAAGCCCTAGAACCCACCATTAGGAAATCCTAATTTTCTTTCCAAAAACATGGTTTTCAAACTTTGCCCCAAACCCAGGTTTCGAAAATCTTTTGTTTTCTACATCAAAACTATACATGTTTTCAAAACCTCTTTTCTACGTGAAAACCACAATTTTTCAAAACTAGGGTTTCTAGAATCTCCCTTTCCAAATCCTTGTCAAATCAATCTTCCCTTTAAGAAACCAAATCCAAGCTCCCCGTTTAGGAAACTAGATCCTATCCTCCGTTTTTGGAAATAAATCAAACCTTTTGCTTTTAAAAACCAAATCCAATCCCTTCCTAATCCAAACCTTCCTAATTTCCTACCTTCCTAAACCATAAGTTTCCTAAACCTAAACTTCAAATCTTTCCTAATTCAAATCCTTCCTAACCTTCTACTTTCCTAAACCTTAAGTTTCCAAAAACTTGAACATAAAAATCTTTTCTAATTCAACCCTTTCCTAATCCTACCCCTTTTCCAAATCTCAACTTTCCAAATCTAATTTTTCAAACTTTTTCCTAAACTCAAACCTTTCCTATAATCTTAAGATTTTCTAAAACTCTAAAACTTTCTAAATCTTAAACTTTCTAAATATCAAATCTTTCCAAATTCAAAACTTTCTAAATTTGGAACCTTCTTAAGTTAAATCTTTCTAAACCTAAAAACTTTCTAAATTCTAAACTTTCTTGAACTTCAAATCTTTCCAAATCTAAAACTTTTCTAAATTCAAAACTTTCTTAATTCAAGACTTTCTGAAGTTGAAACTTTTCTTAATTCAAATATTTACTAAACTAAAGACTTTCCTTTTTCAAACCTTTCCCAAAACGAAATTTTCTTATTTTCAAAACTTCCTTATTTCAAAACTTTCTAAATTCGGAACTTTCCTAATTTTCAAAACTTCTTAATTTCAAAACCTTTCCTAAAACAACCCTTTCCTAAAACAACACTTTCCTAATTTCGAAACTTTCCTAATTCAAAACTTTCCTGAGTTGAAACTTTCCTAAACCTAAAACTTTCTAAAAAAGAAACTTTCCAAAAATAACATTTTCCTAATTCAAAATTTTCCTAATCCAAATCTTTCCTAAATTCCAAGTTTCCAAATCTTTCCAAATCTTCCAAATCCAACATTCCAATCCAATCTTTCTTAATCTCAAGTCTAGGTTTCCTAAACCTCCTTCTTCCTAAAACCAAGTCTTTCCAAAATCAATCTTTCCAAAGCAAGTCCAATCATCTCAATTCCAATTTCAAACCTCCTTTTCTAATTTCAAATCAAATTCAATGTCCAATTCAAGTTCCTTCTTCAATCCACTCTTCTATTTTCAATCGGACTCCGGTCCGAACTACGACTGACCTGATTCCCCCAAAGGGATACGTAGGCAACCTTCATAGGTGCGGTCACAATACTTTTCAAACTTTCAATTCCACCCTCATGGGTGCGGTTTTCAAAATCTTTTCACATCTCAAATTCTAATCTATTCTCAAATTTCAATTTCAAAATTTCTATTTTCAAATTCCTATTTCCAAGTTTTCAAAGTTTCCAATTTCAATTCCATCGTTTCAAATCTATTTTCAAATCAAATCAATTTCTTTTCAAATCAATTTCTATTTTCCAATTCTTTCTTCTTGCACTTGCATATCATGTATCATGCTAAATTAGTTTTCAAACATTGTTTTTCAAAGTGAATGGGGTTGAACTATAGTTAATTAAAGATTCTCATAGGTGGGTCTAGGGTAGATTGACATGTAGGTATCAAAAGGGCGGGGTAGGGTGATAGCTTAGTGCGTCTTCCCTACACGTAACCAACCTCCGAACTTAGGATTACTGATTTCAAAGACCAAAAGGAGTTATTTTTCAAAAAGGGCTAAATGTTTTCCAAAGGTTGCCAAACAACCTGTTTTCTTTAAAAACCTTCTCTCGAGGAGATATTTTCAAATCGTTTTCCAAAAATCCTAAGTGTAGTTGTCGGACTATGCTTAGTTTTTAGGTGACCTAACTCACCTTAATCAAGTTAGGTGGTTGACTCCAAATCTTTTTCAAAAGCCCTTTATTCAAACTTATTTTTCAATTCAAACCTAGTCGCACTCATTCTTCTAGGAGGGTGAGTTCTAACGAGAGAGTACATTATTTTTCCCGCTTGTGTGAGTATTCCTCGAGTGCAAAAAATCTGGGTGCGACAGCTGGCGACTCCACTGGGGAAACTTAGAGGGTTAGGCCGTTAGTCATGTCTCTTTACCCTTTACCCATGTAGAGTCTTCAATTAACTTGGTTAAATCTTATTCACTTTAAATTTTCAAAACTAAATTTTCAAAATATTTTAAAAAAAAAAAAACATGCATTTATTCATATTATCTTGTATCATGTTTGTCATTCACATACTAACACTTGCATCTTTGTTTTGTAGGTACACATTTTGTTTAAATTTTATTAACTGCTTTGCATGAATGTGATGTATAGGATGAATGGGAGTTGTTGGGCCCTTTCCTCCACTTTTAAAAATCACACACACACTGCATGTGCACTTGCATTCTGCATACTTGCATACCCTGATATGTCCTTTCTTGTTAGAAAGGGGGAATGGTATATTGGTTGTGGGCAAGATGCTGTGTCAATTTCTTCGCCTACGGCCTCTTGATGGTTCCCCCGCTCGGATCACCAACCGATCATGGCACCAGCTCGGGGAGTGGGCCTAGGTTTGAAGATCTGGGGACCGAGCCTTTTTAGGACGCATTAGTTAACCCTCAACCTCATACTCATATAGACACCATGCATAGCCGAACCTCTGCCGGATTTAGGACACGAGCACCGTTTTCAAAATCACGGAGGAAAGGGCGACTGCTCTTACTTTCATTTATACCTGTTATTATAATGCTTGTATTTATACTGTTATAATGCCTGTCTAACTGTTCATGCATGCATGTTTACTTCAATTGTACCTTCTCTCTTTATACTTTTTGCATATTCATGTTCATGCATTCGATATCCCATGTCCAGACAAGAGTTCCAAGTAACTCAAGTCACTGCATTCTCATGCATATGATCAACCCATTGAGAGTGACACCAACGTTACTCTCCCTTGCATTAAACCTACCCAAACCCTAAGGGTTCCCAAGTAACCCTAAGGGACTCATTGCATGCATCTCGATCCATTCCATAAGAGGGGCCCCAATCCCTCTATGCTCACGGAGATAGGGTTGCCAAGAAGACAAGGGCCAATCAATCAACAAGGTCTCTCAGCGACCTCTTTGACATCAAATCCGAGGAAGGCAAATCCGAAGACTCAAGAGTAGTTTAGGATCTCCCTTTGTAAAAGTAGATAGGTGGAAGTCCAAAGGAAAATGTTCCCCCTCCCCCTATTAAAATGTATTTCAATTCTTTTGTATCTCAAACCCAAGATATAATGTACTTCTTTATTTTTATGAATGAATGCATGAATGATTGAAGGTCTCTACTTGGCGGTAAGGTATCTGCATACAGGGGCAAACCCCCTATCTCCAAAAGTGAGCCGATACATCATTACTAGTTTCCCTCTTAAAAAGGGGCACCCTAGGACATGCATTGCATAAAGTTCTCTAAAAACCAAAAACTAACTTGTGACTTGTGTTTTTGTCTTTTTCTTTTTTTCTTTTTATTTCTATTTACAGAAGTCACCTTGTACTGAGTGAACATTGCTCCCAAGAAAGTGCAACATCCACCTAGGGATTCTATTATCACTCGGTACAAAGCATCATTGATGGCTGCTAACCCTGAAGAATCCTCTCAAGTCTCTCGAGAGGAAGTTAATGAAATGAGGACTAAGATGGATGAGATGCTCAAACTCATTCAAACTCTGGCCATGAAGGATACTACTGCGGTCCCGTCATCATCAACGACTTCATCTAAAGACCTTGAACCCGCTAATCCGAGGATGTTGCTTCAGTCTGACAATGCTGGGAAAACCAAAGAAGATGCCAAAAGGGTCAATACTGAAGAAGAAGAGACCATATTGCTTTCACCCGTTACAAAGAAGGCCCCTCTAGACCCTCTTAGTCTGAAAATCCAAGGGTTGGAGGATTCATTACGAAGTCTCCGTGGCCATAATGCTTACGGATTCACTTCCTATGATGAGCTATGTTTTTTCCCTGACCACCCGAGGCCTGCTAAGTTTAAAATGCTTGACTTCCAGAAGTACGACAGTACCGGTAACCCTGTTGCTCATCTTCGTCTATATGCTGGAGCACTAAGTGGACATGGCAACGACCCGAAGCTCCTTATGCAGTTATTCTAACACAGCCTCACCGGGTCGGCTCTACAATGGTTCGCTCATCTGGACTTAAGGAAGATCACAACCTGTATGGAGTTAGTCAATGCATTCAAAGCCCAATATCGTCACAACATCGATCTTACTTCCGATCGCTGGTCCTTGATGACGATGAGCAAGGGTGAGAAGGAGAGTTTTAAAGCATACGCCCTAAGATGGAGGGAGGCCGCTGCACAAGTCAATCCCCCGTTGGAGGAGAAGGAGTATGTACAACTATTTATACATACTTTTCAAGGTATATTCTATGAGAAACTCTGCACAAGCGTGGGAAAAAGCTTCTCCGAACTCATCATGCAGGGGGAAATGATAGAAAATGGCCTCAAGACAGGAAGAATTACAGATCCCTATGCCAAGACCGGAGAAAATACTGCCAACATAGCCAAGAAGGTGGCTACTACAAGGGGCACGATTAGGAAAGAAAATGAAGTGTCTGCTATTCTGCCTAGCCAACCACCTCAATACCGACCTCCACTCCAATCACCCTAAGTCCTGCCCTTGCCCACCTTGACCATGCCTGCTCCAACCCCTAACTACGGTCCCACTAGGGCACGACCCAACTTTAATAGACCTGCCCGACGCATCCGTACCTTTGACGCCTTAGCATGCACTCAAACCGAGGCCTACCATAGCCTTCTAAAGAATAACATCTTGAAACCCGTACCTGCTCGCCCGTTGCCAAGCCCTCTACCCCCAACTTTTAATGCTGTCCTTACATGTGAGTATCATTAAGGTGGCTAGGGGCATGACACTGAAAGCTGCTTTGCTCTCAAGCACAAGATCCAAGACCTGATCGACAATAAGACCATCGATCTACAACCGGTAAAACCTGCTCCCACTCCCAATGTGATTGCTAACCCTCTGCCAAATCACACCGTCAATATGATACTAGTAGAAATGGAAGGCGAGGGAGTGTTTGACGAGCCTGAGGCCGAGGACTATGAGGACGATTGGGAGACTGAGGAAGAAGTTGACTGGGAGGAGGATCTCCCATTATGCCCAATTTATCTCCATAACCTCGATGAAGTGCCTGATGCTTCCGACTGGCCCATTAAGGAGCCAATGTTCCTAGGAGATGAGACTACTGAAAACATGGTTGCTAATGGATGGGGTGCTGAGTTTCTGCATCCGAAATATGCTGCGGCCGAACGTTATTTGCTAGAGAGTCATTGACCTACCAATGAGTACAACTATGAAGAAATGAGATGGAGGATAGAGAGGCCAAGAGCACAAGCAGAGCCATTTGAATTGGAAGGGGGTGAGCTGGTCACCCTATTTACAGAAGAACCCGCTATACAAAACAAGAGGAAGGCTAACAACCGCATCAACAGTGTCAACACCTGTGGAGCTCTAGGGGAAGCCTTTGCTTATCTCGCCTTGGCAGAGGATCCGGGTCGCGAATGGAGCATCGAAGACGTGGGGATTGTCCCAAGGCCGTACTAAAATGGGTTTCTTGCACAAGCATACAAGAGAGGGGTGGTTTCACCCACTTTCTTTCTATCCCTTTTACTTCTTGTTTTTAATTAATGCTTACATTTGCTTATTGCTAAAGAACCTTATGCTTTTCATAAAAATAATAATAATAATCAAATGACCGTCTTTTATTCTATTGTTGTTGTCTTGTCTTTCCTGGGAATAGTGATTACTTTCTATGCAAGGGGTATGGTTTGTCTTATGGAATGATCCAACTTGAAGGAATGATAGCATGAGTTAACCACTCGCTAAATGATCAGCCTTCCATAGCGAGAGAGAATAAGGATGAGTGAGAATACTACCCAAAGGCAGCACTTGCAAGACTCTGAGGCAAAGCGATGTGTGGCCAGTTTATCAAGAGGAAGATGAGCCATCTTTCATTCCCCCACGTATAAAGAATAAATGACTAAATAAATGAACAAATGTGCTCATATTCCCTTTGCTTAACCCCTAGTGCCTCGCGGAAATCAAAAATTTTTCTTTGTTAACCCTGATCCAAGACTGCCCTCCCCACACTGGGGCAAACAATAGTTGAGAACTCTAGGAGTGGTGTCCACCTCTATCATGCTAGGATAGTGTTGAAAAACTCTATGGATCAAGCAATTTAATTCAAAGTGAAGAGAGGCCCTCATTTCATTTCCCATACAGTCAAAAGCAACCCCTTGCCAAACCCGTTGAGCCACTTATCCTTTCTTAACAAAATCCCAACCTAGGGATCACCGCCCACAATGGGTATATTGAACTTCTGAGGAAAAGATTTAAGGGGAAAGGGTTAAAGAATTGTTTCGTTTCATAAAAGAAAAGAAAAGAAATAGAAAGGAAAAGCAAAAGAAAGGAGTTGCCAAGGGGCAAGAGGCCAAAAAAAAAAACCCCTGATTCTAAAAAAAAAGGCCTGAAGAAAATCGTGATTGAATTAACTTCAAAGGCATAGAAAAGGAAGTCATGTTTATCTCAAGAAGTACATGGAAAGGGTGAAAGAACAAGATTATTTTCACCCTGAGAAATATATGGTCAAAGGCAAGAAGGAAATCTAAAGGTGATCCTAGGTTACAAGGAAACCTAGTAGAAACAATAGGCTTGAGCCTTCACCCTTTCTTGCAAAACCCTGAAACCATGGCCTACATTACAACCCTATTAAAGTCCCCTCTGATTGAAAATAGATTGCTTGATTCGCTGCCAAAGCTAAAAAAAGAAAAGAGGACAAAAAGAAGATGCTAATCCTACTGAAAAACAGTTAAGAACAGTTTGGATCCAAACCTTGCTGAAAACAACATTGAATTTGAGCCTACATATCCCGTTGTTTCTAAAACCCCATAACCTAGCCTACATTACGATCCTAAACAAAGTCTTCTCGGATTGAAATGACTGGCCACTTATCGTTTGCCAAAGGTCAGGTAAGCTGTTGCTAAAACCCCGAGAGTCGAGAGTCTCAGCCCAATAACCCTATACACTAACCTTAAGATAGAAAGTGGGAGGCGGTCAAGAGGTTGAGAAAGGTTCGAAGTGCTATCATCCAATCAAGGTAGGGTTGAGCCAAAGGAGAGGCTAAATCCCTGAAGAGGAGAGAGTTACCATTCCCAGGACTACAAGTCTAACAGCACCCTGTGTTATTCTATTAACATATTTTTAACCTGTACATATGTTTAAAAAAACAAAAAAAAAAAAACAAATTTTTTTTTTTCAACATAGGCTTTGCACCTCGGATATAACTCCCTGTAGAAATAGAAGTCACCAACATCAACTCATGTAATAAATATCTAACATCATCATACATCACATGCATTTGATCATATGCCTAGATGTAAAGATCATAAATGTATCTATTTATCCATGCATCTAAGCACCATAGACATTCATTATTGTACAAAATATCAGAATAAAACTGTCTAACAGAAATACAACTTAGGGACCAAGGGTAAAAGAGGATCAGAATCTCCACAAGGGGCATCTATCACAGATCGAAGTCAATATCATCCGGATCAAAATCCCCGAAACCCGGCATCGGAGGAGGAGGATAACTACTCGAAGCACCACCATCCTGCAGGGAAGATAGAACCAAAATCAGCAGCAAGCAAAAGAAGCTAAGCAACAACAGAACAATAAGGAGCAAGGAGAGAATAACTTACCCCCCCACCACCCATCTGCGATAACCGAGCCGTCAGGGAAGCTACTTCGGCCTGGTACTGGTCCCGCTCCATCTGGAACCGATCTCTCTGGTCTCTCACAGCAGTAAACTCGGCCTGGGGCACATATCCTCCAACACGGCGCCATAGGTCAACCACCTCCTGGCCAACAGCGTACCCGCCGACTACTACCTCGAACCAACCGAATGGGCTCCAGAGTGCGTAGCGTAATCCGTATCCGGAGGGAGCAAGAACTCGGCACCTGGCTGATGCTCCTGATAAGGGATGGGCACACCCACCACCAAGGCTCCAAACATATACTCTGGCGGAGCCCCAGCTGATTGAAACTCCTCATGAAACTGCCTCCAATGCCGCTCTCCAAGGTAGGACTCCCAGGTGTCATCACTAAGAAAAGCAGCTCTCGACAAAGACAACGGGACAAGGTACCGGACTGTCTCGTAATGGACTGATCCAATGAAGGGCCGCCAGGTCACATCCCTCGTCTCAATCAGCTCCAGGTTAGCCCGAAGCGTCACGAAGTCAGTAATCTCCGATCGCTGGGCTACCCGGTCACGAGCCCACCTCAAAGCACGAGGATAGAGATCATCCTCAATAACGGCAGGGCGACGCACCGGTAGGTACTCGTAACTCCACCAGACAAGGAAGGGCCAGAAGCTAGTCATGCTGCCCCAACGAGAAGAAGTTCGAACCCGCATCCATCGAAGAAAGCAGCCAAAAGAAAAGGACCCCCAGTCCAACTCAGACAAAGCTCCCAGATCGGCTACTATACTCACCAAACGGCATGGACGAGTGACTTGTTGTTGTTGCAGAAGCAACTAAAGATGATGTACAACACAAGTCGCCGTCTCATGATGTCCCGCTTGGCAGGCGATGGCTCAGTAGCAAAGGTACGCTCACCCTGACTAATCCAAGAGACTGGGAAGGGAGAACGTTCAGGTTGAGGCAAGTCCAACAGCAAACAGGCCTTGTCCCTGCTGACCGGGTGTAGGGTGATCCGCTGGCCGACAAATGAGAGTCCTGTAATAATCGCCCAATCTAAAGGAGTGGGGTCTAACTCGAAGCCGACAAAATGGAAGGTCCCAGTCTCCCCGAACCACCTCTCAACAAGTGCCAGTACCAAATGCCGGTTCAGGCGGTTAGCCCGTAATCCCATAAAGGCGCCAAACCCGATCTCTGCCAAGAAGGCGCGGTATGATGGGGCAGCCTGCTGCATGGTCATAAACACCTGATGAACAGCCCCTCAGAAAGCTGTGTGTACCCGCAGAGGTGGCAAATGCTGTCTGGAATATACATTAGGATGATAGTCCAGATCCCCGAGAGGTGGGACATCTGGTATCTGCAAATCTCCCAAGTCGGCGTCTGTCTGCCTATGCTTGGAAGAAGCTCTCCCATAGCCGGTCACCTGGTCCCCAAGGCCCGGTACCTCCTACTCGGCATCAACCTCCTCGGCAAAAGCCTGCTCAACCGGAGGAAAAGGGTCGACAAGTAGTCTACTCCCCTGCCCGCTCTATCTAGACGAAGATCGTCTGGTAGATTGTCGACTACCTCTAAATCGACTAGAGCCCTTAACAGAATCTGTCCGGGCCGCCTTCCCCGAGCGGCGCCTCCTCTCAGAACTGTCATCACCTGCATCTGCCATCCTGAAAAGGTAAGCCAAGGTAAGTGATGTTAATATACCATCCATGCAGTTTAAATAACAGTAAAATAAAACAAACAAATAACACAAAACAAATAAAGGATTTTGAATAACAAATCAAAAACAAAATTTTCACACATCTTGATTTTCCAACTCCAAATCACGTCTCAAGGGTTCTCTGCCTTTTCCCTTCAAAGAGATTTTATTTCTAAAATTTTAACCAACTCTTTCCATAATTTCTAAAAATTTCGGCAGAGTCCCGTTTAAAAATGGCCCCTACAACGCCCATGACATCAACACAAAACACGAAATGTGCACCTTCCAACGCCACAATCACATGACAATGGCACCCGTGCACACTCTCCAATTTTTCAAAATTTTCAAAACTCATGTTTTATTTTTCAAATAAATCAATGGTTTTCAAGAGGCTTCCAAAATTTTTCAAAATCACCTCAAATGTTTTCAAAATATTCTTACATTTTTCCAAATTTCAAACTTTAAAAATTTCATCAATTTTTTGAATTTTCTAATTTTTTCTAATTTTCTAAATATTTTTCTATTTTTCAAAAAAATCAAAAATTCACCGAGTTTTCAAAAAATCACGAAACTTCATACGGTTGTCAAACACATTTTTCTAAGGCATATTGCACAAAAACATGGCCTGAAAACCCAATATCCATGCTTATAGGAACAAATTTCCTATTCCTGCAGAAAACCCCCTTCACACATTTGCATATAATCACTCAAATTCAATCAAACAACCATCAAAATGTAAAAACAACATCACCAAAGTGTTCAAAACATATCAAAACATCAATTTCCATTATTCACATGATTGAAACGAAGTTCTACACATCAAAATCAACAAAATTTGAAAACTGACATTTTGGAAGTTCTCCGGCGAAATCTTCTCTTCTGGCGACTTTTTCGGCGACGTGGACTCCCTCCGGCAATCACCCGTGGTCCCCAAGGAATGCTTCTTCAAGGTTCAAGTCGGTTTCCACTTGAAAACTCTCAGATTCTCTGAAAACTCTTCAAATCCCGTGGGTGTTCGAACTAGAAATTTTCTGGTTTTAACTTTAGGCCTGGCGCCACTAGCAGAGGCGCCAGTTCATTTCTGCCAACGGCGCCACTGCTAGTGGCGCCAGTTATAAATTCTGGGCCGATTCGCCCTTTTTCCCGCCAAAACTCGTTTTCGAAGGCCTTTTTGGCCCGTTATCCGTTTTCGACCCCCGTTGTCGAAGGATTTCCAATGTCCGTCCCTCCGACTGCCTCGCGGTCAACATGGGACTCTTACTCTTATCGTTTTCTGTCTTTGACAAGCAAAGACAGAAAAAGAGGGGCAGCTGTAAGCACCCCATTTTTGACCGCTCGGCAGTCTACACTCCGTCCAGACTTATTTTCAAGTCATTTTGGGCATATTCCTATCGAATCCAATTCTCTAGTTCCAAATTCCGTCTTTCCATCGCTTCACGGGCCTGTCAGGCCCAAATAAAGGCAAAATGACCAAAATGCCCTTAAGGGGCATTATTCTTTCTTATTCCAATTCTAATCCCTCTCTCGAGACAGTTTATTCCTCGAGACGGTCCGAGTAGCGAAACTACTCACAGAACCGTTAGAGTAGCGAAAATACTCACAGAACCGTTAAAGTAGCGGAAGTACTCATAGAACCGTTAGAGTAGCGGAAATACTCACAAATCATCAACCCCGTCCGAGTAGCGGAAATACTCACAAACCATCAACCCCGTCCGAGTAGCGGAAATACTCACAAATCATCAATCCCGTCAAAGTAGCGAAAATACTCACAAATCATCAACCCCGTCCGAGTAGAGGAAATACTCACAGAACCGTTAGAGTAGTGGAAATACTCACTAATCATCAACCCCGTCCGAGTAGCGGAAATACTCACGAATCATCAACCCCGTCCGAGTAACGGAAATACTCACAAATCATCAATCCCGTCCGAGTAGCGAAAATACTCACAAATCATCAACCCCATCCGAGTAGCGGAAATACTCACACCGTTAGAGTGGCGAAAACACTCAAAACCTTAGGGCCTTTTCCGAGACTTTTCGGTCAAGATGACCATTTTGCCCTTAGGCATCCGAACGCCCCGGGAACCACACCGGCTCTGGGTATCAAATCGCTAATGTCCCAAGAATACTTTTTATAGTATTCTCAACCTTCCTTTACCTTTCCGGATCATTCCGAGTCAGTTCCGGCCAACCCGGTACAAAATGACCGTTTTGCCCCTAGAGGGCCAGTCTCCTTCTTCGACCACACCGGCTTTGGGTATCAAACCGGTAATGACCCGAGAATACTTTTTATAGTGTTCTCAACCTCCCCTTAACTTACCGGATCATTTCGAGTCAGTTCCGGCCAACCCGGTACAAAATGACCGTTTTGCCCCTAGAGGGCCGGTCTCTTTCTTCGACCATACCGGCTTTGAGTATCAAACCGGTAATGTCCCAAGAATACTTTTTATAGTATTCTCAACCTTCCTTTACCTTTCCAGACCATTCCGAGTCAGTTCCGACAAACCCAGTTCAAAATGACCGTTTTACCCCTAGTGGGCCGGTCTCCTTTTCCGACCACGCCGGCTCTAGGAATCAAACCGGCAACCTCTGGGAACATTCTAAATAATGTTTCCAGATCCCAAATCTTTTTCCGGGACAATCCAAGTTCGCCCCGGCAGTTTTTTAGTCCGATTGACCGTTTTGCCCCTAAAGGCTCGGTCGACCTTTCCGACACATCCAATCTTCATTGTTCAAGTCAAATATCTCCAGGACACTATTTTAAGTGTTCCTGCTCCTTTCCGGCCTTCTGGGTCATTCCCGGCTCCTCCAAATCATTCCCGGACTTTCCAGAGTCACTCCTAATGAAGCCAGGCTAAAGTTTACATGGTAGTCACTAGTACAGGCGCCCAAATCTAGTCAAAGATACGTTGCTTGCCGACCTTAAATCTTTCCTAATTAGCTGGCGCCACTAGTAATGGCGCCAAGCCAAAAAATGGCCTGGCGCCACTCCTAGTGGCACCAGTGTAGAATTTGGCCTGGCGCCACTGTAACAGGTGCCAGGTTTGTCTTCCCTCTATAAATACAGAGCCTCGTTCAACGTGAAAAAGGTCTGCAAACTTAACCTAAAAATCCTATATTTCGATACACAGAGCTCGAGCACCTCCAAAACCCTAGCCTCCGTAGGTTTTCCCAAACCCTAGCCACTATACACAAACCCTAGCCTACTATACACTCATACACTCCCCCATACACTCATACACTAGCCTTCAACCACCCTTCGAAGACTTGAAGAGCTGCCATCCAAAGCTTGAAGACAACCCTTGAAAACTGAAGAAGAAGATCAAGATGAAGACCGAAGACCGAAGACAAGCAAGGCGCGCAAATTAAAGAAGATACAAGGTAGGCTCCCTATTTAATTTTTTGCCCTTCCCCCCTCTCTCTTCTCTCTCCAACCCACTTCGGTTTTTCCTATTTTAATCCCCCATCTCTTTTCCCCCTTTCTTTGCATGCTTGAAACAAGGGGATTCCCGGTCCATGTGTAGGATTGGACTATTGGAGAGTCACCGTGTCGGGGGCTTTCTTCTAGTCTAACCAAAGACCACGTAGGTCCGACCCCCTTGATTATGTGGTGAAGCCTTAACCTTGTATGTTCACGACCCCAAATTGCATTGCGCATATTATAGTCTTGCATCTTCCAAAATTTGTTTTCAAAAAGTTGTTTTCAAAAATCGTTTTCAAACTTGTTTTCAAAATTGCATCAAAAGCTCTTTTTCAAAAACATGTTTTCAAAATGACAATCCTAGGGTGATTCTAGCCTTTCCATGCCTAGGGTTGCTTTAGGAAAGTGTTCTATTAAAAGTGGCCTTTTGGTCTATATTTTCAAACATTGTTTTCAAAACCGCTTTCCTAAAGTGGTTCTAGCCTTCTTATGGCTAGAATTGCTTTAGGAAAGTGAGATGTTTTTACACCTTCTAAAAACTCTCTTTAAAAATCTCTTCCTTAAAATCTCTTTTTCAACATACTTTCCTAAAACTCTCCTCTTCAAAATTGATTTCAAAAACTCCCTTCCAAAATCTATTTTTCAAAACTCCCTTTTTTAACTCCTTTCCAAAATCCTCTCCCCAAAATCCACTTTCTAAAAACCCTCCAAAAAAATCTTTCCAAAAAAAGAACTCTCTTTTCAAAATCTTCCTTCTAGAAATTCCCCTTTAGGATTTTCCTTCCAAAAAACACATTTCTGAAAACATACTTTCCAAAACTCCTTTTCTTTAAAATCTTTTTTCCAAAAACTCCCTCTTCAAATTCACTTTCCAAAAACTCCTCCCTAGGATTCCCTTCTAGAAAACCTTCGTTTCCAAAAACGTGCTTTCCAAAAACCTCTTCCTCGGAGCCCAAGTCAAGCCCTAGAACCCATCATTAGGAAACCCTAATTTTCTTTCGAAAAACATGGTTTTCAAACTTTGCCCCAAACCCAGGTTTCGAAAATCTTTTGTTTTCTACATCAAAACTATTCATGTTTTCAAAACCTCTTTTCTACGTGAAAACCACAATTTTTCAAAACTAGGGTTTCTAGAATCTCCCTTTCCAAATCCTTGTCAAATCAAATCTTCCCTTTAAGAGACCAAATCCAATCTCCCCGTTTAGGAAACTAGATCCTATCCTCCGTTTTTGGAAATAAATCAAACCTTTTGCTTTTAAAAACCAAATCCAATCCCTTCCTAATCCAAACCTTCCTAATTTCCTACCTTCCTAAACCATAAGTTTCCTAAACCTAAACTTCAAATCTTTCCTAATTCAAATCCTTCCTAACCTTCCACTTTCCTAAACCTTAAGTTTCCAAAAATTTGAACATAAAAATCTTTTCTAATTCAACCCTTTCCTAATCCTACCCCTTTTCCAAATCTCAACTTTCCAAATCTAATTTTTCAAACTTTTTCCTAAACTCAAACCTTTCCTAATCTTAAGATTTTCTAAAACTCTAAAACTTACTAAATCTTAAACTTTCTAAATATCAAATCTTTCCAAATTCAAAACTTTCTAAATTTGGAACCTTCTTAAGTTAAATCTTTCTAAACCTAAAAACTTTCTAAATTCTAAACTTTCTTGAACTTCAAATCTTTCCAAATCTAAAACTTTCTTAATTCAAGACTTTCTTAAGTTGAAACTTTTCTTAATTCAAACATTTCCTAAACTAAAAACTTTCCTTTTTCAAACCTTTCCCAAAACGAAATTTTCTTATTTTCAAAACTTCCTTATTTCAAAACTTTCTAAATTCGGAACTTTCCTAATTTTCAAAACTTCTTAATTTCAAAACCTTTCCTAAAACAACCCTTTCCTAAAACAACACTTTCCTAATTTCGAAACTTTCCTAATTCAAAACTTTCCTGAGTTGAAACTTTCTTAAACCTAAAACTTTCCAAAAATGAAACTTTCCAAAAATAACATTTTCCTAATCCAAATCTTTCCTAAATTCCAAGTTTCCAAATCTTTCCAAATCTTCCAAATCCAACATTCCAATCCAATCTTTCTTAATCTCAAGTCTAGGTTTCCTAAACCTCCTTATTCCTAAAACCAAGTCTTTCCAAAATCAATCTTTCCAAAGCAAGTCCAATTTCAAATCTCCTTTTCTAATTTCAAATCAAATTCAATGTCCAATTCAAGTTCCTTCTTCAATCCACTCTTCTATTTTCAATCGGACTCCGGTCCGAACTACGACTGACCTGATTCCCCCAAAGGGATACGTAGGCAACCTTCATAGGTGCGGTCACAATACTTTTCAAACTTTCAATTCCACCCTCATGGGTGCGGTTTTCAAAATCTTTTCACATCTCAAATTCTAATCTATTCTCAAATTTCAATTTCAAAATTTCTATTTTCAAATTCCTATTTCCAAGTTTTCAAAGTTTCCAATTTCAATTCCATCTTTTCAAATCTATTTTCAAATCAAATCAATTTCTTTTCAAATCAATTTCTATTTTCCAATTCTTTCTTCTTGCACTTGCATATCATGCATCATGCTAAATTAGTTTTCAAACATTGTTTTTCAAAGTGAATGGGGTTGAACTATAGTTAATTAAAGACTCTCATAGGTGAATCTCGGGTAGATTGACATGTAGGTACCGAAAGGGCGGGGTAGGGTGAGTGCTTAGTGCGTCTTCCCTACACATAATCAACCTCCGAACTTAGGATCACTGATTTCAAAGACCAAAAGGAGTTATTTTTCAAAAAGGGCTAAATATTTTCCAAAGGTTGCCAAACAACCTGTTTTCTTTAAAAACCCTCTCTCGAAGAGATATTTTCAAATCGTTTTTCAAAAACCCTAAGTGTAGTTTTCGAACTATGCTTAGTTTTTAGGTGACCTAACTCACCTTAATCAAGTTAGGTGGTGACTCCAAATCTTTGTCAAAAGCCGTTTATTCAAACTTATTTTTCAATTCAAACCTAGTCGCACTCATTCTTCTAGGAGGGTGAGTTCTAACGAGAGAGTACAGCATTTTTCCCGCTTGTGTGAGTATTCCTCGAGTGAGAAAAATTTGGGTGCGACATGGGCCTGACAGGCCCGCGAAGCGATGGAAAGACGGAATTTGGACCTAGAGGATTGGTTTTGATTGGAATATGTCCACAATGACTTGAAAACAAGTCTGGATGGAGTGTAGACTGCCGAGCAGTCAAAAATGGGGTGCTTACAGCTGCCCCTCTTTTTCTGTCTTTGCTTGTCAAAGACAGAAAACGATAAGAGTAAGAGTCCCATGTCGACTGCGAGGCAGTCGGAGGGACGGACACTAAAAATCCTTCGACAACGGGGGTCGAAAACGGATAATGGGCCGAAAAGGCCTTTGAAAATGAGTTTTGGCGGGAAAAAGGGCGAATCCGCCCAGAATTTATAACTGGCGCCACTAGCAGTGGCGCCTTTGGCAGAAATGAACTGGCGCCTCTGCTAGTGGCGCTAGGCCTAAAGTTAAAACCAGAAAATTTCTGGTTCGAACAGCCACGGGATTTGAAGAGTTTTTAGAGAATCCGAGAGTTTTCAAGTGGAAACCGACTTGAACCTTGAAGAAGCATTCCTTGGGGACCACGGGTGATTGCCGGAGGGAGTCCACGTCGCCGAAAAAGTCGCCGGAAGAGAAGATTTCGCCGGAGAACTTCCAAAAGGTGAGTTTTCAAATTTTGTTGATTTTGATGTGTAGAACTTCGTTGGAATCATGTGAATAGTGGAAATTGATGTTTTGATATGTTTTGAACACTTTGATGATGTTGTTTTTGCATTTTGATGGTTGTTTGATTGAATTTGAATGATTTTTCATGATTATGCGAAGAGGGTTTTCTACAGGACTAGGGGATTTGTTCCTACAGGCATGGGTAATAGGTTTTCTGGCCATGTTTTTGTGCAATGTACCTTAGAAAAATGTGCTTAACAACCATATGAATTTTCATGATTTTTTGAAAACTCGGTGAATTTTTGATTTTTTGAAAAATAGAAAAATATTTAGAAAATTAGAAAAAATTAGAAATTCAAGAAATTAATGAAATTTTTTAAAGTTTGAAATTTGGAAAAATGTAAGAATATTTTGAAAACATTTGAGGTGATTTTGAAAAATTTTGGAAGCCTTTTGAAAACTATTGATTTATTTGAAAAATAAAACATGAGTTTTGAAAATTTTGAAAAATTGGAAAGTGTGCACGGGTGCCATTGTCATGTGATTGTAGTGTTGGAAGGTGCATATTTCATGTCTTGTGTTGATGTCATGGGCGTTGTAGGGGCCATTTTTAAACGAGACTCTGCCAAAATTTTTAGAAATTATGAAAAGAGTTGGTTAAAATTTTAGAAATAAAATCTTTTTGAAGGGAAAAGGCAGAGAACCCTTGAGACGTGATTTGGAGTTGGAAAATCAAGATGTGTGAAAATTTTGTTTTTGATTTGTTATTCAAAATCCTTTATTTGTTTTGTGTTATTTGTTTGTTTTATTTTACTGTTATTTAAACTGCATGGATGGTATATTAACATCACTTACCTTGGCTTACCTTTTCAGGATGACAGATGTAGGTGATGACGGCTCTGAGAGGAGGCGTCGCTCAGGGAAGGAGGCCTGGACAGATTCTGCTAGCGGCTCTAGTCGATTTAGAGGTAGTCGACGATCTACCGGACGATCTTCGTCTAGCCAGAGCGGGCAGGGGAGTAGACTACTTGTCGACCCTTTTCCTCCGGTTGAGCAGGCTTTTGCCGAGGAGGTTGATGCCGAGGAGGAGGTACCGGGCCTTGGGGACTAGGTGACGGGCTATGGGAGAGCTTCTTCCAGGCATAGGCAGACAGACACCGATTTGGGAGATTTGCAGATACCAGATGTCCCACCTCTCGGGGATTTGGCCTATCACCCTAGTGTATATTCCAGACAGCATTTACCACCTCCGCGGGTACATACAGCTTTTTGAGGGGCTGTTCACCAGGTTTTTGTGACCATGCAGCAGGCTGCCCCATCATACCGCGCCTTCTTGGCAGAGATCGGGTTTGGCGCCTTTATGGGATTACAGACTAACCGCCTGAACCGGCATTTGGTACTGGCACTTGTTGAGAGGTGGTTCAGGGAGACTGGGACCTTCCATTTCGTCGGCTTCGAGTTAGGCCCCACTCCTTTAGATTGGGCGATTATTACAGGACTCTCCTTTGTCGGCTGGCGAATCACCCTGCACCCGGTCAGCAGGGACGAGGCTTGTTTGCTGTTGGATTTGCCTCAGCCTGAGCGTTCTGCCTTCCCAGTCTCTTGGATTAGTCAGGGTGAGCGTACTTTTGCTACTTAGCCATCGCCTGCCCAGCGGGACATCATGAGACGGCGACTTGTGTTGTATATCATCTTTAGCTGCTTCTGTAACAACAACAAGTCACTCGTGTCGTGTCGTTTGGTGAGTATAGTAGCCGATCTAGGAGCTTTGTCTGAGTTGGACTGGGGGTCCTTTTCTTTTGGCTGCTTTCTTCGATCGATGTGGGTTCGGACTTCTTCTCGTTGGGGCAGCATGACTAGCTTTTGGCCCTTCCTTGTCTGGTGGAGTTACGAGTACCTGCCGGTGCGTCGTCCTGCAGTTGTTGAGGATGATCTCTATCCTCGTGCTTTGAGATGGGCTCGTGACCGGGTAGCCCAGCAATCGGAGATTACTGACTTGGTGACGCTCCGGGCTAACCTGGAGCTGATTGAGGCGAGAGATGTGACCTGGCGGCCCTTCATTGGATCAGTCCATTACGAGACAGTCCGGTACCTGGTCCCGTTGTCCTTATCGAGAGCTGCTTTTCTCAGTGATGACACCTGGGAGTCCTATCTTGGAGAGCAGCATTGGCGGCAGTTTCACGAGGAGTTTCGATCACCAGGGGCTCTGCCAGAGTATATGTTTGGGGCCCTGGTGGCGGGAGTGCCCATCCCTTATCAGGAGCGTCAGCCTGGTGCCGAGTTCTTGCTTCCTCCGGATACAGATTACGCTGCGCACTTTGGAGCCCATTCGGTTGGTGCCTTCACCCAGTTCGAGGTAATAGTTGGCGGGTACGCTGTTGGCCAGGAGGTGGCTGACCTATGGCGCCGTGCTGGAGGATATGTGCCCCAGGCTGAGTTTACTGCTGTGAGAGACGAGAGAGATCGGTACCAGATGGAGCGGGACCAGTACCAGGCTAAGGTAGCTTCCCTGACAGCTCGGTTGTCTCAGATGGGTGGTGGGGGGGGGGGGGGTAAGTTATTCTTTCTTTGCTCCTTATTGCTCTGCTGTTGCTTAGTCCCTTTTGCTTGTGGCTAATTTTGGTTCTGTCTTTCGTGCAGGATGGTGGTGCTTCGAGTAGTTACCCCCCTCCTCCGATGCCGGGTTTCAGGGATTTTGATCCAGATGATATTGACTTCAACCTATGATAGATGCCCCTTGTGGAGACTCTGATCCTCTTTTGGCCCTTGTCCCTGAGATGTATTGATGTTAGACAGTTTTATTTGGCTTAGTTTTGTATAAGGAAGGATGTTTATGGTACTTAGACGCACAGATAGACATATACATATGATCAGAGGCATGTGATGTATGATGATGTTAAATGTTTATTACATGAGTTGTTATTGGTGATTTCTATTTCTACAGGGAGTTATATCCTATATATGCAAAGCTCATGCTGATTTTTTTTTTTTTAACATATGCACAAGTTAGAAATATGTTAATAGAATGACACAGGGTGCTGTTAGACTTGTAGTCTTGAGAATGGTAACTCCCTCCTCTTCGGGGATTTTAGCCTCTCTTCTGGCTCAATCCTACCTCGATCGGATAATAGCACTTCGCACCTTTCTCAACCTCTTGATCGCCTTCAACTTTCTATCTTAGGGTTAGTGTATAGGGTTATTGGGCTGAGACTCTCGACTCTCGGGGTTTTAGCAACCGCTTACCTGACCTTTGGCAGAGCGATAAATGGCCAATCATTTCAATCCGAGAAGACTTTATTTAGGACCATAATGTAGGCTAGGTTATAGGGTTTTAGAAACAATAGGATATGTAGGCTCAAATTCAATGTTGTTTTTAGCAAGGCTTAGATCCAAACTGTCCTTAACCGTTTTTCAGTAGGATTAGCATCTTTTTTTTTTTTTTTTTTTTTATAAAGCTTTGGCAGCGTATCTAACTCATTTAGATCAAGCAATCTATTTTCAATTAGAGTGGACTTTAATAGGGTTGTAATGTAGGTCATGGTTTTAGGGTTTTGCAAGAAAAGGTAAAGGTTCAAACCTATTGTACCTACTGGGTTTCCTTGTAACCTAGGATCACCTTTCAATTTCCTTCTCGCTTTTGGCCATATATTTCTCAGGGTGAAAATAACCTCGTTCTTTCACCCTTTCCATGTACTTCTTGAGATAAACATGGTTTTCTTTTTTGCGCCTTTGAAGTTAACTCAATCACGATTTTCTTCAGGCCTTTCTTTAGAATCATGGTTTTTTTTTTTTTTTTTGGCCTCTTGCCCCTTGGCAACTCCTTTCTTTTGCTTTTCCTTTCTATTTCTTTTCTTTCCTTTTATGAAACGAAACAATTCTTTAACCCTTTCCCCTTAAATCTTTTCCTTGGAAGTTCAATATACCTAGTGTGGGCAGTGATCCCTAGGTTGGGGTTTTGTTAAGAAAGGATAAGTGGCTCAACGAGTTTGGCAAGGGATTGCTTTTGACTGTATGGGAAATGAAATGAGGGCCTCTCTTCACTTTGAATTAAATTGCTTGATCCATAGAGTTTTTCAACACTATCCTAGCATGATAGAGGTGGACACCACTCCTACAGTTCTCAACTATTGTCTGCCCCAGTGTGGGGAGAACAGTCTTGGATCAGGGTTAACAAAGAAAATTTTTGCTTTCCGCGAGGCACTAGGGGTTAAGCAAAGGGAATATGAGCACATTTGTTCATTTATTTAGTTATTTATTCTTTATATGTGGGGGAATGAAAGATGGCTCTTCTTCCTCTTGATAAACTGGCCACACATCGCTTAGCCTCAAAGTCTTGCAAGTGTTGCCTTTGGGTGGTATCCTCACTCGTCCTTATTCTCTCTCTCTGGTGGAAGGTTGGTCATTTGGCGAGTGGTTAACTCATGCTATCATCCCTTCAAGTTGGATCATTCCACAAGACAAACCATGCCCCTTGCGTAGAAAGTGGTCACTATTCCAAGGGAGGACAAGACAACAGCAATGGAATAAAAGACTGTCATTAGATTATTATTATTATTTTTATGAAAAGCATAAGGTTCTTCAGCAATAAGAAAATATAAACATTAATTTAAAAACAATAAGTAAAAGGGATAGAAAGAAAGTGGGTGAGACCACCCCTCTCTTGTACGCTTGTGCGAAGAACCCATTTTTAGTACGGCCTTGGAACAATCCCCACATTTTCGACGCTCCATTCGCGACCCGGATCCTCTGCCAAGGCGAGATAAGCAAAGGCTTCCCCTAGAGCTCCACAGGCGTTGACGCTGTTGATGCGGTTGTCAGCCTCCTTTTTGTTCTTTGCAGGGGGTTCTTCTGTAAATAGGGTGACTAATTCACCCCCTTCCAATTCGAATGGCTCTGCTCGTTCTCTTGGCTCTTCTAGTCCCCAACCCATGTCTTCATAGTTGTACTCAGTTACGGGCCAAGGGTTTTCCAGCAAGTGACTTTCAGCTACGGCATACTTTGGGTGTAGAAATTCATCACCCCACCCATCAGCAACCATGTTTTTAGTAGTCTCATCTTCCAGGAACATCGGCTCCTTAATGGGCCAGTCGGAAGCATCTGACACTTAATCAGGGTTATAGAGATAGATTGGGCATAATGGGAGATCCTCTTCCCAGTCATCTTCTTCCTCAGTCTCCCAATCATCCTCATATTCCTCGGCCTCAAGCTTGTCAAACACTCCCTCGCCCTCCATTTCTACTAGTATCATATTGACGGTGTGATCTGGCAGAGCGTTAGCAGTCACATTGGGAGTGGGAGCAGGTTTTACCAGTTGCAGATCGATGGTCTTATTGTCGATCAGGTCTTGGATCTTGTGCTTGAGAGCAAAGCAGCTTTCGGTGTCATGCCCCTGGCCACCTGAATGATACTCACATGTAAGGGCAGCAATAAAAGTTGGGGGTAGAGGGCTTGGCAACGGGCGAGCAGGTACGGGTTTCAGGATGTTATTCTTTAGAAGGCTATGGTAGGCCTCGGTTTGGGTGCATGCTAAGGCGTCAAAGGTACAGATGCGTCGAGCAGGTCTATTAAAGTTGGGTTGTGGCCCAGCGGGGCCGTAGTTAGGGGTTGGAGCAGGCATGGTCAAGGTGGGCAAGGGCAGGACTTGGGGTGATTGGAGCGGGGGTCGGTATTAGGGTGGTTGACTAGGCAGAATAGCAGACACTTCGCTTTGCTTCCTGATTGTGCCCCTTGTAGTAGCCACCTTCTTGGTGGTATTTTCTCCAGTCTTGGCATAGGGATCTGTGATTCTTCCTGTCTTGAGGCCGTTTTCTATCATTTCCCCTTGCATGATGAGTTCGGAGAAGCTTTTTCCCATGCTTGTGCAGAGTTTCTCATAGAATATACCTTGAAAAGTATGTATAAATAGTTGTACATACTCCTTCTCTTCCAACGGGGGATTAACTTGTGCAGCGGCCTCCCTCCATCTTAGAGTGTATGCTTTAAAACTCTCCTTCTCACCCTTGCTCATCGTCATCAAGGACCAGCGATCGGAAGTGAGATCGATGTTGTGACGATATTGGGCTTTGAATGCATTGACTAACTCCATCCAGGTTGTGATCTTCCTTAAGTCCAGACGAGCGAATCATTGTAGAGCCGACCCGGTGAGGCTGTGTTGGAATAACTGCATAAGGAGCTTCGGGTCGTGGCCATGTCCACTTAGTGCTCCAGCATATAGACGAAGATGAGCAACAGGGTTACCGGTACCGTCGTACTTCTGGAAGTCAGGCATTTTAAACTTAGCAGGCCTCGGGTGGTCAGGGAAGAAACATAGCTCATCATAGGAAGTGAATCCGTAAACATCATGGCCACGGAGACTTCGCAACGAATCCTCCAACACTTGGATTTTCAGACTGAGAGGGTCTGGAGGGGCCTTCTTCGTAACAGGTGAAAGCAATATGGTCTCCTCTTCTTTAGTATTAACCCTTTTGGCATCTTCTTTGGTTTTCCCAGCATTGTCAGACTGAAGCAAGATCCTTGGATTAGCGGGTTCAAGGTCTTTAGATGAAGTCGTTGATGATGACGGGACCGCAGTAGCATCCTTCATGGCCAGAGTTTGAATGAGTTTGAGCATCTCATCCATCTTAGTCCTCATTTCATTAACTTCTTCTCGAGAGACTTGAGAGGGTTCTTCAGGGTTAGCAGCCATCAATGATGCTTTGTGCCGAGTGATAATAGGATCCCTAGGTGGATATTGCACTTTCTTGGGAGCAATGTTGACTCAGTACAAGGTGACTTCTGTAAATAAAAATAAAAAGAAACAAAGGAAAAAGACAAAAACACAAGTCACAAGTTAGTTTTTGGTTTTTAGAGAGCTTTATGCAATGCATGTCCTAGGGTTGCCCTCGCCTGAGAGGGAGACTAAACATGATGTATTGGCTCACTTTTGGAGATAGGGGGTTTGCCCCTGTATGCAGACGCTTTACCGTCAGGTGGGAACCTTCAGCCATTCATGCATTTATTCATAAAAATAAAAAAGTACATTAAATTTTGTGTTTGAGATACAAAAGAATTGAAATACATTTTAATAGGGGGAGGGGGAACATTTTCCTTTGGACTTCCACCTATCTATTTTTACAAAAGGGAAACCCTAAGCTACTCTTGAGTTTTCGAATTCGCCTTCCACGGATTTGATGTCGAGGAGGTCGCTGAGAGACCTTGTTAATTAATTGCCCCTTGTCTTCTTGGCAACCCTATCTCCATGAGCATAGAGGGATTGGGGCCCCTCTTATGGAATGAATTGAGATGCATGCAATGAGCCCTTAGGGTTACGCGGGAACCCTTAGGGTTTGGGTAGGTTCAATGCAATGGAGAGTGACGTTGGTGTCACTCTCAACGGGTTGATCATATGCATGAGAATGTAGTGACTTGAGTTTCTTGGAACTCTTGCCTTGACATGGAATATTGAATGCATGAACATGAATATGCAAAAAGTATAAGGAGAGAAGGTACAGTTGAAGTAAATATACATGCATGAACAGTTAGACAGGCATTATAACAGTATAAATATAGTCAGTATAACAGCAGGAATAGACAAGTATGAATGAAAGTAAAAACAGTCGCCCTTTCCTCCGTGATTTTGAAAACAGTGCTCGTGTCTTAAATCCGGCAGAGGTTCGGCTATGCATGGTGTCTATATGAGTATGAGGTTGAGGGTTGACTAATGCGTCCTAAAAAGGCTCGGTCCCCGGATCTTCAAACCTAGGCCCACTCCCCGAGGTGGTGCCATGATCGGTTGGTGATCCGAGCGGGGGAACCATCAAGAGGCCGTAGGCGAAGAAATTGACACAGCATCTTGCCCACAACCAATATACCGTTCCCCCTTTCTAACTAGAAAGGACATATCAGGGTATGCAAGTATGCAGAACGCAAGTGCACATGCAGTGTGTGTGTGATTTTTAAAAGTGGAGGAAAGGGCCCAACAACTCCCATTCATCCTGTACATCACATTCATGCAAAGCAGTTAATAATGTTTAAACATAAAACGCACCTACAAAACAAAGATGCAAGTGTTAGTATGTGGATGGCAAACATAATACAAGATAATATGAATGAATGCATGTTTGTTTTTTTTTGGAAACAATTTTGAAAATTTAGTTTTGAAAATTTAGAGTGAATAGGATTGAACCAAGTTAATTGAAAACTCTACATGGGTAAAGGGTAAAGAGACATGACTAACGGCCTAACCCTCTAAGTGTCCCCAGCAAAGTCGCTAGCTGTCGCGCCCAGATTTTTCGCACTCGAGGAATACTCACACAAGCGGGAAAAATGTTGTACTCTCTCGTTAGAACTCACCTTCCTAAAAGAATGAGTGCGACTAGGTTTGAATTGAAAAAACTGATTTGAATAAAGGGCTTTTGAAAAAGATTCGGAGTCGCCACCTAACTTAATTAAGGTGAGTTAGGTCACCTAAAAACTAAGCATAGTCCGAAAACTACACTTAGGGTTTTTGAAAAACGATTTGAAAATATCTCCTTGAGAGAGGGTTTTTAAAGAAAACAGGTTGTTTGGCAACCTTTGGAAAACATTCAGCCCTTTTTAGAAAAATAACTCTATTTGGTTTTTGAAATCAGTGATCCTAAGTTCGGAGGTTGGTTACGTGTAGGGAAGACGCACTAAGCTATCACCCTACCCCGCCCTTTCGGTACCTACATGTCAATCTACCCTAGATTCACCTATGAGAGTCTTTAATTAACTATAGTTCAACCCTATTCACTTTAGGAAAACAATGCTTAAAAAAGGAACTAACATGATGCATGGTATGCAAGTGTAAGGAAAGAGAATTGAAAAATAGATTTGAAAAGAGTTTAATTTGAAATTGATTTGATTTGAAAATAGATTTAAAGAGATGGAATTGAAATTGGAAAGTTTGAAAATTTGGAAATAGAAATTTGAAATTGGAATTTTAGATTTGAAAAGATTTTAAAAACCGTACCCATGAGGGTGGAATTGAAAGTTTGAAAAATATTGTGACTGCACCTATGAAGGTTGCTTACGTATCCCTTTGGGGGAATCAGGTCAGTCGTAGTTCGGACCGGAGTCCGATTGAAAATAGATTGATTTGAAGAGAGAGATTGAATTGGAAGAAAGAGATTGAATTGAAAACTAGATTTGATTTGAGATTAGAAGAGGAGATTGAATTTGGAATTTTGGAAAAGATTGGACTTTGATTTGAAAAGATGGAGTTTGGAAGGACTTGATTGTGGAAAGATGGAGGTTTAGGAAACCTAGACTTTAGAAAGATGAGACTTAGGAAAGACTTGAGATTAAGAAAGATTGGATTGGAATGTTGGATTTGGAAGATTTGGAAACTTGGAATTTAGGAAAAATTTAGGTTAGGAAAGTTTCGAATTAGGAAAGTGTTATTTTTGGAAAGTTTCGAAATTAGGAAAGTTGTAGGCTTAGGAAAGTTTTGAAATTAGAAAAGTTTCATTTTTGGAAAGTTTTGGAGTTAGGAAAGTTTTGAATTAAGAAAATTTCGAATTTAGAAATGTTTGAAAAAGGAAAGTTTTGATTTTGGAAAGTTTTGAAAACAAGGAAGTTTTGAAAATAAGAAAGTTCCGTTTTAAGAAAGGTTTGAAAAAGGAAAGTTTTTAGTTTAGGAAATGTTTGAATTAAGAAAGTTTTGAGTTTAGAAAAGTCTTAGATTTGAAAAGATGTTGAAGTTTTTTAAAGTCTAGAATTTTGGGGAGATTTAGGTTTAGAAAGATTTAACTTGAGAAAGTTTCAAATTTAGAAAGTTTTGAATTTGGAAAGATTTGAAATTTAGAAAGTTTAAGATTTAGAAAGTTTTAGAATTTTAGAAAATCTTGAGATTAGGAAAGGTTTGAGTTTAAGAAAGGTTTGAAAGCTTGGATTTGAAAAAGATTTTGGAAAAGGGTAGAATTAGGAAAGATTTGAAAGTTGAGTTTTAAAACTTAGGAAAGATTTTTATGTTCAAGTTTAAGATTTAGGAAAACGGAAGTTTAGGAAGGATTCGAATTAAGAAAGGGTTGGATTTTGAAATTTAAGGAAAGATTTAAAATTTAGGTTTAGGAAACTTATGGTTTAAGAAGGCAGGAAATTAGAAAGAAGTTGAATTAGGAAAGGTTTGAGATTTGTTTCCAAAAACGGAGGATTGGATTTAGTTTCCTAAACGGGGAAATTGGATTTGGTTTCTTAAAGGGAATATTTGATTTGACAAGGATTTGGAAAGGGAGATTTTAGAAACCCTAGTTTTGAAAGCGTGGAATTTTAACGTAGAAAAGTGGTTTTGGAAATATGTATAGTTTGGATGTAGAAAACGAGAGATTTTGGAAACCTAGGTTTGGGGCAAGGTTTGAAAACCATATTTTTGGAAAGAAAATTAGGGTTTCCTAATTGTGGGTTCTAGGGAAAGAGTTTTTAGAAAGTGTGTTTTTAGAAACGTAGATTTTCTAGAAGGGAATCCTAGGAAGGAGTTTTTGGAAAGTGTGTTCGAAGAGGGAGTTTTTGGAAGGAAAATCCTAGAGGGGAATTTCTAGAAGGAAGATTTTGGAAAGAGAGTTTTTTGGAGAGAGTTTTTCTAGAAAGGTTTTTGGTTCAAGATTGTTGAAGAGAGTTTTTGGAAAGATCTTTGGGGAAGGTTTTTAGAAAGTGGATTTTGGGGAGAGGATTTTGGAATGGAGTTGAAAAAGGGAGTTTTGAAAAATAGATTTTGGAAGGGAGTTTTTGAAATCAATTTTGAAGAGGGGAGTTTTAGGAAAGTATGTTGGAAAAGAGATTTTTAGGAAGAGATTTTTAAAGAGAGTTTTTAGAAGGTGTAAAAACATCTCACTTTCCTAAAGCAATTCTAACCATAAGAAGGCTAGAACCACTTTAGGAAAGCGGTTTTGAAAACAACAAGATTTGAAAATATAGACCAAAAGGTCACTTTTAATGTAATACTTTCCTAAAGCAACCCTAGCCATGGAAAGGCTAGAATCACCCTAGGATTGTCATTTTGAAAACGATTTTTGAAAACAACTTTTTGAAAACGAATTTTGAAAAATGCAAGACTATGATATGCACAATGCAATTTGGGGTCGTGAACATACAAGGTTAAGGCTTCACCACATAATCAAGGGGGCCGGACCCACGTGGTCTTTGGTTAGACTAGAAGAAAGCCCCCGACACGGTGACTCTCCAATAGTCCAATCCTACACATGGATCGGGAATCCCCTTGTTTCAAGCATTCAAAGAAAGGGGGGGGGGGGGAAAGAGATGGGGGATTAAAATAGAGAAAACCCAAGTGGGTTGGAGAGAGAAGAGAGAGGGGGAAAGTGCGGAAACTTAAATAGGGAGCCTACCTTGTATCTAGTTTATTTTGCGCGCCGTGCAGTCTTCGGTCTTCGGTCTTTGGTCTTTGTCTTGATCTTCACCTTCAGTCTTTAGGAGTTGTTTTCAAGCTTTGGATGGCAGCTCTTCAAGTCTTCAAAGGATGGTTGAAGGCTAGTGTATGAGTGTATGGGGGTGTGTATGAGTGTATAGGAGGCTAGGGTTTGTGTATAGTGGCTAGGGTTTGGGAAAACCTAGGGAGGCTAGGGTTTTGGAGGTGCTCGAGCTCTGTGTATCGAAATATAGGATTTTTAGGTTAAGTTTGCAGACCCCTTTCACGTTGAATGAAGCTCTGTATTTATAGAAGTTGGATAAGCCTGGCGCTTGTTGCAGTGGTGCCAGGGCAAAATTTACACTGGCGCCACTAATAGTGGCGCTAGGCCATTTTTTGGCTTGGCGCCACTACTAGTGGCGCCAGCCAATTAGGAAAGATTTAAGGTCGGCAAGCAACGTATCTTTGACTAGATTTGGGCGCCTGTACTAGTGACTACCATGTAAATTTTAGCCTGGCTTCACTAGGAGTGACTCCGGAAAGTCTGGGAATGATTTGAAGGAGCCGGGAATGACCCGGAAGGTTGGAAAGGAGCAGGAACACTTAAACTAGTGTCCTAGAGGTATTTGACTTGAAAAGTGAGGACAAAATGTGTCGAAGAGGTTGACCGGGCCTTTAGGGGCAAAACGGTCAATCAGACCGGAGAACTGCCGGGACAGACTCGGACTGTCTCAGAAAAAGACTTGGGATCTGGAAACATTATTTAGAATGTTCCCAGAGGTTTCCGGTTTGATTCCCAGAGCCGGTGTGGTCAGAAAAGGAGACCGGCCCACTAGGGGCAAAACGGTCATTTTGTGCTGGGTTTGCCGGAATTGACTCGGAATGGTCTGGAAAGGTAAAGGAAGGTTGAGAATACTATAAAAAGTATTCTCGGGACATTATTGGTTTGATACTCAAAGCCGGTATGGTTGAAGAAGGAGACCGGCCCATCAGGGGCAAAACGGTCATTTTGTACCGGGTTTGTCGAAACTGACTCGGAATGATTCGGAAAGATAAAGGAAGGTTGAGAATACTATAAAAAGTATTCTCGGGACATTATTGGTTTGATACCCAGAGCCGGTGTGGTTCCCGGGGCGTTCGGATGCCTAGGTGCAAAATGATCATCTTGACTAGAAAGTCTCGGAAAAGGTCCTAAGGGTAGCTTAGTCCTTTTCCACCGAAGTGGGCTAACAGCCACTGGTGTTGACCTAGGTTTTGAGTGTTTCCGCCACTCTAATGGTGTGAGTATTTCCGCTACTCGGACGGGTTTGATGATTTGTGAGTATTTCCGCTACTCGGACGGGGTTGATGATTTGTGAATATTTTCGCGACTCGGACGGGGTTGATGATTTGCGAGTACTTCCGCTACTCGGACAGGGTTGTGAGTATTTCCGCTACTCTAACGGGGTTGTGAGTAGTTTTGCTACTCGGACCGTCTCGAGGAATAAACTGTCTCGAGAGTGGGACTGGAAGGGGTCTTACCGTCTCTGAAGAGACGTGCCTAGGTTTTGAGTGTTTCCGCCACCCTAACGGTTTCGTGAGTACTTCCGCTACTCTAACGATTCTGTGAGTATTTCCGCTACTCTAACGGTTCTGTGAGTATTTCCGCTACTCTAACGGTTTTGTGATTAGTTTTGCTACTCGGACCGTCTCGAGGAATAAACTGTCTCGAGAGAGGGACTGGAAGGGGTCTTACCGTCTCCGAAGAGACGTGCCTAGATTGGAGCCGTCTCGAGGAATAAACTGTCTCGAGAGTGGGATTGGAAAGGGGTCTTACCGTCTTCAAAGAGACGTGCCTAGGTTTTGAGTGTTTCCGCCACCCTAACGGTTTCGTGAGTACTTCCGCTACTCTAACGATTCTGTGAGTATTTCCGCTACTCTAACGGTTCTGTGAGTATTTCCGCTACTCTAACGGTTTTGTGATTAGTTTTGCTACTCGGACCGTCTCGAGGAATAAACTGTCTCGAGAGAGGGACTGGAAGGGGTCTTACCGTCTCCGAAGAGACGTGCCTAGATTGGAGCCGTCTCGAGGAATAAACTGTCTCGAGAGTGGGATTGGAAAGGGGTCTTACCGTCTTCAAAGAGACGTGCCTAGATTGTGAGTGTTTCCGCCACTCTAACGGTTTTGTGAGTATTTCCGCTACTCTAACGGTTTTGTGAGTAATTTTGCTACTCGGACCGTCTCGAGGAATAAACTGTCTCGAGAGAGGGATTGGAATTGGAATAAGAAAGGACAATGCCCCTAAGGGCATTTTGGTCATTTTGCCTCTATTTGGGCCTGACAGGCCCGCGAAGCGATGGAAAGACGGAATTTGGACCTAGAGGATTGGTTTTGATTGAAATATGTCCACAATGACTTGAAAACAAGTTTGGACGGAGTGTAGATTGCCGAGCGGTCAAAAATGGGGTGCTTACAATGGTGTGTCTTATGGAATGATCCAACTTGAAAGGACGATAGTATGAGTTAACCACTCACCAAATGATCAGCTTTCCAGAGAGAGAGAGGATAAGGATGAGTGAGGATACTACCCAAAGGCAGCACTTGCAAGACTTTGAGGCTAAGCGATGGGTCGCCAGTTTATCAAAATGAAGAGGAGCTATCTTTCACTTCCCCACATATAAATAAAAGAATAAATAACTAATAAACAAATATGCTAATATTTCCTTTGCTTAACCTCTAGTGCCTCGCGGAAAGCGAAAATTTTCTTTGTCAACTCTGATCCAAGACTGTCCTCCCCACATTGGGGCAGACAACAGTTGAGAACTCTAAGAGTGGTGCCCACCTCTATCATGCTAGGATAGTGTTGAAAACTCTATGGATCGAGCAATCTAATTCAAAGTGAGGAGAGGCCCTCATTTCATTTCCCATACAGTCAAAAGCAACCCCTTGCTAAACCCGTTGAGCCACCTATCCTTTCTTAACAAAACCCCAGCTAGGGATCACCACCCACATTGGGTATATTGAACTGCCAAGAAAAAGATCTAAGGAAAAAGGGTCAAGGAATTATTCATTTCATGAAGAAAAAGAAAGAAAAAGCAAAGGAAAGAAGACGTCGAGGGGCAAGAGGCGAAAAAAAAAAATCCTTTAATGAAAGGCCTGAAGAAAAACATGATTGAGTCATCTACAAAAGCGTGATAAGAAGGTCAAATGAGAAGAAAATCATGTCTATCTCAAAAAAGGAATATAGAAAGGGTGAAAGAACAAGGTCATTTTCACCCTGAGAAGTATGTGGCCAAAAGTAAGAAGGAAATTTAAAGGTGATCCTAGGTTATGAAGAAGCCAAGTAGAAACGATAGGTTCGAGCCTTTACCCTTTCTTGCAAAACCCCGAAACCTTGGCCTACTTTACAACCCTATTAAAGTCCCCTCTGATTGAAAATGGATTGCTTAATCTAAATGAGCTAGATACGCTGCCAAAGCTAAATAAAGATGCTAATCCTACTAAAAAGTAGTTAAGGATGATATGGATTTAAACCCTATTGAAAACAACATCAAATTTGAGCCTCCATATTCCGTTGTTTCTAAAACCTCCATAATCTAGCCTACATTACGGTCCTAAATGAAGTCTCCTCGAATTGAAATGACTGGCCACTTATCACTCTGCCAAAGGCCAGGGAAGTTATTGCTAAAACCCCGAGAGTTGAGAGTCTCAGCCCAATAACCATATACACTAACCCTAAGACAGAGAGTTGGAGGCGATCAAAAGGTTGAGAAAGGTGCAAAATGCTATCATCCAGTCAAGATGGGGCTGAGCCAGAAGAGAGGCTAAATCCTCGAAGAGGAGGGAGTTACCATTCCCAGGACTACAAGTCTAACAGCTCCCTGTGTCATTCTATTAATATATTTCTAACTTATGCATATGCCAAAAAAAAAAGAAAAAGAAAAAAAAATCAGTATGGACTTCGCACACATAGGATCTAACTCCCTGTAGAAATAAAAATCATCAACATCAACTCATGTAATAGATATCTAACATCATCATACATCATATGCATCTGATCATATGCCTAGCTGCAAAGATCATAAATGTATCCATCTATCCATGCATCTAAATACCATAAATATTCATTTTTGTACAAAATATCAAAATAAAACTGTCTAACATAAATGTAACTCAGGGACAAGGGGCAAAAGAGGATCAGAATCTCTACAAGGGGCATCTATCACAGGTCAAAGTCAATATCATCTGGATCAAAATCCCCAAAACCCGGCATCAGAGGAGGAGGATAACTACTCAAAGCACCACCATCCTGCAGGGAAAATAGAGCCAAAATTAGCTACATACTGTCGCGCCTAGATTTTTCGCACTCGAGGAATACTCACACAAGCGGGAAAAATGCTGTACTCTCTCGTTAGAACTCACCCTCCTACAAGAATGAGTGCGACTAGGTTTGAATTAAAAATTTGATTTGAATAAAGGGCTTTTGAAAAAGATTTGGAGTTGCCACCTAACTTGATTAAGGTGAGTTAGGTCACCTAAAAATAAAGAATAATCCGAAAACTACACTTAGGGTTTTTGGAAAACGATTTTTGAAAATATCTCCTTAAGAGAGGGTTTTTGAGAAAAACAAGTTGTTTAGCAACCTTTGGAAAATATTTAGCCCTTTTTGAAAAATAACTCCTTTTTGGTAAATGAAAACAATGATTCTAGGTTCGGAGGTTGGTTACGTGTAGGGAAGACGCACTAAGCCATCACCCTACCCCGCCCTTTCGGTACCTACATGTCAATCTGCCCTAGGTTCACCTATGAGAGTCTTTAACTAACTATTGTTCAATCCTATTCACTTTATAAAACAATGTTTAAAAACTATCATGATACATGATACATGATATGCAAGTGCAATAGAAGAGAGTTGATTTAGAAATAGATTTGAAAGGAATTTGATTTGAAAAGAAAGAGATGGAAGTTTGAATTTGAAAACAAGATTTTGGAAATCGAAACTGAAGATTGAAAATAGAAATTTGAAATTGAAAATTTGAAAATAGATTGGAGATTTGGAAAGATTTTGGAATTTGAAATTTGGAAAATATGGAGGAATTTGAAATTTGAAAGAAGTTGTGACCGCACCCATGAGGGTTGCCTACGTATCCTTTTGGAGGAATCAGGTCAGTTGTAGTTCGGTCCGGAGTCCGATTGAAAATAGAAGAGTTGATTTGAAGAAGGAGATTGAATTGGAAATTGAATTGGAAGATTGAGAGATTGAACTTTGAATAGAGGATTGAAAATTGGAATTTAGAATTTTGGAATTGAAAAGATTGAATTTTGATTTGAAAAGATAGAACTTGGAAGAGAGATTTAGACATATTTTGGAAAGATGGAGGTTTAGGAAACCTAGACTTAGGAAAGAGAAGAGACTTGGAAAGGGAGATTCTAGAAACCCTAGATTTGGAAAATTATAGTTTTGACGTAGAAAATAGGTTTTGGAAATGTGTATAGTTTTGATGTAGAACACAAGAGGTTTTGGAAACCTAGATTTGGGGCAAAGTTTGAAAATCATATTTTTGGAAAGAAAATTAGGGTTCCTAATTGTGAGTTCTAGGGCTTGACTTGGGCTCTAAGGAAAGAGATTTTGGGAAGGTGCGTTTTTTTGGAAACGAAGATTTTTAGAAGGGAATCCTAGAGAGGAGTTTTTTGGAAGGGAGATTTTGGAAAGAGAGTTTTTGGAAAGATTTTTGAAGAGAGTTTTTCTAGGAAAGAGACCTAGGGAAAGTTTTTGGAAAGTGGACTTTGAAGAGAGCGTTTTGGAAAGGAGTTGAAAAAGGAGGTTTTGAAAAATAGATTTTTGGAAAGAGTTTTTGAAAACAATTTTGGAAAGAAGAATTTTCGGGAAGTATGTTAAAAAAGAGATTTTTAGGAAGGGATTTTTGAAAAGAGAGCTTTTTGGAAAGTATGAAAACGTCTTACTTTCCTAAAGCGATTCTAGCCATAAGAGGGCTAGAATCGCTTTAGGAAAGTAGTTTTGAAAACAACAAGGGTTGAAAATATGGACCATGTTGATCACTTTAAATGTAACACTTTCCTAAAGCAACCCTAGCCATGGAAAGGCTAGAATCACCCTAGGATTGTGATTTTGAAAACAAGTTTTTGAAAAAGAGATTTTGATACAATTTTGAAAATGATTTTGAAAACAAGTTTGGGAAGATGCAAGACTATGATACGCACAATGCAATTTTGGGGTCGTGAACATACAAGGTTAAGGCTTCACCACATAATCAAGGGGGCCGAACCCACGTGGTCTCCGGTTAGCCTAAAGGAAAGCCCCCGACACGGTGACCCTCCGATAGTTTAATCCTACACATGGACCAGGAGTCCCCTTGTTTCAAGCATGCAAAGTAAGGTGGGGAAAGAGATGGGGAATTAAAATAGAGAAAACCCAAGTGGGTTAGGAGAGAGAAGAGAGAGGGGGGACGTGCGAAAATTTAAAGAGAAAGCCTACCGTATGTTTTCTTTATTTTGCGCGCCTTGCTTGTCTTCGGTCTTCGGTCTTCGTCTTGATCTTCGTCTTCAATCTTCAAGAGTCGTCTTCAATCTTCAAGAGTTGTCTTCAAACTTTAGATTGCAGCTCCTCAAGTCTTCAAAGGAGGGTTGAAGGCTAGTGTATGACTGTATAGAAGGTTAGGGTTTAGTGTATGGTAGCTTGGGTTTGGGAAACCTAAGAAAGCTAGGGTTTAGAGAGTGCACCAGCTCTGTATATCGAATTATATGATTTTTAGACTGAGTTTGAGGACCCTTTTCACATTGGAGGAGGCTCTGTATTTATAGAGGTTGGACAAACCTGGCGCCTGTTGTAGTGGCGCTAGCCAGTTAGGAAACTTTATAAGTTGGCAAGTAATATATCTTTGACTAGATTTGGGTGCCTGTACTAGAGAGTACCATGCAATTTTTAGCCTGGCTTCACTAGGAGTGACTCCAGAAAGTCCGGGAATGATTTTAAGGAGCCGGGAATGACTCGGAAGGCCGGAAAAGAGCAGGAACACTTAAAATAGTGTCCTGGAGGTATTTGACTTGAGAAATGAGGATAAGATGGGTTGGAAAGGTTGACCGGGCCTTTAGGGGCAAAACAGTCAATCGGACTGGGAAACTGCCGGGACAGACTCGGACTGTCCCGAAAGAGGACTTGGGATCTGGAAACATTATTCAGAATGTTCCCAAAGGTTGCCAGTTTGATTCCCAGAGTCGGTGTGGTCGAAAAACGAAACCGGCCCACTAGGGGCAAAACGGTCATTTTGTACCGGGTTTGTCGGAACTGACTCAGAATGATCCGGAAAGGTAAAGGAAGGTTGAGAATAGTATAAGAAGTAATCTCATTGGGCTACCGGTTTGATACCCGAAGCTGGTGTGGTTCCTGGGGCATTCGGATGCCTAAGGGCAAAATGGTCATCTTAATCGGAAAGTCTCGGAAAAGGTCCAAATGGCATTTTGTTCATTTTTCACCGAAGTGGGCTAACAGACACTAGTGTTGACCTGGGTTTTGAGTGTTTCTGCCACTCTGATGGCGGTCGTCGTGACACAGGGGTTTGTTGGCAATTCCCTATATCGACCTATTTGTGAGTATTTCCGCTACTCTAATGGTTGTGATTTTTACGAGTGTTTTCGCTACTCGGATCATCTCGAGGAATAAACTGTCTCGAGAGAGGGATTAGAAAGGGGTCTTATCGTCTCCGAAAAGACGTGCCTGGATTGGAACCGTCTCGAGAAATAAACTGTCCCGAGAGTGGGATTGGAAAGGGGACTTACTGTCTCCGAGAAGACGTGCCTGGATTGGAACCGTCTCGAGGAATAAACTGTCCCGAGAAAGGGATTGGAAAGGGGTCTTACCATATTTGAAAAGACGTGCCTGATTTGGAACCGTCTCGAGGAATACACTGTCCCGAGAGAGGGATTGGAAAGGGGTCTTACCGTCTTCGAAAAGATGTGCCTGATTTGGAACCGTCTCAAGGAATAAACTGTCTTGAGAGAGGGATTGGAAAAGGGTCTTATCATCTTCGAAAAGATGTGCCTGAATTGGGACCGTCTCGAGGAATAAACTGTCTCGAGAGAGGGGTTGGAAAGGGGTCTTACCGTCTTCGAAAAGACATGCCTGGATTGGAACCGTCTCAAGGAATAAACTGTCTCGAGAGAGGGGTTAGAAAGGGGTCTTACCGTCTTCGAAAAGACGTGCCTGGATTGGAATCGTCTCGAGGAATAAACTGTCTCAAGAGTGAGATTGGAAAGGGGACTTACCGTCTTCGAGAAGACGTGCCTGGATTGGAATCGTCTCGAGGAATAAACTGTCTCGAGAGAGGGGTTCGAAAGGGATCTTACCGTCTTCGAAAAGATGTGCCTGATTTGGAACCGTCTCAAGGAATAAACTGTCTTGAGAGAAGGATTGGAAAGGGGTCTTATCATCTTCGAAAAGACGTGCCTGAATTGGGACCGTCTCGAGAAATAAACTGTCTCGAGAGAGGGGTTGGAAAGGGGTCTTACCATCTTCGAAAAGTCGTGCCTGGATTGGAACCGTCTAAAGGAATAAACTGTCTCGAAAGAGGGGTTGGAAAGGGGTCTTACCGTCTTCGAAAAGACGTGCCTGGATTGGAACCGTCTCGAGGAATAAACTATCTCGAGAGTGAGATTGGAAAGGGGACTTACCGTCTTCGAGAAGACGTGCCTGGATTGGAACCGTCTCGAGGAATAAACTATCTCGAGAGAGGGGTTGGAAAGGGATCTTACCATCTTCGAAAAGACATGCCTGGATTGGAACCGTCTCGAGGAATAAATGGTCCCGAGAGCGGGATTGGAAAGGGGTCTTACCGTCTTCGAAAAAATGTGCCTGGATGGAACCGTCTCGAGGAATAAACTGTCCCGAGAGAGGGATTGGAATCGGAAAGGAAAGGACGATGCCCCTAAGGGCATTTTGGTCATTTTGCCTCTATTTGGGCTTGACAGGCCGGCGAAGTGATGGACATACGGGATTTGGACTTAGAGAGTTGGTTTCGGTCGGAATACGCCCACAGTGACTTGAAAACAAGTCTGGACGGAGTGTAGACTGCCGAGCGGTCAAAAATAGGGTGCTTACAGCTACCCCTCTTTTTTTGTCTTTGCTTGTCAAAGACAGAAAACGATGGGAGCAAGAGTCCCATGTTGACCGCGAGGCCGTTGGAGGGACGGACATTGTAAATCTTTCGACAACGGGGGTCGAAAATGGATAACGGGCCAAAAAGGCCTTCGAAAACAAGTTTTGGCGGGAAAAAGGGCAAAACTACCCAGAATTTGCAACTTGCGCCACTAACAGTGGTGCCTTTGGCAGAAAAGGCCTGGCGCCTCTGCTAGTGGCGCTAGGCTTAAAGTTAAAACCAGCAAATTTCTGGTTCAAACAGCTGCGGCATTGTGGAGAGATTTTGCAAATCCGAGAGATTCTGCGTGAGAATTGACTTGAACGTTGAAGAGGCACTTCTTGGAGACCACGGGTGATTGCCGAAAGGAGACCACGTCGTCGAAAAAGTTGCCGGAAGAGAAGATTTCGCCGGAGAACTTCCAAAGAGTGAGTTTTTCAAATTTTGTTAATTTTGATGCGTAGAATTTCGTTCGAATCGTGTGAATAGTGAAAATTGATGTTTTGATATGTTTTGAACATGATGGTGATGTTTTTTTTTGTATTTTGGTGGTTGTTTGATTGAATTTAAATGATTTTTCATGATTATGCGAAGAGGGTTTTCTGCAGGAATAGGAAATTTGTTCCTACAGACTTGGGCATTGGGTTTTCTAGCTATGTTTTTGTGCAATGTGCTTTAGAAAAATGTGTTTAACAACTGTATGAAGTTTTGTGATTTTTTGAAAACTCGGTTAATTTTTTATTTTTTGAAAAATAGAAAAATATTTAGAAAATTAGAAAAATTAAGAAAACTTGTGAGATTGATGAAATTTTTGAAGTTTGAAATTTGGAAAAATATTTGAATATTTTAGAAAATATTTGAGGTGATTTTGAAAAATTTCGGGAGGCTTTTGAAAACCATTGATTTTTTTGAAAAATAAAACATGTGTCTTGAAAATTTCAAAAAATTAAAAAATGTGCATAAGTGTCATTGTTATGTGATTGTTATATTGGAAAGTGCATGTTTTATATTTTGTGTTGATGTCATTGGTGTTGTAGGGGCCATTTTTAAATGGGACTCTGCCGAAATTTTTAGAAATTATGGAAAGAGTTAGAAAAATTTTTAGAAATAAAATATTTTTTTATAGAAAAAGGCAGAGAATCCTTGAAATTTGATTTGACACTGGAAAATCGAAATGTGCATGCAGGAAATTTGCTTTGACTTATCGTTTGAAGTCCTTTATTTATTTTGTTTGTGTTAGTTGTTTATTTTATTTTACTATTATTTACACTGCATGGATGGTATACTAACATCACTTACCTTGACTTACCTTTTCAGGATGGCATACGCGGGTGATGACGGTTCTGAGAGGAGATGCCGCTCGAGGAAGGCAGGCCGGACAGATTCTACTGGTGGCTCTAGTCGATCTAGAGGTAGTCGACGATCTACAGGACGATCTTCATCTAGTCAGAGTGGGCAGGAGAGTAGGCTACCTGTTGACCCTTTTCCTTCGGTTGAGTAGGCTTTTGCCGAGGAGATTGATGCTGAGGAGGAGGTACCGGGCCCCAGGGATCAGGTGACCGGTTATGGGAAAGCTTCTTCCAGGCATAGGCAGCCAGATGCCGACTTGGGAGATCTGCAGATACCAGATGTCCCACCATTTGGTCATCTTGCCTATCACCCCAGCGTATATTCTAGACAGCATTTGCCGCCTCCGCGGGTACATACAGCTTTCAGAGGGGCTGTTCATCAGGTTTTTGTGACCATGCAGCGGGCGGCCCCATCATATCGTGCCTTCTTGGCAGAGATCGGATTTGGCGCCTTTATAGGATTGTAGGCTAACCGCCTGAACCGGCATTTGGTACTGACACTTGTTGAGAGGTGGTTCGGTGAGACTGGGACCTTCCATTTTGTCGGCTTCGAGTTAGGTCCTACTCCTTTGGATTGGGCAATTATTACAGGGCTCTCCTTTGTCGGTTGGCGGATCACCCTGCATCCAGTCAGTAGGGACGAGGCCTGTTTGCTATTGGACTTGCCTCCTCCTGAGCGTTCTGCCTTCCCAGTCTCCTAGATTAGTCAGGACGACCGTACTTTTGCTACTGAGCTATCGCCTGCCAGGCGGGATATCATGAGACGACGACTTGTGTTGTATATCATCTTTAGCTGTTTCTGCAATAACAACAAGTCACTCGTGCCAGCCGTTTGGTGAGTATAGTAGCTGATCTTGGAGCCTTATCTGAGCTGGACTGGGGGTCCTTTTCCTTTGGCTGCTTTCTTCGATCGATGCAAGTTCGGACTTCTTCTCGTTGGGGTAGCATGACTAGTTTCTGGCCGTTTCTCATTTGGTGGAGTTACGAGTACCTGCCGGTGCGTCGCCCTGCAGTTGTTAAGGATGATCTCTATCCTCGCGCTTTGAGGTGGGCTCGTGACCGGGTAGCCCAACGATCGGAGATTACCGATTTTGTGATGCTCCGGGCTAACTTGGAGCTGATTGAGGCAAAGGATGTGACCTGGCGGCCCTTCATTGGATTAGTCCATTATGAGACAGTCCGGTACTTGGTCCCGTTGTCCTTATCGAGAGCTGCCTTTCTCAGTGATGACACTTGGGAGTCCTATCTTAGAGAGCGACACTGGTAGCAGTTTCATGAGGAGTTCTAATCAGCTCGAGCTTCGCCAGAGTATATGTTTGGGGCCCTGGTGGCGGGAGTGCCTATCCCTTATCAAGAGCATTAGTCAGGTGTCGAGTTCTTACTTCCTCCGGATATAGATTATGCTGTGCACTTTGGGGCTCATTCGGTCTGTGCCTTCACCCGGTTTGAGGTGGTGGTCGGCGGGTACGCTGTTGGCCAGGAGGTGGTTGACTTGTGGCGCTGAGCCGGAGGATATGTGCCCTAGGTTGAGTTTACTGTTCTGAGAGACCAGAGAGATCAGTACTAGATGGAGCGGGATCAGTACCAGGCCGAGGTAGCTTTCCTGACAGCTCGGTTATCTTAGATGGGCGGTGGGGGGGGGGGGGGGGGGGGGTATGTTATTCTTTCTTTGTTGCTTCTTGCTCTGCTGTTGCTTAGTTCCTTTTGTATGCAGCTGATTTTGGTTCTGTCTTCCCTGCAGGATGGTGGTGCTTCGAGTAGTTATCCACCTCCTCCGATGCCGGGCTTCGGGAATTTTGATCCAGATGACATCGACTTCGACCTGTGATAGATGTCCCTTGTAGAGACTCTAATCCTCTTTTGTCCCTTGTCCCTGAGTTATATTTATGTTAGACAGTTTTATTCTGATATTTTGTACAAAAATGGATATTTATGGTACTTAGATGCTTGGACTGACAAAGACATTTACGATCCTTTATGCTAAGTATATGATTAGATGCATGTGATGTATGGTGATGTTAGATATCTATTACATGAGTTGATGTTGGTGACTTCTATTTCTACAGGGAGTTATATCCTATGGGTGCAAAGCTTATTCTGATTTTTTATTTTTTTTAACATATGCACAAGTTTGAAATAGGTTAATAGAATGACACAGGGTGCTGTTAGACTTGTAGTCCTGGGAATGGTAACTCCCTCCTCTTCGAGAGTCTAGCCTCTCTTTTGATTCAACCCTATCTTAATTGGATGATAGCATTTCGCACCTTTCTCAACCTCTTGATCGCTTTCAACTCTTTATCTTAGGGTTAGTGTATAGGGTTATTAGGTTGAGACTCTCGACTCTCAGGGTTTTAGCAACAACTTACTTGACCTTTGGCAGAGCGATAAGTGGCCAGTCATTTCAATCCGAGAAGACTTTGTTTAGGATCGTAATGTAGGCTAGGTTATGGGGGTTTTAAAAATAACGGGCTATGCAGGCTCAAATTCGATGTTGTTTTCGATGGGGTTTAGATCTATACCATCCTTGGCTACTCTTCAGTAGGATTAGCATCCTTCTTTAGCTTTAGCAGCATATCTAGCTCATTTAGATCAGGCAATCTGTTTTCAATCAGAGTGGACTTTAGTAGGGTTATAATGTAGGCCATGGTTTCGGGATTTAGCAAGAAAGGGTAAAGGCTCGAACCTATCGTTTCTACTGGGTTTCTTCGTAACCTAGGATCACCTTTTAATTTCCTTCTTGCTTCTGGCCACATACTTCTCAAGGTGAAAATGACCTTGTTCTTTCACCCCTTCTATATACTTTTTGAGATAAACATGACTTTCTTCTCATTTGATCTTCTTATACGCTTTTGAAGATGACTCAATCATGGTTTTCTTTTCTTTTTTTTTTTTGGCCTCTTGCCCCTTGGCAACTCCTTTCCTTTGCTTTTTCTTTCTATTTCTTTTCTTTTCTTTTATGAAACGAAACAATTCTTTAACCCTTTTCCCTTAAACCTTTTCCTTAGTTCAATATACCCAGTGTGGGCGGTGATCCCTAGGTTAGGGTTTTATTAAGAAAGGATAAGTAGCTTAACGAGTTTGGCAAGGGGTTGTTTTTTACTGTATGAGAAATGAAATGAGGGCCTCTCTTCACTTTGAGTTAGATTGCTTGATCCATAGAGTTTTCAACACTACCCTAGCATGATAGAGGTGGACACCACTCCTAGAGTTCTTTACTATTGTCTGCCCCAGTGTGGGGAGGACAGTCTTGGATCAGGGTTGACAAAGAAAATTTTTGCTTTTCGCGAGGCACTAGGGGTTAAGCAAAGGGAATATGAGCACATTTGTTCATTTATTTAGTTATTTATTCTTTATATGTGGGGAAATGAAAGATGGCTCCTCGTCATTTTGATAAACTGGCCACACATCGCTTAGCCTTAGAGTCTCGCAAGTGCCGCCCTTAGGTGGTATCCTCACTCATCCCTATCCTCTCTCTCTATGGAAAGTTGATCATTTGGTGAGTGGTTAACTCATGCTATCATCTCTTCAAGTTAGATCCTTCCATAAGATAAACCATGCCCCTTGCGTGGAAAGTAGTCACTATTCCCTAGGGAAGACAAGACAACAACAATGGAATAAAAAAAAAAACTGTCATTTGATTACTATTATTATTTTTACGGAAAGTATTAAGTTCTTAAGCAATAAGAAAATGTAAACATTAATTTAAAGATAGAAAGTAAAAGGGATAGAAAGAAAGTGGGTGAAAACACCCCTCCCTTGTACGCTTGTGCAAGGAACCCCCTTTTTAATACGGCTTTGGGACTATTCCCACATCTTTGATGCTTCATTTGTGACTTGGATCCTCGGCTAAGGCGAGATAGGCAAAGGCTTCTCCTAGAGCTCCACAGACGTTGACACTGTTGATGCGGTTGTCAGCCTCCTTCTTGTTCTTTGCAGCGGGTTCTTCTATAAACATGGTGACCAGCTCACCCCCTTCCAATTCGAATGGCTCTGCATGTTCTCTTGACTCCTCTAGCTCCCAGCCCATGTCTTCATAGTTGTACTCAGCTGCAGGCCAAGGGTTTTCTAGTAAGTTACGTTCCGCCGCGGCATACCTTGGATGTAGAAACTCAGCACCCCATCCATCAACCACTGTGTTCTTGGTCATCCCATCTTCCGGAAATATTGGCTCCTCAATGGGCCAGTCAGAAGCATCAGGCACCTCGTCAGGGTTATAAAGATAAATCGGGCACAATGGGAGATCTTCCTTCCAGTCACTTTCTTCATCAGCCTCCCAATCGCTCTCATAACCTTCGGCCTCGAGCTCGTCAATTTCTCCCTCACCTTCCATCTCTACTAGTATCATATTGACGGTGTGATCCGACAGAGGGTTAGCGGTCACATTGGGAGTGCGAGCAGGTTTTACCGGCTGTAGATCAATGGTCTTACTGTCGATCAGGTCTTGGATCTTGTGCTTGAGAGCAAAGCAGCTTTCGGTGTTATGCCCCTGGCCACCTGAATGATATTCACATGTAAGAGCGGCATTAAAGGTCGGGGGCAGAGGGCTTGGCAACGGGCGAGCAGGTACGGGCTTTAAGATGTTGTTCTTCAGAAGGCTATAGTAAGCCTCAGTTTGGGTGCAGGCTAAGGCGTCGAAGGTACGAATGCGTCTAGCAGGTCTATTATAGTTGGGTCGTGCCCTAGCGGGGCCATAGTTAGGGGTTAGAGCAGGCATGGTCAAGGTGGGGGTGATTGTAGTGGGGGTTAGTATTGGGGTGGTTGGCTAGGCAGAATAGCGGACACTTCACCTTCCTTCCTGATCGTGCCCTTTGTAGTAGCCATCTTCTTGGTTATGTTAGCGGTATTTTCCCCAGCCTTGGCATAGGGATCTGTAATTCTTCCTGTCTTGAGGCCGTTTTCTATCATCTCTCCTTGCATGATGAGCTCGGAGAAGCTTTTTCCCACGCTTGTGCAGAGCTTCTCATAGAATATGCCTTGAAAAGTATGCACAAATAGTTGTACATACTCCTTCTCCTCTAGCGGAGGATTAACTTGTGCAGCGGCCTCCCTCCATCTCAGGGCATAGGCTTTAAAGCTCTCCTTCTCACCCTTGCTCATTGTCATCAAGGACCATCGATTAGAAGTGAGGTTGATGTTATGACAGTATTGGGCTTTGAACGCATTGACTAGCTCCATCCAGGTTATGATCTTCCTTAAGTCCAAACGAACAAACCATTGTAGAGCCGACCTTGTGAGGCTGTGTTGGAATAACTGCATAAGGAGCTTCGGGTCATTGCCATGTCCACTAAGCGCTCCAGCATATTGACGAAGATGAGCAACGGGGTTACTGGTACTGTCGTACTTCTGGAAGTCAGGCATTTTAAACTTAGCAGGTCTCGAGTGGTCAGGGGAGAAACGGAGCTCATCATAAGAAGTGAACCCGTAAGTATCGTGGCCATGGAGACTTCGCAACGAATCTTCCAATCCTTGGATTTTCAGGCTGAGAGGGTCTAGAGAGGCCTTCTATATGGCAGGTGAAAGCAATATGGTCTCTTCCTCTTCTGTGTTGACCTCTTTGGCATCTTCCTTAGTCCTCCCAACATTGTCGGACTGAAGCATGACCCTTAGATTAGCGGGTTCAAGGTCTTTGGATGAAGTCATAGATGATGATGGGACCGCAGTAACATCCTTCATGGCCAAAGTTTGAATGAGTTTAAGCATCTCATCCATTTTAGTCCTCATTTCGTTGACTTCCTCTTGAGAGACCTGAGAAGATTCTTCAGGGTTAGCAGCCATCAGTGATGCTCTTTGCCGGGTAATAATGGGGTTCCTAGGTGGATGTTGCACTTTCTTTGGAGCAATGTTGACTCAGTGCCAGGTGACTTCTGTAAACAAAAATAGAAGAGGACGAAAGAAAAAGACAAAAACATAAGTCCCAAGTCAGTTTCTGGTTTTTAGAAAGCTTTATGCAATGCATGTTCTAGGGTGCCCCTTTTTAGGAGGGAAACTAGTCATAATGTATGGCTCACTTTTGGAGATAGGGGATTTGCCCCTATATGCAAACACCTTACCGTCAGGGAGGAACCTTCAGCCATTTATGCATTCATTCATAAAAATAAAGAAGTACATTAAATTTTGGGTTTAAGATACAAAAGAATTGAAATACATTTTAATAGGGGGAGGAGGAACATTTTCCTTTGGATTTCCACCTATCTACTTTTACAAAGGGAAAATCTAAACTACTCGTGAGTCTTCGGATCCACCTTCGTTGGATTTGATGTTGAAGAGGTTGCTGAGAGACCTTGTTGATTGATTGCCCCTTGTTTTCTTGGCAACCCTATCTCCGTCAGCATAGAGGGATTGGGGCCCTTTTTATGGAATGGATTGAGATGCATGCAATGAGTCCTTAGGGTTACGCGGGAACCCTTAGGGTTTGGGTAGGTTTAATGCAAGGGAGAGTGACCTTAGTGTCACTCCCAAGGGGTTTATCATATGCATGAGAATGCAGTGACTTGAGTTACTTGGGACTCTTGTCTTGAGATGGAATATTGAATGCATGAACATGGGTATGCAAAGAGTATAAGGAGAGAGAAATACAATAGCAAGATAAACATGCATGCATGAGCAGTTAAACAGTATGAATACAGTTAATATAACAGCAAGAATAAACAGGCATAAATGAAAGTAAGAGCAGTCACCCTTTCTTCCGTGGTTTTGAAAACGGTGCTTGTGTCTTAAATCCGGCAAATGTTCGGCTATGCATGGTGTCTATATGAGTATGAGGTTGAGGGTTGACTAATGCGTACTAAAAAGGCTCGGTCCCCGGATCTTCAAACCTAGGCCCACTCCCCGAGGTGGTGCCATGATCGGTTGGTGATCCGAGCGGGGGAACCATCAAAAGGCCATAGGCGAAGAAATTGACACAGCATCTTGCCCACAACCAATATACCATTCCCCCTTTCTAACTAGAAAGGACATATCAGGATAATAATGCAAGTATGCAGAATGCAAGTACACATGCAGTGTGTGTGTGAATTTTAAAAGTGGAGGAAAGGGCCCAACAACTCCCATTCATCCTTGTCGTGCCCAGATTTTTCGCACTCGAGGAATACTCACCCAAGCTGGAAAAATACTGTACTCTCTCGTTAGAACTCACCCTCCTAAAAGAATGAGTGCGACTAGGTTTGAATTGAAAACAAGTATGAATAAAGGGCTTTTGAAAAAGATTCGGAGTCGCCACCTAACTTGATTAAGGTGAGTTAGGTCACCTAAAAACTAAGAATAATCCGAAGACTACACTTAGAGTTTTTGGAAAACGATTTTGAAAATATCTCCTCAAGAGAGGGTTTTTAAGAAAAACAGGTTGTTTGGCAACCTTTGGAAAACATTTAGCCCTTTTTTTGAAAAATAACTCCTTTTTGGTCTTTGAAATCAGTGATCTAGGTTCGGAGGTTGGTTACGTGTAGGGAAGACGCACTAAGCCATCACCCTACCCCGCCCTTTCGGTACCTACATGTCAATCTACCCTAGATTCACCCATGAGAGTCTTTAACTAACTAATGTTCAACCCTATCCACTTTAGAAAAACAATGTTTGAAAACTAACATGATGCATGATATGCAAGTGTAAAAATTGAAAAAAAATAGATTTAGAAAGAAATTGATTTGATTTGAAAATTGAAATTGGAAAGTTTGAAAATTGAAAGTAGAAATTTGAAAATATAAATTTTGAAATTGGAATTTTGAAAATAGATTGGAATTTGAGATTTGGAAAGATTTTGGAAAACCGCACCCATGAGGGTGGAATTAAAAGTTTGAAAGGTATTGTGACTGCACCTATGAAGGTTGCCTATGTATCCCTTTGGGGGAATCAGGTCAGTCATAGTTCGGACCGGAGTCCGATTGAAAAGAGATTAATTTGAAGAGAGAAATTGGATTGGAAGAAAGAGATTGAATTGAAAATTGGATTTGATTTGAGACTAGAAAGGAGATTGGAAATTAAAATTGAGAAGATTGGACTTGTTTTGGAAAGATTGATTTTGGAAAGACTTGGTTTTGGGAAGAAGGAGGTTTAGGAAACCTAGACTTGAGATTAAGAAAGATTGGATTGGAATGTTGGATTTGGAAGATTTGGAAAGATTTGGAAACTTGGAATTTAGGAAAGATTTGGATTAGGAAAGTTTCGAATTAGGAAAATGTTATTTTTGGAAAGTTTCATTTTTGGAAAGTTTTAGGTTTAGGAAAGTTTCAACTTAGGAAAGTTTTGAATTAGGAAAGTTTTCAAATTAGGAGAGTTTCGAATTTAGAAATGTTTGAAAAAGGGAAGTTTTGATTTTTGAAAGTGTTGAAAACAAGGAAGTTTTGAAAATAAGAAAGTTTCGTTTCGGGAAAGGTTTGAAAAAGGAAAGTTTTTAATTTAGGAAATTTTGAATTAAGAAAGTCTCGACTTAAGAAAGTTTTAAATTAAGAAAGCTTTGAGTTTAGAAAAATCTTAGATTTGGAAAGATGTTGAAGTTTTGAAATTTTAGAGTTTAGAAAGATTTGGGTTTGAAAAGATTTAACTTAAGAAAGTTTTGAATTTAGGAAGCTTTAGACTTGAAAAGATTTGAAATTTTGAAAGTTTAGGATTTAGAAAGTTTTTGAGTTTAAAAAGATTTAAGATTTTAGAAAGTTTTAGAGTTTTAGAAAATCTTGAAATTAAGAAAGGTTTGAGTTTAGGAAAGATTTGAAAGCTTGGATTTGAAAAAGATTTTGGAAAGGGGTAGAATTAGGAAAGGGTTAAATTAGGAAAGATTTGAAAGTTGAGTTTTAAAACTTAGGAAAGATTTTTATGTTCAAGTTTAGGAAAATTAAGATTTAGGAAAACGGAAGTTTATGAAGGATTTGAATTAAGAAAGAGTTAGATTTTGAAATTTAAGGAAAGATTTAAAATTTAGGTTTAGGAAACTTATGGTTTAGGAAGGTAGGAAATTAGGAGGTTTGGATTAGGAAGGGATTGGATTTGGTTTTTAAAAGCAAAAGGTTTGATTTATTTCCAAAAACGGAGGATAGGATCTAGTTTCCTAAACGGGGAGATTGGATTTGGTTTCTTAAAGGGAAGATTTGATTTGACAAGGATTTGGAAAGGGAGATTCTAGAAACCCTAGTTTTGAAAAATTGTGGTTTTGACGTAGAAGAGAGGTTTTGAAAACATGTATAGTTTTGATGTGAAAACAAGAAGTTTTGGAAACCTAGGTTTGGGGCAAAGTTTGAAAATCATGTTTTTGGAAAGAAAATTAGGATTTCCTAATTGTTAGTTCTAGGGCTTGACTTGAGCTCTAAGGAAAAGAGATTTTTAGAAAGTGCGTTTTTAGAAAGGTAGATTTTCTAGAAGGGAATCCTAGGAAGGAGTTTTTGGAAAGATTTTTAGGAGAGATTTTTTTAGGAAAGTGAATCTAGGGAGTGATTTTAGAAAGTGAATTTTGAGGAAAAGATTTTGGAAAGGAGTTGAAAAAGAAAGTTTTGAAAAATAGATTTTGGAAGGGAGTTTTTGAAAACAATTTTGAAGAGGGGAGTTTTAGGAAAGTATGTTGAAAAAGAGATTCTTAGGAAGAGATTTTTAAAGAGAGTTTTTAGAAGGTGTAAAAACATTTTACTTTCCTAAAGCAATTCTAACCATTTGAAGGCTAGAACCACTTTAGGAAAGCGGTTTTGAAAACAACAAGAGTTGAAAATATGGACCCAAAAAGGTCACTTTTGATGTAACACTTTCCTAAAGCAACCCTAGCCATGGAAAGGCTAGAATCACCCTAGAATTTTGATTTTGAAAACAAGTTTTTGAAAAAGAAATTTTGATGCAATTTTGAAAACAAGGGGCAAAACGGTCATTTTGTACCGGGTTTACCGGAACTGACTCGAAATGGTCCGGAAAGGTAAAGGAAGGTCGAGAACACTATAAAAAGTATTCTCGGGACATTACCGGTTTGATACCCAAAGCCGGTGTGGTCGAAGAAGGAGACCGGCCCTCTAGGGGCAAAACGGTCATTTTGTACCGGGTTGGCCGGAACTAACTTGGAATGATCCGGAAAGGTAAGGGGAGGTTTAGAATACTATAAAAAGTATTCTCAAGAGGTTACCGGTTTGATACCCAGAGCCGGTGTGGTTCCCGGGGCGTTCGGATGCCTAGGGGCAAAATGGTCATCTTGACCGAAAAGTCTCGGAAAATGTCCTAAGGGCAGTTTGGTCCTTTTCCACCAAAGTGGGCTAATAGCCACTGGTGTTGACCTAGGTTTTGAGTGTTTCCGCCACTCTAACGGTGTGAGTATTTCCGCTACTCGGACGAGGTTGATGATTTGTGAGTATTTCCGCTACTCCGCTACTCGGACGGGGTTGATGATTTGTGAGTATTTCTGCTACTCGGACGGGGTTGTGAGTATTTCCGCTACTCTAACGGTTTTGTGAGTATTTCCGCTACTCTAACGGTTCTGTGAGTATTTTCGCTACTCTAACTGTTTGGTGAGTAGTTTTGCTACTCGGACCGTCTCGAGGAATAAACTGTCTCGAGAGAGGGATTGGAAAGGGGTCTTACCGTCTCCGAAGAGACGGGCCTGGATTGGAGCCGTCTCGAGGAATAAACTGTCTCGAGAGTGGGATTGGAAAGAGGTCTTACCGTCTTCAAAGAGACGTGCCTGGATTGTGAGTGTTTCCGCCACTCTAACGGTTTTGTGAGTAGTTTTACTACTCGGACCGTCTCGAGGAATAAACTGTCTCGAGAGAGGGATTGGAAAGGGGAATAAGAACGAACAATGCCCCTAAGGGCATTTTGGTCATTTTGCCTCTATTTGGGCCTGACAGGCCCGCGAAGCGATGGAAAGACGGAATTTGGAACTAGAGAATTGGATTCGATAGGAATATGCCCAAAATGACTTGAAAACAAGTCTGGACGGAGTGTAGACTGCCGAGCGGTCAAAAATGGGGTGCTTACAATCTTGTATATCACATTCATGCATAGTAGTTAATAAAATTTAAACAAAATGTGTACCTACAAAACAAAAATGCAAGTGTTAGTGTGTGGATGACAAACATAATACAAGATAATATGAATAAATGCATGTTTTTTTGAAAACAATTTCAAAAATTTAGTTTTGAAAATTTAAAGTGAATAGGATTGAGCCAAGTTAATTGAAGACTCTACATGGGTGAAGGGTAACGAGACATGACTATGACCTAACCCTCTAAGTGTCCCTAGTGGAGTCGCCAGCTATCGTGCCCAGATTTTTCGCACTCGAGGAATACTCACACAAGCGGAAAAAATATTGTACTCTCTCGTTAGAACTCACCCTCCTAGAAGAATGAATGCGACTAGGTTTGAATTGAAAATTTGATTTGAATAAAGGGCTTTTGAAAAAGATTTGGAGTCGCCACCTAACTTGATTAAGGTGAGTTAGGTCACCTAAAAACTAAGAATAATACAAAAATTACACTTAGGGTTTTTGAAAAACGATTTTTGAAAATATCTCCTCAAGAGAGGGTTTTTGAGAAAAACAAGTTATTTAGCAACCTTTGAAAAATATTTAGCTCTTTTTGAAAAATAACTCCTTTTTGGTCAATGAAAACAGTGATTCTAGGTTCGGAGGTTGGTTACGTGTAGGGAAGATGCACTAAGCCATCACCCTACTCCGCCCTTTCGATACCTACATGTCAATCTACCCTAGGTTCACCTATGAGAGTCTTTAACTAACTATTGTTTAATCCTATTCACTTTATAAAACAATGTTTAAAAAGTATCATGATGCATGATATGCAAGTGCAATAGAAGAGAGTTGATTTAGAAATAGATTTGAAAGGAATTTGATTTGATTTGATTTGAAAAGAAAGAGATGGAAGTTTGAATTTGAAAACAAGATTTTGGAAATCGAAATTGAAGATTGAAAATAGAAATTTGAAATTGGAAATTTGAAAATAGATTGGAGATTTGGAAAGATTTTAGAATTTGAAATTTGGAAAATATGGAGGAATTTGAAATTTGAAAGAAGTTGTGACCGCACCCATAAGGGTTGCCTATGTATCCTTTTGCAGGAATCAGGTCAGTCGTAGTTCGGGCCGGAGTCCGATTGAAAATAGAAGAGTTGATTTGAAGAAGGAGATTGAATTGGAAGATTGAGAGATTGAACTTTGAATAGAGGATTGAAAATTGAATTTAGAATTTTGGAATTGAAAAGATTGAATTTTGATTTGAAAAGATAGAACTTGGAAGAGAGATTTAGACTTATTTTGGAAAGATGGAGGTTTAGGAAACCTAGACTTAGGAAAGAGAAGAGACTTAGGAAAGATTCGACTTGACTTGGAAGATTTAGGAGATTAGGAAAGATTGGATTCAGGAAATGTTTGAATTAGGAAAAGGTTCAAGTTAGGAAAGTGTCATTTAAGGAAAGTTTTGGAATTAGGAAAGTTTTCGACTTAGGAAAGTTTTGGAATTAAGAAAGTTTTGGAATGAGGAAAGTTTCAACTTAGGAAATCTTTGGAATTAGGAAAATTTCAACTTAGGAAAGTTTTGAAATTAGAAAGTTTTGAAATAGGGAAATTTTGAAAATTGGAAAGTTTTGTTTTAAGAAAGGTTTTGAAATAGGAAAGTGTTGAATTTAGAAATGTTTTGAATTAGGAAAGATTTGGAATTTAGAAAGCTTAGGATTTAGAAAGTTTTGAGATTAGGAAAGATTTGAAAACTTGGACTTGGAAAGTTAAGATTTGGAAAGGGGTAGAATTAGGAAAGATGTGGAAGTTGAGTTCTAAAATTTAGGAAAAATTTTCAAGTTCAAGTTTTAAAAACTTAAGATTTAGGAAAGTAGAAGTTTAGGAAGGAGTTGAATTAGGAAAGATTTGAATTTTGAAATTTAAGGAAAGATTTAAAGTTTAGGTTTAGGAAACTTATGGTTTAGGAAGGTAGGAAATTAGGAAGGAGTTGAATTAAGAAAGGTTTGGATTAGGAAGGGATTGAATTTTGTTTCTAAAAGAGAAGGTTTAATTTTGTTTCCAAAAACGGAGGATGGGATCTAGTTTCCTAAACGGGAAGATTGGACTTGGTTTCCTAAAGGGAAGATAGGATTTGACAAGGATTTGGAAAGGGAGATTCTAGAAACCTTAGATTTGGAAAATTATAGTTTTGACATAGAAAATAGGTTTTGGAAATGTGTATAGTTTTGATGTAGAAAACAAGAGGTTTTGAAAACCTAGATTTGGGGCAAAGTTTGAAATTCATATTTTTGGAAATAAAATTAGGGTTCCTAATTGTGAGTTCTAGGGCTTGACTTGGGCTCTAAGGAAAGAGATTTTGGGAAGGTGCGTTTTTTTGGAAACGAAGATTTTTAGAAGGGAATCCTAGAGAGGAGTTTTTTGGAAGGGAGATTTTGGAAAGAGAGTTTTTGGAAAGATTTTTGGAGAGAGTTTTTCTAGGAAAGAGACCTAGGGAAAGTTTTTGGAAAGTGGACTTTGAAGAGAGCGTTTGGAAAGGAGTTGAAAAAGGAGGTTTTGAAAAATAGATTTTTGGAAAGAGTTTTTGAAAACAATTTTGGAAAGAAGAATTTTCGGGAAGTATGTTGAAAAAGAGATTTTTAGGAAGGAATTTTTGAAAAGAGAGCTTTTTGGAAAGTATGAAAACGTCTTACTTTCCTAAAGTGATTCTAGCCATAAGAGGGCTAGAACCACTTTAAGAAAGTGGTTTTGAAAACAACAAGGGTTGAAAATATGGACCATGTTGGTCACTTTAAATGTAACACTTTCCTAAAGCAACCCTAGCCATGGAAAGGCTTGAATAACCCTATGATTGTGATTTTGAAAACAAGTTTTTGAAAAAGAGATTTTGATACAATTTTGAAAACGATTTTGAAAACAACTTTGGGAAGATGCAAGACTATGATATGCACAATGCAATTTTGGGGTCGTTAACATACAAGGTTAAGGCTTCACCACATAATTAAGGGTGCCGAACTCACGTGGTCTCCAGTTAGCTTAAAGGAAAGCCTCCGACACTGTGACCCTCCGATAGTCTAATCCTACACATGGACCGGGAGTCCCCTTGTTTCAAGCATGCAAAGAAAAGGGGGGAAAGAGATAGGGGATTAAAATAGAGAAAACCTAAGTGGGTTAGGAGAGAGAAGAGAGAGGGAGAATTGCAGAAATTTAAAGAGAAAGCCTACCGTATATCTTCTTTATTTTGCGCGCCTTACTTGTCTTCGGTCTTCGGTCTTCGTCTTAATCTTCGTCTTCAATCTTCAAGAGTTGTCTTCAAACTTTAGGTTGCAGCTCTTCAAGTCTTCAAAGGAGGGTTGAAGGCTAGTGTATGAGTGTATGGGGGTGTGTATGAGTGTATAGAAGGCTAGGGTTTGCGAAACCTAAGACTGCTAGGGTTTAAAGAGTGCACCAGCTCTGTATATTGAATTATATGATTTTTAGATTGAGTTTGCGGACCCTTTTCACGTTGGAGGAGGCTTTGTATTTATAGAGGTTGGACAAACCTGGCGCCTGTTGTAGTGGCGCCTGTCGCGCCCAGATTTTTCGCACTCGAGGAATACTCACCCAAGCTGGAAAAATGTTGTACTCTCTCGTTAGAACTCACCCTCCTAAAAGAATGAGTGCGACTAGGTTTGAATTGAAAACAAGTTTGAATAAAGGGCTTTTGAAAAAGATTCGGAGTCGCCACCTAACTTGATTAAGGTGAGTTAGGTCACCTAAAAACTAAGCATAATCCGAAAACTACACTTAGGGTTTTTGAAAAAACGATTTTGAAAATATCTCCTCAAGAGAGGGTTTTTAAAGAAAACAGGTTGTTTGGCAACCTTTGGAAAACATTTAGCCCTTTTTTGAAAAATAACTCCTTTTTGGTCTTTGAAATCAGTGATCTAGGTTCGGAGGTTGGTTACGTGTAGGGAAGACGCACTAAGCTATCATCCTACCCCGCCCTTTCGGTACCTACATGTCAGTCTACCCTAGATTCACCTATGAGAGTCTTCGACTAACTATAGTTCAACCCTATTCACTTTAGAAAAACAATGTTTGAAAACTAACATGATTCATGATATGCAAGTGCAATAGAAAAGAATTGAAAAATAGATTTAGAAAGAGATTGATTTGAAATTGATTTGATTTGAAAATAGATTTGAAGAGATGGAATTGAAATTGGAAAGTTTGAAAATTTGGAAATAGAAATTTGAAAATCGAAATTTGAAATTGGAATTTGAAAATTGATTGGAATTTGAGATTTGAAAAGATTTTGAAAACCGCACCCACGAGGGTGGAATTGAAAGTTTGAAAAGTATTGTGACCGCACCTATGAAGGTTGCCTACGTATCCCTTCGGGGGAATCAGGTCAGTCGTAGTTCGGACAAGAGTCCGATTGAAAATAGAAGAGTGGATTTGAAGAAGGAGATTGAATTGGAAATTGAAATTGAATTGAAAATTGGATTTGGTTTGAGATTAGAAAAGGAGATTGAATTTGAGAAGATTGGACTTGCTTTGGAAATATTGATTTTGGAAAGACTTGGTTTTAGGAAACCTAGACTTAGGAAAGATAGGAGACCTAGGAAAGACTTGAGATTAAGAAAGATTAGATTGGAATGTTGGATTTGGAAAGATCTTGAAAGATTTGGAAACTTGGGATTTAGGAAAAATTTAGATTAGGAAAGTTTCAAATTAGGAAAGTGTCATTTTTGGAAAGTTTGAAATTAGGAAAGTTTTGAATTTTAGGAAAGTTTTGAATTAAGAAAGTTTCAACTTAGGAAAGTTTTGAATTTGGAATGTTTTGAAAACAAGGAAGTTTTGAAAATAAGAAAGTTTTGTTTTAGGAAAGGTTTGAAACAGGAAAGTTTTCAATTCAAGAAATGTTTGAATTAAGAAAGTTTCAACTTAAGAAAGTCTTAAATTAAGAAAGTTTTGAGTTTAGAAAAGTCTTAGATTTAGAAAGATTTTGAAGTTTTGGAAAGTTTAGAATTTAGAAAGTTTTAGAGTTTTAGAAAAATTTGATATTTTAGAAAGTTTTAGAGTTTTAGAAAATCTTGAAATTAAGAAAGGTTTGAATTTAGGAAAGGTTTAAAAGCTTGAATTTAAAAAGTTAAGATTTGGAAATGAGGTTGAATTAGGAAAGGGTTGGATTAGGAAAGATTTGAAAATTGAGTTTTAAAATTTAGGAAAGATTTTTATGTTCAAGTTTTGGAAACTTAAGGTTTAGGAAAGTGGAAGTTTAGGAAAGATTTGGATTTTGAAATTTAAGGGAAGATTTAAGGTTTAGGTTTAGGAAACTTACAGTTTAGGAAGGAATTGAATTAAGAAAGGTTCGGATTAAGAAGGGGTTGGATTTGGTTTCTAAAAGAAAAGGTTTGATTTTTGTTTCAAAAAACGGAAGACGGGATCTAGTTTCCTAAACGGGGAGATTTGATTCAGTTTCCTAAAGGGAAGATAGGATTTGGAAAGGGAGATTCTAGAAACCCTAGATTTGGAAAATTATCGTTTTGGCGTAGAAAAGAGGTTTTGGAAACATGTATAGTTTGGATGCGAAAACTAGAGGTTTTGGAAACCTAGGTTTGGGGCAAAGTTTGAAAATCGTGTTTTTGGAAAGAAAATTAGGGTTTCCTAATTGTGGGTTCTAAGGCTTGACTTGGGCTTCTAAGGAAAGAGTTTTTGGAAAGTGCGTTTTTGGACACGAAAGTTTTCTAGAAGGGAATCCTAGGGAGGAGTTTCTAGAGGGAAAAGTTTTTGGAAAGTAAATTTGAAGAGAGTTTTTGGAAAGAGATTTTAAAGAGAGGGACTTCTGGAAAGCATGTTTTTAGAGACGTAGATTTTAGAAGGAAAATCCTAAAGGGGAATTTCTAGAAGGAAGATTTTGGAAAGAGAGTTTTTTAGAAAGATTTTTGGAAGAGGTTGTTGGAGAGAGTTTTTAGGAAGGTGAATTTAGGGAGTGTTCTTAGAAAGAGATTTTAAAGAGAAGGAGTTTTGAAAAGTTTGAAAAAGGGAATTTTGAAAAATAGATTTTGGAAGGGAGTTTTTGAAAACAATTTTAGAGAGGAGAGTTTTAGGAAAGTGTAAAAATATCTCACTTTCCTAAAGCGATTCTAGCCATAAGAGGGCTAGAACCACTTTTACGAAAGTGGTTTTGAAAACAAGGTTTGAAAATATAGACCATATGGTCACTTTTAATATGACACTTTCCTAAAGCAACCCTAGCCATGGAAAGGCTAGAATCACCCTAGAATTGTGGTTTTGAAAACAAGTTTTTGAAAAAGGAATTTTGATGCAATTTTGAAAAACAAGTTTGAAAACAGTTTTGAAAACAACTTTGAAAACGAGTTTTGAAAGATGCAAGATTCTGATATGCACAATGCAATTTGGGGTTGTGAACATACAAGATTAAGGCTTCACCACATAATCAAGGGGGCCGGACCCACGTGGTCTTTGGTTAGACTAGAAGAAAGCCCCCGACACGGTGACTCTCCCATAGTCCAATCCTACACATGGACCGGGAATCCCCTTGTTTCAAGCACGCAAAGAAAGGGCGGGAAAGAGATGGGGGATTAAAATAGAGAAAACCCAAGTGGGTTGGAAGGAGAAGAGAGAGGGGGGAAGTGCGGAAATTTAAATAGAAAGCCTACCTTGTTTCTTGTTTATTTTGCGCGCCGTGCAGTCTTCGGTCTTCGGTCTTGATCTTCACCCTCAGTCTTCAAGGATTGTCTTCAAGCTTTGAATGGCTGCTCTTCAAGTCTTGAGAGAGTGGTTGAAGGCTAGTGTATGAGTGTATAGGGGTGTGTATGAGTGTATAGGAGGCTAGGGTTTGTGTATAGTGGTTAGGGTTTGGAAAACCTAGGGAGGCTAGGGTTTTTGGAGGTGCTCGAGCTCTGTATATCGAATTGTGTGATTTCTAGGTTAAGTTTGCAGACCCCTTTCACGTTGAACGAGGCTCTGTATTTATAGAGGGAAGACAAACCTGGCGCCTGTTGCAGTGACGAAAGGGCAAAATTTATACTGGCGCCACTAGGAGTGGCGCCAGGCCATTTTTTGGCTTGGCGCCACTAGCAGTGGCGCCAGCCATTTAGGAAACAATTAAGGTCAGCAAGCAACGTATCTTTGACTAGATTTGGGCGCCTGTACTAGTGATTACCATGTAAACTTTAGCCTGGCTTCACTATGAGTGACTTCGGAAAGTCCGGGAATGATTTGAAAGAGCCGGGAATGACCCGGGAGGCCGGAAAGGAGCAGGAACACTTAAAATAGTGTTCTGGAGGTATTTGACTTGATAAGTGAGGATTGGATGTGTCGGAAAGGTTGACCGAGCCTTTAGGGGCAAAATGGTCAATCGGACCGGGAAACTGCCGGGACAAACTCAAACTGTCTCGGAAGAAGACTTGGGATCTGGAAACATTATTTAGAATGTTCCCAGAGGTTGCCGGTTTGATTCCCAGGGCCGGCGGGGTCGGAAATGGAGACCGGCCCACCAGGGGCAAAACGGTCATTTTGTACCGAGTTTGCCGGAACTGACTCGGAATGGTCCGGAAAGGTAAAGGAAGGTCGAGAACACTATAAAAAGTATTCTCAGGACATTACCAGTTTGATACCCAGAGCCGGTGTGGTCGACAAAGGAGACCGGCCCTCTAGGGGCAAAACGGTCATTTTGTACCGGGTTGGCCGGAACTAACTTGGAATGGTCCGGAAAGGTAAAGGAAGGTCGAGAACACTATAAAAAGTATTCTCGGGACATTACCGGTTTGATACCCAGAGCCGGTGTGGTTCCCGGGGCATCTGGATGCCTCGGGGCAAAATGGTCATCTTGACCGAAAAGTCTCGAAAAAGGTCCTAAGGGTAGTCTGGTCATTTTTCACCGAAGTGAGCTAACAAACATGGGTATTGACCTAGGTTTTGAGTGTTTCCGCCACTCGGACGGGGTTGAGTATTTCCGCTACTTGGACGGGGTTGACGATTTGAGAGTATTTCCGCTACTCTAAAGGTTCTGTGAGTATTTCCGCTACTCTAACGGTTCTGTGGGTATTTCCGCTACTCTAACGGTTCTGTGAGTACTTCCGCTACTCTAACAGTTGAGTATTTCCGCTACTCTAATGGCTTTGTGAGTATCTCCGCTACTATAACGGTTCTGTGAGTATTTTCGCTACTCTAACAGTTGTGTGAGTAGTTTTGCTACTCGGACCGTTTCGAGGAATAAACTGTCTCGAGAGAGGGATTGGAAAGGGGTCTTACCGTCTCCGAAGAGACGTGCCTGGATTGGAACCGTCTCGAGGAATAAACTGTCTCAAGAGAAGGATTGGAAAGGGGTCTTACTGTCTCCGAAGAGACGTGCCTGGGTTTTGAGTGTTTCCGCCACTCTAACGGTTTTATGAGTGTTTCCGCCACCCTAACGGTTTTGTGAGTGTTTCTGCCACTCTGACGGTTTTGTGAGTGTTTCCGCCACCCTAACGGTTTTGTGAGTAGTTTTGCTACTCGTGCCGTCTCGAGAGAGAGATTGAAATTGGAATAAGAAAGGACAATGCCCCTAAGGGCATTTTGGTCATTTTGCCTCTATTTGGGCCTAACGGGCCCGCGAAGCGATGGAGAGACAGAATTTGGACTAGAGAATTGGTTTCGATTGGAATATGTCCATAATGACTTGAAAACAAGTCTGGACGGAGTGTAAACTGCCGAGCGGTCAAAAATGGGGTGCTTACAGCGCCAGGGCAAAATTGCTCTTGGCGCCAGTAGGAGTGGCGCCAGGCCAATTCTTGGCTTAGCGCCACTAATAGTGGCGCCAGCCAGTTAGGAAACTTTATAAGTCGGCAAGCAACGTATCTTTGACTAGATTTGGGCGCCTGTACTAGTGACTAACATGCAATTTTTAGCCTGGTTTCACTAGGAGTGACTCCGGAAAGTCCGAGAATGATTTGATGGAGCCGGGAATGACCCGGAAGGCCAGAAAAGAGCAGGAACACTTAAAATAGTGTCCTGAAGGTATTTGACTTTAGAAATGAGGATAAGATGGGTCAGAAAGGTTGACCGGGCCTTTAGGGGCAAAACGGTCAATTGGACCATGAAATTGCCGGGACAGACTCGGACTGTCCCGGAAGAGGATTTGGGATCTTGAAACATTATTCAGAATGTTCCCAGAGGTTGCTGGTTTGATTCCAAGAGCCACTGTGGTCGAAAAACGAGACCGGCCCACTAGGGGCAAAACGGTCATTTTGTACCGGGTTTGCCGGAACTAACTCGGAATGATCTGAAAAGATAAGGAAAGGTTGAGAATACTATAAGAAGTAATCTCAGGAGATTACCGGTTTGATACCCATAGCCGGTGTGGTCGAAAAAGGAGATCGGCCCACCATGGGCAAAACGGTCATTTTGTACCGGGTTAGCCGGAACTGACTCGGAATGATCCAGAAAGGTAAAGGAAGGTTGAGAATACTATAAGAAGTAATCTCAGAGGGTTACCAGTTTGATACCCAGAGCCGGTGTGGTTCCCAGGGCATTCAGATGCCTAGGGGCAAAATGGTCATCTTAATCGAAAAGTCTCGGAAAAGGTCCAAAAGGCAGTTTGGTCATTTTTCACCGAAGTGGGCTAACAGACACTGGTACTGACCTGGGTTTTGAGTGTTTCCGCCACTCTGACGGTGATCGTCATGACACAGGGGTTTGTTGGCAATTCCCTATATCGACCTATTTGTGAGTATTTCCGCTACTCTAACGGTTGTGATATTTACGAGTATTTTCGCTACTCGGACCGTCTCGAGGAATAAACTGTCTCGAGAGAGGGATTAGAAAGGGGTCTTATCGTCTTCGAAAAGACGTGCCTGGATTGGAACCATCTCGAGGAATAAACCGTCTCGAGAGTGGGATTGGAAAAGGGACTTACCGTCTCCGAGAAAACGTGCCTGGATTGGAACCGTCTCGAGGAATAAACTGTCCCAAGAGAGGGATTGGAAAGGGGTCTTACAGTCTTTCAAAAGATGTGCCTGATTTGGAACCGTCTCGAGGAATAAACTGTCCCGAGAGAGGGATTGGAAAGGGGTCTTACCATCTTCGAAAAGACGTGCCTGATTAGGAATCGTCTCGAGAAAGGGATTGGAAAGGGGTCTTTTCGTCTCTGAAAAGACGTGTCTGAATTGGGACCGTCTCGAGGAATAAACTGTCTCGAGAGAGGGGTTGGAATGGGGTCTTACCGTCTTCGAAAAGATGTGCTTGGATTGGAACCGTCTCGAGGAATAAACTGTCTCGAGAGAAGGGTTAGACAGGGGTCTTACCGTCTTCGAAAAGACGTGCCTGGATTGGAACCATCTCCAGGAATAAACTGTCTCGAGAGTGGGATTGAAAAGGGGACTTACCATCTCCGAGAAGACGTGCCTGGATTGGAACCGTCTCGAGGAATAAATTGTCCTGAGAGAGGGATTGGAAAGGGGTCTTACTGTCTTTGAACAGACGTGCCTGATTTGGAACCGTCTCGAGGAATAAACTGTCCCGAGAAAGGGATTGGAAAGGGGTCTTACCGTCTTCGAAAAGACGTGCCTGATTTGGAACTGTCTCGAGGAATAAACTGTCTTGAGTGTGGGATTGGAATCAGAAAGGAAAGGACGATGCCCCTTAGGGCATTTTGGTCATTTTGCCTCTCTTTAGGCTTGACGGGCCCGCGAAGCGATGGACATACGGGATTTGTACTTAGGGAGTTGGTTTCGGTTGGAGTACGCCCACAGTGACTTGAAAACAAGTCTGGATGGAGTGTAGACTGCCGAGCGGTCAAAAATGGGGTGCTTACACATACAAAAGAAACTAAGCAACAACAGAGCATGAAGAAGCAAGGAGAGAATAACTTACCCCCCCCCCCCCGCCCCCCCCCCCCCAGCTGAGATAACCGAGCTGTCAGGGAAGCTACCTCGGCCTGATAGTGGTTCCGCTCCATCTGATACTGGTCTATCTGGTCTCTCATAGCAGTAAACTCAACCTGGGGCACATATCCTCCGGCTCGGTGCCACAAGTCAACCACCTCCTGGCCAACAGCATACCCACCGACCACTACCTCAAACTGGGTGAAGGCACTGACCAAATGAGCCCCTAAGTGTGCAGCGTAATCTGCATCTGGGGGAAGCAAGAACTCGGCGCCTGGCTGACGCTCCTGGTAAGGGATAGGCACTCCCGCCACCAGGGCTCCAAACATATACTCTGGCGAAGCCCCTGCTGATCGGAACTCCCCATGAAACTGCCGCCAGTGTCGCTATCCAAGATAGGACTCCCAGGTGTCATCACTGAGAAAAGCAGCTCTCGACAAGGACAACGGGACTAGGTACCGGACTGTCTCGTAATGGATTGATCCAATGAAGGGCCACCAAGTCATATCCCTCGCCTCAATTAGCTCCAGGTTAGCCCGGAGCGTCATAAAGTTGACAATCTCCGATCGCTGGGCTACCCGGTCACGAGCCCACCTCAAAGCACGAGGATAGAGATCATCCTCAACAACTGCAGGGCGACGCACCGGCAGGTACTCGTAGCTCCACCAGACAAGGAAAGGCCAGAAGCTAGTCATGCTGCCCCAACGAGAAGAAGTCTGAACCTGCATCGACCGAAGAAAGCAGCCGAAAGAAATGGACCCCTAGTCCAACTCAGATAAAGCTCCAAGATCAGCTACTATACTCACCAAACGACACGGCACGAGTGACTTTTTGTTGTTGCAGAAGCAGCTAAAGATGATGTACAACACAAGTCGCCGTCTCATAATGTCCCGCTTGGTAGGCGATGGCTCAGTAGCAAAAGTATGCTCATCCTGACTAATCTAGGAGACTGGAAAGGCAGAACGCTCAGGAGGAGGCAAGTCCAATAGCAAATAGGCCTCGTCCCTACTAACTGGATGAAGGGTGATCCGCCGGCTGACAAAGGAGAGTCCTGTAATAATCGCCCAGTCTAAAGGAGTAGGACCTAACTCGAAGCCGACAAAATGGAAGGTCCCGGTCTCCCCGAACCACCTCTTAACAAGCGCCAGTACTAAATGCCTGTTCAGGCAGTTAGCCTGTAATCCCATGAAAGCGCCAAATCCGATCTCCGCCAAGAAGGCACGATATGATGGGGCAGCCTACTGCATGGTCACAAAAACCTAATGAACAGCCCCTCTAAAAGCTGTATGTACCCGCGGAGGAGGCAAATGTTGTCTAGAGTACACACTCGGGTGATAGGCAAGATCCCCGAGTGGTGGGACATCCGGTATCTACAGATCTCCCAAGTCAGCATCCGTCTGCCTATGCCTGGAATAAGCTCTCCCGTAACCGGTCACCTGATCCCCAGGGCCCAGTACCTCCTCCTCGGCACCAATCTCCTTTGCGAAAGCCTGCTCAATAGAGGAAAAGGGTCGACAGGTAGCCTACTCCCCTGCCCACTTTGATTGGAGGAGGACCGTCCGGTAGATCGTCGACTACCTCTGGATCAACTAAAGCCGCCAGTAGAATCTGTTTGGGCCGCCTTCCCTGAGCGATGCCTCCTCTCAGAACCGTCATCACCCGCGTCTGCCATCCTGAAAAGGTAAGCCAAGGTAAGAGATGTCAACATACCATGCATGCAGTTCAAATAATAATAAAATAAAATAAACAACTAACATAAACAGAATGAATGAAAGATTTCAAATGATAAAACAAATTTCCTACATACACATTTCGATTTTCCTCCTTTCAAGTCAAATCTCAAGGGTTTTCTATCTTTTTCCTTCAAAAAGATTTTATTTCTAAAACTTTAACCAACTCTTCCCCAAGTTTCTAAAAAAAATTTCTGCAGAGTTCCGTTTAAAAATGGCCTCTACAACACCCATGACATCAACACAAAACACAAAACGTGCACTTCACATTGTCACAATAACATGACATCAACACCCGTGCACACTTTTCAATTTTTCAAAATTTTCAAAACACATGTTTTATTTTTCCAATAAATCCATGGTTTTCAAAAATGCCTCACAATTCCTAAAAATTCTTTCAAACGTTTTCCAAAAATATTCCTACCTTTTTCAAATTTTTAACTCCAACAAATCCCATCAGTTTCTTGAGTTTTCTCATTTTTCTAGATTTTCTAAGTATTTTCCTATTTTTCAAAAAATCAAAAATTCACTAAGTTTTCAAAAAATCGTGAAATTTCATACGGTTGTTAAAAACATTTTTCTAAGGCACATTGCACAAAAATATAGCCAGAAAATTCAATACCCAAGTCTGTAGGAACAAATCCCCTATTCCTGCAGAAAACCCCTTTTACATATTCACATCTAATCACTCAAATTCAATCAAATAAGCACCAAAATGCCAAAATAACATCACCATCATGTTCAAAACACATCAAAACATAAAGTTCCACTATTCACACGATTCAAACGAAGTTCTACACATCAAAATCAACAAAATTTGAAAAACTCACTTTTTAGAAGTTCTCCGGCAAAATCTTCTCTTCCGGTGACTTTTTCGGTGACGAGGTCTCCTTTCGACAATCACCTGTGGTCTCCAAGAAGCGCCCCTTCAAGGTTCAAGTCGATGTTCACGTGAGGTCTCTTGGATTTGCAAAATTTCTCCAAAATGCCACGGCTGTTCGAACCAGAAATTTTCTGGTTTTAACTCTAAGCCTGGAGCCACTAGCAGAGGCGCCAGGTATTTTCTGACAAAGGCGCCACTACTGGTGGCGCCAGTTGCAAAATTTGGGCAACTTTGCCCTTTTTCCCGCCAAAACTCGTTTTCGAAGGCCTTTTTGGCCCGTTATCCATTTTCAACCCCCGTTGTCGAAAGATTTCCAATGTCCATCCCTCTGACTACCTCACGGTTAACATGGGACTCTTACTCTTATCGTTTTCTGTCTTTGACAAGCAAAGACAGAAAAAGAGGGCAGTTGTAAGCACCCCATTTTTGACTGCTCGACAGTCTACACTCCATCCAGATTTGTGTTCAAGTCATTGTGGGCATATTCCAACCGAAACCAATTTTTTAAGTCTAAATCTTGTTTGTCTATCACCTCGCATGCCTACCAGGCCCAAATAGAGGCAAAATAACCAAAATGCCCTTAGGGGCATTGTCCTTTCCTTTTCGACACCAACCTCTCTCTTGAGACAGTTGATTCCTCGAGACGGTAAATCTATTTCAAATCAGGCACGTCTTTTCAGAGACGATAAGTCCCCTTTCCAATCCCTCTCTCGAGACAGTTTATTCCTCGAGACGGTTCCAATCAGGCACATCTATTTGAAGACGGTAAGTCCCTTTTCCAATCCCACTCTCAAGACAGTTTATTCCTTGAGACGGTTCCAACTCAGGCACGTCTTTTCGAAGACGATAAGACCCCTTTCCAATCCCACTCTCGAGACAGTTTATTCCTCAAGACGGTTCCAACTCAGGCACGTCTTTTCGAAGGCGGTAAGTCCCCTTTCCAATCCCTCTCTTGAGACAGTTTATTCCTCGAGATGGTTCCAACTCAGGCATGTCTTTTCGAAGACTATAAGACCCCTTTCCAATCCCATTCTCGAGACAGTTTATTCCTCGAGACGGTTCCAACTCAGGAACGTCTTTTCAAAGGCGGTAAGTCCCCTTTCCAATCCCTCTCTCGAGACAGTTTATTTCTCGAGACGGTTCCAACCAGGCACGTCTTTTCGAAAGTTGTAAGACCCCTTTCCAATCCCTCTCTCGAGACAGTTTATTCCTTGAGATGGTCCGAGTAGCGAAAATACTCATAAATATCACAACCGTTAGAGTATCAGAAATACTCACAAATAGGTTTATATAGGGAATTGCCAGCAAACCCCTATGTCACAATGACCGCCGTTAGAGTGGCAGAAACACTCAAAACCCAAGTCAACACCAGTGTCTGTTAGGCCACTTCGGTGAAAAATGACCAAACTGCCCCTTGGACCTTTCCGAGATTTTCCAGTCAAGATGACCATTTTGCCCTAGGCATCCGAACGCTCCGGGAACCACACCGGCTCTGGATATCAAGCCGGTAGCCTTCTGAGATTACTTCTTATAGTATTCTCAACCTTTCTCTACCTTTCTGGATCATTTCGAGTCAGTTTCGGCAAGCCCGGTGCAAAATGATCATTTTGCCCCTAGTAGGCTGGTCCCCGTTTCCGACCACACCGGTGCTGGGTATCAAACTAGTAACTTCCCGAGAATACTTTTTATAGTGTTCTAAACCTTTCTTTATCTTTTCAGATCGTTCCGAGTCAGTTCCAGCCAACTCGGTACAAAATGACCGTTTTGCCCCTAGTGGGCCGGTAATCTTTTCCAACCACACCGGCTCTAGGTATCAAACCGGCAACCTTTGGGAACATTCTGAATAATGTTTCCAAATCTCGAGTCTTCTTCCGGGACAGTTCGAGTCCGTCCCGGCAGCTTCTCGATCCGATTGACCATTTTGCCCCTAAAGGCCTGGTCAACCCTTCCGACACATCTCGTACTCATTTTTCAAGCCAAATACCTTCGGGACACTATTTTAAGTGTTCCTGCTCTTTTACAGCCTTCTGGGTCATTCCCGGTTTCTTCAAATCCTTCCCAGACTTTCCGGAGTCACTCCTAGTGAAGCTAGGCTAAAAATTGCATGGTAGTCACTAGTACAGGTGCCCAAATCTAGTCAAAGATACATTGCTTGCCGACCTTAAACATTTCCTAAATGGCTGGTGCCACTAGTAGTGGCGCCAAGCCAAAAAATGGCTTGGCGAGTGGCGCTAGTGTAAAATTTGGCCTGGCGCCAGTGTTGTCTAACCTTTATAAATACAGCGCTTCTTCCAACGTGAAAAGGATCCACAAACTTAAACAAAAAATCATATAATTCGACATACAGAGTTCGAGCACCGCCTAAACCCTAGCTTCCCTAGCTTTTCCAAACCCTAGCCACCATACACTAAACCCTAGCCCTCTATACACTCATACACACCCCCATACACTCATACACTAGCCTTCAACCCTCCTTCAAAGATTTAAGGAGTTGCAATTTGAAATTTGAAGATTGAAGGCGGCTCTTGAAGATTGAAGACGAAGACCAAGACGAAGATTGAAAAAAGCAAGGCAAGCAAAATAAACAAGATACAAGGTAGGTTCTCTATTTAAATTTCCGCACTTCCCCCCTCTCTCTTCTCCCTCCTAACCCACTTGGGTTTTCTCTATTTTAATCCCCCATCTCTTTTCCCCCCTTTCTTTGCATGCTTGAAACAAGGGGACTCCCGGTCCATGTGTAGGATTAGACTATTGGAGAGTCACCGTGTCGGGGGCTTTCTTCTAGTCTAACCAGAGACCACGTGGGTCCGGCACCCCTTGATTATGTGGTGAAGCCTTAGCCTTGTATGTTCACGACCCCAAAATTACATTGTGCATATCATGATCTTGTATATTCGGAAAATCGTTTTCAAAAATAGTTTTCAAACTTCTTTTCAAAATTGCATCAAATTTCTCTTTTTCAAAACATGTTTTCAAAATCAGAATCCTAGAATGATTCTAGCCTTTCCATGGCTAGGATTGCATTAGGAAAGTGTTACATTCAAAGTGACCAATATGGTCCATATTTTCAAATCTTATTGTTTTCAAAACCGCTTTCCTAAAGTGGTTCTAGCCTTCTTATGGTTAGAATCGCTTTAGGAAAGTGAGATCTTTTACATCTTACAAAAAACTCTCCTTTCAAATCCCTCTTCCTCAAAATCTCTTTTTCAACATACTTTCCTAAAACTCTCCTCTCCAAAGTTGTTTTCAAAAACTCCCTCCAAAATCTATTTTTCAAAGCTGCCTTTTTCAACTCCTTTCCCAAAAACTCTTTCTCCTCAAAATTCACTTTCTAAAAACACTCCCTAAATTCACTTTCCTAAAAACTCCCTCCAATAATCTCCTTCCAAAAATCTTTCTAAAAAACTCTCTTTTCAAAATCTTCCTTTTAGAAACTCTCCTCTAGGATTTTCCTTCTAAAATATTCGTTTCTAAAAGTACACTTTCCAAAAACTCCTTCTCTTTAAAATCTCTTTCCAAAAACTCTCTCTTCGAATTTACTTTCCAAAAACTCTTCCCTCTAGAAACTCCTCTTTAGGATTTCCTTCCAAAATCTTCGTTTCCAAAAACGCACTTTCCAAAAAACTCTTTCCTTAGAAGCCCAAGTCAAGCCCTAGAACCCACAATTAGGAAACCCTAATTTTCTTTCCAAAAATGTGGTTTTCAAACTTGCCTTAAAACCTAGGTTTCCAAAACCTCTTGTTTTCTATACCAAAACTATACACATTTCCAAAATCTCTTTTCTACGTCAAAATTCTACACTTCCAAACCTAGGGTTTCTAGAAATTTTCTTTTCCAAATCCTTGTCAAATCAAATTTTCCCTTTAGGACACCAAATCCAATCTTCCCGTTTAGGAAATTAGATCCCGTCCTCCGTTTTTGGAAACAAAATCAAACCTTTGCTTTTAGAAACCACATCCAATCCCTTCCTAATCCAAATCTTTCCTAATTCATATCCTTCCTAATCCTCCACTTTCCTAAATCTTAAGTTTCCAAAACTTGAACATAAAAATCTTTCCTAAATTTTAAAACTCAACTTTCAAATCTTTCCTAATTCAACCCTTTCCTAATTCTACCCCCTTTTCAAATCTTAACTTTTGAAACCTAAGTTTTCAAACCTTTCTTAAACTCGAACCTTTCCTAATCTTAAGATTTTCTAAAACCCTAAAACTTTCTAAATCTCAAATCTTTCTAAATTCAAAACTTTCTTAAGCTAAGACTTTCTAAATCTTAAACTTTCTAAATTTCAAATCTTTCTAAACTCTAAACTTTCCTAAAACTTCAAAACTTTCTTAATTCAAAACTTTTTTAAGTTGAAACTTTCGTAATTCAAAACATTTCTAAACTCAATACTTTCCTATTTCAAAACCTTTCTTAAAACCAAACTTTTCAATTTCAAAACTTTCCTAATTCAAAACTTTTCTAAGTTGAAACTCTCCTAATTCAAAACTTTCCTAAAATGAAAACTTTCCCAATTTCAAAATTTTCCAAAAATGAAACTTTCCTAATTCGAAACTTTCCTAAATCGAACCTTTCCTAATTCGAACATTTCCTAAAATCCAATCTTTCCAAATCTTCCAAGATCTTTCCAAATCCAACATTCAAGGCTAATCTTCCTTAAACTTCAAGTCTTTCCTAAATCCTATGTTTCATAAGTCTAGGTTTCCTAAACCTTCGTCTTTCCAAAACAAGTCTAAATCTTTCTTCTAAGTTCCATCTTTTCAAATCAAAATTCAACCTTCTCAATTTCAAGATTCTAAATTCCAATCTTCAATATTCCATTCTAAGTTCAATCTCTCAATCTTCCAATCCAAATTCCAATTCAACTCCCTTTTCAAATCAAACATTCTATTTTCAATCGGACTCTTGTCCGAACTACGACTGACCTGATTCCTCCAAAATGATACGTAGGCAACCCTCATGGGTGCAGTCTCCACATTTTTTAAATTTCAAATTCCACCACATTTTTCAAATTTCCAATTCGATAACATTTTTTAAAATCCTATTTCTACAATTTCTTTCCAATCTCTAATCCTACAATTTTCTTCAACTTTCCAATTCTATGATCTATTTCTATTTTCCATCTTCAATTTTAATTTCCAAATTCAATTTCAATCTTCAAATTCAAGCTTCTATCTCTTTCTTTTCAAATCAAGTCAAATCAAATTCTTTTCAAGTCTATTTCTAAATCAACTCTCTTCTATTGCACTTGCATCTCATACATCATTTCTTTTCAAACATTGTTTTTCAAAGTGGATAGGATTGGTCAATAGTTAGTTGAAGACTCTCGTAGGTGAATCTAGGGTAGATTGACATGTAGGTACCGAAAGGGCGGGGTAGGGTGATGGCTTAGTGCGTCTTCCCTACACGTAACCAACCTCCGAACCTAGAATCACTGTTTTCAAAGACCAAAACGGAGTTATTTTTCAAAAAGGGCTAAATATTTTCCAAAGGCTACCAAACAACCTGTTTTCCTAAAAACCCTCTCTTGAGGAGATATTTTCAAAATCGTTTTCCAAAAACCCTAAGTGTAGTCTTCGGATTATTTTTAGTTTTTAGGTGACCTAACTCACCTTAATCAAGTTAGGTGGCGACTCCAAATTTTTTTCAAAAGCCCTTTATTCAAACCTAGTCGCACTCATTCTTCTAGGAGGGTGAGTTCTAACGAGAGAGTACAACATTTTTCCCGCTTGTGTGAGTATTCCTCGAGTGCGAAAAATCTGGGCGCGACAGTTGGGCCACCCGGTCACGAGCCCACCTCAAAGCACGATGATAAAGGTCATCCTCAATAACTGCAGGGCGATGAACAGGCAAGTACTCATAGCTCCACCAGATAAGAAAGGGCCATAAGCTAGTCACGCTAGCCCAATGGGAAGAAGTCTGGACTCGCATCGATCGAAGGAAATAGCTGAAGGAGAAGGACCTCCAATCCAGCTCAGATAAAGCCCCAAGATCAGCTACTATGCTCACCAACCGAAAAGGCACGAGCGACTTGTTGTTGTTGCAGAAGTAGCTGAAGATGATATACAGAACAAGTCGCCTCCTCATGATGTCACACCAAGCAGGTGATGGCTCAACAGCAAAGGTACTATCATCCCAACTGAGCCAGGAAACTAGGAAAGCTAAACACTCAGGAGGGGGCGAGTCCAATAGAATACATGCATTGTCCCTGCTGACCGGCTGCAAGGTGATCCACTGACCAACGAAGGGAAGCTCTGTGATGATCGCCCAATCCAAAGGGGTAGGACCTAACTCGAAGCCAACAAAATGGAAGTCCCAGTCTCTCCAAACCATCTCTCGATAGGCGCCAGCACCAGATGTCGGTTCAGGCAGTTAGCCTATAATCCCATGAAAGCTCCGAATCTGATCTCAGCCAAGAAAGCACGATATGATGGAGCAGCCTACTGCATGGTTACGAAGACCTAATGAAAAGCCCTTCTAAAAGCTGTGTGCACCGCAGAGGGGGCAAATGCTGTCTAGAATATACACTGGGGTGATAAGCAAGATCCCCGAGTGGTAGGATATCCGGTACCTCCAAGTCACCCAAATCAGCATCTGTTTGCCTATGTCTAGAGGAAGCTCTCTCATAACCAGTCACCTAGTTACCAAGATCTAGTACCTTCTCCTCAGCACCAATCTCCTTCGCAAAGGCCTGCTCAACTGGAAGAAAGGGGTCAATAGGTAATCTACTCCCCCGTCCGCTCTAACTAGAAGAGGCCCATCCAGTGGATCGATGACTACACCTAGAATGGCTGGAGCCGCTAACAGAATCTGTCCTGGCCGCCTTCCCGGAGCGGCATCTCCTCTCAGAACCATTGTCGCCTGCATCCGCCATCCTGGAAAGGTAAGCAAGGTAAGATGTGTTAATATACGGTACATGCAGTTAAAAATAATAATAAAATGAAATAAATAAATAACCAAAAAAAAAAGATTTCAAGTGATAAGTCAAAGTGAATTTCTTATACATTTTGATTTTTAAAATTCCACTTCTAAGTCAAAATGAATTTCGTACACATTTTGATTTTAAATTTTCTATTCTGAGTCAAAACGAATTTCCTACACGTTTTGCCTGAAAATTTCAAAATCTTCCAGTCAAAATTCATCCTAAGCTTTTTCTATCTTAATCAAGAGTTTCAAAAAACTTCTTCCTCCAAAAAAGTTTTCTTCATACTCAATTCTCAAATTTTCAATCTTTTGAAATTCTCATCAAAATCCCAAAATTTTCAAAATCAAAATCCGTTTTCAAATCTTTTGAAATAAAATCTTCCTAAGTTTTCTTCCAATATTTTCTAGGCCTCCGAGTGTCTCGGGGTCTTCTCCGCGAAAAAGGCCCTACCCTCAACGGTTTTATATTTTGCCTTCAAAAATATTTTATTCCAAAATTTCTCCAACCCCTTCCCTGAATTTCTAAAAATTTCGGCAGAGTTTTGCTTGAAAAACGGTCCCTACAACACCTACCACATCAGCACAAAACACAAACCGTACACTTCACAACGTCATAATCACATAACATCAACACCCGCAAATAATCTTCACATTTTTGAATTTTTCAGAACACATGTTTTCTTTTTCAATAAGTTAACAGTTTTCAAAGATGTCCTAAAATTCTTCAGAATCATCTCAAATGTTTTCTAAAATATTCCCTAATTTTTCTAAATTTTAAAACTCTAAAATTTCATCAATTTCTTAAATTTTCTTAATTTTCTAAGTATTTCTCTATATTTCAAAAAATTAAAAATTCACCGAGTTTTCAAAAAATCACAAAACTTCATACGGCTGTTAAACACATTTTTCTAAGGCACATAGTACAAAAATCTAACCGAAAAACTCAACAAGCCTATAGGAACAAACCCCCAATTCTTGTAGAAACCCCAAGCCTGTAGGAACAAATTCCCAATTCCTATAGAAACCCCCATTTACATAAACATGCAAAATTATTCAAATTCAATCAAACAAGCATCAAAACACAAAAATAACATCACCACAGTGTCGAAAACATATCAAAACATCAATTTTCACTATTCACATCACTTAAATGGAATTCTACACGTTCAAATCAACATAAGATAGAAAACTCACCTCTTGGCGTTCTCCAGCGATAACTTCTCTTCTGGCGACTTTTTTGGCAACGGTGTTTACTTCCGACAATCCCCCGTGATCTCCAAGAAGCGCTCCTTCAATATCCAAGTTGGTTTTCTCGCAATGCCTCTCGATTTTGCGAAAAACCTTCAATACCCGCAGCAACGTCGAACCAACAAATGCTGGTTCTGATCCCAAGCCTGGCGCCACTGCCATTTCTTCCAAAGGCGCCACTGCTAGTGGTGCCAGTTGCCAATTCTGGGTAGCTTTACCCTTTATCCTGCCAAAACTCGATTTCAAAGGCCTTTTGGGCCCAATATCCATTTTCACACTCCCGTCTTCCAAAATTTTCAAAGTCTGTCCCTCCGATCGCTTCACGGTCAACATGGGACCCTTACTGTATTGTTTTTTGTCTTTGACAAGCAAAGACAGAAAAAGAAGGGCAGCTATAAGCACTCAATTTTTGTCCGCTTGGCAATCTCTGGTCCGTCCAGACTTGAGTTCAAGTCAATATGGACATATTCTAGTTTTTCAATCCTAATCTAGTCAATCTATCGCTTCGTGGGCTCGCCAGGCCGAAATAGAGGCAAAAGGACCGAAATGCCCTTGAGGGCATTGTTCGGTCCAATTCTAGTAGGCACGACTTCTCGAAGATAGTAAGTCCCCTTTTTCAAGTCCAATTCCACTTCCAATCCCTCCCTTGAGAAAGTTGACTCCTCGAGGCGGTAAGTCTATCTTGTCCGACACGTTTCTGAGTGAACTCTTCAAAATGCTAAGTCCCATCAAACTCGTCAACCGGGATAAGATTCCAAATCCCTGAGATGGTAGAACGGTCCACCTTTGGTGCCTACTAGCCCTCCAATGTAGGAATGTCCGTTTTGGCACGCTTTTTGAGAAAGTTGATTCCTCAGGCGCTAAGTACATTTAACAGCTTCCCAAGATCAGACAGTCTCAGGGATGATCGCGAACCATCAGAGTAGTAAAAATACTCGCAAACATCGCAACCGTCATAGTAGCGGAAATGCTCGTAAATAGGTCGATATAGGGAATTGCCAACAAACCCTTATATCACAGGACTGCCGTCAGAGTGGTGGAAACACTCAAAACCTAGGTCAACATCAGTGCTTGCTAGCTCACTCCGGTAAAAAAAGACCAAACTGCCCCTAGGGCTATTTTTCAGCATGTTTCTCGAGATAGTTTCTAAGTCCTCAGAATGGTAGGTTCACCCTTCCAAGATCATCCCAAAGATGATCCGGCATGATTAGGTGCCCTCCAGTAAGCTTCAGCCTAATTCTGAGACTTTCTAGTTAAAATGACCATTTTGCCCCTAGGCATTCGAACGCCTCGAGAACCACATCGATTATGGGTATCAAACAGGTAACCTCCCGAGAATGGTTTTTATAGTATTCTATGCCTTTCATTGTCTTTCCGGATCATTCTAAGTCTATTCCGGCAAACCCGGTACAAAATGATCATTTTGCTCTTGGTGGGCCGGTTGCCTTTTCTGACCACACCGGCTCTAGGTATGAAACCGGTAACCTTTGGAAACATTCTAAATAATGTTTCCAAATCTCGAGTCTTCTTCTGGGACATTCTGGGTCCGTCCTGGCAGCTTTCCAGCTCAGTTGACTATTTTGCCCCTAATGGCCCGGTCGACCCCTCTAACAAACGCTTGTTGCGCTTAGATTTTTTGCACTCAAGAAATACACACACAAGCGGGAAAAATACTGTACTCTCTCGTTAGAACTCACCCTCCTAGAAAAATGAGTGCGACTAGGTTTGAATTGAAAATCGATTTGAACAAAGGGCTTTTAGAAAAGATTTGGAGTCGCCACCTAACTTGATTAAGGTGAGTTAGGTCACCTAAAAACTAAGCATAATCCGAAAACTATGCTTAGGGTTTTCGAAAACGATTTTTGAAAATACCACCTCAAGAGAGGGTTTTTAAGAAAATAAGTTGTTTGGCAACCTTTGGAAAACATTTAGCCCTTTTTGAAAAATAACTCTGTTTTTGGTCTTTGAAAACAGCGGTTCTAGGTTTGGAGATTGGTTATGTGTAGGGAAGATGCACTAAGCCATCACCCTACCCCGCCCTTTCGGTATCTACATGTCAATCTACCCTAGATTCACCTATGAGAGTCTTTAACTAACTAATGTTCAATCCTATCCACTTTATAAAACAATGTTTAAAAAGAATCTAACATGATGCATGATATGCAAGTGCAACAAAAGAGACTTGATTTGGAAATAGATTTGAAAAGAATTTGATTTGATTTTAGAAGAGATTTGAAATTGGAATTGAAAAGAGATTTGAAAAGAGTTATGAAATTGAAAACTTGAAGAATGTTGGGGGATTGGAGATTGGAAAGAAGTTATAGAAATAGAAATTTGAAACATGTTGTGAAATTTGAGATTTGAAAAATGTTATGACCACACCCATGGGGGTTGCCTACGTATCCCTTTGGAGGAATCAGGTCAGTCATAGTTTAGACAATAGTCCAATTGAAAATAGAAGAGTTGATTTGGAAGAAAGAGATTGAATTGGAAATTGGATTGCGAGATTGAGAGATTGAACTTTGATTGGAAGATTTGAAAAGATTGGTTTTGAAAGACTTGGTTTTAGGAAACCTAGAGTTAAGAAAGACTTGAGACTTAGAAAAGATTTGACTTGACTTGGAAGGATTTTAGAAAAGATTTGACTCAAAAGTTGGACTTGGAAAGATTAGGAAAGATTCGAATTAGGGAAGTTTCAAATTAGGAAAGTGTTATTTACGAAAGTTTCGATTTGAAAAGTTCAGAATTAAGAAAGTTTCAAATTAGAAAAGTTTAAACTTAGGAAAGTTTTGAATTAAGAAAGTTTCAACTTAGGAAAGGTTTTGAAATAGGAAAGTGTTGAATTTAAAAATGTTTTGAATTAGGAAAAGTTTTGTTTAAGAAAGGTTTAGAATTTGGAAAGTTTCAACTTAAGAGAGTTTTGAATTTGGAAAGCTTAGAATTTTAGAAAGATTTTAAATTAGGAAAGATTTGAATTTAGAAAGCTTTAGAATTTTTTGAATATTCAAAGTTTGACTTTTAGAAAGATTTAAAAATCTAGATTTGAGAGTTAAAGCTTGGAAAGGATGTGGAATTAAGAAAGGTTGGAATGAGGAAAGGTTTAGACTTTGAAAGATTTAAAGTTTAGGAAAGTTTAGAATTTAAGAAATTTTAGGGTTTGAAAGTTTCGAATTTAGAAAGTTTAGGATTCAGAAAGTTTTAAAGTTTGAGTTTTACAAAGTCTTGAGATTAGGAAAAGTTTGAGTTTAAGAAAGATTTAAACTTAAGAAAGATTTGAATATTTAGATTTGGACAGTTTAAGATTTGGAAAGGGATGGAATTAAGAAAGATGTGGAAGTTGAGTTTTTAAAATTTAGGAAAGATTTTTATGTTCAAGTTTTGGAAACTTAGGATTTAGGAAAGTGAAGGATTAGGAAGGAGTTGAATTAGGAAAGATTTGGATTAGGAAGGGTTAAGATTCCTATTTCCTAAAACAAGGGATTGGATTTGGTTTCTAAAAAGGGAAGGTTTGATTTTGTTTCCAAAAATGGAGGATTGGATATAGTTTCCTAAATGGGGAGATTGGATTTGGATTCCTAAAGGGAAGATTTGATTTCACAAAGATTTGGAAAAGGAAGTTTCTAGAAACCCTAGATTTGGAAGTGTATAGTTTTCACGTAAAAAAATAGATTTTGGAAACCTAGGTTTTAAGGCAAGTTCGAAAACCATGTTTTTGGAAAGAAAAATTAGGGTTTCCTAATTATGGGTTCTAGGGCTTGACTTGGGCTCTAAGGAAAGAGTTTTTAGGAAAGTGCGTTTTTGGAAACGAAGATTTTTAGAAGGGAATCCTAGAGAGGAGTTTTTAGAAAGAAGAGTTTTGAAGAGAGAGTTTTTGGAAAGAAATTTTGAAAAAGGATTTTTTGGAAAGTGTGTTTTTGGAAACGAGTTTTTAGAAGGAAAATCCTAGAGGGGAGTTTCTAGAAGGAAGATTTTGGGAAGAAAGTTTTTTTAGAAAGATTTTTGGTAGAAGATTGTTGGAGAAAGTTTTTGGAAAGATTTTTAGGGAGCGTTTTTAGAAAGTGGATTTTGGGAAGAGGATTTTGGAAAGGAGTTGAAAAAGGGAGTTTTGAAAAAAAATAGATTTTTGGAGGGAGTTTTTGAAGACAACTTTGGGAAGAAGAGCTTTAGGAAAGCATGTTGAAAAGGAGGGTTTTAGAAAGAGACATCTTTGAAAAGAGAGCTTTTTGGAAAGTATAAAAAACGTCGCACTTTCCTAAAGCGATTCTAACCATAAAAAGGCTATAATCACTTTAAGAAAGTGGTTTTGAAAACAACAAGGGTTGAAAATATGGACCATATTGGTCATTTTGAATGTAACACTTTCCTAAAGCAATCCTAGCCATGAAAAGGCTAGAATCATCCTAGGAACGTGATTTTGAAAACAAGTTTTGAAAAAGAGGATTTTGATGCAATTTTGAAAACAAGTTTAATGCAAGCTTTGAAAACGAGTTTGAAAACAATTTTTAGAAGATGCAAGATCATGATATGCACAATGCAAATTTGGGGTCGTGAACATACAAAGTTAAGGCTTCACCACATAATCAAGGGGGCCGAACCCATGTGGTCTCTAGTTAGCCTAAAGGAAAGCCCTCGACACGGTGACCCTCCAATAGTCTAATCCTACATATAGACCGGAAGTCCCCTTGTTTCAAGCATGCAAAGAAAGGGGGGGGGGGGAAAGAGATGGGGGATTAAAATAGAGAAAACCCAAGTGGGTTAGGAGAGAGAAGAGAGAGGGGGAAGTGTAGAAATTTAAATAAAAAGCCTACCTTGTGTCTTCTCTATTTTGCTTAGCTTTGCGCACCTTGCTTTCTTCGATCCTCACTTCACTTCAGTCTTGATCTTCAAGGGCTCGTCTTCAGTCTTCAAATCTTCGTAGTTGCAGCAATCCAAGTCTTCAATGGAGGGTTGGAGGTGTCGCGCCCAGATTTTTCGCAGTCGAGGAATACACACACAAGTGGAAAAAATGTTGTACTCTCTCATTAGAACTCACCCTCCTAGAAGAATGAGTGCGACTAGGTTTGAATTGAAAATCTGATTTGAATAAAGGGCTTTTGGAAAAAGATTTGGAGTCGTCACCTAACTTGATTAAGGTGAGTTAGGTCACCTAAAAACTAAGAATAATCCGAAGACTACACTTAGGGTTTTTGAAAAATGATTTTGAAAATATCTCCTCAAGAGAGGGTTTTTAAGAAAAACAGGTTGTTTGGCAACCTTCGAAAAATATTTAGCCCTTTTTGAAAAATAACTTCATTCGGTCTTTCGAAAACAGTGATCTAGGTTCGGAGGTTGGTTACGTGTAGGGAAGACGCACTAAGCCATCACCCTACCCCGCCCTTTCGGTACCTACATGTCAATCTACCCTAGGTTCACCTATGAGAGTCTTCAACTAATTCAATGTCCAATCCTATTCACTTTATAAAATAATGTTTAAAAACTATCATGATGCATGATATGCAAGTTCAATAGAAGAGATAAGTTGGAAGATAGATTTGGAAAGAGACTGATTTGAAATTGATTTGATTTGGAAATAGATTTGAAATTGGAAAGTTTGAGAAATTAGAAATAGAAATTTGGAAATAGAAATTTAAAATTGGAATTTTGAAAATAGATTGGAATTTGAGATTTTAAAAATGTGGAGGAATTTGAAATTTGAAAGAAATTGTGACCGCACCTATGAAGGTTGCCTACGTATCCTTTTGGAGGAATCAAGTCAGTCATAGTTCGAACAAGAGTCCGATTGAAAAGAGATTGATTTGAAAGAAAGAGTTTGAATTAGAAATTGGATTAGAAAATTGAGAGATTGAACTTAGAGTAGAAGATTGAAAATTGGAATTTAGAATTCTGGAATTGAAGAGATTGGATTTTGATTTGAAAAGATAGAACTTGGAAGAAATATTTAGACTTGTTTTGGAAAGATGGAGGTTTAGGAAACCTATACTTAGGAAAGAGACTTAGGAAAGATTTGACTTAACTTGGAAGGTTTAGGAGATTAGGAAAGATTAGATTTAGGAAATGTTTAAATTAAGAAAGGTCCGATTTAGGAAAGTTTCAAATTAGGAAAGGTCCGATTTAGGAAAATTTCGAATTAGGAAAAGCTTTGAAATTAGGAAAGTTTTAAATTAGGAAAGTTTCATTTTTGGAAAGTTTCGAATTAAGGAAGTTTTGAATTAGGAAAGTTTTTAGAAATTGGGAAGTTCCGTTTTAAGAAAGGTTTTGAAATAGGAAAGTATTGAATTTAGAAATGTTTTGAATTAGGAAAAGTTTAGTTTAAGAAAGGTTTAGAATTTAGAAAGTTTCAAGTTAAGAAAGTTTTGAATTTGGAAAGTTTTATTTTTGGAAAGATTCGAAAACAAGGAAGTGTTGAAAATAATAAAGTTTTGAGTTTAGAAAGTTTTGGATTTGAAAAGATTTGAATTTGAAAAGATTTGAAATTTAGAAAGTTTAGGATTTAGAAAGTTTTAAAGTTTGACTTTTAGAAAATCTTGAGATTAGGAAAGGTTTGAGTTTAGGAAAAGATTGGACAGCATAGATTTGGAGAGTTAAGGTTTGGAAAAGGGGTAGAATTAGGAAATGGTGGAATTAGGAAAGGTTTGAAAGCTTAATGTTTAAGGAAATATTTGAAAGTTTTAAAAAACTTAAAATTGGTAGAAGGTTAGGAAGGAGTTGAATTAGGAAATATTTGAATTTTGAAATTTAAGGAAAGATTTAAAGTTTAGGTTTAGGAAACTTATGGTTTAGGTGGGTAGGAAATTCAGAAGGAGTTGAATTAGGAAAGGTTTAGACTAGGAAGGGATTGAATTTTGTTTCTGAAAGAGAAGGTTTGATTTTGTTTCCAAAAACAGAGGACGGGTTCTAGTTTACTAAACGGGGAGATTGGATTTGTTTTGCTAAAGGGAATATTTGATTCGACAAGGATTTGGAAAGTGGAAGTTCTAGAAACCCTAGATTTGAAAGTGTAGAATTTTAACGTAGAAAAGAGGTTTTGGAAATGTGTATAGTTTGGGTGTAGAAAACGAGAGATTTTGGAAACCTAGGTTTGGGGCAAAGTTTGAAAATCATGTTTTTGGAAAGAAAATTAGGGTTTCCTAATTGTGAGTTCTAGGGCTTGACTTGGGCTCTAAGGAAAGAGGATTTTTGAAAAGTGCATTTTTGGAAATGAAGGTTTTTTAGAAGGGAATCCTAGGGAGGAGTTTTTAGAAAATGAATTTGAAGATAGAGTTTTTGGAAAAAGATTTTAAAGAGAAGGAATTTTTGGAAAGTGTATTTTTGGAAACGAAGATTTTAGAAGGAAAATCCTAGAAGGGAGTTTCTAGAAGGGAGATTTTGGAAAGAGAGTTTTTGGAAAGATTTTTGGAGAGAGTTTTTCTAGGAAAGAGACCTAGCGAATGTTTTTGGAAAGTGGACTTTGAAGAGAGCGTTTTGGAAAGGATTTGAAAAAGGGAGTTTGGAAAAATAGACTTTTAGAGGGAGTTTTTGAAAACAAATTTGGAAAGAAGAGTTTTTGGGAAGTATGTTGAAAAATAAGATATTTAGGAAGAGATTTTTGAAAAGAGAGTTTTTAGAAGGTGTAAAAACATCTCACTTTCCTAAAGCAATTCTAACCATAAGAGGGCTAGAACCACTTTAGGAAAGCGGTTTTGAAAATAACAAGAATTAAAAATATGGACCATGAAAGTAACTTCAAATATAACACTTTTCTAAAGCAATCCTAGCCATGGAAAAGTTAGAATCACCCTAGGATTGTGATTTTGAAAACAAGTTTTTGAAAAGGGAATTTTGATGTAATTTTGGAAGCAAGTTTGAAAACGATTTTGAAGACAACTTCGAAAACGGTTTTTGAAAGATGCAAGATCATGATATGCACAATGCAAATTTGGGGTCGTAAACATACAAGGCTAAGGCTTCACCACATAATCAAGGGGGCCAAACCCACGTGGTCTCTGGTTAGACTAAAAGAAAGCCCCCGACACGGTGACTCTCCAATAGTCTAATCCTACACATGGACCGGGAGTCCCCTTATTTCAAGCATGCAAAGAAAGCGGGGAAAGAGATGGGGGATTAAAATAGAGAAAACCCAAGTGGGTTAGGAGAGAGAAGAGAGAGGGGGAAGTGTAGAAATTTAAATGGAGAACCTACCTTGTATCTTGTTTATTCTACGCGCCTTGCTTTCTTCAGTCTTCGTCTTGACCTTCGTCTTCAATCTTCAAGAGCCGCCTTCAATCTTCAAACTTCAGATTGCAACTCTTCAAGTTTTCGAAGGAGGGTTGAAGGTTAGTGTATGAGTGTGTGGGGGTGTGTATGAGTGTATAGGAGGCTAGAGTTTAGTGTATAGTGACTAGGGTTTGGAAAACCTAAGGAGGCTAGGGTTTAGGGAGTCTTCGAGCTCTGTATATCGAATTATATGATTTTAAGATTGAGTTTGCGGATCCTTTTCACGTTGGAGGAGGCTTTGTATTTATAGAGGTTGGACAAACCTGGCGCCTGTTGCAGTGGTGCCAGGCCAATTCTTGGCTTAGCGCCACTACTAGTGGTGCCAGCCAGTTAGGAAACTTTGTAAGTTGGGAAGCAACGTATCTTTAACTAGATTTGGGCGCTTGTACTAGTGACTACCATACAATTTTTAGCCTAGCTTTATTAGGAGTGACTCCGGAAAGTTCGGGAATGATTTGAAGAGACCGGGAATGGCCCGGAAGGCTGGAAAAGAGTAGGAACATTGAAAATAGTGTCCTGAAGGTATTTAACTTGAAAAATGAGGATAAGATGGGTCGGAATAGTTGACCGGGCCTTTAGGGGCAAAACGGTCAATCAGACTGGGAAACTGTCGGGACAGACTCGGACTGTCCCAGAAGAAGACTTGGGATTTGGAAATATTATTTAGAATGTTCCCAAAAGTTGTCGGTTTGATACCTAGAGCTGGTGTGGTCAGAAGAGGTGACCGGCCCACCAGGGGCAAAACGGTCATTTCGTACCGGGTTTGCCATAACTGACTCGGAATGATCCAGAAGGATAGAGGAAGGTTGAGAATACTATAAGAAGTAATCTCAGAGGATTACCGGTTTGATACCTAGAGTCGGTGTGGTCGAAAAAGGAGACCGGCCCACCAGGGGCAAAACGGTCATTTTATACCGGGTTTGTCGGAACTGACTCAGAATGATCCAGAAAGGTAGAAGAAGGTTGAGAATACTATAAGAAGTAATCTCAGAAGGTTACCGGTTTGATACCTAGAGCCGGTGTAGCCGAAAAAGGAGACTGGCCCACCAAGGCTAAAACGGTTATTTTGTACTGGGTTTGTCGGAACTGACTCGGAATGATCCGGAAAGGTAGGGAAAGGTTGAGAATACTATAAGAAGTAATCTCAGAAGGTTATCAGTTTGATACCCAGAGCCGGTGTGGTCGAAAAAGGAGACCAAACCACCAGGGGTAAAACGGTCATTTTGCACCGAAGTGGGCTAGCAGGTACTGGCGTTGACTTGGGTTTTGAGTGTTTCCACCACTCTGAAGGCGGTCGTTGTGACACAGGGGTTTGTTGGCAATTCCTTATATCGACCTATTTACGAGTATTTCCGCTACTCGAACGGTTGTGATGTTTGCGAGTATTTTGCTACTCGAACCATCTCGAGGAATAAACTCTCTCTCGAGAGGGATTGGGAAGGGGTCTTATCATCTCTGAAAAGACATGCCTGATTTGGAACCGTCTCGAGGAATAAACTGTCTCGAGAGAGGGAATGGAAAAGGGACTTATTGTCTCCGAAAAGACGTGCCTGATTTGGAACCGTCTCGAGGAATAAACTGTCTCGAGAGATGGATGGGAAAGGGGGCTTATCGTCTCCGAAAAGACGCGCCTGATTTGGAACCGTCTCAAGGAATAAACTGTCTCGAGAGAGGGATGGGAAAGGGGACTTATCGTCTCCGAAAAGACGTGCCTGAATTGGAACCGTCTCGAGGAATAAACTGTCTCGAGAAAGGGATTGGAAAGGGGACTTACCGTCTTCGAAAAGATGTGCCTGGTTTAGAACCGTCTCGAGGAATAAACTGTCTCGAGAGAGGGATTGAGTTGGAAAGAACAATGCCCCTAAGGGCATTTTGGTCATTTTTCCTCTATTTAGGCCTGGCGGGCCCGCAAAACGATGGACAGACGAGATTTGGACTTAGAAAGTTGGTTTCGGTTGGAATACGCCCATAATGACATGAACATAAGTCTGGATGGAGTGTAGACTGCCGAGCGGTCAAAAATAGGGTGCTTACAGGAGGCTAGTGTATTAGTGTATATGAGTGTGTATAAGTGTATAGGAGGTTAGGGTTTGTGTATGGTGGCTAGGGTTTGGAAAACCTAGAGAAACTAGGGTTTTGGGAGTGTATGAACTCTGTATATCGAAATATAGGATTTTTAGACTGAGTTTGTGGACCTCTTTCACGTTGGAAGAGGCTCTGTATTTATAGAGATGGGATAGACCTAGCGCCTGTTGTAGTGGCGCTAGGCCAAAAATGCTTTTGGCGCCACTCTTGCCAATTAGGAAACTATTAAGGTCAGCAAGCAACGTATCTTTGACTAGATTTGGGTGCATGTACTAATGACTACCATGTAATTTTCAGCCTAGCTTCACTAGGAGTGACTCCGGAAAATCTGGGAATAATTTAAGGGACCAGGAATGGCCCGGAAGTCTGGAAAAGAGCAGGAACACTTAGAATAGTGTCCCGGAGGGATTTGACTTGGAAAATGAGGATAGGATGAGTCGGAAGAGTTGACCGGGCCTTTAGGGACAAAACGGTCAATCGGATCAGGAAGCTACCGGGACAAACTCAGGCTGTCCTGGAAAAAGACTCGTGATTTGGAAACATTATTCAGAATGTTCCCAAAGGTTGCCGATTTGATACTCAGAGCTGGTGTGGTCGGAAAAGGCGATCGGCCCTCTAGGGGAAAAACGGTCATTTTGTACCGGGTTTGCCGGAATTGACTCGAAATGATCTGGGAAGGTAGAGAATACTATAAAAAGCATTCTTGGGAGGTTACCGGTTTGATACCCAGAGCCGATGTGGTTCCCGGGGTTCGAATGCCTAGGGGCGAAATGGTTATCTTGATCGGAAAGTCTAGGAACTGGCCCGAAACTGACTAGAAGGCACCTAATCGTGTCGAATCGCTTTTAAGACAATCTTGGAAGGTTGGACTTACTGTTCTGAAGACTCAAATGTGTTCTCAAGAAACGTGCCCAGAAATGGCCCTAGGGGCAGTTTGGTCATTTTTCACCAAAGTGGGCTAGCAGGCACTGGTATTGACCTAGGTTTTGAGTGTTTCCGCCACTCTGACGGCGGTCGTGTGATACAGGGGTTTGTTGGCAATTCCTACTCTAACTGTTGTGATGTTTATGAGTATTTCCGCTACTCTGACGGTTCGCGATCATTCCCGAGACTGCTTGATCTCGGGAAGCTGCTAAAGGGACTTAGCGCCTGAGAATCAACTTTCTCGAAAGGTGTGCCTAAACAGACATTTCTGCATTGGCGTGCTAGTAGGCACCAAAGGTGGACCGTTCTACCATCTAGGGGACTTAGGGTCTCGTCCCGGTCAACAGGTTTAAAGGGACTTACCGTTTCGAGGAGATTTTCTTCGAAAACGTGCCGAACCGTCTCAAGGAATAAACCGTCTCGAGAGAGGGATTGGAATTGGAAAGGGGTCTTACCGTCTTCGGAAAAACGTGCCTGATTTGGAATAGATTTATCGTCTCGAGAAATCAACTGCCTCGAGAGAGGGATTGGAATTGGAAAGGGGTTTTATCGTCTTCGGGAAGACATGCCTGATTGGAGTAGATTTACCGTCTCGAGAAATAAACTATCTCGAGAGAGGGATCAGAATTGAAATTGGAAAGGAATTGGAAAGGGGTCTTACCGTCTTCGGAAAGACGTGCCTGATTGGGAATATGGAAAGGATAATGCCCCTAAGGGCATTTTGGTCATTCTGTTTCCCTTTGGGCCCGGTGGGGCCCGCGAAGCAATGAATTGACGAGATTAGACTTAGAGAGTTGATTTTGATTGGAATACGTCCATATTGACTTGAGTACAAGTCTAGATGGAGTGTAGACTGCCGAGCGGTCAAAAATGGGGTGCTTATAATGCTGACATCCTTTTTCAAGTCTATTACCCCCGGTTCCTATCCCTTTCTGGCCTTCCAAGCCATTCCCGGTCCCTTAAATCCTTCCCAAACCTTTCGGAATCACTCCTAGTGAAGCTAGGCTAAAAATTGCATGGTAGTTACTAGTACAGGTGCCCAAATCTTCTAAAGATACGTTGCTTGCCGACCTTAAAACTTTCCTAAGTGGTTGGCGCCACTACAAGCCACTCCCTAAACCCTAGCCTCCTTAGGTTTTCCAAACCCTAGTCACTATACACTAAACTCTAGCCTCCTATACACTCATACACACCCCATACACTCATACACTAACCTTCAACCCTCCTTCGAAAACTTGAAGAGTTGCAATGTGAAGTTTGAAGATTGAAGGCGGCTCTTGAAGATTGAAGACGAAGGTCAAGACGAAGACCGAAGAAAGCAAGGCGCGCAAAATAAACAAGATACAAGGTAGGTTCTCCATTTAAATTTCTGCACTTCCCCCTCTCTCTTCTCTCTCCTAACCCACTTGGGGTTTCTCTATTTTAATCCCCCATCTCTTTCCCCCCTTTCTTTGCATGCTTGAAATAAGGGGACTCCCGGTCCATGTGTAGGATTAGACTATTGGAGAGTCACTGTGTCGGGGGCTTTCTTTTAGTCTAACCAGAGACCACGTGGGTTCGGACCCCTTGATTATGTGGTGAAGCCTTTAACCTTGAATGTTCACGACCCTAACTTGCATTGTGCATATCAAGATCTTACATTCCTCCAAAATTCGTTTTCAAACTTGTTTTCAAAACTTGCATCAAAACCATTTTCCAAACTTATGTTAAAATTTTCTTCTTCAAAACTTATTTTCAAAATCATAATCCTAAGGTGATTCTAGCCTTTCCATGGTAGGGTTGATTTAGGAAAGTATTATATTTAAAGTGACCAATATGGTCCATATTTTCAAATATTTGTTGTTTTGAAAACCACTATCTTAGAGTGGTTCGAATCTTCTTATGGTTAGAACCGCTTTAGGAAAGTGAGATATTTTTATGAACTCTCCAAAAACTCCTTTTCAAAAATCTCTCCCTCTAAAAATCTCTTTTCCAACATACTTTCTAAAAACTCTCTCTAATCTCCTTCCAAAAACCTCTTTTCTTAAGTTTCCTTCCTAAACAACTCTTTCCAAAAACTCTCTCAAAGTGTTACCTTCCCAAAACTCTCCCCTCAAGTTCACTTTCTAAAAACTCCTCTCTACGATTGCCTTCCAAAAATCTCGCTTTTTAAAAATTCACTTTTCAGAAACTCTTTCCATAGAGCCTAAGTTAAACCCTAGAGCCAACAATTAGGAAACCTTAATTTTCCTTCCCAAAAGTATGATTTTCAATCTTGCCTCAAAACCTAGGTTTCCAAAACCTATTCCTTTACTTCTAAATCATAAGTTTCCAAAATCTATTTTCAACGTCAAAATTATAGTCTTCGAAATCTAGGGTTTCTAAAACTTCTCCTTCTAAATCCATGTCAAATTAAATCTTTCCTTTAGGAAACCAAATCCAATCTTCCATTTAGGAAACTAGATCCTATTCTCCATTTTTTGAAACAAAATCAAAACACATCTTTTAGAAACAAAATCCAATCCCTTATTTTAGGAAATAGGAATCTCAATCCTTCTTAGTCTAAACCTTTTCTAATCTCATACATTCTTAAGCCATAGGTCTCCAAAACTTAAATTTTCAAATCTTTCCTTAAACTTTAAGCTTCCAAATCTTTCCTAATTCAACCCTTTCCTAGTTCCATCCCTTTCCAAATTCTAAACTTTCATAAACTTTAAATCTTTCCAAATCTAAAACTTTCTAAACTCAGAACTCTTTTTTACTTTCAAAACTTCCCTATTTCAAAACATTCTAAATTCAAAACTTTCCAATTCCAATACTTTCTTAAAATGAAACCTTTCTTATTTCAAAACCTTTCCTATTTCAAAACCTTCCTAAATTGAAACTTTCCTAAAACGAAAACTTTTCTAATCCGAATCTTTCCTAAATCCAATCTTTCCTAAATCTTCCAAGTCAAACATTCGAGTCAAATCTTTCTTAAACCTCAAGTCTTTTCTAAATCCTCTCTTTCCTAAGTCTGGGTTTCCTAAACCTTAATTTTTCCAAAACAAGTCCGAATCTTTCTTCTAAGTTCTATCTTTCCAAATCAAACTCTAATCTTTCTAATTTCAAATTCCAATTTCCAATCTTCTATTCTAAGTTCAAATCAAATCTTTTTTTTTTTCAAATCATACATTCTATCTTCAATCAGACTCTTGTCCAAACTATGAGTGACCTGATTCATCCAAAAGGATACGTAGGCAACCCTCATAGGTGCGGTCACAACCTTTTTCAAATCTCCAATTCCATAATCTATTTCAAACTTCTAATTCCAAATTTCTGTTTTCAAATCTGTATTTCCAATCTCTAAAACTTTATTTCAAAATCAAATCTATCTCTTCAAATCTCTTTTCTAAAATCAAATTAATTTCTTTCCAAATCAAATATTTCTATTGCATTTACATATCATGCATCATGTCTTTTTAAACATTCTTTTTCTAAAGTGGATAGAATTGGACATTTGTTAGTTGAAAACTCTCATAGGTGACTTTAGGGTGAATAGACATGTAGGTATTGCAAGGGCGGGGTAGGGTGATAGCTTAGTATGTCTTCCCTACATGTAACCAACCTTCGAACCTAGGATTACTGTTTTCAAAGACCAAAATGGAGTTATTTTAAAAAAAAATGGCTTAAATGTTTTCTAAAGGTTGTCAAACAACCTATTTTCTTAAAAACTCTCTCTTGAGGAAGTATTTTCAAAAATCATTTTCAAAAACCCTAAGTGTAATCTTTAGATTGTGCTTAGTTTTTAGGTGAACTAACTCATCTTAATCAAGTTAGGTGACGACTCCGAATCTTTTTCCAAAAGCCCTTTATTCAAATCTATTTTCAATTCAAACCTAATCGCACTCATTCTTCTAGGAGGATGAGTTTTAACGAGAGAGTACAATATTTTTCCTGCTTGTGTGTGTTTTCCTCGAATGCAAAAAATCTGGGCGTGACATAAACCACACTGGCTCTAGGTATCAATCCGAAAACCTCCAGTCAACCTTGGTCAACCCCAATCAACTCTGGTTAACCCAGTCAACCCCAGTCAACTCTGGTCTACCCAGTCAAACTTGGTTAACCATGGTCAACCCTAGAACTCCCAGGATGAGGTGACCATGATCCGGTCACTCTCTTCAACCACACCGCTCTGTAAATCAAACCGGTAACCTCTGAGACACTTTCCAAAGTATCCCTTTCTATTTCTGGCTGGGCCCTGCCATTTGGCACTTTTCTTTTGAAACCAAAACCTCCTTGCTCCACATCGAGTGAAGCATGAACAATTTTTAGCCTTGAGCCACTTCTACAGGTGCACACCAACCCCCCAGGTTGTCAGAAACGGTTACCAATTGACTAGCACCCGACAAGCCTTCTGTATAACATTTTTTTAAGACATCATCAACGACCCTGCGCCATTCTTAGTAGCGTATGGCCAAGCTTAAGGCATGCGCCACTAAGAGTGGCACACACCAGTCCCAAAAATGTACTATAAATATAGACATACATCCCCCCCTCACTGTTTGGGGTTAAGAAAATTCACCAAAAATCTCCCTTTCTTTGCCAAACAACTCTCGGAGCCCTCTCTCTCTCTCTCTCTCTCTCTCTCTCAGTCCAGGTGACCGAACTCTAGTCCGAAGGTCTAAAGCCCTAGCTTCTGAGCTCCATCTAAGGCCACCCCCGTTGCCTGGAAGCTCCTGAAGTCTTTCCAAGTCCAAGGCCTGAGCCTCCATCGAAGAAAGAAGAGATAAGAAAAGGTAATTGAGTATTTACCTTTTCGTATTCCCCCCCTCTCTTTTCTCCCTCCGAACCCACATGGGTTCTTCTTATTTTTTACCCCCATCTTTTAAATCCCTTGTCGTGCACCGGTTTTTGGATCAAGCCTTCATGGCTCAGGAAAAAGCATGGTACTATCTTGTTAGAACTTATCCTCCTAGAAGGACGAGTGTGACGAGGTTTGAACTTGAAATTGAGTTAAACAAGGGCTTTTGGAAAAAGGTTTGGAGTTGCCACCTAACATAGTTAAAGATGTGTTAGGTCACCTAAGGCTAAGTGTAATCTGAAGACTAAACTTAAGTTTTTTGAAAAGGTTTTAAAAATGTCCTTCTAAGAAGGTTTTTGGAAAATAGGTCTTCATAACCTTTAGAAAGCCCTTTTTGAAAATGTGACTCCGATTTTGGTCTTCGTAATAGAAATCTATAGTTTTAGGGTTGATTATGTGTAGGGAAGATATCCTAAGATCATCACGCTAACCCGCCCTTTCAGTACTTATATGTCTTATCACTCTTAATTCACTCACTTGAATAACCAGTTACTACTATCCACTTAATATCTACTTTAGAATTTTGAAAATAGGGTTTGGTCATCACTTTTGGATGAATGATGTATGTTTTGAAAAAGATATTTGAAAATATGGAAGTTTTGAAGGGATTTGAAATAGAAATCTTGAACTGATAGAAAATTTTGAAAAGGGTACTTGGGTTGAAATAAGGTTATGACAACACCATTTTAAATTGCCTACGTATCTCATTTAGTGAGAATCAGGTCATTCGTAGTTCAGGTAAGGACCCGATAGAAAATAGGCACATTGGGGCCTTTGGACTTTTTTAAAGACACATTGAGGTCTTTAGAACGATTTGAAGACGCTTTGAGGTCTTTAGAAAAAGAGAACTTGAGAGTTTAGAAAATGCCTTTGAAATTGGACTTGAGATGTTTGAAGTGTTTTTGAAATTGGGTTTGAAGATGTTTTTAAACATTTTTGAAATCAACTGGAGGGAATTTTGAAAATCTTTTGAAACAACTCTAGAGAGTTTTGCAAGTGCTTTAAAGTGACTAAAGGGAGTTTTGGAAAGGTTTTGGAATAACTCAAGGGAGTTTTGAAAAATGTTTTGAAGTCTTGTTTTGAAAACTTTGGAGGTAGAGTTTGGATTAGAAATGCTCTTGTGAACTTGTCTTCAAAAAGCTTTTGAAAGTAGTTTTTGAATACCTTAAAAAAGGAATGTTTAATGTTTCATCACCCTCTTGACGTTAGTCATTGAAGTACTAAACTCCTTTAGTGTTATGAATTTTTAAAACATGTTTGGAAAAGGAGCTAGAAACTTCCCTTTGGTTTTTTAAAGGTTTAGGGTTATACAACCCTTTTTGAATGTCTCACTTACACTTGAACAATCCTAACCATGGAAGGATTATGATTGTTTCAAGAATGTGATATTTGAAAATCATTTTTGAAAAGGGCTTTTGAAAATCACTCAGTGTTTTGGAACCCTAATACGGACAACCTGGAAGGTTGGACACTTTAGGGTTGTGAGCTCTTGAAAACATTTTTGAAAATAGTTTTTGAGAAATGTTAAGTGTGTAGACATTTTAGTTAAGACAAGTTTAAAAGAACTTGGAAGCATTTTGAAGATAGAGTATGAAAGTATTTGAAAATATTTTAGAGTTGATTTTTGAAATCTCAAGAGAGTAAGAGGTTTTTTAAAGTATGTTATAACAATAGTTTTTGAGTTGAAAGATTATTTGAAAAGGGGTCTTTGAATTGAAACCTTGAAATTTACTAACTTAGGTTAGTTGACCTAGGGTTAACTAACTACGGTTAGGTTAACCTAGAGTTAAGGTGACCTAAGGTTAACTAATTTGAGTTAGGTTAACCTAGGGTTGAGGTGACCTAGGGTTAGCTAACTTGGGATTAAGGTGACCTAGGGCTAACTAACTTGGGTTAGGTTACCTAGGGTTAAGGTGACCTAGGGTTAACTAACTAAGGTTAGATTAACCTAGGGTTTAGTTGATGTAAGCACTCCATTTTTGCCCGCTCGGCAATCTCCGATCTGTTTGGACTCATACTCAAACCAAAATAAACACATTTAAGTCAAAATGAAATTTTCAGACTTAATCTAGTCAATCAATCACTTCGCAGGCCCGTCAGGCCCAATAGAGGCAAAATGACCAAAATGCCCTAGGGGCATCGATCGGTCCAATTCTAGTTGGCACGTCTTCCTAGAGATGGTAGGTCCCCGTTTCAATCTTAAATTCAATTTCAAGTCCAATTCCAATTCAAATCAAATTAGCATGCCTTTTGATAAAGTTGATCCTTCGGGTAATAAGACAATCCAATCTAGCACGTTTTTTTAGAACACTTTTCAAAACGGTAAGTTCCTTCAAACACGTCAACCGGGACAAAACCCAAGTCTCGGAGATGGTAGAACAGTCTACCTTTGGCGCCTGCTAGCCTGACAATGAAGAATATCCATTATTCGGCATGTCTTTAAGAAAGTTGATTCCTTTGACGAAAAGTTCACATAGTAGGTTCCCGAGATCAAGCAGTCTCTAGAATGAATGCAAACCGTTGAAGTGACGGAAACACTTGCAAACATCGCAACCGTCAGAGTAGTAGAAACACTCGTACACAAGTCGACATCGGGAATTGCTAACTTAACCCTTATGTCACGGAACCGAACTCGTCTCTTGGCCATGACACATTTACCAAAGGATGAGATAACTTTGGAAACTAACTTGTCACAAACCGTCAGAGTGGCAGAAACACTCAAAACCCTGGTCAACACCAGTGCCATCTAGCCCACTTCAGTGAAAAATGACCAAGTGTGTAGGCACTGGTGTTGACCAGTGCCTGCATGCTTCTAATCAGTTTTGGACCAATTCCGAGACTATCTAGTCAAAATGACCATTTTGTCCCTAAGTATCCAATCACCTTGGGAATCACATTAGCTCTCGGTATCAAATTGGTAACCTCTAAGGGATGTTTTCAATAGTATTCTCAACCTTTTGATACATTTTCGGAGCATTCCAAGCCAATTCCGGCAAGCCTGCTGCAAAATGAATGTTTTGCCCTTGGTGGGTCACTCGCCTTTTTCAACCACACTAGCTCTGGATATCAAACCAGAAACCTCCCAGAACACTCTAGGTAGTGTTTCCACGCTTCAACCCTTCTTTTAGGACATTTTGAGTCCATCGCGGTAGTTTTTCGGTCCGATTGACCATTTTGCCCCTAGTGGCCCGGTTAATCTTTTCAACAAATCCTGACATTGTTTTTCAAGTCTACTACCCCCGAGACACTATTCTAAGCGTTTCTACCCATTTTCAGCCTTTCAGCCCATTCCCGACCTCCCGGATTATTTTTGAACTTCCCGCAATCACTCCTAGGGGGGCCAAACCAAAATTGCATGGTAGTCACTAAGACAGGAGCTCAAATCTTTTGCCTTGCATGCCAAGGGTCAAAGATACTTTTCTTACCGCTTTAAAAGGTTTCCAAAGTGGCACCAAGCTAATAATTGGCCTGGCGCCACTCTTAGTGGTGCCAGTGTATTTTTTGGCCTGGTTCCACTCCTAGTGGAGCCAATGTATATTTTGGCCCAGCGCCACTCTTAGTGGCGCCAGTGTATCTTTTAGCCTGGCGCCACTACAACAGGTGTTAGGTCGGTTTAAGTTACCTATAAATATAGACCCTTCCACCTATGTAAAATGTCACGACTCGACTCCGCTCTCACTAGGCTGCGACAGTGATGAGGTATAAGGTTGGGTTTACTGTTAGGTGACGGGGTTTATAATTTTAACACAACAACATAAACATGAAGTAATATAGATGGTCCATAAATGTTAGTTCAAGGCCGTAAACCAGTGTAAGTCTTATAACATTATAGTCCAGCATAAACTAACTAAAGAGTTTAAAAGAAATAAGATAATAAGGGGACTTGATCTCGTATGCCCACTCCCTTGGAAGTCAGTTTGGTGCCTCTATTCCTGAAATTGTCCTATAAGATAAGAATGAGCGGCAAAGCCCAGTAGGAGATCTAAGATTTCTATAAGGTGCAGGGTAAAAGATAATGCAGTAAAAGAATATTATGGCATGCATATGACCCTTGCAATTTCTTTTTCGTGTCATCAATATCAGGATCCTTACAGGTATGTCCTATCTGGGCCAATTCAAGCCTATGGGACCCACCCATGATTCATTCTCCATCATCAAGTCCAGTGGGGCCCTTCCATGATCAGCTAGCCCGATATCAAGCTAGTGATACCGACCCATGATAGCCCCAAGTATCATGCCAGTCAGGTACACCCATGATATAAAAGCCTGGGGTCTTTTCCTTTCTGGTTGTACCACCCTTATACCTCCTCAGTGATGCAATCATGCAAGCAATACTTGTATATTTTGAAGTTGAGTATAGAAAGACATTTATAACAGAAAGATAATTTTGACAGGAAAGCATAAAGCATAACAATATACAAATCATTCAATAGAGAAAAGATGTGAGCATGAATCTTAAGGAAATGCATAGATTCCTACCCTTAGGGTTTGTTTGGATCAAGATTGTTCTTAACTCGGTATTTCTGGCTTTTGAATGGTGCAGCCCTAACCCGTTTCTTCCCCGCCTTCCCTTTCTTCTCTCTCTCGGTTTCTTTCTCTCTCTCTCTCTACAACTCCCTCTCTCTACTTCTTTCGCACCCCCCGAATGAGGGAAAGGGACGGGGTGCATATGTAGGAGTTGTGTGTGTAGCAGGAGTGAACTTTCCCTACAATTCTATTCTCTCCCCGAATCTCTCTTTTTCTCTTCTATTCTCTCAACGTCTCACCCTCTCTCCTTCATATTCTTAGTTCTAACTGGTTACTAGGGGCAGTTCTGTAGGGGAAGCATGGATTAGATGGTTAGTGATGTGTGTGTGTGTGTGTTTTAGACGTTCACTCCTAGCTGTCTGATGGCTTAGTGATATGTGTGTGTGTGTTTTAGACGTTCACTCCTAGCTGTCTTATATCTATAGAGGACAACTATGATGGTATATACATATGCATGCATGCATGCATATATTTAGTCACCTTCATAAGTGTTGCACATGCCATAATTTGAGAACTGGCATGCAAGTTGGTGGGGTGGGGGTAGTTTCGTAAAATGGGATGGAGTTTCCTAGTTCGAAACGACTAAGTTCAAGGCTCCAATTTTTTGTCTACTACTTGACCCAATATCGTAAGTAGAACACTCTTGAAAAATTAATCAGTTTAGGCTCGAATTTCGTACAATTCTGACACCGGGTGAGCGAGAAAGCTCGAATCAAAGTTACGGGGGATTTAGGCGCGAATTTTCAGGTGCAGCGGCTTGCGGGGGATTTTTGGGGAACCAACACTCTACGGAATGGAGTTCTGGGCTTACCAAGGCATCGGGCTCGAAAAGACTATAATTTTAGACATCGAATTTGTCAAAATCTGACGAAAGACGAGGGAGAAAGCTCCGCATAAAGTTAGGGTGCCGTTTTAGTGCGAATTGTCAGGTGACGAGCTTTGAACCTTTTTCGGGGAATTGAGTTCTGACATATGGCCAGGGTTGGGATCGGAAAGGCCTTGCTTTTGACTTGTGGCCCTATGGTCATGTCTTATTCAGTCCCGTTAGGGGTAATGCAATCAAAGAAAATTACGGGAATTACATAAAAGGGTTGGCAATCTAAGTCCAAAAACTCTGTCTCTCCGTATACAAACCATGAACTCTCTACAAACCTTAGTTTTCTGAGGCCTCTTCAAACCTTAGCCTCCATACACTTTAACCCTAACATACATACACTTTATACACTCATATACGAGCCTCTAAGCCGACCATTGAAGACTCAAAGTACTGCAATCTTAAAGCTCTCAAAAATCAAAGCAAGACAAATAAAGCAAGCAAATCAAAGAAGACACAAGGTTGGTTTTCTTTTATGTTTATGTAATTCCCCATTCTCTCTTTTTCCTCTTAGCCCGCTTGGGTTTTGTTCTATTTTAATCCCCTAACTTCCCCCCCCCCCCCCCCCCCTTCTTGTATGCTTGAAACAAGGAAACCCCCAATTCATGTGCAGGAAGAATGGTTGAAAGTCACCGTGTCGGTGGCTTTCTTCTAATTCAACGTTAGACCATGTGGATTCGGCCCCCTTGATTATATGGTGAAGCCTAAACTTTGTATGTTCACGACCCTACTTGCATTGTGCATATCATACTCATACATCTCTTCAAAATCATTTTCTAAACTTGTTTTCACAACTGGCATCTAAATCTTTTACAAAACTTGAATTAAAAATTCTCTTTCAAACTTGTTTTCAAAAATCATAATCTTAAGATGATTCTAACCACTCCATGGTTTAGATTGTTTTAGGAAAGTGTTACATAAGTTTTGGGTGTAAACCGTAAAATCAATTTTGTTAAAATCACAATCTTAAAGCGATTCTAGCCTTTTCATGGTTAGAGTTGCTTTAGAAAAGTGTTATATTTAATGTGACTATCGTGGTCCATATTTCCCAAATCCTTCTTGTTTACAAAATCACAATCCTAGAGTGGTTCTAATCTTCCTATGGTTATAATCATTGTAGGAAAGTGAGATTTTTAGAGACTTGCAAAAGTCCATATTCAAAATACTTTCTAAAGAACTCTCTCCAATCTTGTTTTCAAAGTTGTTTTCTAAAAAATTGCTTTCTAAAAACTCCCATCAAAATTCATTTTTTAAAAAACTCTTTTCAAATTCCTTCCCAAAAGCTCTCTTTAAAAATTCACTTTCTAAAAACTCTCTTTAAAATATCTACTTTTCAAAATCTCTTTTTCTTGGAATCCAAGTTGAGCCTTAGAATCCATGATTAGGAAACCCTAATTCATCTCTTGAAATTTTGACTTCTTATTGCATCAAACATAGATTTCCAAAATTCTATTTTCTACATCAAAATCATAGGTTTTTTAAACCTCTTTTTCATGTCAAATCATATTTTCTAAATCTATGATTTCCAAAAGTATACCTTTCCAATTCCATGTTAAATCTAATCTTCCAACTTAGGAAACCAACTCCCATCTCCAATTTAAGAAACCAAATCCCATCTCCAATTTAGGAAACCAAATCAAATCCTCCGTTTTTGAAAACAAAATCAAATCATCTCTTTTGAAAGTAAAATCCAATCTTTTATTTTAGGAAATAGAAATCAAATCTTTCCTACCTCCAACCTTTCCTAATTCTATTCTTTTCTTAATTTCATACCTTTCCAAATCTCAACTTTCTAAATTCTAAACTATCAAATCTTCCTTAAATCAAACTTTTTAAATTCAAATCTTTCCAAAATCAACTCTCTCTTAAAAGGAAAACTTTTCTAAGTTCAAACTTTCCAAAATTTAAATCTTTCCAAATTAAAAACTTTTCTAAAATGAAAAGTTTCCTAATTTGGCACTTTCTTAAAATGGAACTTTCCTATTTTGAAACATTCCTAGTTCAAAACTTTTCAAATTTCAATCTTTTCTAAACCCTAACTTTCCAAAACATTCCAAGTCAAGTGTTTTCAAATCAAATCAAATCTCTTTTCAAATCTTCCTTAAATCCAACTTTCCTAATTCGAATCTTTCCTAAATCCAACTTTCTAAAATCAAACTTTTTAAATCTAAATCAATAATTTCCAATTCAATTGCATGTTCCAACCTTAGGTAACCTAAACTCTAGGAGGTCTAAACCCTAGTTCAACCCTAACCCTAAAGTTAGGAAGCTTCAACTCTTTTAAAAAAAACTCTTCTTTAAACCCAAGTAAAAACCAAGATGGTTTTAAAATTTCAATCTAAGTGAAGATGATTTCCAAAGTTCAATTCAAACTTTCCAAAATAAGTCTAAATTCTACTTCAAAGTTCAATTTCAATTCATTAAGTTTAACTTCAAATCAAAGTCAATTCCAAGTTCGATTTCAAATCAAAGTTCAATTTCAAACCTTTTAATCAAATCATTTCAAGTTAAACTTTCCAATGACCTCAAGGTGTCTATTTTCAATCGGACTCCGAGTCTGAACTACGATTGACCTAATTCTTAAAAAGGGATACGTAGGCAACCCTCATGGGTGCGGTCACAACCTTTTTCAAACATCCAATTCCATAATCTATTTCAAGTTTTTAATTCTAAAATCTATTTTTAAATCTCCAATGCTAATTTCTAAAACCTTCTTTCTAGTCTCAAATCAAATCTATTTTTTCAAATTTATTTTCAAAATCAAATCAAGTTCTTTTCAAATCTACTTTCAAAATTAAATCAAATTCTTGCATTTGCATATCATGCATCATGTCTACTTCTTTCTAAAACTTCTTTTCAAACTAGATAGTATTGGACATTTATTAATTAAAGATTCTGAATGAGTGAATCTAGGGTAAATAGATATATAGGCACCACAAGGGTGGGGTAGGGTGATGACTTAATGCATCTTTCCTTCATGTAACCAACATCCTAACCTAGATCACTGTTTTCAAAGACCAAATGAAGTTATTTGCAAAAAAGGGCTTAAATATTTCCAAAGGTTGCCAAACAACCTATTTTCTCAAAAACCCTCGCTTGAGGAAGTTTTCAAAATCTTTTCAAAAACCCTAAGTTTAATCTTCGGATTGTGCTTAGTTTTAGTTGACCTAACTCATCTTAATCACATTAAGTGGCAACTCCAAACTTTTTCCAAAAGCCCGTAATCAAATTAATTTCAAATTCAAACCTAGTCACACCCATTCTTCTAGAAGGATGAGTTCTAACGATAGAGTACTATGCTTTTCTCACTTATCTTTTTCGAGTGTGAAAAATTAGGGCACGACAGTTGACCTAGGGTCAAGTTAACCAAGGGTTGAAGGGTGATTTTGAAAGGTAGTTTTGAACTAGGGTTTGGACCTAGTGGTTTTGGAAAGATGGCCTTATGCGTGAAACTTGAAAGTGTGTTTTAAAAACCATTTTATGAAAACTACTCAAGTGAGTGCTGGGTCATATGGTTGGTATTTAGAAACCACTCAAGAGATGGTTTCCCTAGAACCATTTCAACCACTAACTTAAGAGAGTAAAACTTGTGAAAATCAATATTGAATTGATAGTTTTGAGAACTTCTTTGCTTGGAAAATTAAAGAAAATAAGGGCCTGTTTGGTTGTGGTTTCGGTTTCAGTTTTCTGTTTTTGTTTTATGAAATTCGACGAAACCGTGTTTGGCAGATTGGTTCTGAAAACTGTTTCCGTTGAAACCACGTTTGGTAAATTGGTTTCGGAACTTGTTTTCGGAAAACTTTTCAAAAAACAGCCCAGTTTCAGGAACCATTAAAAAGATGTTTTCTGAGTTTCCGAAACCATTTTTATACGAAAATGAGAATGATATGAAAACGATAGTATTTTCGATGGTCTCATTTTTTTGTTTCCGAGAACAAGAAAAACAAGTTGTTCTTAAATTTTTTGGTTCCGAGAACACGAAAAACAAAAACGGAACCGGAACCGGAACCGATTCCAAACAGGGCCTAAACGTTTCAAAATTAGTTTTGGAAAGGCGGTTTTTGGAAACCACTTTTGAGATTTTAAAAACCACTCTAAAGAATAAGGGTTCATATGATTGATTTGAACGAAATCGCTCCAAAGAGGACTCAATAGGACCATTCCAACCATAACATTCAAGAGAGCAAAACTTCTAAAAATCAAGATGAAAATGGTAGTTTTAAAAAACTATTTTTATGTTATTTAAAGAGAATGAAATTTTAGAACCCTTATTGAAGAGGGTTGTTTTGAAAACCACCTTTCGGGTGTAGAAAATCAATTCTAGTGAACTAGGGTTTATATGGTCAAGATAATGAGAAAACCACTTAAGAGAGAATTCCAATGGACCATTTCAACCACAAGGTTCAAGAGAGTGGATTCTAGAAAATCAATATAGAAGAGAAGAGTTTGAAAACCAATTTTATGCCACTTGAAATTTAAAGAAATACAAGGATGCAAAATGAGGTCAAGGGGCTTAAAAGGGGGTTTTCTAAGATGTGAAAATTGACCTAGGCATCAAGGAATCAACTGTTAGAATCATTTTTAAGAAAACGCTTGGATATGGAATTTGAAGAAGATATAGAAATAAAGATAGTGGAACTTTTTACAAAATGATGATGAACAAGAAAATGGAAGCATGCAACACATGAATATGGTAACCATATGCAAAGGGGGGTCATGAATTCATACAAGGCTATAGGCCACACCAAATTGTAAGGTGCTCCAAGGCCATATTATCTTAAAGTAGGCTAGTGAGAGATCCCCCTACACGGTTGGTCACACAAGCTTTCCTCTAGGCATTAACATGCAAAAAATGGGGGTAGAAGGTGGGGGTGGGGAGGGGGTTTTAAAATAAAGAATAGCCAAAGTAGGCTAGGAGAAAGAAGAGAAGAAAATGTAAAAGAGCATACCACATTTTGCCTTCAAACACCTTCAAACCTCCATGGATGCTTTAACTTTTAATTGATTGGTCGTAGAGAGGCTTGAAGGGGCTGGAATGGGATCTTCTATGGCATTGAGGGCTTTTTAGGCGTGGTGTATGGGCTAAAGAGAGGTGAAATCTAACTTAGGTTCTTGGAGGGTGTGGTGTATATGGAAATTCGAGGTTTAGAGGCTATTTCCGCAGAGCTTCACTGCTGTTTTCAATTATGGAATATGCAAAGGGGGAGGCCTGTATTTATAGGCAAGATGGGGAGACCTAGCGCATATAGTACATGAGCCTGGGCAAATTTTGCTCTGGCACATGTGCTATATGCGTCAATACTATTCCACTGGTTGAATGCCACATGGCACACTCTGTACTGACTCAATCTTAGGGAGTAAGCAAAGTTTTGATCGACCTGATAAAAATCTGGCCTCATGTAGCATACACTCCGCCCTCGGGAATGTTCATTTAAACTTTGCCTCGATAATTGTGTAATTTGGGAAAGACTCAAGGAAATCGATTACGTACACAATGTTCTCCTAGTGTTTCTCAATAACATAGAATTTTCAGGGATTTTGAAAGGTGTTTGGAGGAATGAGATATTGTCTTGGGAAGTGTGCACAAAAACACATTTTTGATTAGATCCATAGATGTTTGAAAGTAGTCGTTCTCGGGCCACGTTTTCGAGGCCTTCGGGAAACGATCTCACTAATCGAACCGTACCAATGGAAAGTGCTCTAAAAATACTTTCAGAAATTTCCTAATGTATGCGTTTCTCAAGTTGTTTGATGATGTGTTATAATTAGGAAATTAAAAGAAAAGACAACCACGGCAAAGTGTCTGTGGGATGCTCCAAGGGTCATAAACGCTCCAAGGGTTACTAAAAGTGGTAGTTTTCGAGCTATGCGATCAAGGGCTTCGAGAAGCTATCTATTCAATCAAGTCGTATTGATAGAAAGACCTATGGTCAAGCTTTTAGGAACTTTCTAATTTACATATTTCTCAAGTCGTTTGACGGTGCGTTATAATCAAGGAATCGGGAGGAAAAGACAACCCTAGCAAAGCTTCTGCGAGACACTCCAAGGGACTATCGTCGAGTTGAAAGTGTTTAGAGTCATAGGGCTCACCTTTGGTTAAACAACGACATGTAATAAGATCTGCCGGTTTGGTACCCAGAGCTGGTGTAATTTCGAGACGCGCTCAGGCCGCTAGGGGTAAAACCATCATTTTGACCAGAACTAGGAAAAAAGGGTCAGGATGGATTGGGGTGGCATATTAGAATTGCCGAATGGTTCAGAGATGGTTTTGGAAGATGTTTTCACTATTTGGTGGGACTTATACTGTGCTAGGGTGTTTAGGGGAAAAACGGTCATTTTGACTGGAGTTGACTAGAACGGGACCAGAATGGGTTAGGATGGCCTATTGAGTACGCCTAACTGTCTAGGAATACTTTGGAAGGGTAGACTTATAGTCTTGGGTGATTTTGAACTTTCTCAAAGATGTGCCTAGAGGACTAAAGGGCAGGTTTGGCTATTTTTTACCGAGTCGGGCTAGTAGGCGCCGATATTGACCTAGGTGTTGGTTCTAAGACAGCCTGGTCTCAAAAGGCTACCTATGCGATGTTGGTCCCTGAGACTGCCTGATCTCAAAGTGCTACATGTAAGGTGGTGTTGGTTCCTGAGATCGCCTGATCTCATAAAACTACCTGTAAGGTGGTGTTGGTCCCCGAGATCGCCTAGTCTCAGAGAACTACTAGATGATGGACATTCTACATTGGCGGGCTAGTAAGTGCCAGAAGTGAACCATTTGGAATTTCATAAGGTGTGGTTCCCCAAAATTGCCCAATCTCTGAAAGCTACTTAGATGGCGTTGGTTCTTGAGACCGCCTGGTCTCAGAAAGCTGCTTGAAATGCCTAGGGGCAATATGGTCTTTTTCAGCTTCAATTGGGCCTTGTAGGCTAGGAAGTAACCAATTGATCAGATTGGAGTTTGAAAGAGCCGGCTTGGGTTATTATGTGTTGTGATGTTCAAAACTAGATCTGGTTGGGCTAGAGGTTGTTGAGCGGGCCAAAATAGAGGCAAAAATGGGATGCTTATAGCTGCCCCTCTTTTTCTGTCATGGCAGAAAAATAATAAGGTAAGAATCCTATTTTGGCCGCGAGGCGATCGAAGGGATGATGGTTTGGAAAGTTTTGGACTACTAGTGAGTCTTTCTTTTTGAAAACTTTGAATTTCACAAATCATGTGTTGTTTTTGAATTTTTTCAGGGTCTAAGTTTTGAAATGCTGGCTTATGGAGTTTTAGGTTTGGAAAACTTTGGTATTTGAAATCAAGAGTTTAAAAAGTGATTTTTGGGTATTTGAAACTCTTAAAAATGATTTTTAGCCTTGGGAGCATTTAAAACTGATTTTGGCAAGAAACTGAAGTGCCTAGCACGTGTAGCACACGTGCCTGGTTGAAAATTGCCCTAGCGTATGTAGCAGCCCTGTTGCATGTGCTACATGTGCCAGGTTTAAATTGACCCAGGCGCATCTAATATATGCGCTAGCCCATGGGGTTTTTAAACAAAGCAGTTCGCGATCCTCCTTACGGGTTTAGCATTTTTTAGGCAATTTCGGGAGCTTTGATGCGGGGATTTTGAGAGATTTTCGTTGAGTCTTCCTAGGAAGGTTTTGAGGGACGTAGGGCATATGCCGAAAGTTGTTATTGTTGCCGGATTTTCACCGAAACACTCAAATTTTGCCGAAAACCCAAAGGTTGGTATCTTTTGAAATTGTGTTGATTTTGATGCATATGCGCTCATTTTTTGTGTATGATTATTGTAAATCTATGTTTTAGGATGTTTAGAACGCAATGGTTGGATCATTTTGTTTTTATTTGATGATGATTTTGAGTGTGTTTTGGATGATTTTGCAAGTTTATGTAAAAGAGTTTCTTGCAAGGTTTAGAAATTTGTCTGTGTAGGCTTGGGTTTTGCATGTTTGTGCTTGATTTTTGTATCGGATATCTTAGAAATATATATAAAACAACCGTATGAAGTTTAATAATTTTCTGAAAAATTTTGAATTACTGAATTTTTTAAAAATACAAAAAATAGGAAAAATTGATCCTATTGAAGGTAGAAAAATTGTAGGACATTTTAAAAAAATTATGAGGATCTTTTTTAGTATTTTAGAAATTTTTGGAAATTTTTAGGACATAAAAATGAAATCGAGAACCTTTGAAAAGCGAGGAAATTAACTTGAAAATTGCATTTAATTATGGGTCAAGTGCCATGGAGGATGGGACTGTGTCAATTGACGTAGTTGAAAGCTCGAAATGCCTTAGAAATGTCTTTGCTACTTGTTGAATTTTGGGATAGGGACTTTTTTAAGGCAGAACTCTACCAAAATTTTTTTGAAAAAAGATATAAACTCTTTAAAAATTCAATGTTTTGACTCTAAAATCCTAGGAAAAATAAAATTGCTCTTGATAACTAAATTTTTGAAAGAGAAAGCCAGGGGAAACCAATTTGAAATTTTGAAATTGGCTTTTTTAAGGCAAAAGCTCAGAAAACCTTTAGAAAACTTTTTAAACAGGGCTTTTGAAGGAGAAAGCTCGGGAAACCAGTTTGAAAATCTTGAAATAAAAGTTTTTGAGAAGAAAAAAAAACTTTTAACACCTTGAAGAATTTTTGAAACAGGGCTTTTGAAGGAGAAAGCCCAGGAAACTGGTTCGAAATTTGAAATGAAAGTTTTTGACAAAAAAGCTCAGAAAACCTTTAGAAAACTTTTTGAAACAAGGCCTTTGAAGGAAAAAGCCCGGGAAACTAGTTGGAAAATCTTGAAATAAAACTTTTTGAGGAAAAAGATTGAAAAATCGTAGAAAATGACTTAAAAATAGAATTGGGGAAAGGATAGGGCCTTAACTCTTTTTTCTTTTTCTTTTCTTCTTTGTTTTTCTTCTCTTTTTTTTCCTTTTTTTTCTCTTTTTTTTTTTCTTTTTCTTGCTGTTTTTTTTCTTGTTACTGATTAACTTTCTGCATTCTTTTCTGTCGTTACTTTTCAGGATGTCGGACACGAGCGATGATGGTTTCGAGAGGAGGCGCCGCAGGAAGGTGCCACGGGTTGTTCCTAAGGAGGGTAGTGCTAGCAAGAGTGGCTCTGCCCGAGATGGGAGTGGTCGCTCTTATCAATCTTTGAGTATGACAGCTTCGAGAAATAGTTCTGCGAGGGGATAGTCTTCTACTACTTGAGGTGAGTGGGTCGAAGAGGATGTTGATACAGCTGTCGACCCAAGGACTGGGTATGGTATGGCATTTTTTTGCGATAGGCACAAGGATGCCTCCTTTTTCGGATGATCAGTTAGCGATTCTCGATGTTCCACCTCTACGGGATTTGGCTTATCATCTGAACCTCTACCTACATTATGGTCAAATGCCATCAACCACTCATAGCTTGTTCAGAGGCACCAATATCTCTGCCTTGAGAACCATGTAGGCATTAGCTCCGTCTTACCAGGATTTCCTCATTCGGTTGGCTTTAGCGCCTTTATGACTTTCCAGACAGATAGACTTGACCACAGGCTAGCAATTGAGTTACTACAAATATGGTTTAGGGAGACCGAGGCTTTACGTTTGGTGAGTTTTGAGATGGGGCCCACCCCTATTGATTGGGGCTATGATCACTGGCCTGACTTTTGGGGGCATCCAAATTTCTCTATTGTCTGTGACTTTTGTCGAGGCCCACCTTCTCCTGGGCTTGCCAGGGATCATTGGTTTGAATTTCTCTGCTTCGCTCTTATGTTTGTCAAAGACAACTTTTGCTCTTGAGCCTTCCCCAGCGGATCAGGTTATTATGAGGCACCAATTGATACTGTATGTCGTCTTTAGTTACTTTTACAATAATAATAAGTCAGCAGTTCCTTTACCTCTGGTAAGCCTAGTAGCTGATCTGGATGCCTTGGATTATATGGATTGGGGTGCCTTAACTTTTGCTAGTTTTTTAGGGGATGAGAGTGAGGACATCCAGGGCATGGGGTAGCTTGACTAGTTTCTGGCCTTTTCTAATATGGTGGAGTTATGAGTACTTGCCAATGTGCCAGCCAGAGGTACTAGCTGCGGATGCGTTTCCTTAGGCCATGAGGTGGACTAGACAGTAAGTGGTCCAACGGTCCCTGCTTATAGATTTTGTCACTCTTTGGGCCAACCTGGAGTTACAGAGACCTCGGGATGTGACTTGGGCACCTTACCTTTGGTCGCCTCAGTATGCCGGCATGAGGGACCTCATTCTCTTATCTAGGTCGCAGATTACTTTTCGAGGCTAGCTTATATGGGAGATGTATTTGGGTGAGCATCATTGAAGACAGCTACATACTGATTTCGGTGCTGTTGAGGATGCTCCCCAGTATATGTTTGGATTTTATCAAGCTGGGGTTAAGATTCCTTACCTAGTTGGGGTGCCTCACGGTCGCTTCTTGCTTCTACCCTACGTGGATTATGAGGTTCATTTTAGGGTGTGGTCCATCGGTGCCTTTACCTAGCTGGATCTAGTGGTTGGCAGCCAGGTGGTTGGTCACGAGGTGGTCGAGCTATGGCGTTGAGCCTAGGGTTTTGTTTCCTAGGCGGAGTATGTAGTAGCTTGTTAGGCCCAAGACTAGTACCGTGTTGAGATGGATGCTCTGACTGCCCATATATCTGTAATGGAGGCCCACTAGGTATGCTACATGTGATTCATTTTTTATGTTCTTTATGCATTTTCAGTATTCTAATGTTGGGTTTTCTTTCTTCTTGTTCTCCTTGGTTAGGATCCTTATGATGCTGGAGCTTCTTTTAGTCAGCCCCCTCCGTATGTGCCAGATACTGGTGACTTTGACCTGGATGACGGTCCTGCTCCCTAAGGCACCTCGCTCCCTTTGTTGACATAGTTTTAGTTTTGTTAGGCTTATAGTTTTATTTATGTTCTGTGATCGTGTGTTGACCTTTATGGATGATGATTGTATGATGGTTTCATATACATATATGCATGGGATGATGATTAGTTTTCTTTTTAATCCTATCTTGAATGTATGCACATGAAGAATAGAAAGCAGGAATGCATGAATCACGACATATACAATAAATGATGGGTATGTACAGGTTGTTGGTGAATTGTCGCATGTATGGGTTTAAGCAAAGTTTTTAAAAGTGACAAAACACACAGATACACAAGCTTTAAGAAAACAGGCCCAGAGGTAGGCTCCAAGCTTTAGGGTTTAACCAAATGTCCACCGTGAGCTTGCTTTTCTCTCAAGGTTTTCCTTCTTGGTCTTGCCATCTTCCTACTGTGATGGGATAATAGTTACCCCTTTCCCAAGGTTTCAATTTCCAGACCCAATCTATCTTCTTCCTTATCTGAAAAGAAAAACCTTGCCCATAATTCTCTCAACTCCCTCTTAGGTGTCTTATATTTGGACTAGTAAACTCTCTAGGCGACAACTAAAGTAGCCTTTAACAAATGAGCGGGCAGTTTCTATCCTCAATTTGAGAAGGCTTTACTATAGACCGTAATGTAGGCTAGGCTAAGGGTAAGAAATGAAGGGCATACAGGCTCGAGTAATTCTCCTATTTCTAGTGGGGGTGGTATGAACCAGAATCACGTTGAGCAGGTTTTCGCCATTTATTCACCTTTCTTTTTAGAGGTCACTATCTTCTTTTGAACTTGTTTAGACTAAGCAATCTTCTCTGATCTGAGGGGGCTTTATTTTGGGTTATAAGGTGGCTAGGTTATGGGGTTATCGAAGGAGAGTTGTTAAAGGCCCAAGGTGTCTCACTTTTCCCGGGTTTGTTACTGACCAGTGATCAGTCTTGTCAACTCTTCTCTCCTTTGGGCTTTTTCCTTGTTTTGTCGGTTTTTCTTTTTGGTTACTGACTTTTGCCCACCTTTTGTCCATTGTTTCTCTTTGCTTCCCCCCAACATTGCTATTTGCATAGTCTTTGCTAGTTTCTCATGGTGCCTCATGGTTTTTTTTTTTATTGAGTACCACATTTTCCCCCTTTTTGAATGTGTGAGGTGGCTTTCTTTTGCCTCAAGTTTCTTCTTTTGCTTTTTCCTCTCTTTTTTTTTTTTTAATTTTGCTTTTACTTTTTGTCGGTGGTGATCACTAGGTCGAGTTTGTCAAAGGAATGTAATTTGGCTCAAAATGGGTTCTTCAAAGGTGGTGCTTTTAACCGTATGGTAAAAGAATAGATGGCATGGTGGGGATCTTGCTCTCCACTTGAGTTGTAAAGATAGATAGGGCATGGTGGTAGCTCTTCTTCCCAGTCACTTTCTTCCTTAATTTTTAACTCTCCTTCGAAATATTCTGCAGCTATGATGCCATCTGGATCTCCTTCCCCTTCTGTAACTATGTTGACAGCATGGTTCGGTAGTGGATTGGCTGTAACATTGGGAATAGTGGCCGATTTTTTGCTTCTTGAGTGTTGATGACTTTGCTATCAATGAGGTCTTGGATCTTGTGCTTTAGAGAGAAATAAGACTCTTTGCCATGCCCCTGTCCTCTGAAGTGATACTTGCAAGTAAAGGCCAGATTGAAAGTCAGAGGCAGTGGACTCGGTAAAGGCCACGGGGGTATAGGGTTCAGGTGCTTGGATTTTTGGAGCTCATGGTAGGCCTCCGTTTGAGAGCGTGCTAGGTGAGTGAATTCTTAGTTCTGCCGGTTATTTCTATTGGGGTTGAAATACGATTGGGCTGCAATGGGTCTAGGAGCAATTGTTTGGTCATTGGTGACAAGAATGTTGACAATGGGAGCAGGTGGTTGTAGTCGAGCTTGGTATCGGGCATAGTATGGCTGCTGCTGAGTTAGTAAGATAGCAGATACTTCTCCCTCCTTCCTACCTGTACTTCGAGTGGTTGCTACCATCTTTGCCACATTTGAGAAGCCTTCGCCTGTTTTAGAGTAAGAGTATGTGATTCTGCCAATTTTCAATCCATTCTTGATCATTTCCCTTTGCATTATCAACTTAGAGAAACTCTTCCCAATGCATTGGCATAAGCGTTCATAATACAAGCCCTGGAAGGTATTCACAAATAGCTGCACATACTCTTTCTCCACTATCGAGGGGTTGACTTAAGTGGCTTCCTTTCTCCACCTTAGAGCGTAGCTTTTGAAAATCTCCTTTTCCCCTTGGGTCATCATCATCAGGGCACACCTATCTATGGTGAGGTCACTGTTCTGCCAGTATTGTGATCGGAAAGCCATGACTAGCTCGTTCCAAGTTATTCTTTTCCTAAAATCCAAGCGGGCAAACCATTATAAAGCAGTCCCAGACAAGCTATGTTGAAATAGCTACATCAGAAGTTTGGGGTCGTTCCTATGACCACTTAACATGCTTGCATATAATCTCAAATGAGCCATGGGATCTCCACTTCCATCATACTTTTTGAAATTAGGCATCTTGAATTTGGGCGGCCTCCGATGATCGAGGAAGAAGCATAGTTTGCTATAAGTTATCCCACTGAAGGTATAATGGCCTTGTAAGCTGCATAGGGACTCCTCTAGACCTTACAGATTCAGATTGGGGGTATCTGGGCTTTCCTTTTTTGGTATAGCAGTCAACAAGATGGTTTTAGGCTTATCTTCTTTATCTTCCTCAACGTGCACTAGTTTGGGGACTTCTTTGTTTTTACCCACATTGTCAGTACGCAGGGTCACCCTTGATGGGATAACCTCAGTTTCTTTGGGAAGAGACGTTGAAGCTGAAGGATCCATGGCGGGTCCCTTGAAGGCCATCAATTATACGAGCTTGAACATCTTATTTATTTTTGCCTTCATCTCATTCACTTCATCCCATGTTACTGGGCTATTCTGTTGATCGGAAGTATTGCCCTCCCTCGTCGTCTATGCTACTCGGTGTCAGGTAAAGACTGGTGTTCGGCGTATGGGAGGCGCTTGTGTTCCTGTCTTTCCTTTTTTTAAGAGCAATAATGACCTGGAATGTAAGCAAATCTCATTAAAACTATTTCTAGCCTTTGGTGAGATGAGGGGGGGAATAGAAAATAAGGAAAAATAAGAAAAAGATCATATGTTAGTTCCTAGATTGAGGAAAGTTTTATGCAATGCATGGCTTAGGGATGCCCCTACCTTTCAAGGGAAACTAATCATGATGTTTTGGCTTATGCCTTCGAGATAGGGCCTTGCCCATGTTATGCAATACTGTACCTGTGCCTGTAGTCATTCATTTGTACATTCATTAATTCAAAAGATATAATAATTTTATTCAGGTGAATTTCCTTTGTACATGTAATTTTCAAAAGTACATTAAAATGGGGAGAGGGAACATTTTCTTTAGGACTTTCACCTATTCTATTTTTACATTTGAAATCCTAAACTACTCTTGGGTCTTCCGATTTGCCTTCTTTGATGGACGTTGGTGAGAGACCTTGATTTCTGATTGTCCCTTGTCTTCTTGACAACCTTATCTCCATAAGCGAAGAGGTATTAGGGCCCCTCTTTATGAGACGACTTTAATGCACGCCATGCGTCCTTAGGGTCACTTGGTACACTTAGGAGTTTAGGTTGGCTTAATTTGAGCAAAAAGGTCTTTGGGCCATTCTCTGGGGGTTAATTAGATGCATGGTGATGCAATGCCTTGAGTTACTTTGGGAACTCTTGTCTTGAAATGAGTACGGATAAATGACCAGTTATGATGCAAAAATATATAAATAACATAATGACGAGAATTAAACAACATAACAACATGAATTGAGTAAAATATCAGGGAAAGTAAAGCAGTCACCCTTTCCTCATTGGTTTTGAAATTGATGCGCGTGTCTTAAATCCGACAGAGGTTTGGCTATGCAGGGGATGCTACATGAGCATGAGGTTAGGGGTTTGCTAATGCTTCCTAAAAAGCTCAGTTCCCAAACCTTCAAACCTCTGGCATCCGCCCCCGAAAGGATGAACTCCATCTTTGTTTGGTAGTTCGAGTAGGGGAATTATCAAGAGACCATAGGCTGAGAAACTGACACAGCATCCGCCCATAGTCAATATATTGTTCCCCCTTCTATCTAGAATGGTAGTAACCATGTAATTATACAGAGATGCAAATACAAGTGAGAGCACCAAGTGTAAGTGAAATTTTTTAAAAATGAAGGAAAAGACCCAACAACACACATCCCATCGTGTTCATTCATTACATACATGGCAGTTAATTATGACATGTGAACAAATGTGCACCTACAAAAAGAAAATGCAACGAGTTAGTAACTTTTTTGAAAAGCTCAATCTAAGATAAAATTGATGACCAATGCAATGTATGTAAGCAATGAATGTAAGTGATGACACTTATTTGAAAAATTTTTGTTTTTGGAAAATCATGTTTTGGAAATTTAGAAAAATTTGGAAACGTGGATAAAACTAGACAACATAATTGGAGATTCTGGGTGAATGAATGGTGAAGAGATATGATAATGACCCAACCCTCTAAGTTTTTCCAGTGGAGTCACTAGCTATCGCACCCTGATTTTTGGACCCAGCCTTCTTAGCTCGGGAAAAAGCACGATGCTCTTTTGTTAGAACTTATCCTTTTAGAACGACGAGTGCCACTAGGTTTGAACTTGAAATTGAGTTAAACAAAGGCTTTTAGAGAAAGTTTAGAGTCACCACCTAATATAGTTAAAGATGTGTTCGGTCACCTAAGGCTAAGTGTAATCCGAAGACTAAACTTAGGTTTTTCGAAAATGTTTTGAAAACGTCATTCTAAAAAGGTTATTGGAAAATAGGTCTTAATAACCTTTGAAAAGCCCTCTTTGAAAGACTTCAAAATAGAAATTTATAGTTCGGCGGTTGGTTACGTGTAGGGGAGATATCCTAATATCATCACCCTACACCGCCCTTTCGGTACCTACATGTCTAATCACCCTTAATTCACTCACTTGAATAACCGGTTACTACTATCCACTTAATATCCACTTTACAATTTTGAAAATAGGGTTTGGTCAACACTTTTGGATGAATGATGCATGATTTATGTTTTGAAAAAGATATTTGAAAATATAGAAGTTTTGAAGGACATGTTTGAAAATCATTTTTGAAATGGCTTTTGAAAAACACTTAGAGTTTTTGAACCCTAATATGGACTACCTTGAAGGTTGTATTTCAATGTATCACCTTCTCTTGGAACCCCTAACCATAAAAGGTTAGGGACACTTTAGGTTTATGAGCTTTTGAAAACATTTTTGAAATAAGTTTCTAAAAACACTTAGTGTCTAGCCATTTTAGTAAAGACAAGTTTAAAAGAACTTCTTAGAAAATTTTGAAGATAGAGTATGGAAGTATTTGAAAAGATTTTAGAGTTGATTTTTAAAATCTCAAGAGAGTAAGAGGTTTTTGAAAGTATGTTATGACAATAGTTTTTTAGTTGAAAGATTAATTGAAGAGGGGTCTTTGAATTGGAGCCTTGAAACTTACTAACCTAGGTTGGGTTGACATAGGGTTAACTAATTAAGGTTAGGTTAACCTAGAGTTAAGGTCACCTAGGGTTAACTAACCTAGGGTTAACTAACTAAGGTTAGGTTAACCTAGGGTTAATGTGACCAAAGGTTAACTAACTTAGGTTAGGTTAACCGAGGGTTAAGGTGACCTAGGGTTAACTAACTAAGGTTAAGGTAACCTAGGGTTGAAGGGTGGTTTTGAAAGGTAGTTTTGAACTAGGGTTTGGACCTAGTGGTTTTGGAAATATGGTTTTATACATGAAACTTGAAAGTGTGTTTTGAAAACCATTTTATGAAAACTACTCAAGTGAGTATTGCGTTCATATGGCTGGTATTTGGAAACCACTCAAAAGATGGTTTCCTTGGAACCATTTCAACCGCTAACTCAAGAGAGTAAAACTTATGAAAATCAATATTGAATTGATAGTTTTGAGGACTTCTTTGCTTGGAAAATTAAAGAGAATAAACCTTTGAAAATTAGTTTTGGAAAGCAGGGTTTTGGAAACTACTTTTGAGATTTTGAAAACCACTCTAAAGAATAAGGGTTCATATGGTTGATTTGAACGAAATCACTCCAAAGAGGACTCCATAGGACCATTCCAACCACAATATTCAAGAGAGTAAAACTTCTAAAAATTAAGATGAAAATAGTTGTTTTGGAAAAGCATTTTTATGCTATTTATTGAGAATGAACTTTGAGAACCCTTCTTGAAGAGGGTTATTTTGAAAACCACCTTTGGGCTATAGAAAACCAATTCTAGTGAACTAGGATTCTATGGTTAAGATAATGAGAAATCTACTCAAGAGAGGATTCCAAGAGACCGTTTCAACAACAAGATTCAAGAGAGTGGATTCTACAAAATCAATATAGAAAAGAAGAGTTTAAAAACCAATTTTATGCCACATGAAATGTAAAGAAATACAAGGATGCAAAATGAGGTCAAGGGGCTTAAAGGGGAGTTTTCTATGATGTGAAAATTGACCTAGGCTTCAAGGAACCAACTCTTAGAACCATTTTTAGGAAAACTCAGGGAAATGGAATTTGAAGAAGATGTAGAAATGAAGATAGTGGAAGTTTTTACAAAATGATGAAGGACATGAAAATGGGGCCAAGCATGCAATACATGAACATAGTAACCATATGCAAATGGGGGTCATGAATTCATACAAGGCTATAGGTCACAGCAAATTACAAGGTGCTCTAATGCCATACTATCATAAAGTAGGCTAGTGAGAGATCCTTCTACATGGTGGCTCATATAAGCTTTCCTCTAGGCATGAACTTGGAGCTCTCTCATTTTAAGCATGCAAGAAAGGGGGGGTAAAAGATGGAGGTTTAAAATAGAGGATATCCTAAGTAGGCTAGGAGAGAGAAGAGAAGAATGGGGATGACAAAAATGTAAAAGAGAATACCACCTTTTGCCTTCAAACACCTTCAAACCTCCATAGATACTTTATCTTAAACTTAAATGGCCTTAGAGAGGCTTGAAGGGGCTGGAATGGGATCTTCTATGGCATTGAGGGCTTTGTAGGTGTGGTATATGGGCTAGAGAGAGGTGGAATCTAACCTAGGTGTTTGGAGGGTGAGGTGTATATGGAAATTCAATGTTTAAAGGCTATTTCTGCAGAGCTTCACTGCTGTTTTTCATTCTGGAATATGCAAAGGGGAAGGCCTGTATTTATAGGCAAGTTGGGGAGACTTGGCGCATGTGCTACATGCACCAGTATTGTCCCACTGGCTGAATGCCATGTGGCACACTCTATACTGACTCAATTTTAAGGAGCAAGCAACATTTAATCGATCTAATCAAAATCTAGGTGCATGTAGTATACGCTCTGCCATTGGGAATGTTTGTTTAAACTTTGCTTTGATAATTGTGCAATCCGAGAAAGATTTGAAGAAATCAGTTACGTCCATGATGTTCTCCTAGTGTTTCTTAAGAACATGAAATTTTCGGGGAGCTTAAAAGGCATTCGGAAGAATGAGATATTATTTCGGAAAGTGCGCACAAAAACACATTTTTGTGGAGCGTTTGTGATATGCCCGGTGGATGTTCAAAAGTAGTCATTTTTAGGTCACTTGATCGAGGCCTTCGGGAAACGATCTCTCCAACCAAACCATACTGATGGAAAGTGCTCTAGAAATACTTTAAAAAATTTCTTAATTTAGGAATTTCTCAAGTCGTTTGATGGTGCCTTATAATCTGGGAATTGGAAGAAAAGACAACCCTGGCGGAGCGTCTGTGAGACGCTCTAGGGGTTATTGAAAGTGGTAGTTTTCGAGCCATGCGATTGGGGGCTTCAGGGAGCGATCTATTCAAACGAGCTTTATCGATGGAAAGACCTTATAAGCACCCCATTTTTGCCCGCTCGGCAATCTCCGAGTTGACCAAGCTCACTTTCACACATCACATGCATATTTAGACTCTAAGCCTGCCTTTTTAACTTGAATTTAGTCCACCAATCGCTTCCCGGGCTCGTAGGGCCCACTTGAAGCTAAATGACCATTTTGTCCCTAGGCATCCGAACATCCCGGGAACCACACCGGCTCTGAGTATCAAACCGGTATCCTCTTGAGAATACTTTTTATAGTATTCTCAACCTTCCTTTGCCTTCCCGGATCATTCTGAGTTAGTTCCGGCAAACCCGGTACGAAATGACCGTTTTGCCCCTAGTAGGCCGGTCTCCTTTTTCGACCACACCGGCTCTGGATAACAAACTGGTAACCTCTCGAGAATTCTTTTTATAGTATTCTCAACCTTTCTTCATCCTTTCAGATCATTCCGAGTCAGTTTCGGCGAACTCGGTGCGAAATGACCGTTTTGCCCCTGGTCGGCCGGTCACCTTTTCTGACCACACCGGCTCTGGGTATCAAACCGGCAACCTTTGGGAACATTCTGAATAATGTTTCCAAATCATGAGTCTTCTTCCGGGATAGTCTGAGTCCGTCTCGGCAGCTTCCCGATCAGATTGACCGTTTTGCCCCTAAAGGCCCGGTCAACCCTTTCGACACATCCTATCCTCACTTTTCAAGTCAAATATATCCGGGACACTATTTTAAGTGTTCCTGCTCTTTTCTGACCTTCCGGGTCATTCCCGGTCTCCCAAACTCCTTCCCGAACTTTTCGGAGTCACTCCTAGTGAAGCCAGGCTAAAAATTGCATGGTAGTCACTAGTACAGACGCCAAAATCTAGACAAAAATACGTTGCCTATCAACCTTAAACATTTCCTAAATGGCTGGCGCCACTACTAGTGGCGCCAAGCCAAAGAATGGCCTGGCACCACTCTTAGTTGCGCCAGTGTAATGTTTGGCCTGGCGCCACTGCAACAAGCACTCGTGCATTCCTCTCTCTATAAATACAAAGCCTCTTCCAGTGTGAAAGAGGTCCGCAAAATCAGTCTAAAAACACTAATATTCGATATACAGAGCTCGAACAGTCCCTAAACCCTAGCTTCCTTAGGTTTTCCAAACCCTAGTCACCACACACTAAACCCTAGCCTTCTATACACTCATACACACCCCCATACACTTATACACTAGCCTCCAACCTTCCTTTGAAGACTTGAAGAGCTACAATCTGAAGTTTGAAGATTGAAGACAACTCTTGAGGATTGAAGACGAAGATCAAGATGAAGATCGAAGACAAGCAAGGCGTGCAAAATAAACAAGACACAAGGTAGGTTTTCTCTTTAAATTTCCACACTTCCCCCTCTCTCTTCTCTCTCGTAACCCACTTGGGTTTTCTCTATTTTAATCCCCCATCTCTTTCCCCCCCTTTCTTTGCATGCTTGAAACAAGGGGACTCTCGGTCCATGTGTAGGATTAGACTATTGGAGGGTCACTGTGTCAGGGGCTTTCCTTTAGGCTAACCGGAGACCACGTGGGTTTGGCCCCATTGATTATGTGGTGAAGCCTTAACTTTGTATGTTCACGACTCCAAAATTGCATTGTGCATATCATGATCTTGCATATTCCAAAAGTCGTTTTCAAAGTTGTTTTCAAAATCGTTTTCAAATTTGTTTTTAAAATTACATCAAAATCTCCTTTTTCAAAACTTGTTTTCAAAATCACAATCCTAGGGTGATTCTAGCCTTTTCATGGCTAGGGTTGCTTTAGGAAAGTGTTACATTAAAAGTGACTTTCGTGGTCCATATTTTCAAATCTTGTTGTTTTCAAAACTACTTTCTTAAAGTGGTTCTAGCCTTCTTATGGTTAGAATCGCTTTAGGAAAGTGAGACATTTTTATACCTTCTAAAAACTCTTTTTTCAAAAATCTCTTCCTAAAAATCTCTTTTTCAACATACTTTTCTAAAACTCTCATTTCCAAAGTTGTTTTCAAAAACTCCCTCCAAAAATCTATTTTCCAAAACTTCTCTTTTTAAACTCCTTTCCAAAACGCTCTCTTTAAGGTCTACTTTCCAAAAACGTTCCGTAGGTTTCCTTTTTAGAAAAACCTCTTCCTAAATCTCTTTTTTTTAAAATCTCTTTCTAAAAAAAACTCCTCACGAGGATCTCTTTCCAAAAACTCTCTCTTCTCAAAATTCACTTTCTAAAAATGCTCTCTAAAAATCTTTCCAAAAACTCTCTGCAACAATCTTCTACCAAAAATCTTTTTGAAAACTCTCTTCCCAAAATCTTCCTTCTAAAACTCCTTTCTAGGATTTCCTTTTAAAAATCTTCGTTTCCAAAAACGCACTTTCCAAAAATCCTTTTTCTTGGTGTCCAAGTCAAGCCCTATAACCCACAATTAGGAAACTCTAATTTTCTTTCCAAAAATGTGGTTTTCAAACTTGCCTTAAAACCTAGGTTTCCAAAACCGTTTGTTTTCCACATCCAAACTATACATATTTTCAAAACCTCTTCTCTATGTCAAAACTATGGTCTTCCAAATCTAGGGTTTCTAAAACTATCCCCTTCCAAATCCTTGCCCAAATCCAATCTTCCCGTTTAGGAAACTAAATCCAATCCTCCGTTTTTAGAAACAAAATCAAACTTTCTCTTTTAGAAACAAAATCCAATCCCTTCCTAATCCAAACCTTTCCTAGATCAAATCCTTCATAATCTCCTACTTTCCTAAACCTTAAGTTTCCAAAACTTACACTTTTAAATCTTTCCTTAACTTTAAACCTCCAAATCCTTCTTAACCTAAACTTTCCCTAATTCCAACCTTTTCTAAATTCTATACCTTTCCAAATCTAGATCTTCAAATCTTTCTTAAATTCAAATCTTTCCCAAGCTCTAAACTTTCTTAAATTTAAATCTTTCTAAAATTCTAAACTTCCTAAATTTCAAATCTTTCCAAATTCAAAACTTTCTAAATTCGAAACTTTCTTAAGTTAAAACTTTCTAAATCTTAAACTTTCCAAACTTCAAATCTTTCAAATTCTAAAACTTTCTAAACTTAAAACTTTCTTATTTTCAAAACTTCCTTATTTTCAAAACCTTTCCTCTTTCAAAACCTTTCTTAAAATGAAACTTTCTTAATTCAAAACTTTCCTATGTTGAAACTCTCCTAATTCAAAACTTTCCTAAGTTGAAACTTTCCTAATTTGAAATATTTCCTAATTCAAAACTTTCCTAATTAGAAACTTTCCTAAAACAGACCTTTTCTAATTCGAATCTCTCCTATTTCAATCTAATCTTTTTTCCAATCTTCAACATCCAACATTCAAGTCCAATCTTTCTTAATCTCAAGTCCTTTCTAAATTCTCTCTTTCCTAAGTCTAGGTTTCCTAAAACCAAGTCTTTCAAAATCAAATCTTCCAATCAAAGTTCAATCTCTCAATTTTCCAATCCAATTTCCAATTCAAAATCTTTCTTCCAATCAACTCTTCTATTTTCAATCGGACTCTTATCCGAACTACGACTGACCTGATTCCTCCAAAAGGATACGTAGGCAACTCTCATGGGTGCGGTCACAATCTTTTTCAAATCTCAAATTCCACAACATCTTTCAATTTCTATTTCTATAATTTCTTTCCAATCTCCAATTCTACAACATTTTTCAAGTTTCCAATTCCATAACTCTTTTCAAATCTCTTTTCAATTACAATTTCAAATCTATCTTTTCAAATCTCTTTTGAAATCAAATCAATTTCTTTTCAAATCAAATCAAATCTCTTTCCAAATCTATTTTTCAATTCTCTTTTCTTGCACTTGCCTATCATGCATCATGTTAGTTTCTTTCCAAAAATTCTTTCTCAAAGTGTATAGGATTGAACAATAGTTAGCTGAAGACTCTCAAAGGTGAATCTAGAGTAGATTGACATGTAGGTACCGAAAGGGCGGGGTAGGGTGATGGCTTAGTGCGTCTTCCCTACACGTAACCAACCTCCGAACCTAGATCACTGATTTCGAAGACCAAAAGGAGTTATTTTTCAAAAAATGGCTAAATGTTTTTTAAAGGTTGCCAAACAACCTGTTTCCCTAAAAACCCTCTCTTGAGGTGGTATTTTCAAAAATTGTTTTCCAAAACCCTAAGTGTAGTTTTTGGATTATGCTTAGTTTTTAGGTGACCTAACTCACCTTAATCAAGTTAGGTGGTCACTCCAAATCTTTTTCCAAAAGCCCTTTATTCAAATCTATTTTCAATTCAAACTTAGTCGCACTTATTCTTCTAGGAAGGTGAGTTCTAATGAGAGAGTACAACATTTTTTCCGCTTGTGTGTATTCCTCGAGTGCGAAAAATCTGGGCGCGATAGCTGGCGCCTCCACTGGGGAGACTTAGAGGGTTAGGCCGTAGTCATGTCTCTTTACCCCTCACCCATGTAGAGTCTTCAATTGACTTATTCAATCCTATTCACTTTAAATTTTCAAAATCAAATTTTCAAGGTTATTTTTCAAAAAAAAAAAAAACATGCATCTGTTCATATTATCTTGTATTAAGTTTGTCATGCACATACTAATACTTGCATCTTTGTTTTGTAGGTACACATTTTGTTTAACTTTTATTAACTGCTATGCATGAATGTGATTAACAGGATGAATGGGAGTTATTGGGCTCTTTCCTCTACTTTTGAAAATCACATACAAACTGCATGTGCACCTGCATTTTGTATACTTACATTATTACCCAGATGTGACATTCCTAGTTAGAAAGGGGAACGGTATATTAGTTGTGGGCAAGATACTATGTTAGTTTCTTTGCCTACGGCCTCTTGATGGTTCCCCCGCTCGGATCACCAACCGATCATGGCACCACCTCGGGGAGTGGGCCTAGGTTTGAAGATCCGGAGACCGAGTCTTTTTCGGACGCATTAGTCAACCCTCAACCTCATATTCATATAGACACCATGCATAGCCGAACCTTTGCCGGATTTAAGACACGAGCACCATTTTCAAAACCACGGAGGAAAGGGCGACTGCTCTTACTTTCATTTATACCTGTCTATTCCTGCTGTTATACTGATTGTATTCATACTGTTATAATGTCTGTCTAACTGCTCATGCATGCATGTTTATCTTGCTATTGCATTTTCTCTCCTTATACTCTATGCATCCATTTTCATGCATTCAATATCCTATGTAAAGACAAGAGTTCCAAGTAACTCAAGTCACTGCATTCTCATGCATATGATCAATCCATTGAGAGTGACACCAAGGTCACTTTCCTTTGCATTAAACCTACCTAAGCCCTAAGGGTTCCCACGTAACCCTAAGAACTCATTGCATGCATCTCAATTCATTCCATAAAAGGGGCCCTAATCCCCCTATGCTCACGGAGATAGGATTGCTATGAAGACAAGGGGCAATCAATCAACAGGGTCTCTCAACGACCTCCTCGACATCGAATCCAAAGAAGGCGAACCCGAAGACTCAAGAGTAGTTTAGGTTTTTTCTTTGTAAAACTAGATAGGTGGAAGTCCCAAGGAAAATGTTCCCTTCCCCCTATTGAAATGTATTTCAATTCTTTTATATTTTAAACCCAAAGTTCAATGTACTTCTTTATTTTTTCTGCGAATGAATGGATAGATGATTGTATGAATGGATGAAGGTTGCCACTCAACAGTAAGGTACCTGCATATAGGGGCAAACCTCCTATCTCCAAAAGTAAGCCAATATATCATGTTTAGTCTCCCTCTCATGCAGGGGCACCCCTAGGACATGCATTGCATAAAAATTTTTAAATCAAGGCACTAACTTCTCTTTTGTTTCTTGTCTTCTATCCTCCATTTCCTCATCTCCAAGTACCCAGAGAACCGAAGACAGAAGCAAGACAAGAAGGGGGTCTTTCTAAACCATTCATTTATCGTTATCATATTGCTCACATGTTCATTTTTATTATGTTCATGCATCTATATCCATTCAGAGACAAGAGTTCCAAGAAACTCAAGTCATTTCATTCTCATGGATCTAATCAACCGTAGAGAGAAAGGAGCAATCCAATCTCATGTTAATCGAACCTACCAAAACTTCTATGGGTTTTTAAACCCTAAGGATTCATGGCATGCATAGAACCATATCTCGAGAGAGGCCCAAATCTCTCTCAGTCCATGGATGTGGGATTGCCCAAATAAAGAAACATCAACCGGCCCATGCCGAAGAGGTATTGTATTGCATAATAGGGGCAAAACCCCACCTCCCAAATGGACTTGTTATCATGCCTAGATTCCCTCAAAGAAGGGACCTCCATAGGACATGCATTGCATAAAACCTCCAACTTCACATACTGACTGCATTCTGGTTTTCTTTTTCTTTTTGTAAGTCAGAGAGCAAGACTGAATTCATGGAATCCCTTTAGCACCTCACCAAATTCAAACCTATGGAAGGATAAACCTAGTTGTTAGAAAAGGCTGAACCTACATGAAGGAATAAGAAGAATCAACCATCCATCTGCAAGACATTACCTCTACACAACTACCCTCGTGCCATGCCACGACAATCACTATCCATGCAGAAGAGGACCTTACCATTTGCGAAGTCTTGTCAGACTTGTGCGTTGCAACAACACATCCTCTAACTTCCAAATGCATGACAAATGTCGTGAACTCGCCCTCCATTGATACACCCAATGAATGAAGCACCAAGAGCTTGATGTAGTCCCAAAACCCTATTAAGAATTCTCACAAAAAGGCCCACAAGAAAAAGGAGGTTTTCATAAAACTCGTTTGTTTTCTCTTTGTCTGTCTATTTTCTTCCATATCTTATTTAAATAAACACACATGCCATGCATTCATGATTTGAAATGAAAAAAATGAAGTTTCTGGTTTATCCCCTTTGTCTTATACTCTTGTGGACGATTGTCACATTTAGGGATTCTTTTCCATTTGGTAAATGACTCGATTTGAAGGATGGGATAGCATGGGTAACCCATTCAAAGGGGGGTTAAAACCTTAGAGAGACAAAGAGGGAGTGAGAGATAGGAAAGAGATAGTGTGGAGTTCATTGAAAATGTGACACTTGCATGATATCCTAGCTAAGCGATAGGTAGCTAAGTTTTCAAAATGATGAGGAGCCATTGTTCTATTTATCTCAAATAAACATTATCCTTTGCTTAGCCCACTAGAGCCGTCAGTGATCTTTATTTTAGATATCCCCAAACCTATAACCATCCCCCACACTGGGGTAAGCACAAAGTAGTTGATTCGGCATAAACACACCATTTTTAGAAACATTGTCTAAATTTTGTATAAAGGCTTTATGGACTAAGCAATTTAATTTGATGTGATGAAAGGCCCTTATTTCTCCTACCATACACAAAAATATCCCCTTTGCTTAACCCACTGGTGCCTCGCAGAAAGCGAAAGATTCTTTGTCAACCCCGATCCGAAACCATCCCCCCACACTGGGCCAGACAGACAGCAGAAGATCTGGTGGAGAATGTCATTGACCATCAAGCTGAAGTAATGTGAAGGCTCTATGGATCAAGCAATCTTGTTCGAAATGAAGAGGGGCCGTCATTTCATTTCCCATAAAGTTAAAAGTAACCCTTGTCAAACTTATTGAACCAGTTATCTTTTTCTCTAGAAAGAAACCCCAACCTAGGGATCACCTCCCACAATGGGTTAGATTGAGTTGTTAAGAAAAAGGTCAAAGGAGAGAAAGGTTTGCAGAATTGTTCATTTCATAAAAAGAAAGAAAAGAGATGAAAAAGAACAACAAAGGAAAAGAGTTGCCAAGGGGCAGAAAGCCGAAAAGGAAAATATTTGTATTATCTTAAAGAACATATAGAAAGGTCAGAAGTCAGGGGACAAATGTCAGACAACTCTGATACAAGGTCAAGGATTAGGCTACAAGAAAGGTGAACTCTTTAAAAAATATATGTTCAAAGGTGATCCTAGGTAATATGAAAGCCCAGTAGAAGCAATAGGTTTGAGCCTTTACCCTTTCTTGTTAAACCCTAAACCATGGCCTACATTACAACCCTATTAAAGTCCTCTCTGATTGAAAAGGATTGCTTGATCTAAATGAGGCAGACGTGTTGCTGAAACTAGAGGAGGATATCAGGGGATGAAACCCCACTAGAAGACCGACTAAGGATGGTGCGGATCTAAACCATACTGGAAGCAACATCAAAATTGAGCCTGCGCATCCTTTTCATTCATAAACCTCTTAACCTAGCCTAAGTTACGGTTGAAATTAAAGTCCTCTCTGATGAGAGAAAATTGTTTAGTCCAAATTAGCCTGAACAATACCAAGACAAGTAGGATGAGAAACAAGAACTGGGGAAGAAGGCAGGGGCAATCTCATGCTCCAAAGTGTGCTTAGATGATTTTGGTTTAAACAACCCACTAAAAGAAGATCTTTGAGCCTAAATATCCCTTCGTTTCTTATAACCCTTAAACCCAGCCTACATTACGGTCTTAAAAGAAGTCTTCTCGGATTAAGGGCTTAGTTGTTCATCGCTCTGCAAAGGGCATGCGAGTTGTCGCTCGAGCCATGGTGGCATTTTGGAGATCTGAGAGAGAAAACTAAGTGAGATTAGAAAAACCCCAAACAGTAACCCTGTAGAAAGTAGGGATAGGACAGCAAACCAAACGGTCAAGATCCCTGGAGAATGGTGCAAATGCTATCACACCCCGATATGAATGGGACAAAACTGAATGGGGCAGAACCCTGGAAAAGAACAGAATCCTGAGAGTATGGGCCTAAGGGGCAATCCTGGGGCTTTCTTTGTAAATAGTTTATACACATGTAATACTGATACATCCATGACATGTATAACCTGTACATCCATTTGGATTCTTGTGTAGTGTGTATCTATTCATACATTCAACTGCACTCTTGTATGAACCTGTTCATATGTAAGGAAGTAGGTCGTGCATTTAATTCAATTCTTACATAAATCTGTGCATTTATCACAAAAAAAAAAAAAGAAAAAGAGAAGGGACATTGCATTCAATTCCATTCCTATATGTGCATGCATTCAATTCCACTTCTGCGTGAACCTGTGCAGTTATAAAAAGTAGGACACGCATTCAATTATATTCTTATCTAAACTATGCGCATTCATAAAAATAGATCATGCATTTAATCCCATGCGCATTCATGAAAAAAATATGACACGCATTCATCATTTACCAGGGCATTTTTAAATTATTTTCGTACAAAACTCACCCTATGTCTGTCTCTCTCTCCGAAATAGGAAATAAGGAACAAGGTAAAGTACAAAATGGAGCTAAAAAGCCATCCTGCGATCAAGTAACCTCATACATCTCCAACATTGGTATACATCTCAGCAAGTTCAGACGTCCCTAGCCGACAAAAAGCAAGGAATGGGGCAATGACCCACCCTCGACCTCCCCAACCAACCTTGGACTTCCCCAAAGGAGTAGCGTTTCGCCAGACGGGGTGCCAGTTCAAGAGGTATCAGAAGTCAACCTTGGATGTCTCCAGAGGAGCAGCGTTTCGCCAGACAGAGTGTCGGTTCAAGAGGTATCAGCAGTTAACCTTGGCCTTCCCCAGTGGAGCAGCGTTTCGCCAGACGGAGTGTCGGTTCAAGAGGTATCAGAAGTCAACCTTGGACTTCCCCAGAGGAGCAGCGTTTCGCCAGAGGGAGTGCCGGTTCAAGAGGTATCAGCAGTAAACCATGGACTTCCCTAGAGGAGCAGCGTTTCGCTAGACGGAGTGTCGGTTCAAGAGGTATCAACAGTTAACCTTAGACCTCCCCAGTGGAGCAGCGTTTCGCCAGACGGAGTGCTGGTTCAAGATGTATCAGCAGTCAACCTTGGACTTCCCTAGAGGAGCAGCGTTTCGCTAGATAGAGTGTCAATTCAAGAGGTATCAGAAGTCAACCTTGGACTTCCCTAGAGGAGCAGCATTTTGCCAATCGGAGTGCCGGTTTAAGAGGTATCAGCAATCCACCTTGGACTTTCCCAGAGGAGCAGTGTTTCGCCAGACGGAGTGTCATTTGAAGAGGTATCAGAAGTCAACCTTGGACTTCCCCAGAGAAGCAACGTTTCGCCAGACGGAGTGCCGGTTCAAGAGTATTAGAAGTCAACCTTGGATGTCCCTAGAGGAGCAGCGTTTCGCCAAACGGAGTGCCGGTTTAAGAAGTATCAAAAATCAGTCTTAGACTTCCCTAGAGGAGCAGTGTTTCGCCAAACGGAGTGCTAGTTCAAGAAGCAGTGTTTCGCCAGACGAAGTGCTAGTTTAAGAAGCGACAATTCCCCTAGCGGGGCATTGTTCTGCCAGATGGAGCGCCAGTTCAAGGAGCATTAATTCCCCCAGAAGAGTATCATTTTTACCGGATAAAATACCAAGCATCGACCAACTACCCAAGGTAACTGTTCTTTGAATTCCTATTATTTTCAAGTCCCTCCGATCGCCATGCGGTCAACATGGGGCTCTTATTTTATCGTTTTCTATCTTTGACAAGTAAAGACAGAAAAAGATAGGCAACTGTAAGCACCCTATTTTTGCTCGCTCGACAATCTCCGAGCTGACCAAGCTCACTTTCAAACATCACATGCATATTTAGACTCTAATCATGCCTTTTTAACTTGAATTTAGTCCACCAGTTGCTTCCCGGGCCCGTAGGGCCCACTGAAGCTAAATAACCATTTTGTCCCTAAGCATCTGAATGCCCTGTGAACCACACCGGCTCTGAGTATCAAACCGGTATCCTCTCAAGAATACTTTTTATAGTATTCTCAACCTTCCTTTACCTTTCTAGATCATTCCGAGTCAGTTCCGGTAAACCCGGTACAAAATGACCGTTTTACCCCTGGTGGGCCGGTCTCCTTTTTCGACCACACCGGCTCTGGGTATCAAACCAGTAACCTCCCGAGAATGCTTTTTATAGTATGCTCAACCTTTCTTCATCCTTTCAGATCATTCCGAGTCAGTTCCAGCGAACTCAGTGCGAAATGACCGTTTTCTCCCTGGTGGGCCAGTCACCTTTTCCGACCTCACCGGCTCTAGGTACCAAACCAGCAACCTTTGGGAACATTCTAAATAATGTTTCCAAATCACGAGTCTTCTTCCGGGACAGTCCGAGTCCGTCTTGGCAGCTTCCCGATCCAATTGACCGTTTTGCCCCTAAAGGCCTGGTCAACCCTTCCGACACATCCTATCCTCACTTTTCAAGTCAAATACCTCTGGGACACTATTTTAACTGTTCCTGCTATTTTTCGGCCTTCCGGGTCATTCCTGGTCTCCCAAACTCCTTTCTGGACTTTCAAGAGTTACTCAAAGTGAAGCCAGGCTAAAAATTACATGGTAGTCACTAGTACAGGCGCCCAAATCTACACAAAGATACGTTGTTTGCCAACCTTAAATATTTCCTAAATGGTTGGCGCCACTACTAGTGGCGCCAAGCCAAAGAATGGCCTAGTGCCGCTCCTAGTGGCGCCAGTGTAATGTTTGGCCTGGCACTACTGCAATAGGCGCTAGTGCATTCCTCTCTCTACAAATACAAAGCCTCTTCCAGTGTGAAAGAGGTCCGCAAACTCAGTCTAAAAACACCAATATTCGATATACAGAGTTTGAACACTCCCTAAACCTTAGCTTCCTTAGGTTTTCCAAACCCTATCCACCACACACTAAACCCTAGCCTTCTATACACTCATACACACCCCTATACACTTATACACTAGTCTCCAACCTTCCTTTGAAGACTTGAAGGGCTGGAATCTGAAGTTTGAAGATTGACGACAACTCTTGAGGATTGAAGACGAAGATTAAGACAAAGATCGAACACGAGCAAGGGGCGCAAAATAAACAAGACACAAGGTAGGCTTTCTCTTTAAATTTTTGCACTACCCCCTCTCTCTTCTCTCTCCTAACCCACTTGGGTTTTTTCTATTTTAATCCCCCATCTCTTTCCCCCCCCCCTTTCTTTGCATGCTTGAAACAAGGGGACTCCCGGTCCATGTTGTAAGCACCCCATTTTTGACCGCTCGGCAGTCTACACTCCGTCCAGACTTGTTTTCAAGTCATTGTGGGCATATTCCAATCGAAACCAATCCTTTAGGTCCAAATTCCGTCTTTCCATCGCTTCGCGGGCTTGTCAGGCCAAAATAGAGGCAAAATGACCAAAATGCCCTTAGGGGCATTGTCCTTCCTTATTCCAATTCCAGTCCCTCTCTCGGGACAGTTTATTCCTCGAGACGGTCCGAGTAGCAAAAATACTCACAAAACTGTTAGAGTGGCGGAAACACTCACAATCCAGGCACATCTCTTTGGAGACGGTAAGACCCCTTTCCAATCCCACTCTCGAGACAGTTTATTCCTCTAGACGACTCTAATCCAGGCACGTCTCTTCAGAGACGGTAAGACCCCTTCCAATCCCACTCTTGAGACAGTTTATTCCTCGAGACGGTCCGAGTAGCAAAACTACTCACAGAACCGTTAGAATAGCGGAAATACTCACAAAACCGTTAAAGTAGTGGAAATACTCACAAAACCGTTAGAGTAGCGGAAATACTCACAGAACCGTTAGAGTAGTGGAAATACTCACAAACCCGTTAGAGTAACAAAAATACTCAACCCCGTCTGAGTAGCGGAAATACTCCCAAATCATCAACCCCGTCCAAGTAGCGGAAATACTCAACCCCGTCCAAGTAGCGGAAATACTCTCAAATCATCAACCCCGTCCGAGTAGCGGAAGTACTCACACCGTGAGAGTAGCGAAAACACTCAAAACTCAGGTCAACAACAGTGTCTGTTAGCTCACTTTGGTGAAAAATGACCAGACTACCCTTAAGACCTTTTCAGAGACTTTTCGGTCAAGATGACCATTTTGCCCCTAAGCATCCGAATGCCCCGGGAACCACACCGGATCTGGTTATCAAACCGGTAACCTCCTGAGAATACTTTTTATAGTGTTCTCAACCTCCCCTTACCTTTCCGGATCATTCCGAGTCAGTTATGGCCAACCCGGTACAAAATGACCGTTTTGCCCTTGGAGGGCCGGTCTCCTTCTTCGACCATACCGGCTTTGAGTATCAAACCGGTAATGTCCTGAGAATACTTTTTATAGTATTCTCAACATTCCTTTACCTTTCCGGATCATTCCGGGTCAGTTCCGGCAAACCCGGTACAAAATGACCGTTTTGCCCCTAGTGGGCCGGTCTCCTTTTTTGACCACGTCGGCTCTGGGAATCAAACCGGCAACCTCTGAGAACATTCTAAATAATGTTTCCAGATCCCAAGTCTTTTTCTGGGACAATCCGAGTTCGCCCCGGCAGTTTCTTAGTCCGATTGACCGTTTTGCCCCTAAAGGCTCGGTCGACCTTTCCGACACATCCTATCTTCATTTTTCAAGTCAAATATCTCCAGGACACTATTTTAAGTGTTCTTGCTCCTTTCTGGCCCCCCGAGTCATTCCCGGCTCCTTCAAATCATTCCTGGACTTTCCAGAGTCACTCCTAGTGAAGCCAGGCTAAAATTTACATGGTAGTCACTAGTACAGGCGCCCAAATCTAGTCAAAGATACTTTGCTTGCCGACCTTAAACCTTTCCTAATTGGCTGGTGCCACTAGGAGTGGCGCCAAGCCAAAAAATGGCCTGGCGCCACTCCCAGTGGCGCCAGTGTAAAGTTTGCCCTGGCGCCACTGCAACAGGCGCCAGGTTTGTCCAACTTCTATAAATACAAAGCCTCGTTCAACGTGAAAAGGGTCTGAAAACTTAACCTAAGAATCCTATATTTCGATATATAGAGTTTGAGCACCTCCAAAAACCCTAGCCTCCCTAGGTTTTCTCAAACCCTAGCCACTATACACAAACCCTAGCCTCCTATACACTTATACACTCCCCCATACACTCATACACTAACCTTCAACCATCCTTTGAAGACTTGAAGAGCTGCCATCCAAAGCTTGAAAATAACTCCTAAAGACTGAAGGTGAAGATCAAGACAAAGACCGAAGACCGAAGACCGAAGACCGCACGGCGCACAAAAATAAAGAAGACATACGGTAGGCTTTCTCTTTAATTTTCTACACTTCCCCTTCTCTCTTCTCTCTCCAACCCACTTGGGTTTTCTCTATTTTAATCCCCTATCTCTTTCCCCCCCTTTCTTTGCATGCTTGAAATAAGGGGATTCCCGGTCCATGTGTAGGATTGGACTATTAGAGAGTCACCGTGTCGGGGGCTTTCTTCTAATCTAACCAAAGACCACGTGGGTCCGGCCCCCTTGATTATGTGATGAAGCCTTAGCCTTGTATGTTCACAACCCCAAATTGCATTATGCATATCATAGTCTTGCATCTTCCAAAAACCGTTTTCAAAGTTGTTTTTCAAAACGTTTTCAAACTTGTTTTCAAAATTGCATCAAAAGCTCTTTTTCAAAAACATGTTTTCAAAATCACAATCCTAGGGTGATTCTAGCCTTTCCATGGCTAGGGTTGCTTTAGGAAAGTGTTACGTCAAAAGTGACCTTTTGGTCTATATTTTCAAATCTTGTTGTTTTCAAAACCGCTTTCCTAAAGTGGTTCTAGCCTTCTTATGGTTAGAATTGCTTTAGGGAAGTGAGATGTTTTTACACCTTCTAAAAGCTCTCTTCAAAAATCTCTTCCTAAAAATCTCTTTTTCAACATACTTTCCTAAAACTCTCTTTTTCAAAATTGTTTTCAAAAACTCCCTTCTAAAATCTGTTTTTCAAAACTCTCTTTTTCAACTCCTCTCCAAAATCCTCTCCTCAAAATCCACTTTCTAAAAACATTCTCCACAACCCTTTCCAAAAACTCTCTTCCCAAAATTTTTGTTCTAGAAACTCTCCTCTAGGATCTTCTTTCCAAAATTTACGTTTCTAAAAAACGCACTTTCCAAAACTCCTTCTGTTTAAAATCTTTTTCCAAAAACTCCCTCTTCAAATTCACTTTCCAAAAGTTCCTCCCTAGGATTCCCTTCTAGAAAACCTTCGTTTCCAAAAACGCACTTTCTAAAATTCCTTTTCCTTAGAGCCCAAGCCAAGTCGTAGAACCCACAATTAGGAAACCCTAAATTTTCTTCCCAAAAACATGGTTTTCAAACTTTGCCCCAAACCTAGGTTTCCAAAATCTTTTGTTTTCTACATTAAAACTATACATGTTTCCAAAACTTATTTTCTATGTCAAAACTATAATTTTTCCAACTCTAGGGTTTCTAGAATCTCCCTTTCCAAATCCTTGCCAAATCCTATCTTCCCTTTAGGAAACCAAATCAAATCTCCCCGTTTAGGAAACTAGATCCCGTCCTCCGTTTTTGGAAACAAAATCAAATCTTGTCTTTTAGAAACCAAATCCAATCCCTTCCAAATCCAAATCTTTCCTAATTCAAATCCTTCCTAAACTTCCACTTTCCTAAATCTTAAGTTTCCAAAACTTGAACATAAAAATCTTTCCTAAATTTTAAAACTCAACTTTCAAATCTTTCCTAATTCCACCCCTTTCCAAAATCTTTTTCAAATCCAAGCTTTCAAATCTTTCCGAAACTCAAACCTTTCCTAATCTCAAGATTTTCTAAAACTCTAAAACTTTCTAAATCTTAAACTTTCTAAATATCAAATCTTTCCAAATTCAAAACTTTCTAAATTTGAAACCTTCTTAAGTTAAATCTTTCTAAACCTAAAAACTTTCTAAATTCTAAACTTTCTTAAACTTCAAATCTTTCCAAATCTAAGACTTTTCTAAACTCAAAGCTTTCTTAATTTAAGACTTTCTTAAGTCGAAACTTTCTTAATTCAAACATTTCCTAAATTGAAAACTTTCCTTTTTCAAACCTTTCCCAAAACGAAACTTTCTTATTTTCAAAACTTCCTTGTTTTCAAAACTTTCCAAAATCAAAACTTCCCTTTTTCAAACATTTCTAAATTCGAAACATTCTTAATTCAAAAATTTCCTAAGTTGAAACTTTCCTAAACCAAAACTTTCCTAATTCAAAAACTTTTCAAAAATGAAACTTTCTTAATTCGAAACTTTCCTAAATCAGACCTTTCCTAATTCGAACATCTCCTAAAATCCAATCTTTCCAATCTTCCAAGCCAAGTCAAATCTTTCCTAGGTCTCTTCTCTTTCCTAAGTCTAGGTTTTCTTAAACCTTCTCTTTTCCAAAACAAGTCCAAATCTATCTTTTCAAATCAAAATCCAATCTTTTCCAAAATTTTAATTTCCAATCTCCTTTTCTAATCTCAAATCAAATCCAATTTTCAATTCAATCTCTTTCTTCTAATCCAATCTCTCTCTTCAAGTCAATCTCTTTTCAATCGGACTCCGGTCCGAACTACGACTGACCTGATTTCCCCAAAGGGATACGTAGGCAAGCTTCATAGGTGCGGTCACAATACTTTTCAAACTTTCAATTCCACCCTCATGGGTGCAGTTTTCAAAATTTTTTCAAATCTCAAATTCCCATCTACTTTCAAACTTTCCATTTTCAAATTTCTATTTTAAAATTTTCAAAATTTCAAATTTCAATTCCATCTTTTCAAATCTATTTTCAAATCAAAGCAATCTCTTTTTAAATCTATTTTTCAATTCTTTTCTATTGCTTGCATATCATGCATCATATTTTTCAAACATTGTTTTTCTAAAAGTGAATAGGGTTGAACCATTAGTTAATTAAAGACTCTCATAGGTGAATCTAGGGTAGATTGACATGTAGGTACCGAAAGGGCGGGGTAGGGTGATAGCTTAGTGCGTCTTCCCTACACGTAACCAACCTCCGAACCTAGGATCACTGATTTCAAAGACCAAAATGAGTTATTTTTCTAAAAAGGGCTAAATGTTTTCCAAAGGTTGCCAAACAACCTGTTTTCCTTAAAAACCCTCTCTTGAGGAGATATTTTTTAATCATTTTCCAAAAACCCTAAGCGTAGTCTTCGGATTACTCTTAGTTTTTAGGTGACCTAACTCACCTTAATCAAGTTAGGTGGCGACTCCAATCTTTTTCAAAAAGCCCTTTATTCAAATCAATTTTTGAATTCAAACCTAGTCGCACTCATTCTTCTAGGAGGGTGAGTTCTAACGAGAGAGTACAGCATTTTTCCCGCTTGGGTGAGTATTCCTCGAGTGCGAAAAATCTGGGCGCGACAATGTGTAGGATTAGACTATTGGAGGGTCACCGTGTCGGGGGCTTTCCCTTAGGCTAACCGGAGACCCCGTGGGTTTGGCCCCCTTGATTATGTGGTGAAGCCTTAACCTTGTATGTTCACGACCCCAAAATTGTATTGTGTATATCGTGATCTTGCATCTTCCAAAAGTCGTTTTCAAAGTTGTTTTCAAAATCGTTTTCAAACTTGTTTTCAAAATTGCATCAAAATCTCCTTTTTCAAAACTTGTTTTCAAAATCACAATCCTAAGGTGATTCAAGCCTTTTCATGGCTAGGGTTGTTTTAGGAAAGTGTTACATTAAAAGTGACTTTCGTGGTCCATATTTTTAAATCTTGTTGTTTTCAAAACCACTTTCTTAAAGTAGTTCTAGCCTTCTTATGGTTATAATCGCTTTGGGAAAGTGAGACATTTTTATACCTTCTAAGAACTCTGTTTTCAAAAATCTCTTTTTCAACATACTTTCGTAAAACTCTCCTTTCTAAAGTTGTTTTCAAAAATTCCCTCCAAAAATCTATTTTTCAAAACTTCTCTTTTTACACTCCTTTCCAAAACGCTCTCTTCAAGGTCTACTTTCCAAAAACGTTCCCTAGGTTTCCTTCTTAGAAAAACCTCTTCCTAAATCTCTTTTTTTAAAAATCTCTTTCTTAAAAAAACTCCTCACTAGGATCTCTTCCCAAAAACTCTCTCTCCTCAAAATTAACTTTCTAAAAATGCTCCCTAAAAATCTTTCCAAAAACTCTCTGCAACAATCTTCTGCTAAAAATCTTTCTAAAAACTCTCTTCCCAAAATCTTCCTTCTAAAACTCCTTTCTAGGATTTCCTTCTAAAAATCTTCGTTTCCAAAAACACACTTTCCAAAAATCCTTTTTCTTGGTGCCCAAGTCAAGCCCTAGAACCCACAATTAGGAAACTCTAATTTTCTTTCCAAAAACATGGTTTTCAAACTTGTCTTAAAACCTAGGTTTCCAAAACCTTTTGTTTTCCACATCCAAACCATACATAATTTCAAAACCTCTTCTCTATGTCAAAACTATGGTCTTCCAAATCTACGGTTTCTAAACCTTTCCCCTTCCAAATCCTAGCCCAAATCCAATCTTCCCGTTTAGGAAACTAGATCCAATCCTCCATTTTTTGAAACAAAATCAAACTTTCTCTTTTAGAAACAAAATCTAACTCCTTCCTAATCCAAACCTTTCCTAGATCAAATCCTTCCTAATCTCCTACTTTCCTAAACCTTAAGTTTCCAAAACTTACACTTTTAAATCTTTCCTTAACTTTAAACCTCCAAATCCTTCTTAACCTAAACTTTCCCTAATTCCAACCTTTCCTAAATTCCATACCTTTCTAAATCTAAATCTTCAAATCTTTCTTAAATTCAAATCTTTCCCAAGCTCTAAAATTTCTTAAATTTAAATCTTTCTAAAATTCTAAACTTCCTAAATTTCAAATCTTTCCAAATCCAAAACTTTTTAAATTCGAAACTTTCTTAAGTTAAAACTTTCTAAATCTTAAACTTTCCAAACTTCATATCTTTCCAAATCTAAAACTTTCTAAACTTAAAACTTTCTTATTTTTGAAAACTTCTTTATTTTCAAAACATTTATGTAAGCACCCCATTTTTTACCGCTCGGCAGTCTACACTCCGTCCAGACTTGTTTTCAAGTCATTGTGGACATATTCCAATCGAAACCAATCCTCTAGGTCCAAATTCCGTCTTTCCATCGCTTCGCGGGCCTGTCAGGCCCAAATAGAGGCAAAATGATCAAAATGCCCTTAGGGGCATTGTCCTTTCTTATTCTAATTCAAATCCCTCTCTCGAGACAGTTTATTCTTTGGGACGGTCCGAGTAGCAAAACTACTCACAAAACCGTTAGAGTAGCGAAAATACTCACAGAACCGTTAGAGTAGCGGAAATACTCACAGAACCGTTAGAGTAGCGAAAATACTCACAGACCCGTTAGAGTAGCGAAAATACTCACAAAACTGTTAGAGTAGCGGAAATACTCATAACCCCGTTAGAGTAGCGGAAATACTCACAACCCCGTCCGAGTAGCGGAAATACTCCCAAATCATCAACCCCGTCCGAGTAGCGGAAATACTCCGAAATCATCAACCCCGTCCGAGTAGCGGAAATACTCACCAATCATCAACCCTGTCCGAGTAGTGGAAATACTCACACCGTTAGAGTGGCGGAGACACTCAAAACCTAGGTCAACACCCGTGTCTGTTAGCTCACTTCGGTGAAAAAGGACCAGACTACCCTTAGGACATTTTCCGAGACTTTCCAATCAAGATGACCATTTTACCCCTAAGCATCCACGCCGGCTCTGGGTATCAAACCGGTAACCTCCTGAGAATACTTTTTATAGTGTTCTCAACCTCCCCTTACCTTTCCAGATCATTCCGAGTCAGTTCCGGCCAACTCGGTACAAAATGACCGTTTTGCCCCTAGAGGGCCGGTCTCCTTCTTTGACCACACCGGCTTTGGGTATCAAACTAGTAATGACCCAAGAATACTTTTTATAGTATTCTCAACCTCCCCTTACCTTTCCGGATTATTCCGAGTCAGTTCCGGCAAACCCGGTACAAAATAACCGTTTTGCCCCTAGTGGGCCGGTCTCCTTTTCCGACCACGCCGGCTCTGGGAATCAAACCGGCAACCTTTGGGAACATTCTAAATAATGTTTCCAGATCCCAAGTCTTTTTCTGGGACAGTCCGAGTCTGTCCTGGCAGTTCTCCGGTCCGATTGACCGTTTTGCCCCTAAAGGCCCGGTCAACCTTTCCGACACATTTTGTCCTCACTTTCCATGTCAAATACCTCCAGGACACTATTTTAAGTGTTCCTGCTCCTTTCCAGCCTCTCGGGTCATTCCCGGCTCCTTCAAATCATTCCCAGACTTTCCAGAGTCACTCCTAGTGAAGCCAGGCTAAAAATTGCATGGTAGTCACTAGTACAGGTGCCCAAATCTAGTCAAAGATACGTTGCTTGCTGACCTTAAACCTTTCCTAATTGGCTGGCGCCACTACTAGTGGCGCCAAGCCAAAAAATGGCCTGGGGCCACTCCTAGTGGCGCCAGCGTAAAGTTTACCCTGACACCACTGCAACAAGCGCCAGGTTGGTCCTCCCTCTATAAATACAGAGCCTCATTCAACGTGAAAGGGGTCTGCAAACTTAACCTAAGAATCCTATATTTCAATATACAGAGCTCGAGCACCTCCTAAACCCTAGCCTCCCTAGGTTTTCCAAACCCTAGCCACCCTACACAAACCCTAGCCTCCTATACACTCATACACTCCCCCATACACTCATACACTAGCCTTCAACCACCCTTCGAAGACTTGAAGAGTTGTCATCTAAAGCTTGAAGACAACCCTTGAAGACTGAAGAAGAAGATCAAGATGAAGACCGAAGACCGAAGACAAGCAAGGCGCGCAAATTAAAGAAGATACAAGGTAGGCTTTCTCTTTAAATTTATGCACTTCCCCCCTCTCTCTTCTCTCTCCAACCCACTTGGGTTTTCTCTATTTTAATCCCCCATCTCTTTCCCGCCCTTTCTTTGCATGCTTGAAACAAGGGGACTCCCGGTCCATGTGCAGGATTGAGCTATTGGAGAATCACCGTGTCGGGGGCTTTCTTCTAGTCTAACCAAAGACCACGTGGGTCCGACCCCCTTGATTATGTGGTGAAGCCTTAACCTTGTATGTTCACAACCCCAAATTGCATTGCGCATATCATAGTCTTGCATCTTCCAAAAACCGTTTTCAAAGTTGTTTTTCAAAACGTTCTCAAACTTGTTTTCAAAATTGCATCAAAATCTCTTTCTCAAAAACTTGTTTTCAAAATAACAATTCTAGGGTGATTCTAGCCTTTCCATGGCTAGGGTTGCTTTAGGAAAGTGTTACATTAAAAGTGACCTTTTGGTCTATATTTTCAAACCTTATTGTTTTCAAAACCACTTTCTTAAAGTGGTTCTAGCCCTCTTACGGCGAGAATCGCTTTAGGAAAACGAGATGTTTTTATACTTTCCAAAAACTCTCTCTTCAAAAATCTCTTCCTAAAAATCTTTTTTCAACATACTTTCCTAAAGCTCTCCTCTCCAAAATTGTTTTCAAAAACTCCCCTCCAAAATCTATTTTTCAAAACCCCCTTTTTCAACTCCTTTCCAAAACTCTCTCTCCTAAAAATTCATTTTCTAAAAACGCTCCCTAAAAATAATCTTTCCAAAAACTCTCTTTTTCAAAATCTCCCTTCTAGAAATTCCCCTTTAGGATTTTTCTTCTAAAATCTACGTCTCCAAAAACATGCTTTCCAAAAACTCCCTCTCTTTAAAATCTCTTTCCAAAAAACTCTCTTCAAATTTACTTTCCAAAAACTTTTCCCTCTAGAAACTCCTCCCTAGGATTCCCTTCTAAAAATCTTTGTTTCCAAAAACGCACTTTCCAAAAACTCTTTCCTTAAAGCCCAAGTCAAGCCCTAGAACCCACAATTAGGAAACCGTAATTTTCTTTCCAAAAACATGATTTTCAAACTTTGCCTCAAACCTAGGTTTCCAAAACCTCATGTTTTCACATAAAAAATATACATGTTTCCAAAACCTATTTTCTACGTCAAAACTATGGTTTTTCAAATCTAGGGTTTCTAAAACCTCCCTTTCTAAATCCTTGCCAAATCAAATCTTCCCTTTAGGAAACAAAATCAAACCTTTGCTTTAGGAAACCAAATCCAATCTCCCCATTTAGGAAACTAGATCCTATCCTCCGGTTTTGGAAACGAAATCAAACCTTCCCTTTTAGAAACAAAATCCAAACCTTTCCTAATTCAACTTCTTCCTAATTTCCTACCTTCTTAAACCATAAGTTTCCTAAACCTAAACTCTTTTTCCTTAAATTTCAAAATCCAATCTCTTCCTAATTCAAATCCTTCCTAAACTTCCACTTTCCTAAATCTTAAGTTTCCAAAACTTGAACATAAAAATCTTTCCTCAATTTTAAAACTCAACTTTCAAATCTTTCCTAATTCAACCCTTTCCAAATTCTACCCTCTTTTCAAATCTTAACTTCTTAAACCTAAGTTTTCAAACCTTTCCTAAACTCAAGCCTTTCCTAATTTCAAGACTCTCTAAAACTTTCTAAATCCTAAACTTTCTAAATTTCAAATCTTTCTAAAATTCTAAGCTTCCTAAATTCAAAACTTTCTTAAGTTAAATCTTTCTAAACTTCCAAACTTTCTAAATTCTAAATCTTTCTAAAACTTCAACATCTTTCCAAATCCAAAACTTTCTTATTTTCAAAACTTCCTTATTTTCAAAACCTTTCCTTTTTCAAAACCTTCCTTAAAATGGAGCTTTCTTAATTCAAAACTTTCTAAACTCAAAGCTTTCTTAATTCAAAACTTTTCCTTTTCTTAATTCAAACATTTCCTAAGTTGAAAACTTTCCTTAATTCAAACATTTCCTAAAACGAAACTTTCCTACTTTCAAAACTTCCCTATCTCAAAACTTTCTAAATTCAAAACTTTCCAAAAATGAAACTTTCCTAATTCAAAACTTTCCTAAATCGGACCTTTCCTAATTCAAACATCTCCTAAAATCCAATCTTTCCAAATCTTCCAAGCCAAGTCAAATCTTTCATAGGTTTCTTCTCTTTCCTAAGTCTAGGTTTTCTTAAACCTTCTCTTTTCCAAAACAAGTCCAAATCAATCTTTCCAAAGCAAGTCCAATCCTCTCAATTCCAATTTCCAATCTCCTCTTCTAATTTCAAATCCAATTCAATTTCCAATTCAATTTCCTTCTTCAATCCAACCTTCTATTTTCAATCGGACTCCGGTCCGAACTACAACTGACCTGATTCCCCCTAAGGGATACGTAGGCAACCTCCATAGGTGCGGTCACAATACTTTTCAAACTTTCAATTCCGCCCTCATGGGTGTGGTTTTCAAAATCTTTTCAAATCTCAAATACCAATTTCAAAATTTCTATTTTCAAATTTCTACTTTCAATTTTCAAACTTTCCAATTTCAATTCCATCCCTTCAAATCTATTTTCAAATCAAATTAATCTCTTTTTAAATCTATTCTTCAATTCTCTCTTATTTTGCACTTGCATATCATGCATCATGTTAGTTTATAAATATTGTTTTTGAAAGTGAACAGGATTGAACTATAGTTAGTTAAAGACTCTCATAGGTGAATCTAGGGTAGATTGACATGTAGGTACCGAAAGGGCGGGGTAGGGTGATAGCTTAGTGCGTCTTCCCTACACGTAACCAACCTCCGAACTTAGAATCACTGATTTCGAAAGACCAAAAGGAGTTATTTTTCCAAAAAGGGCTAAATGTTTTCTAAAGGTTGCCAAACAACCTGTTTTTCTTAAAAACCCTCTCTCGAGGAGATATTTTTAAATTATTTTCTACAAACCCTAAGTGTAGTTTTCGGATTATGTTTAGTTTTTAGGTGACCTAACTCACCTTAATCAAGTTAGGTGGCGACTCCGAATCTTTTTCAAAAGCCCTTTATTCAAACCAATTTTTCAATTCAAACCTAGTCGCACTCATTCTTCTAGGAGGGTGAGTTCTAACAAGAGAGTAAAACATTTTTCCTGCTTGGGTGAGTATTCCTCGAGTGTAAAAAATCTGGGCGCGACACTTTACTCTTTCACAACCTTTCTTAAAATGAAACTTTCTTAATTCAAAACTTTCCTATATTGAAACTCTCCTAATTCAAAACTTTCCTAAGTTAAAACTTTCCTAATTTGAAAACTTTTCTAATTCAAAACTTTCCTAATTCGAAACTTTCCTAAGTCGGACCTTTTCTAATTCGAATCTCTCCTAAATTCAATCCAATCTTTTTTCCAATCTTCAACATCCAGCATCAAGTCCAATCTTTCTTAATCTCAAGTCCTTTCTAAATTCTCTCTTTCCTAAGTCTAGGTTTCCTAAAACCAAGTCTTTCAAAATCAAATCTTCCAATCAAAGTTCAATCTCTCAATTTTCCAATCCAATTTCCAATTCATTCTCTTTCTTCCAATCAACTCTTCTATTTTCAATCGGACTCTTGTCCGAACTACGACTGACCTGATTCCTCCAAAAGGATACGTAGGCAACCCTCATGGGTGCGGTCACAACCTTTTTCAAGTCTCAAATTCCACAACATCTTTCAATTTCTATTTCTACAATTTCTTTCCAAACTCTAATTCTACAACATTTTTCAAGTTTCCAATTCCATAACTCTTTTCAAATCTCTTTTCAATTCCAATTTCAAATCTCTTTTGAAATCAATTCAATTTCTTTTCAAATCAAATCAAATCTCTTTCCAAATCTATTTTTCAATTCTCTTTTCTTACACTTGCATATCATGCATCATGTTAGTTTCTTTCCAAAAATTCTTTCTCAAAGTGTATAGGATTGAACAATAGTCAGCTGAGGACTCTCATAGGTGAAGCTAGGGTAGATTGACATGTAGGTACCAAAAGGGCGGGGTAGGGTGATGGCTTAGTGCGTCTTCCCTACACGTAACCAACCTCCGAACCTGGATCACTGATTTCAAAGACCAAAAGGAGTTATTTTTCAAAAAAGGGCTAAATGTTTTCTAAAGGTTGCTAAACAATCTGTTTTCCTAAAACCCTCTCTTGAGGTGGTATTTTCAAAAATTATTTTCCAAAACCCTAAGTGTAGTTTTTGGATTATGCTTAGTTTTAGGTGACCTAACTCACCTTAATCAAGTTAGGTGGCAACTCCAAATCTTTTTCCAAAAGCCCTTTATTCAAATCTATTTTCAATTCAAACTTAGTCGCACTCATTCTTCTAGGAGGGTGAGTTCTAATGAGAGAGTACAACATTTTTCCCGCTTGTGTATTCCTCGAGTGCGAAAAATCTGGGTGCGACAGACCTTTGGTCAAGCTTTTTGGAATTTCCTGATTTACGCATTTCTCAAGTCGTTTGATGGTGCGTTATAATCAAAGAATCGGGAGGAAAAGACAACCCTATCAAAGTGTCTGTGAGAAACTCTAAGGGACTATCATCGAGTTGGAAGTGTTTAGAGTCACGGGGCTCACATCTGGTTAAATAAGGATATATGAAAGGCTCTGCCGATTTGGTACCCAAAGCCAATGTGGTTTCGGGACACGCTCGGGCTGCTAGGGGTAAAACAGTTATTTTAACAGGAACTAGTCGAAAGGATTAGGATTGCGGTGGCATATTAGGCATACCGAAAGGTTTGGGGATGGTGTTGGAAGATGTTTTCACCATTTGGTGGGACTTATACTGTGTTGGGGTGCTTAGGGGCAAAACGGTCATTTTAACCAGAGTTAACTGGAACGGGACTGGAATTGGTTAGGAAGGCGTATTGAGTATGCCTAACTGTCTAGGAACACTTTGGAAGGGTGAAATTACCATCTTGAGGGATTTTGAACTTTCTCAAGGACGTGCCTGGAGGCTTAAGGGGCAGGTTTGATCATGTTTCACTAAGTCAGGCTAGCAGGCGCCAGTGTTAACCTAGGCGTTGGTTTTCGAGACTGCCTGGTCTTAGAAAACTACATGTGCAATGTTAATCCCTAAGACTGCGTGGTCTCGTAGAGCTACTTGTAGGGTGGTGTTGGTTCCTGAGATTGCTCGATCTGAGAAAGCTACCTGTAGGGTGGTGTTGGTCCGCGAGATCACCTAGTCTCGGAGAACTACCAGATGACGAGCATTCTACATTGGTGAGCTAGCAGGTGCCAAAAGCAAACCATCTGGAATTTAATAGGGTGCTGGTCCCCTAGATCGGGCGATCTCGAGAAGCTACCTAGATGGCGTTGGTTCCTGAGACCGCCCGGTCTCAAAAAGCTGCCTGGAATGCCTAAGGGCAATATGGTCTTTTCTAGTTACAATTGGGTCTTGCGGGCCTGAAAAGCAACCAGTTGATTGGATTGGAGTTTGAAAGAGTCAGCTTGGGCTATTATGTGTTGTGATGTTCGAAACTGGATCCAGTCGAGCCGAATATTGTTAAGCGGACAAAAATGGGTCAAGAGGACTACCGATTGAGACTCATTTCTCGATTTTCACTAGCTTTGCAGCATAGCGCTATGTGGTGATACTTAGCCTTGTATGATTCGTATCATTACTATTGTCAACTTGCATTCGCATTCTTATCATTTCTATCTTTAAAAACTGTTTTCAAAGTTGTTTTCTAAAAACCACAATTCTAAGTTGATCCTAACCGTTTCATGGTTAAGGTTTCCCTAGAAAAGTGTGACACTTGAAATAGCTCCCGTTAGCCTATATTTGTTTCTTTTTAAAAATTTTATCCCGAAATGATCCTAGTCCTTTCATAATTAGGGTTGTTTTGAGAAATGTGTGACATTCAAAATAACCCAGAAAGGTCTACATTTTTGGCCTTTTGTGTTTGTTGTTTTTCAAGTCACGAGCCTAAAGTGATTATTGCCTTCTAATGGCTAGAATGGCTTTAGGCAAAGTGCGATATTCTTTTAAATGTCTAAAATCCAAGTTAGGGTTTTGGGTCCTAAAACATGTTTTTAAAAGACTCGATTTTCAAACCATTTACAAAATTGGCATTTGTCAAACCCTAGAAGTCGAATCCTAGGAAAATCTTGCTTTTGCCAACTTAGTAACCTTCCATTTTCAAACCAGGGTCATACCATTTTTAGAATCCTACAAAATCTCCTATTTTCAAAACAGTCAAATAATTCCATTTTAAAACCTTCCAAAGTTAACCCTAAATCAACTCCTCTTATTTTGGAAACAAATCCAAGCTTGCCTTTTTCAAACCAATAAAACCTTTTTAAAAAAGGGAACAAATCTTTTCAAAAAGGAAATAAAACATTTTCAAATCTTTTCAAGATTTCAAAAATCTTCAAATCTTTCCGAAAGGAAACAATCTATTTCAAAAAGGAAACAAACCTTTTCCAAAAAGGAAATAAAATCTTTTCAAAATTCTCAAATCAAATCTTTTTCAAATCTAATATTTTCAATTCAAATCAAATCTCTTCCAATCAAATTAATCAATCATTTTAAATCAAATACAATCTTTTCTGAAAGGGAAACATTTCTAAATCCAATCTTACTGAAAAGGAAACATTTAAAAAATTAAATCAAAACTTCCTAAAAAGTAAACATTTTCAAAGTCCAATCTTCCTGAAAAGGAAATCTCTCAAAGTCCAGCTTTCTCAAAAAGGAAACATTTTCAAACTCAAACTTTCTTGAAATTGAAACTTTCTAAAAATAAAAACTTTTTAGAAATAGAAACCCATTTCAAAATTTCAACTTTTTCAATCAAACTCTTGTCTGAACTACGACTGACCTGATCCTCTATAAGGAGGTACATAGGCAACCCTTCATGGAGTGCGGTCATATATATTTTTCAAACTCAATTCAATATTTTAAACTCTTTTTTAAACTTTTTTTTCAAAAATCTCCTAAGTGGATAGCATTAAACATATAGGTAACCGGCGAGTCGTACTTAGGTGAGTAAAGGGTGAATAGACTGTAAGCACCCCATTTTTGCCCGTTCGACAGTCTACAGTCCGTCTAGACTTGTATTCAAGTCAATGTGGACATATTCTGAGTCAAATCAACTTTCCAAGTCTAATCCCGTCAATCAAACCGCTTCGCAGGCCTACCGGGCCCAAATAGAGGCAAAATGACCAAAATGCCCTTGGGGGTAATGTTCGGTCCAATTCCAGCAGGCACGTATTTCCGAAGATAATAAGTCCCCTTTCTAATTTCATTTTTAATTCCAATTCCAATTCTAATTCCAATTAAATCTGGCGCACCTTTTGAGAAAGTTGATTCCTTAAGGTGGTAAGACCCTCCAATCCGGCATGTTTCCGAGTGAACTCTTCGGAACGGTAAGTCCCTTCAAACCCATCAACCGGGATGAGACCCCAAGTCCCTGAGATGGTTAAAAAGTCCACCTTTGGCGCTTGCTAGCCGGCCAATGCAGAAATATCCATTTCAGCACGCCTTTTGAGAAAGTTCATTCCTCAGGCGCTAAGTCCATTTAGCAGCTTCCCGAGATCAGTCAGTCTCGGGAATGATCGCGAACTGTCAGAATAGCAGAAATACTCGCAAATATCGTAACCGTCAAAGTAGTGGAAGTACTCGCAAATAGGGCGATATAGAGAATTGCCAACAAACCCCTGTATCACAGGACCGTTGTCAAAGTGGCAGAAACACTCAAAACCCAAGTCAACACCGGTGCCTGCTAGCCCACTTCAGTGAAAAATAACCAAACTGCCCCTAGGACCATTTTTTGGCACGTTTCTCTAGAAAGTACCTAAGTCCTCAAAACGATAAGTCCACCCTTCCAAGATCGTCCTAGAGACGATCCGGCATAATTAGGTGCCTTCTGGTTAGTTTCTGGCCAATTTCGAGACTTTCTGATCAAGATGACCATTTTGCCCCTAAGCATCCGAACGCCCCGGAAACCACACCGGCTCTAGGTATCAAATCAGTAACCTCTTGAGATTGTTTTTTATAGTATTCTTGTCCTTTCATTATCTTTCCGGATCATTCCAAGTCAATTCCGGCAAACCTGGTGCGAAATGATAATTTTGCCCCTATTAGGTCGGTCACATTTTCCGACCACACTGGCTCTGGGTATCAAACAGGTAGCCTTTGGAAAAATTCTAAATAATGTTTCCAAATCTCGAGTCTTCTTCCGAGATATTCTGAGTCCGTCCTGGCAGCTTTCCGGCCCGATTGACTGTTTTGCCCCTAATAGGCCGGTCAACCCTTCCAACAAACCCTGACATCCTTTTTCAAGTCCATTACCCCCCGGGACCCTATTCTAAGGATTCCTGTCCCTTTTTGGCTTTTCGGGCCATTTCCGGTCCCTTAAATCCTTGTCGGACCTTCCGGAGCCACTCCTAGTGAAGCTAGGCTAAAAATTGTGTGGTAGTCACTAGTACAGGCACCCAAATCTTCTGAAGATATGTTGCTTGCCGAATTTAAAACTTTCCTAAGTGGCTGGCGCCAAAAATTTGGCCAGGCGCCACTGGAAGGTTTTTTGGCCTAGCGTCACTACAACAGGCACCAGGTCATTCCTCTCTCTATAAATACAGAGCCTCCTCCAGTGTGAAAGAGGTCTGCAAACTTAGTCTAAAAAACCTACTCTTCGATATACAAAGCTCGTAGCCTCCCTAAACCCCAGTTTTCTTTAGGTTTTCCAAACCCTAGCCTCCTATACACTCATACACACTCATATACACTTCTACACTAACCTCCTAAGCCTCCATTGAAGACTTGGACTGCTGCAACTTGAAGCTCTTGAAGATCAAGACAAAGGCTGAAGTGAAGACCAAAGCAAAGCAAGGAAACCAAAGAGCGCAAAGCAAACAAAATAAACAAGACACAAGGTAGGATCTCTATTTAAGTTTACGCATCTTCCCCCTCTATTTTCTCTCTCTAAACCCACTTGGGTTTTCTTCTATTTTAATCTCCCATCTTCTTACCCCCCCCTCCCCTTTTTTACATGCTTGAAACAAGGGACTTCCTAGTCCATGTGTAGGATTAGGCTATTGGAAGGTCACCGTGTAGGGGCTTTCTTTTAGTCTAACTGGAGACCACGTGGGTTTGGCCCCTTAGATTATGTGGTGAAGCCTTTAACCTTATATGTTCACGACCCCAACTTGCATTGTACATATCATGATCTTGCATTCTTCTAAAATTCATTTTCAAACTCGTTTTAAAACTTGCATTAACATTGTTTTCAAACTTGCATCAAAACCTTCTTTTTCAAAATTTATTTTCAAAATCACAATCCTAGGGTGATTCTAGCCTCTTCATGGTTAGGGTTGCTTTAGAAAAGTATTACATTGAAAGTGACCAATATGGTCCATGTAAGTACCCTATTTTTGACCGCTCGATAGTCTACGCTCCGTCCAGACTTGTACTCAAGTCAATATGGACGTATTCCAATCAAAACCAACTAGAGGCAAAATAACCAAAATGCAAAATGACGAAAATGGAGGCAAAATGACCAAAATGCCCTTAGGGGGCATTGTCCTTTCCAATTCCAACCCTACTCTCGAGACAGTTAATTCCTCAAGACGGGTAAATCTACTCCAATTAGGCACGTCTTTTCAAAGACGGTAAGTCCCCTTCCCAATTCTAAATCAAGCACGTCTTCCAAAGACGATAAGACCCCTTTCCAATTCTGATCCCTCTCCTGAGATAGTTGATTCCTCGATACGGTTCCAAATCAGGCACGTCTTTCTGAAGATGGTAAGTCCCCTTTCCAATTCCAATCCCTCTCCCAAGACAGTTGATTCCTCGAGATAATAAATTTACTCCAAATCAGGCACGTCTTTCTGAAGACGATAAGACCCCTTTCCAATTCCAATCCCTCTCTCAAGATAGTTTATTCCTTAAGACGGTTCCAAACTAGGCACGTCTTTCCGAAGACGATAAGACCCCTTACTAATTCCAATCCCTTTCTCGAGACAGTTTATTCCTCAAGACGGTCCAACACGTTTTTCAAAAAAAATCTCTTCGAAATGGTAAGTCCCTTTAAACCTGTTGACTGGGACGAGACCCCAAGTCCCTTAGATGGTAGAACGGTCCACCTTTGGCGCCTGCTAGCCCGCCAATACAGAAATGTCCGTTTAGGCACGCCTTTCGAGAAAGTTGACTTCTCCAGTGCTAAGTCCCTTTAGCAGCTTCCTGAGATCAGGCAATCTCGGGAATGATCGCGAACCGTCAGAGTAGAGGAAATACTCGCAAACATCGCAACCGTCAGAGTAGCGGAAATACTTGCAAACAAGTCGATATAGGGAATTGCCAACAAACCCCTGTATCACGTGACCGCCGTCAGAGTGGCTAAAACACTCAAAACCCAGGTCAACACTGGTGCCTGCTAGCCCACTTCGGTGAAAAATGACAAAACTTCCCCTTGGGCCTTTTCTGAGACTTTCTGGTCAAGATGACCATTTCGCCCCTAGGCATCCGAATGCCCCGGGAACCACATCGACTCTGGGTATCAAACCGGTAACCTTCTAAGAATGCTTCTTATAGTATTCCCATTCTTCCTCTGTCTTCCCGGATCATTTCGAGTCAATTCTGACAAACCCGACACAAAATGACCGTTTTGCCCCTAGTGGACTGGTCTCCTGTTCTGACCATATCGGCTCTGGGTATCAAACCAATAACTTCTCGAGAATGATTTTTATAGTATTCTCAACCTTTCTTTATCCTTTCGGATCATTCCGAGTCAGTTCTGGCAAACTCGGTGCGAAATAACCGTTTTGCCCCTAGTGGGCCGGTCACCTTTTCCAACCACATCGGCTCTAGGAATCAAACAGGCAACCTTTGGGAACATTCTAAATAATTTTTCCAAATCTCGAGTCTTCTTCCGGAGCATTCCGAGTTCGTCCCATTCGCTTTTCGGCCCAATTAACCGTTTTGCCCCTAAAGGCCCGGTTAACCCTTCTGACACATCCTATCCTCATTTTTCAAGTCAAATACCTTTAGGACGCTATTTTAAATGTTCCTGCTCTTTTTCGGCCTTCCGGGTCATTCCCAGCCTCTTCAAATCATTCTCGGACTTTCCGGAGTCACTCTTAGTGAAGCCAGGCTGGAAATTGCATGGTAGTTACTAGTATAGGCACCCAAATCTAGTCAAACATACGTTGCTTGCCAAACTAAATACTTTCCTAACTGGTTGAGTGGCGCCAAGAGGAAAATTGGCCTGGCGCCACTGCAATAGACCCTAGGTCTATCCCACCTCTATAAATACAGAGCCTCTTCCAGCGTTAAGGAGGTCCGCAAACTCAGTCTAGAAATCTTATATTTCGATATACAGAGCTCGAACACTCCCTAAACCCTAGCTTCCTTAGGTTTTCCAAACCCTAGCCACACACTAAACCCTAGCCTTCTATACACTCATACACACCCCTATACACTTATACACTAGCCTCCAACCTTTCTTTGAAGACTTGAAGAGCTGCAATCTGAAGTTTAAAGATTGAAAACAACTCTTGAGGATTGAAGACGAAGATCAAGACGAAGATCAAAGACAAGCAAGGAGCGCAAAATAAACAAGACACAAGGTAGGTTTTCATTTTACGTTTCTGCACTTCCCCCTCTCTCTTCTCTCTCCTAACCCACTTAGGTTTTCTCTATTTTAATCCCCCATCTCTTTCCCCCCCTTTCTTTGCATGCTTGAAACAAGGGGACTCCCAGTCCGTTTGTAGGATTAGACTATTGGAGGGTCACCGTGTCGGGGGCTTTCCTTTAGGCTAACCGGAGACCACGTGGGTTCGGCCCACTTGATTATGTAGTGAAGCCTTAACCTTGTATGTTCACGACCCCAAATTTGCATTGTGCATATCATGATCTTGCATATTCCAAAAATCGTTTTCAAACTCATTTTCAAAATTTGCATTAAACTTGTTTTCAGAATTGCATCAAAATCTCCTTTTCAAAAACTTGTTTTTAAAATCACAATCCTAGGGTGATTCTAACCTTTTCATGGCTAAGATTGTTTTAAGAAAGGGTTACATTTAAAGTGACTTTCGTGGTCCATATTTTCAAATCTTGTTATTTTCAAAACCACTTTCTTAAAGTGGTTCTAGCCTTCTTATGGTTAGAATCGCTTAGAAAAGTGAAATATTTTTATACCTTCTAAAAACTCTCTTTTCAAAAGTCCCTTTTCCTAAAAATCTCTTTTTCAACATACTTTCCTAAAACTCTCCTTTTCAAAGTTGTTTTCAAAAACTCCCTCCAAAAATCTATTTTTCAAAACTCTCTTTTTCAACTCCTTTCCAAAATCCTCTCCTCAAAATTCACTTTCTAAAAACGCTCCCTAAAAATCTTTCCAAAAACTCTCTCCAATAATTTTCTACCAAAAATCTTTATAAAAAACTCTCTTTCCAAAATCTTCCCTCTAGAAACTCCTCTCTAGGATTTTCCTTCTCAAAATCTTGGTTTCCAAAAACACACTTTCCAAAAAAACTCTTTCCTTGGTGTCTAAGTCAAGCCTTGGAACCCACAATTAGGAAACCCTAATTTTCTTTCCAAAAACATGATTTTAAAACTTGCCTTAAAACCTAGGTTTTCAAAACCCTCCTTTTTACATCAAAACTATACATATTTCTAAAACCTATTTTCTACGTCAAAACTATACACTTCCAAATCTAGGGTCTCTAGAAACTTCCTTTTCCAAATCCTTGTTAAATCTTACCTTTCCTTTAAGAAACCAAATCAAATCTTTCCTTTAGGAAACCAAATCCAATCTCCCCGTTTGGGAAACTAGATCCAATCCTCCGTTTTTGGAAACAAAATCAAACCTTCTCTTTTAGAAACAAAATTCAATCCCTTCCTAATCCAAATTTTTCCTAATTCAAATCCTTCCTAAACTTCTACTTTCCTAAATCTTAAGTTTCCAAAACTTGAACATAAAAATCTTTTTCAAATTTTAAAACTTAACTTTCACATCTTTCGTAATTCAACTCTTTCCTAACTCTACCCCTTTTCAAATCTTAACTTTCCAAATCTAGGTTTTTCAATCTTTCCTAAATTCAAACCTTTCCTCAACTCTGAAACTTTCTAAATCTTACACTTTTCAAATTTCAAATATTTCCAAATTCGAAGCTTTCTTAAGTTAAATATTTCTAAACTTCCAAACTTTCTAAATTCTAAACTTTCCTAAAATTTCAAATCTTTCCAAATCTAAAGCTTTCTTATTCTCAAAACTTTCTTATTTTCAAAACCTTTCTTAAAATGAAACTTTCTTCAGTTGAAATTTTCTGAAACCAAAACTTTCCTAAAATGAAACTTTCCTAAAATGACGCTTTCTTATTTCGAAATTTTCCTAATCCGAATCTTTCCAAAATTCTAACCTTCCCTAATCTTTCCAAATCCAATGTTTGAGTCAAATCTTTTCTAAAATCCTTTCGAGTCAAGTCAAATCTTTTCTAAGTCTCATATTTCTTACGTCTAGGTTTCCCAAAACCAATCTTTTCAAATATTTCAATCAAAGTTCAATCTCTCAATCTTCCAATCCAAATTCCAATTCAATCTCTTTCTTCTAAATCAACTCTTCTATTTTCAATCGGACTCTTGTCCGAACTATGACTGACCTGATTCCTCCAAAATGATACGTAGGCAACCCTCATGGGTGCGGTCTCCACATTTTTCAAATTTCCAATTCCATAACATTTTTCAAAATTCTATTTCTACAATTTCTTTCCAATCTCCAATCCTACAATTTTCTTCAAGTTTTCAATTCTATGATCTATTCCTATTTTCATTCTTTAATTTCAATTTCCAAATTCAATTTCAATCTTCAAATTCAAGCTTCTATCTCTTTCTTTTCAAATCAAATCAAACTCTTTTCAAATCTATTTCCAAATCTCTTTTCTTGCATTTGCATATCATGCATCATGTTAGTTTCTGTTCAAACATTGTTTTTCAAAGTGGATAGGATTGGACATTCGTTAGTTGAAAACTCTCATAGGTGAATTTAGGGTAAATAGACATGTAGGTACCGCAAGGGCGGGGTAGGGTGATGGCTTTGTGCATCTTCCCTGCACGTAACCAACCTCTGAACCTAGAATCACTGTTTTCATAGACCAAAAATGAGTTATTTTCAAAAAAGGGCTAAATGTTTTTCAAAGGTTGCCAAACAACCTGTTTTCTTAAAAACCCTCTCTTGAGGTGGTATTTTCAAAAACCTTTTTCCAAAAACCCTAAGTGTAGTCTTCGGATTATTCTTAGTTTTTAGGTGACCTAACTCACCTTAATCAAGTTAGGTGGCACCTCCAAACTTTTTCCAAAAGCCTTTTATTCAAATCAATTTTCAATTCAAACCTAGTCGCACTCATTCTTCTAGGAGGGTGAGTTCTAACTAGAGCGTATAGTATTTTTCCTGCTTGTGTGTGTATTCCTCGAGTGCGAAAAATTTGGGCACGATAGTCCATATTTTCAAAATCATTGTTTTTAAAACCACTATCTTAAAGTGGTTCTAACTTTCTTATGGTTAGAATCGCTTTAGGAAAGTGAGATATTTTATAAAACTTTCTAAAACACTCTTTTCAAATCTTTCCTTCTAAAAAATCGCTTTTTCAACATGCTTTCTAAAAACGCTCCCTAAGATTCCTTCTCAGAAAAAACTCTCTTCAATCTCCTTTCCAAAATTGTTTTCAAAAATTCTCTCCAAAAATCTATTTTTCAAAAACTCCTTTTCAAACTTTTTTTCAAAATGCTCTCCTCAAAGTTCACTTTCCAAAAAACGCTCCTTAAGTCTCTTTCCTAACTACTCTTTCCAAAAATTTCTTTCCTAAAATCTGTTTCCAAAAACTCTCTCAAAATTTTACTTTCCAAAAACTCTCTCTTCAAAATTCATTTTCTAAAAACTCCTCTCTAGGATTCTCTTCCAAAAATCTCCTTTTCTATAAGCTCACTTTCCAAAAATCTCTTTTTCCTATAGCCCAAGTCAAACCCTAGAGCCAACAATTAGGAAACCCTAATTTCCTTTCTCAAAAACATGATTTTCAATCTTGCCTTAAAACCTAAGTTTCCAAAATCTCCTTTTTTACATCTAAATCTTGGGTTTCCAAAACCTATTTTCTACATCAAAACTATAGTCTTCCAAATCTAGGGTTTCTAAAACATCATCCTTCTAAATCCATGCCGAATCAAATCTTCCCTTTAGGAAACCAAATCTAATTTCCTCCGTTTAGGAAACGAGATCCTATCCTCCGTTTTTTCAAACAAAATCAAGACACCTATTTTAGAAACAAAATCCAATTCTTTGTTTTAGGAAATAGGAATCTCAATCTTTCCTAGTCTAAACCTTTCCTAATTCACTCATTCCTAATCTCATACCTTCCCAAACCTTAGGTATCCAAAATTTAAACTTTCAAATCTTTCCTAAATCTAAACCTTCCCTAATTCCACCATTTCCTAAATTCCATACCTTTTCAAATCTTAACTTTCTAAATCTAACTTTTCAAATCTTTCTAATTTCAAAATCTTTCTCAACTTCAAACTTTCTTAGAATGAAGCCTTTTATGTTTCAAAACCTTTCCTATTTCAAAACTTTCGTAAACCAAAACTTTCCTAAAACGGAAGTTTCCCAAAATGAACTTTTCTAATTCAAATCTTTCTTAAATTTCAATCTTTCCCTAATCTTCCAAGTTCAACACTCGAGTCAAATATTTCCTAAGTCTCAAGTCTAGGTTTCCTAAAACTAAGCTTTCCAAAATCAAATCTTTTCAAATCTTCCAATCAAAGTTCAATCTCTCATTCTTTCAATCCAAATTCCAATTCAATTTCTTTTTCCAATCAAACTTTCTATTTTCTATTGGACTCTTGTCCGAACTACGACTGACCTAATTTCTCAAAAAAGGATACGTAGGCAACCCTCATGGGTGCAGTCACAACCTTTTTCAAGTCTAAAATTCCACAACCTTTTTCCAATTTTCAATTCCATAATTCTTTTCGAATCTCTTTTCTCAAATCTATTTTCAAAATCAAATCAAATCAATCTTTTCAAATCTCTTTTCAATTTCAATTTCAAATCTATCTTTTCGAATCTCTTTCAAAATCAAATCAATTTCTTTTCAAATCAATTTCCAAATCAAATCTTTCGATTGCATTTACATATTATGCATCATGTCTTTCTAAAAATTATTTTCTAAAGTGTATAGTTTTAGACATTTGTTAGTAGAAGACTCTCGTAGGTGAATCTAGGGTAAATAGACATGTAGGTACCACAAGGGCGGGGTAGGGTGATGACTTAGTGCGTCTTCCCTACACGTAACCAACCTCCGAACTTAGATCACTGTTTTCGATAGACCAAAATGGAGTTATTTTTCTAAAAATGGCTTAAATATTTTCCAGAGGTTGTCAAACAAATTGTTTTCTTAAAAACCCTTTCTTGAGGAAGTATTTTCAAAATCTTTTTCAAAAACCCTAAGTGTAGTCTTCAGATTGTGCTTAGTTTTTAGGTGACTTGCCTCACTTTAATCAAATTAAGTGGCAACTCCAAATTGTTTTCAAAAGCCGTTTATTCAAATTAATTTTCAATTCAAACCTAGTCGCACTCATTCTTCTATAAGGATGAGTTCTAACAAGAGAGTACAGTATTTTTCCCGCTTGTGTGTGTATTTCTGAAGAGCGAAAAATTTGAGCCCGACAGCTGGCGACTCCACTGGGGACACTTAGAAGGTTAGGCCATAGTCATGTCTCTTCACCCTTCACCCATGTAGAGTCTTCGATTAACTTGTCCACTTCTATCCACTTTCAATTTTCAAAATCAAAATTTCTAAGTTACTTTCAAAAACATGCATTTAACTCTATTCATATTATCTTGTATTAAGTTTGCCATCCACATACTAACTCTTGCATCTTTGTTTTGTAGGTGCCATTTTTGTTTAAATTTTATTAACTGTCATGCATGAATGTGATGAACAGGATGAATGGGAGTTGTTGGGCTCTTTCCTTCGCTTTCAAAAATCACACACACACTGCGCGTGCACTTGCATTCTGCATACTTGCAATTTTATCCTGATATGACTCTTCTAGTTAGAAAGGGGGAACGGTATATTGGTTGTGGGCAAGATGCTATGTCAGTTTCTTCGCCTACGGCCTCTTGATGGTTCCCCCACTCGAATCACCAACCGATCATGGTACCACCTCAGGGAGTGGGCCTAGATTTGAAGATCCAGGGACCGAGCCTTTTTAGGACGCATTAGTCAACCCTCAACCTCATGCTCATATAGACACCTTGCATAGCCGAACCTCTGCCGGATTTAAGACACGATCACCGTTTTCAAAACCATGGAGGAAAAGGTGACTGCTCTTACTTTCATTTATACCTGTTTATTCATGTTGTTATAGCGACTGTATTCTTACTATTATAATGCCTGTATAACTGCTCATACATGCATATGTACTTCAACTGTATTCTTTCTCCTTATACTCTATGCTTCCATTTTCATGCATTTCATATTCCATGTCAAAATGAGAGTTCCAAGTAACTCAAGTCACTGCATTCTCATGCATATGATCAACCCAAAGAGAGTGACACCTAGTTCACTCTCCTGTACTTTAAATCTACCCAAACCCTAAGGGTTCCCATGTAACCCTAAAGACTTATGACATGCACATCAATTCATTCCATAAGAGGGGTCCCAATCCCTATATGCTCACGGAGATAGGGTTGCCAAGAAGACAAGGGGCAATTGATCAAGAAGGTTTCTCAACGACTTCATAGACACCAAATCCAAAAAAGGCAAATATGAAGACTCAAGAGTAGTTTAGGACTTCTTATGTAAAACTAGATAGGTGTAACCCCAAGCGAAAATGTTCCCCCTCCCCCTGTTAAAATGTATTTAAATTCTTTTGTATCTTAAACCCAAAGTTCAATGTACTTCTTTATTTTTTGCAAATGAATGGATGGATGATTGTATGAATGAATGAAGGTTCCCATTCGACAGTAACGTATCTGCATACAAGGGCAAGCCCCCTATCTCCATAAGTGAGCCAATACATCATGCTTAGTCTCCCTCTTAAATAGGGACACCCTAGGACATACATTGCATAAATCTCTCTAAAAACTAGAAACTGACTTGCGATTTGTGTTTTTGTTTTTTTCTCTCTTCCTTTCTATTTACAGAGATCACCTTGCATTGAGTCAACATTGCTCTCAATAAGGGGCAACATTCACCTGGGGATCCCATTATCAGCTGGCAAAGAGCATCACTGACGGTAGCTAACCCTGAAGAATCGTCTCAAGTTTCTCGAGAAGAGGTCAACGAAATAAGGACCAAGATGGATGAGATACTCAAACTCATTCAAACTATAGCTATGAAGGATGTTGTTGTTGTCCCATCATCATCTATGACTTCATCCAAGGACCCTGAACCCGCTAATCTAAGGATCGTGCTTCAGCTTGACAATGCTGGGAGGAACAAGGAAGATGCCAAAGGGATCAGCGCTGAAGAGGAGGAGACCGTATTACTTTCACCTGCCATAAAGAAGGCCCCCCTAGACCTTCTCAGTCTGAAAATCCAAGGCCTAGAGGATTCACTACGACGTCTCCATGGCCATGATGGCTACTGTTTCACTGCCTATGACGAGTTATGTTTCTTTTCTGACCACCCGAGACCTGCTAAGTTCAAAATGCCTGACTTCCAGAAGTATGGCGGCACTGGTAACCCCGTTGCTCATCTTCATCTCTATGCTGGAGCGCTAAGTGGTCACGACAACAATCCGAAACTCCTCATGCAGCTATTCCAACACAGCCTCATGGGTTCTGCTCTACAATGGTTCACCCGTCTAGACCTAAGGAAGATCATAACTTGGATCGAGCTGGTCAATGTGTTTAAAGCCCAATACCATCACAACATTGACCTCACTTCCGATCGATGGTCCCTGATGACGATGAGTAAAGGTGAAAAGGAAACCTTTAAAGGATATGCCCTAAGATGGAGGGAGGCTGCTGCATAAGCCAATCCCCCGCTAGAAGAAAAGGAGTAAGTACAACTGTTTATGTACACTTTTCAAGGTATATACTCTGAGAAGCTCTACACAAGTGTAGGGAAAAGCTTCTCTGAGCTCATCATGCAAGGGGAGATGATAGAAAATGGCCTCAAGACAGGGAAGATTACGGACCCCTACGCCAAGATTGGAGAGTATACTGCCAACATAGCCAAGAAGGTGGCTACTACAAGGGGCACAATCAAGAAGGAAAGTGAGGTGTCTGCCATCCTGCCGGGCCAATCCCCCCAATATACTGTTTTGCTTGGCCAATTACCCCAATACCGACCGCCACCACTATCACCTCCTGCCTTGCCCTTACCCACTTTAAGCATGCCTACTCCAACCCCTAACTACGGCCCTGCTGGGGCACGACCTAATTTTAATAGGCTTGCCTAACACACCCATGCTTTTGATACCTTAGCTTGCACCCAAACCAAGGCTTACCACAACCTTCTGAAGAACAATATTTTGAAGCCGATACCTGCTCGTCCATTGCCAAGCCCTCTACCCCCAACCTTTAATGCCGCCTTTACTTATGAATACCATTCGGGTGGCCAAGGGCATGACATCGAAAGCTGCTTCTCTCTCAAGCACAAAATTCAAGACCAGATAGACAACAAGACTATTGATCTACAGTCGGTGAAACCTGCTCCTACTCCTAATATGACCACCAATCCTCTGCCGGACCACACCATCAACATGATACTAGTAGAAATGGAAGGCGAGGGCAAGTTCAACGAGCTCGGGGCCGAAGGTTATGAGGATGATTGGGAGACCAATAAAGAAGATGACTGGGAGGAGGATCTCCCATCGTACCTGATTTATCTCTATAACCCTGATGAGGTGCCTAATCCTTCTAACTGGCCCATTGAGGAGCCAATGTTCCCGAAGGAAGAGCATATCGAAAGCATAACTGCTAATGGATGGGGTGCTGAGTTTCTACACCCAAAGTATGCAGCAGCTAAAAGTCACTTATTGGAAAACCCTTAGCCCACGACCGAGTACAACTATGAAGATATGGGCTGGGGGCTAGAAGAGTCAAGAGAACAGATGGAGCCGTTCGAGTTAGAAGGAGGTGAACTAGCCATCCTATTTACAGAAGGACCTGCTGTAAATAACAATAAGGAGATCAATGAAGCTACCAACTGCACCATCATTGCCGACGTGTCCGGAGCTCTAGAAGAAGCCCTTGCTTGTCTTGCCCTAGCCATGGACCCAAATCGCGCATGGAGTATTAAAGATGTGGGCATTGTCCCAAGGCCTTACTGAGGCATAATCCCTGCAAAAGCGTACAAGAGAGGGGTGTTTTCACCCACTTTCTTTCTATCCCTTTACATTTCATCCTTAAATTAATATCTGCATCTTTGTTTCTTTAAAATAGAACTATATGCTTTTCATTGATAAGATAAAGTCTTTTTATTCATTGATGTTGCCTTCTTTTCTCTTGTGAATGGTAACTACTTTCTACGCAAGGAGCATGGTTTATCCTCATGGAATGATCCGACTTGAAGGGATGATAGCATGAGTTAACCACTCGCCAAATGATCAGCTTTCCAGAGAGAGAGAGGACAAGGATGAGTGAGGAAACTACCCAAAGGCAACACTTGTAAGACACTGAGGCTAAGAGATGTGTGGCCGGATTATCAAAATGAAGAGGAGCCACCTTTCATTTCCCTATGTAAAAGAAAAAATGTTTATATTCCCTTTGTTTAACCCCTAGAGCCTCGCAAAAAATGAAATTTTCCTTGTCAACCCCGATCCAAGACTATCCTCCCCACACTGGGGTAGACAATATTTGAGAACGCTAGGAATGGTATCCACCCCTACTGTGCTAAGGCATCATTGAAGGCTCTATAGATCAAGCAATCTAGTTCAAAGAGAAGAGAGGCCTTCATTTCATTTCTCATACAGTCAGAAGCAACCCCTTGCCAAACTCGTTGAGCCATTTATCTTTCCCTAGAAAATCCCAACCTAAGGATCACTGCCCACAGGGGGTTAGGTTGGATTGCTATGGAAAAGGTCTAAAGAAAAAAAGGATGGTAGAATTACTCGTTTCATAAAAAGAAAAAAGATAAAAAGGACAAAGCAAAGGAAAAGAGTTGCCAAGGGGTAAGAGGCCGAAAAAAAAAGAAAAAAATAATAATTAAGAAAAGGCCTGAAGAAAACCATGATTGAGTCATCTTCAAAAGCATAATAAGAAGATCAAAAGAGAAGAGAGTCATGTTTATCTCAAAAAACATATAGAAAGGGTGAAAGAAAAGAGTCATATTCACCCTAAGAAGTATATAGTAAAAGCAAGAAGGAAATTTAAAGGTGATCCTAGGTTACAAAGAAACCCAGTAGAAACAATAGATTCGAGCCTTTACCCTTTATTGCAAAACCCCAAAACCATGGCCTACATTACAACCCTGCTAAAGTCCACTCTGATTGAAAACGGATTGCTTGATCTAAATCAGCTGGACCCGCTGCCAAAGCCAAGAACGGATGCTAACCTTACTGGAAGAAAAAATAGTCAAGGATGGTATAGATTTAAACCCTGTTCAAAAGAACATTGAATTTGAGCCTACATATCCCATTGTTTTGAAAACCCTATAACCTAGCCTACGTTATAGTCCTAAAGCAAAGTCTCCTCGGATTGAAGGACTGACCACTTATCGCTCTGCTAAAGGTCAAGTAAGCTATTGCTAAAATCCTGAGACTTGAGAGTTTCAGCCTAATAATCATATACACTAACCCCGAGGCAGAGAATCGGAGGCGATCAAAAGGTTAAGAAAGGTGCAAAGGGCTATCATCCAATCAAGGTAAGGTTGAGCCAGAGGAAAAGCTAGACCCCCAAAAAGGAAGGAGTAACCATTCCAAAGATACCGAGTTCGACAACACCCCTTGTCATTCTCTTAGTTAATGTATTTCTAATATGTGCATACATTTTTAAAAAAAAAAAAAAAATCGGCATGAGCTTTGCATACATAGGATATAATTCCCTGTAGAAACAGAAGTCACCAACACAGTTTAATGTCAATCTCTGTAATAGATACACAACATCATCATTTCTACATACGCATCAGATCATATACTTAGCTAAAAAAAATCAATCATAAATGTCTCTGCCTATCCATGCATCTAAATACCATAAATATCCATCTTTGTATAGAACTTATAAAATAAAACTGTCTAACATAAATACATCTTAGGGATAAGGGGCAACAAAAGATCAGAGTCTCCACAAGGGGCATCCATCAAAGGTCAAAATCAATGTCCTCAGGATCAAAGTCCTCAAAACTTGGATCCAGAGGAGGTGGATAACTACTTGAAGCACCAGCATCCTGCAGAGAAGATATAACCGAAATCAGCCATATGAAAGAAGAACTAAACAAAAGCAGAGCAAGAAGAAGGAGATAAAAGACGACATACCCTGCCACCTCCCATCTAAGCTATCTGAGCCATCAAGGAAACCACCTCTGCCTGATACTGATCTCGCTCTGTCTGGTATCGATCCCTCTAATCTCTCTTAGTAGCAAACTCAGCATGGGGCACATATCCTCTGGCACGGTGCCACAAGTCAACCACCTCCTGGCCCACAATGTATCCGCCGACTACTACCTCAAACCGGGTGAAGGCACTGACAGAATGAGCCCCGAAATGTGCAACGTAGTTCGTGTCTGGAGGAAGCAAGAACTCGGCACCTGGCTGGCGCTCCTGATAGGTGATAGGCATTGCTGCCACCAAAGCTCCAAACAAATACTCCGGCAGAGCTCTTGCGGATCAGAACTCCTCATGAAACTACCGCCAATGCCACTCTCCTAGATAGGACTCCCAAGTATCGTAACTAAAAAAAGTAGCCCTTGACAGGGACAACGGAACCAAGTACCGCAATATCTCATAATGAACTGATCCAATGAAGGGCCGCCAAGTCACGTCCCTCGCCTCAATCAACTCTAGGTTCGCCCGTAGCGTCACGAAGTCGGTAATCTCCAATCGGTGGGCCACCCAGTCATAAGCCTACCTCAAAGCACGAGGATAAAGGTCATCCTCAATAACCGCAGGGCGACAAATAGGCAGATACTCGTAGCTCCACCAGATAAGAAAGGACCAGAAACTAGTCATGCTGCCCTAGCGGGAAGAAGTCCGAGCCCAAATCGATCGAAGGAAGCAGCCAAAGGAGAAGGACCCCCAATCCAGCTCAGATAAAGCCCCAAGATCAGATACTATGCTCACCAAAAAAAAAGGCACAAGCGACTTGTTGTTGTTGCAAAAGCAGCTAAAGATGATGTACAGAACAAGTCGTCGCCTCATGATGTCGCGTTGAGCAGGGGATAGCCCAACAGCAAAGGTATTGTCATCTCAACTGAGCTAGGAAACTGGGAAAGCAGAATGCTCGGGAGGGGGCAAGTCCAATAGAATGCATGCATCGTCCCTGCTGACCGGCTGTAAGGTGATCTGCTAACCAATGAAGGAAAGCCCAGTGATGATCGCCCAATCCAAGGGGGTGGGACCCAACTCGAAGCCAACAAAATGGAAAGTCCCAGTCTCTTCAAACCATCTCTCGATAAGCGCCATCACCAGATGTCGGTTAAAGCGGTTAGCCTGTAATCCCATAAAAGCTTTGAATCTGATCTCAGCTAAGAAGGCACGATATGATGGAGGAGCCCGCTGCATGGTCACGAAGACCTGACGAACAGCCCCTCTAAAAGCTGTGTGTACCTGTGGAGGAGGCAAATGCTGTCTAGAATATACACTGGGGTGATAAGCAAGATCCCCGAGTAGTGGGATGTCCGATACCTCCAGGTCACCCAAATCAGCATCCGTCTGCCTATGTCTGGAGCAAGCTCTCCCATAACCAGTCACCTGGTCACCAAGACCCGGTACCTCCTCCTTAGCACCAATATCCTTCGCAAAGGCCTGCTCAACTAGAGGAAAGGGGTCAACAAGTGGTCTACTCCCCCGTCCGCTCTGATTGGAAGAGGCCTGTTCAATGGATCGATGACTACCCCTAGAACGACTAGAGCCGCTAACAAAATTTGTCCTAGACACCTTCCCAGAGCGGCATCTCCTCTCAGAACCATCGTCGCCTGCATCTGCCATCCTGGAAAGGTAAGCCAAGGTAAGAGATGTTAATATACGATACATGTAGTTAAAAATAAAATAAAATAAAATAAATAAATAACCAAAAACATTTTAAAAAAAAAGCAAAAAGAAAAAAAAAGATTTCAAGTGATAGGTCAAAATGAATTTCCTACATATTTTGATTTTAAATCCAATTCTAAGTCAAAATGAATTTCTTATACATTTTATTTTAAATCCAATTCTAAGTCAAAAATGAATTTCCTATACATTTTGATTTTGAATCCAATTCTAAGTCAAAATAAATTTCCTACACATTTTGATTTTAAATCCAATTCCAAGTGAAAATGAATTTCATATACATTTTTATTTTAAATCCAATTCTAAGTCAAAAATGAATTTCCTATACATTTTGATTTTAAATCAAATTCTAACTCAAAATAAATTTCCTATACATTTTGATTTTAAATCCAATTCCAAGTGAAAATGAATTTCCTACACATTTTGATTTTAAAATTCCAATTCCAAGTCAAAATGAATTTCTTACACATTTTGATTTTAAAATTCCAATTCCAAGTCAAAATGAATTTCTTACACATTTTGATTTTAAAATTCCAATTTTAAGTCAAAATGAATTTCTTAAACATTTTGATTTTAAAATTCCAATTTTAAGTCAAAATGAATTTCTTACACATTTTAATTTTAAATCCAATTCTAAGTCAAAATGAATTTCCTACACATTTTGATTTCAAAATTTCAAGTCAAAATGAATTTTCTACACATTTTGATTTAAAAGGTGAAGTTTCGAGTCAAAATGAATTTCCAACATATTTTGATTTATCAATTTCAAGTCAAAACAAGTGTTCTAAAATTTCTAGGGTTTTTTTATCTTTTTCCTTTAAAAAGATTTTATTCAAAACCTTTTCCAACTCTTTTCCAAATTCTAAAATTTCGATGGAGTTTCATTTAAAAATGGACCCTACAATACCCACCACATCAACACAAAACACAAGCCATGAACTCTACAAACACCACCATCACATACCACCAACACCCAAACACACTTTTAAAATTTTCAAATTTCCCAAAAGACTCGTTTCATTTTTCAATAAATCTATGGTGTTCAAAGATATCCTAAATTTTTTTCAAAACCATTTCAAATGTTTTCTAAAATATTCCAACATTTTTCTAAATTTTAAACTCCCTTAATTTCATCACTTTCTCAATTTTCTCCATTTTTCCTATTTTTCTAAGTCTTTTTTTCTATTTTTCAAAAAATAAAAAATTCACCGAGTTTTCAAAAAATACGAAATTTCATACGGCTGTTAAACACATTATTCTAAGGCACACAGTATAAAAATCTAGCCAAAAAACTCAACACATAAGCTCGTAGGAAAAAAGCCCCAATTCCTGCAGAAACTCCCTTCACATAATCACATAAAATCTGTCAAATTCAATCAACAAAGTGCTAAAATGCAAAAATAACTTCACCACGATGTTTAAAATATATCAAAACATCAATTTTCACTATTCACACAACTTAAACAGAAGTCCACACATTAAAATCAACATAAACTAAAAAACTCACCTCTTAGAGTTATCCGACGAAAACTTCTCTTCTGGCTACTTTTCGGCAATCATTTTCGGCAATCCTCCATGGTCTCCAAGAAGCGCTTCTTCAAAGTCCAAGTCGGTTTCCTCGCAATGCCTCTTGGTTTGCAAAAATTTTCCAAAATCCCGCAGGTGCTTGAACCAGAAATATTTCTGGTTTTGATCCTAAGCTTGGGGCCACTAGTAGTGACGCCAAGCCATTTCTTCAAAAGGCGCCACTTGCGGCCAATTCTAGGCAGCTTTGTCCTTTTTCTTGCCAAAACTCGATTTCAAAGGCCTTTTGGGCCCAATATTTCGTTTATACAATCCCGTCTTCCAAAATTTTCAAAGTCCGTCCCTCCGACTGCCTCACGGTCAACATGGGACTCTTACTCTACGTTTTCTGTCTTTGAAAAGCAAAGACAGAAAAAGAGGGCAGCTATAAGCACCCCATTTTTGCCTATTCGGCAGTCTACAATTCGTCCAGACTTGTATTCAAGTCAATGTGGACATATTCTGAGTTAAATCAACTTTCCAAGTCTAATCCCGTCAATCAAACCGCTTAGCGGGCCTGTCGGGCCCAAATAGAGGCAAAATGACCAAAATGTCCTTGGGGGTAATGTTCGGTCCAATTCCAACAGGCACGTCTTTCTAAAGACGATAAGTCCCCTTTCTAATTCCATTTCCAATTCCAATTCCAATTCTAATTCCAATTAAATCTGACGCACCTTCCAAGAAAGTTGATTCCTTAAGGTGGTAAGACCCTCCAATCTGGCACATTTTCGAGTGAACTCTTCGGAATGGTAAGTCCCTTCAAACTCGTCGACCGAGACGAGACCCCAAGTCCCCGAGATGGTAGAACGGTCCATCATTAGTACCCGCTAGCCCGCCAATGCAGAAATGTCTGTTTTAGCATGCCTTTTGAGAAAGCTGATTCCTCAGGCGCTAAGTCCATTTAGCCGCTTTTCCGAGATAAGGCAGTCTCGAGAATGATCGCGAACCGTCAGAATAACGGAAATACTCGCAAACATCGCAACCATTAGAGTAGCGGGAGCACTCGCAAATAGATCGATACAGGGAATTGCCAACAAACCCTTGTATCACGGGACTGCCGTCAGAGTGGTGGAAACACTCAAAACCCAGGTCAACACCGGTGCCTGCTAACTCACTTCAGTGAAAAATGACCAAACTGCCCTTAGGGCTATTTTTTAGCACGTTTCTCAAAAAAGTACCTAAGTCCTCAGAACGATAAGTCCACCCTTCCAAGATCGTCCTAGAGACGATCTAGCATGATTAGGTGCTTTCTAGTTAGTTTCGGGCTAATTCCGAGACTTTTCGGTCAAGATGACCATTTTACCCCTAGGCATCCGAACGCCCTGAGAACCACATCGGCTTTGGGTATCAAACCGGTAACCTCCTGAGATTGCTTTTTATAGTATTCCCGGCCTTTCATTATCTTTCCAGATCATTCCGAGTCAATTCCGGCAAACCCAGTGCGAAATGACTATTTTGCCCCTAGTGGTCCGGTCGCCTTTTCCAATCACACTGGCTCTGGGTATCAAACCGGTAGCCTTTGGGAACATTCTAAATAATGTTTCCAAATCTCGAGTCCTCTTCCAGGACATTCTGAGTCCGTCCTGGCAGCTTTTCGGCCCGAATGATAGTTTTGCCCCTAATAGCCTGATCAACCCTTCTAACAAACCCTAACATCCTTTTTCAAGTCCATTACCCCCCGGGACCCTATTCTAAAGATTCATGTCCCTTTTCAGCTTTCCGGGGAATTCCCGGTCCTTTAAATCCTTCCTAGACCTTCCGGAACCACTCCTAGTGAAGCCAGACTAAAAATTGCATGGTAACAGAGGCCCAAATCTTCTGAAGATACGTTGCTTGCCGACCTTAAAACTTTCTTAAGTGGCTGGCGCCAAAATTTTGCTTGGTGCCACCAGAAGGTTTTTTGGCCTGGCGCCACTACAACAAGCCCCAAGTCATTCGTCTCTCTATAAATACAAAGCCTCCTCCAGCGTGAAAGAGGTCCGCAAACTCAGTCTAAAAAATCTACTCTTCGATATACGGAGCTCATAGCCTCCGTAAACCCTAGTTTTCCATACGTTTTCCAAACCCTAGCCTCCATACACAAACCCTAGCATCATATACACTCAAACACACTTATATACACTTCTATACTAGTCTCCCAAGCCTCCATTGAAGACTTGGAGTGCTGCAACCTAAAGCTCTTGAAGATCAAGACGAGTTTTTGAAGAATAAGACGAAGGCTGAAGCGAAGACCGAAGCAAAGCAAGGAAAACAAAGAGTTCAAAGCAAAGCAAAATAAACAAGACACAAGGTAGGATCTTTATTTAAGTTTACGCATCTTCCCTCTCTCTCTTCTCTCTTTGAACCCACTTGGGTTTTCTTCTATTTTAATCCCCCATCTTCTTCCCCCCCCCCCCCCCCCCCCCTCCTTTCTTGCATGCTTGAAACAAGGGACTTCCCAGTCCATGTGTAGGATTAGGCTATTGAAAGGTCACCGTGTCGGGGGCTTTCTTTTAGTCTAAGTGGAGACCACATGGGTTCAGCCCCCTTAATTATGCGGTGAAGTCTTTAACCTTGTATGTTCATGACCCCAACTTACATTGTGTATATCATGTTCTTGAATTCTTCTAAAATTTGTTTTCAAACTTGTTTTCAAAACTTGCATTAGCATTGTTTTCAAACTTGCATCAAAACCTTCTTTTTGAAAACTTGTTTTCAAAATCATAATCTTAGGGTGATTCTAGCCTTTTCATGGTTAGGGTTGCTTTAGGAAAGTGTTACATTTAAAGTGACCAATATGGTCTATATTTTCAAAATCAATGTTTTCAAAACCACTATCTTAAAGTGGTTCTAACCTTCATATTGTTAGAATCGGTTTAGGAAAGTGAGATGTTTTATAAACTTTCTAAAACGCTCTTTTCAAATCTTTCCTTCTAAAAAATCCCTTTTTCAACATGCTTTCTAAAAACGCTCCGTAAGATTTCTTCCCAGAAAAAACTCTCTCCAATTTCCTTTCCAAAATTGTTTTCAAAAACTCTTTCCAAAAATTTATTTTTCAAAAACTCCTTTTCAAACTCTTTTCCAAAATGCTCTTCTCCAAGTTCACTTTCCAAAAATGCTCCTTAAGTCTCTTTCCCAACTACTCTTTTCAAAAATCTCTTTCCTAAAATCTCTTTCCAAAAACTCTCTCAAAGTTTTACTTTCCAAAAACTCTCTCTTCAAAATTCATTTTCTAAAAACTCCTCTCTAGGATTCTCTTCCAAAAATCTCCCTTTCTATAAGATCACTTTCCAAAAATCTCTTTTTCTTGGAGCCCAAGTCAAGCCCTAGAGCCAACAATTAGGAAACCCTAATTTTCTTTCTCAAAAACATGATTTTCAATCTTGCCTTAAAACCTAGGTTTCCAAAATCTTCTTTTTTACATCTAAATCCTAGGTTTCCAAAACCTATTTTCTACATCAAAACTTTAGTTTTCCAAATCTAGGGTTTCTTAAACACCATCCTTCCAAATTCATGCCGAATCAAATCTTCCCTTTAGGAAACCAAATTCAATCTCTCCCGTTTAGGATATCCTCCATTTTTGGAAACAAAATCAAAACACCTCTTTTAGAAACAAAATCCAATCCTTTGTTTTAGGAAATAGGAATCTCGATCCTTTCTAGTCTAAACCTTTCCTAATTCACTCCTTCCTAATCTCATACCTCCTAAACCTTAGGTTTCCAAAACTTAAACATTCAAATCTTTCCTAAATCTAAACCTTCACTAATTCCACCCTTTCCTAAATTCCATACCTTTCCAAATCTTAACTTTCTAAATCTAACTTTTCAAATCTTTCTAATTTCAAAATCATTCCAAACTTCAAAACTTTCTTAAACTGAAACATTTCCTATTTCAAAACCTTCCTAAATCAAAACTTTCCTAAATCGAAACTTTCTTAAACCAAAACTTTCCTAAATTGGAACTTTCCTAAAATAAACTTTCCTAATTTGAATCTTTCCAAAATTTCAATCTTTCCCTAATCTTCCAAGTTCAACACTCGAGTCAAATCTTTTCTAAGTCTCAAATCTTTCTTAAGTCTAGGTTTCCTAAAACCAAGCTTTCCAAAATCAAATCTTTTCAAATCTTCTAATCAAAGTTTAATCTCTCAATCTTCCAATCCAATTTTCAATTCAATTTCTTTTTCCAATCAAACCTTCTATGTTCTATCGGACTCTTGTCCGAACTATGACGGACCTGATTCCTCAAAAAATGATACGTAGACAACCCTTATGGGTGCGGTCACAACCTTTTTCAAGTCTCAAATTCCACAACCTTTTTCCAATTTCCAATTCCATAATTATTTTCAAATCACTTTTCTCAAATCTATTTTCAAAATCAAATCAAATCTATCTTTTCAAATCTCTTTCAAATTCAAATCAATTTATTTTCAAATATATTTCCAAATCAAATCTTTCTATTGCATTTACATATCATGCATCATGTCTTTCTAAAAATTATTTTCTAAAGTGGATAGTTTTGGTCATTTGTTAATAGAAGACTCTTAGTGGTGAATCTAGGGTAAATAGACATGTAGGTACCGCAAGGGCGGGGTAGGGTGATGGCTTAGTACGGCTTCCCTACACGTAACCAACCTCCGAACTTAGATCATTGTTTTCGATAGACCAAAACAAAGTTATTTTTCTAAAAAGAGCTTAAATATTTTTCAAATGTTGCCAAACAACCTGTTTTCTTAAAAACCCTCTCTTGAGGAAGTATTTTCAAAATTATTTTCAAAAACCCTAAGTGTAGTCTTCGAATTATGCTTAGTTTTTAGGTGACCTAACTCACCTTAATTAAGTTAGGTGGCGACTCCAAATTGTTTTCAAAAACCCTTTATTCAAATTAATTTTCAATTCAAACCTATTTGCACTCATTCTTCTAAGAGGATGAGTTTTATCAATAGAGTACAATTTTTTTTGCGCTTGTGTGTGTATTCCTCGAGTGCAAAAAATCTGGGCGCGACATAGACATTTAGGTACTGCAAGGGCAAGGGAGGGTGATAGTCTTAGGACATTTTCCTTGTACATAACCAACCCCCGAACTTCAGAATTTTTGTTTCGAAGACCAAAACGAGAGTCAATTTTCAAAAGTGCTTTCGAATAATTTTAGGTGTGTCAAACAACCTTACCTTCTAAAACCCTCTCATAAGGACATTTTTCAAAAACATTTTGCAAAACCTAAGTTTAACCCTCGGGTTTTACTTATTGTAGATGACCTAGCACATCTTTAAATATGTTAGGTGACGACTCCAATGACCTTTTCAAAAAGCCCTAATCAATTATATTTCAAAATTCAAACCCTGTCGCATCTGCCCTTCTAGAAGAGCTAGTTCTAAAAGCAAGTACCGAGTCATTCCCCCCAGGGCCCCCTCGAGGACCTCCAACAAAAATCAGGGCATGACAATGAGCGACTCTACTGGGAGAAGTTAGAGGGTTAGGCCTATGCCATGTTTAATCACCCTTCACTCACCTTAGACTTGCCGGTTACCTTGTTTAATTATATCCACTTTCTAAACTTTTCAAAATTCCAAATTTCTCAAAATGGTATTTGTTTTATAAAAGTCAAACATTGCATTCATTACATGCTCTTGCATTGTTCATACATCATACTTTATTTTGCATTTGAGTTCCTTGAAAAATACTAACTCTGTTAATTTATTTTGTAGGTGTACCCTTATTCACATTTTAATTTATGTTCATAAACTGCCATGTATGACTAGATGTATGGGAGCTATTGGGCTTTTTCCTCTAATTTTCAAAATCATACACACACTTCCATGTACATTTTCATGGAATATTGACCTTGGTTACTACCTTCTAGTTAGAAGGAGAAATAGTACATTGACTATTGGTAGTAGGCAAATTTGTCATCTAACCAACGGTCTTTAGATAGTTTCCCCCTCGGATCATCAACCTATAATGGCACCACCCCGGGGAGTGGGCCTAAAATTGAAGATTCGGGAGCTAAACTTTTTAGGAAGCATTAGTAAACCTTAACCCCATGCTCATGTAGCACCCTTGCATAGCTGAGCCTTTGCCTAATTTAAGGCACGTGTCTTTTTCAAAACCATGAAGGAAAGAGTGACCACTTTTCAATTTCCTTATTCCTATTGTTACTATGCTTACATACGTGAATGCTTTGCTATCAATATCTTGTTATTCATGCCATTAAATTGCTCATGTATATGTAATCATCCCAAGGTAAGAGTTCCAAAGTAACTCAAGCCACTTGCACTTTATGAATATGATCAACCCCAAAGAGAATGGCCCAAACTCCGATCTCAAATCATAAGCCTCCCAAATTCCTAAGGGTTCCAAACCCTAAGGACCATGGCATTTATTCAAAGATCATCTCATAAGAGGGGCCCCAATCCTTCTCTCTTATGGAGATAGGGTTGCTATAAGACAAGGGGCAATTCCGAAGACAAGGTCATTCAATGACCTCCCGATATCAATAAGATGAAACTGAAGAGTTGAAAAGTAGTTTAGATAGATAAGTGGAAAGTCTCATGGAAAATGTTCCCTTCTCCCAATCTATATAATTTTAGCTTTCTATACTAAAGAAATAAAATCACCCTTTCTACTTTCCTTAAATGAATGGTTACATGGATGAATGTATGAAACAAGTATATGTATGGTATTTACATACAAAGGCAATCCCCAATCTCCAAAATGAGCCTTAGCATCATACCTAAATCCCGACAAATAGGGTCACCTTTAGGGCGTGCATTGCACAAATGCTTTTTAAGGATAAGTACTAATGTTTTCCTTGTTCTTTACTTTTTTTTGTTCTCCTCTCTCTTTCCCCCATTCCATAGGAATTAAAAGCACATTCAACTCACCATTGCTCCGAAAGGAAGGAAAGGAAAAGACTCGACATTGTCTGCCACCTGAGAACCGATCATCACAAGCCACCGAGCATCGCTCATGGCCAATAAAGCAAACATAACTGCTGATAACCCTGTCACCCGAAAGGAGGTCAACGAGATAAGAACAAAGATCGACGAGATGTTCAAGCTTGTACAAGCTGTGGCAGCAAAGGATTCAACCATAGCCCCATCGTTGTCTACCCCAAGAGTGGCAAATTTATCCTGCCTAGAGTTGCGCTCTAGTCAGATACTAGTGGGAAAAACAGAGAGAGCCCCTAGATATTTGATGTTGAAGAGGAAGAAGGTAATCCAGAGACTATCTTACTCACTCATTCAGCTGCAAATGCCATCCCTGACGATCCCAGCCTGAAGATCCAGGGACTGGAAGAATCTCTACGAAACATACAAGGGCACAATGCCCTTGGTTTGAACTCCTTTGACGAACTCTGCTCCTTCCCAAATCACCCACACCACCCGTCGAAGTTCAAAATGCCTGACTTTTAGAAGTATGACAACACTAGTGAACCCATAGCCCACTTGCGCTTGTATGCTAAAGCCTTGAGCAGCTACGGAAGCAATCCCAAGCTGCTGATGCAACTTTTCCAACACAGCTTGATAGGGCTGGCTTTACAATGGTTCATGACGCTTGATCTAAGAAAAACCACCACCTGAGCAGAACTAATGACCACCTTCAAGAATCAATACAAACACAACATAGATCTCACTGCCGACTAATAGACCTTGACTATGATGGCCAAAGGAGAACTTCAGAACCTATGCTTTGAGATGGAGGGAGCTAGCCGCACAAGTCAATCCCCCATTAGAGGAGAAGGATATGGTTAACTCTTTGTGCAAACCTTTTAGGGGTTATACTATGAGAAGCTATACACTAGCATGGGGAAGAGTTTCTCAGATTTGATCTTGATCTTGCAAGGAGAAATGATAAAGAACGGGTTTAAAAAAGGGAAGATCACTAACCTCCACCTAAAAATCATAAAGAGTGCGATAAAGAAGGTGACTACCATAAGGGGAACTAGAAAAAAGAAAGGAGAGGTATCTACCATCTTACCCACTCAACAATCACAACAACTAGACCAGCCTCGACCCATGTTGCCCATATCTGTTGCCACCCAACCTGTAGCTCTAACTATTCAAGCACCGGCTCCAATCATGGTCCACCCTAACTACAATCCAAACATGCATGCCCGGTGTAGCCGCACTTTCTCCACCTTGGGGTGCACTCAGACAGAGGCATATCACAACTTGATGAAGACCAATTTGCTGGCCCCTATTCCAGCTTGCCCACTGCCAAGTCCTCTCCCTCCTACCTTTAATGGCACCCTCACCTGCGAATAGCATTCAAAAGGGTTAGGACATGACATGAAAAGCTGCTTCTCCCTAAGGCACAAAATCTAGGACATGATTGACAAGGGGATAGTACAAATGTAACCAGCAAATCCCCCTCCTGCCCTAAATGTCACTACAAACCCTCTACTAGATTATACTATGAGGATGAAGATGAAATGGACTGGAAGGAGCTGGAGTAGTGTCATACCTTATCTTGGTATAACCCCAATAAAGTGCAAGACCCCGAAGATGAGCTCGTAGATGAACCTACCAAGGAGGTTGACTATATGGTACAAAAAGCTAAGTACATGGAAGAAGAATTGCAGTCGTGCCTCTTTGACCCATCAAAAATATAGGAGCCGTTCATACCAAGTATTAAAGGCCCACAGCTATACACACCTGAGGAGTGTTAGGGCATGGCAGGGTGCAAGAGCAAAAAACCCAAGGCCCAAGTCAAGTCCTTTAAGCTAGAAAAAGGGGAGCTGGCCTGTCTGTTTGTAGGGAATAAAGAAGGAGAGGAAGCTGATGGAGAGAGGAAGGCCTAGAAAGGAAGGAAAGACCATGAGGCTACTCTAAGTCCTGGGGGGAGCCTAGGCATGGTTGTAATAATAGGGGAAGAAGCCATGGTCTGTGATTACACCACTACCATGAAAGCACCAATAGCCATTGCCAACCAGTCGATCCGCTTGGCGTGGCCAACCGAGGTCCTTGGCAAGTGGAATGTGAAGGAAGTAGGTGTGGTTCCAAAACCCACCTGAAAAACTTGTCTAGTCAAGGGACCCAAAAAAGGGATGTCTTCTGTAGTCACCCTTTTATCTATCTTTCTTACTTTTTGCATTTACATTCCACTCTATCAGAAATAAAGGTACTTTTAGCCTCTTTAGCCAAATAAAATGTAGATGGACTTTTCAAATTGCTACTTGTCTCATATTCTTGCATGCGATGTCTACTTTTAGAGAAACTCTTCCTTATTTTGGAAGTGAATAGAAACATCAAGGGTGGAATGGCATGGATGCCCCACTCAAAGATGGACAGAAGCTCCTTTGACCCAATAGTGGGGATTTAAACAAAGAGCGCAAAGAGATTTATCATAAGGTGCAACACTTGAATGGCATCTAAGCTAAGCAATGGGTAGCTAGGCTATTAAAAGGAAGAGGAGCCATTGCTATATTTTCCCTCAAATAATAAATGATTCCCTTTGCATAACCCACTAGAGCCGAAGGCGTTTCTTGGTCAAAAACCTAAACTAGAGTTGCTTCCTACATACTGGAGTAAATATAGGCAGTGAATGAGCCCATGCACCAATAGTTGCCATCTGAAAGACATCATTGGAATTTTGAAATGAGCTTTGTAGACTATGCAATTTGACTTGAAATGAATAAAGGCCCTAATTTCCTCTACTATACAGTTAAAAGACAACCATAGGAAAATCCATTTGAGCCAGTTACTCTCCTTTTCAAAAACTAGTCCATTGATCACTACCCACACTCAGTTAAGTCAATACATTCCCCAAAGTTAGGAAGGCAAATAAAGCTAGTAATGTCCCAAAAGCTCTGAGAAGCAAGCATGAGAGTAGCTCCAAAAAAAAAAAAGATATGAAAAGAGAACAAATTATAAATACAGATATTACACAAAGACAAGAGGATTACAAGAAAGTAAGTCTTTTTATCAAAATGCTCAGAAAAGTGATAAGGGATTCTTGCCAAAAATAATCATTGGTTTTCACAAGCCATGGAGAGGTAAATAAGATTTTGAGCCTTTATCCCTTCTTTCAAGCACCCCATGACCTGGCCCACATTAAGGTCCAAAGAAAAGCCCTTTCAAATTAAAGAAAATTACTTAGTCTATGTAAGCACCCCATTTTTGCCTGCTCGGCAATCTCCGGCCCGACCGGACTCAATTTTCAAACATCACAAGACATGCAAGCTCAAGACGAGCCTTTCAAACTCCAATTTAGTCAACTAGTCGCTTTTCGGGCCTATGAAGCCCAAATGAAGCCATAAACATCATTCTAGGCAGCTTTTCGGGACTGGGAAGTCTCGAAAACCAACGCCATCTGGGCAGCTTCCCAAGATCGGGCAATCTTGGGGACCAACACCCTATCAAATTCTAGATGGTTCACTTCTGGCGCCTGCTAGCCCGCCAATGTAGAATGTCTGTCATTTGGTAGTTCCCTGAGACCAGGCATTCTCGAAGACCAACACCACCCTCATAGGTAGCTTTCTGAAACTAGGCGTTCTCAGGAACCAACACCGCCCTACAGGTAGCTAACTAAGACCGGGTGGTCTTGGGGACCTACACCGCACATGTAGTTTTCCGAGACCAGGCGGTCTCGAGAACCAATACCTAGGTCAACATCGGCGCCTGCTAGCCCGACTCAATGAAAAATGACCAAACTTGTCCCTTGGGCCACCAGGCACGTTTTGAGAATGTTCAAAATCCCTCAAAATGGTAATTCCACCCTTTTAAAATGTTGCTAAACTATTAGGTGTACTCTAAACGCCATTCAGCCCAATTCCAGTCTTATTCTAACTAACTCCGATCAAAATGATCGTTTTGCCCCTGAACAGCCCAGCACTACACAAACCCCACCAAACGGTAAAAGACTCTCCTAAAAACATCCATAAATGACCCGGCAAGCTTAACATGACATTTCGATCCATTTCGGACCATTTTCAGCCAAAACAAGCCAAAATAACCATTTTACCTCTGATGGCCCGAATGCGCTCCAAAAACAACACCGATCCTAGGCTACTGAATGGCAAATCTTGTCGTACACCCCTGTTTAACCTAAGGAAAGCCTCATGACGCTAAACACCTACAACTCGATAAAAGTTTCCCCAAGCATCTCATAGACGCTCCGCCTAAATTCCCGTTTCTCCCGACTCCCTAGTTATAACGCATCGTCAAATGACTTGAGAAATGCATAAACCAGGGAATTCCCAAAAGCTCATCCATAGGTCTTTCCATCAATACAGCTTGATCGGATAGATCGCTCCCCGAAGCCCTTCATTGTATGGCTCGAAAACTGTAACTTTCAGCAACCCCTACAGCGTTTCGCAGACGCTCCACCTAGATTGACTTTTTCCTCAATTCCCTGATTACAACACACCGTCAAACAACTTGAGAAATGTGTAAATTAGGGAATTCCTGAAAGTATTTCCAGAGTACTTTCCATCGGTACGGTCCAATCGAAGAGATCACTTCCCGAAGGCCTCGATCATGCAACACGAAAATAGCTACTTTCGAAACCCCATTGAGCGTATCACAGATGCTCCACAAAGATGCCATTTTAAGCACATTTCCTGAGACGATATCCCACACTTTTGAACAAGATTCAAACTTTATGAAAACATGAAAGTCCATGAGAAACCCTAGGAGAATATCATGGGTGCAACCGATTCTCTCGAAACCTTCCCGGTTGGGTCAATTATCAAAACAAAGTTTAAACGAACACTCTTGATGACGGAGCGTATGCTACATGCACTTAGATTTTGATTAGATCAACCAAATTTCAATCAACCGCCGAGATTCAACCAGTACACTAAGTGCCATGTAGCATTGTGGTAATGGATCAGTATTGGCATATGTGCTACATGCACTAGGGCCAAAATTGGCCAGGCGCATGTAGCACATGCGCCAGCCTCCTCCCAAATTGCCTATAAATACCAGCACCCCCGTTTGAATATTCTAGAATCGAAAATGGATGCGAAGCTCCGCTGAAATTGCTCCAGAACCTTGAATCTCTACATACATTCCACTCCTTCAACACTTAGGCTAGATTCCACTTCCCTCTAGCCCATACACTTCACCTACATAGCCCTATACACCATTAAACCCCTCCTTCTAGCCCCTCAAGCCTGCTTGAAGCCATCCAAGTTCAAGTCAAGGCATCCATAGAAGATTACAAGTGTGTTGAAGGCTAAATGTGGTATTTCTTTTACATTTTTGTCTTTTCCCACTCTTCTCTTCTACCTCTTAGCCTACTTAGGCTATTTTCTATTTTAATCCCCATCTTCAACCCCCCTTTCTTACATGCTTGAGCCAAGAGGGCTCTTAGTTCATGCCTAGAGGAAAGCTAGTGGGAGCCATCGTGTAGAGGGATCTCTCACTAGCCTACTTTAAGATGGTATGGCCTAGGAGCCCCTTGTTTATGTGGTGTAGCCTAAAGCCTTGTATGTATTCATGACCCCCTTGCATTTTGTTATCTTGATCATGTCTTGTGTGCTTGGCTTCATCTTTATGTTTATAATCATGTGCTATAAAGCTTGCATTATTCTTATTGCCATGCCACTTTCAAGTTCAATACCCCTCTCAAAATGGTTCTAAGAATTGGCTCCTTGAAGTTTAGGATGAGACCTTAGAAGTCATGCTTTAGAAAATCCCCCATTACCCCCTAACTCTCACTTTTGCATCATTACATTCCAACTTGCATGAAAATGGTCCTCAAACTCTCTAATCCCCAAGGTTTCTATTCTTTCAAGTTTACTAGTTGAAATGGCCCATGGAACCCTCTCTTGAGTGGTCTTCCTTTTATATTGGCCATAGGAGCCCTAAATTGTTAGAATGATTCCCTTCTTGCACACAAATGGTTTCCAAACTCTTTGATTTCTAAGGTTTCCATTCTCTTAAGTTTAGTGGTTGGAATGGCCCCATGGAACCCGCTCTTGAGTGGTCTCCCTTTACCTTGGCCATAGGAACCCTAATTTGTTGGAATGGTTTCCTTTAAAAATGGTTCAAAACCTTTTTCTTAAAAATGATTTTCAAAAATCCATTCTCTCCATCTTTGAATTAAAAATGGTTTTCCAAAGGTTGTCACCCTTGTGTTGATTCTTGAAAACCAGACTCTTATCGAGATAAAGGTTATAATGGTCCCAAGTAAACCTCCTCTGGAATGGTTTTCAAACACCAACCATATAAACCATATTCTTGGCTAGAGTCAAATTTTTATGGAAATAATCTTCAAAAGGGTTATCTACCAAAGTCCTTTACATAACATGAATTGTTTTCTAAAACTCTTTTTAAAAATGCATAAAAGCATCTTTCAAACCATCCTCCAATCCAACCCTAGGTTAACTTGACCCTAGTTATCAAACCCTAGGTTAACTTGACCCTAGTTGTCCAACCCCAGGTTAACTTGACCCTAGTTGTCCAACCCTAGGTTAACTTGACCCTAGTTATCCAATCCTAGGTTAACTTGACCCTAGTTGTTCAACCCTAGGTTAACTTGACCCTAGTTAGTTAGCTCTAGGTCATCTTAACCTTAGGTTAACCAAACCCTAGGTCACCTTAACCCTAGGTTAACCTAACCCAAGTTAGTTAACCTTAGTTCACCTTAATCTTAGTTAGTTAACCTTAGACCACCTTGACCCTAGGTTAACCTAACCTAAGTTAGTCAACCTTAGGTCACCCATAACCTTAGGCAAACCCAACCTAGGTTAGTATACTTCAATGTTCCAACTTATGGACCCCTTTTAAAGGATCTTCCTATTTAAAACTACTCTCATGACTCATTTTTTCAAAACCTTCTACTCTCTTGAGATTTCAAAGGCCAACTCCATAACCTCTTCGAATGTTCTCAAGGTATTTCCAAAAAAGTATTCCAAACTCACAAGCCTAAGGTATTCCTATCCCTTTTATGGTTAGGGATCCCGAGGGAAAGTGATATCGAGAACAACCTCCAAGGTTGTCTATATTAGAATTCCAAAGTCCTTGGTGTTTTCAAAAACCACTTTCAAAAATTTTTCAAAGACCAATTTCCTACAACATTCCAAAATCATAACTCTAAGGTTTTCAAAACAACACTTCAAAATATTTTCAAAGCTCTCTTAAGTTGTTCCAAAATACATCTCAAAACACTTCAAAACCCTCTTTCGAGAGTTTCAAAGTTCTATTTCAAAACACTCTACTATTCGGTTTCAAATCAAAACTCTTAAGTTTTCTCTTTTCAAAGACTAGAAAGTGTCTTCAAACCTCTCCAAAGACCTCAATGTGTCTACAAAACATTCCAAAGGCCCTAATGCTCCTATTTTACATTGGGCTCTTGCCCGAACTATGAATGACCTAATTCTCGCCAAATGAGATACGTAGGCAACCTAAAATGGTGTTGTCATAACTTCTATTCCAACTCCAATTCCTTTTTCAAAAATTTCAATCAATTCAAAGTTTCTATCTCAAACCCCTTTAAATCTCCCATGCTTTCAAACTTCTTCCAAAACTTCCATCATGCATCATTCATCTGAAAAATGATAACTAAAACCCTGTTTTCAAAAATTCTAAAGTGGATATTAAGTGGACAATGGTAACCGGTTATTCTAGTGAGTGAACAAAGAGTGATTAGACATGTAGGTACCGAAAGGATGGGATAGGGTGATGATATTAGGATATCTTTCCTATACGTAATCAACCCCCGGACCATAGATTTTTATTTTTGAAAGACCAAAATGGAGTTATTTTCAAAAAGGGCTTAAATCTTTTCAAAGGTTGCCAAACAACCTATTCTCTCAAAAACCCTCTCCCTAGGGAATTTTTCAAAACCTCTTTCAAAAACCCTAAATTTAATCTTCGGATTAACACTTAATCTTAGGTAACCTAACTCACCTTAATCAAGTTAGGTGGCGACTCCTGTTTTTCTAAAAAGCCCTTACTCGAACCTATTTCAAGTTCAAACCTAATCGTACTTGTCCTTCTAGGAAGACGAGTTCTAATGACAGAGTTCTGTGCTTTTGTCTCTAAGCCGAAAGGACCTTGGACCCGAAAACCAGGGCGCGACAACTGGCGACTCCACTGGGGACCACTTAGAGGGTTAGGCCATTGATATGTCCCTTCACCCTTCACTCACCTAGAATCTCCGGTTACTTTGTCCAGTTTTCAAATTTTTTTCAAGTTTCCAAAGCAAGTCTTATTTTTCAAAACAATTTTCAAATAAGCGTCATCACTTGCATCCATCGCTTGCATTCATGTTCTTACAGTAACCATCCATTTTGCCTTGCATTGAGTTTTTCGAAAAGTTACTAACTCTTTGCATTCTTCTTTTGTAGGTGGACCTTTGTTCATATTTTTTTCATGTCTTATTTATTGCCATGCATGTAAATGAATGAACAAGATGTGATGTGTGTTGTTGGGTCCTTTCCTCCATTTTCAAAAACTTCACACACACTTGGTGCGCTCACTTGCATTTAGATTTTGCATATGTTACCTAGTTACTACCCTTCTAGATTGAAGGGGAAACAATATATTGACTGTGGGTGGATACTGTGTCAGTTTCTTAGCCTATAGTCTCTTGATAGTTCCCCCACTCGAACCACCAACCAAAGATGGAGTTCACCCTTTTGGGGGTGGACGTCGGAGGTTTGAAGGTTTGGGGACTGAGCTTTCTAGGAAGCATTAGTAAACCCCCAACCTCATGCTCATGTATCACCCCCTGCATAGCCAAACCTCTGTCGGATTTTAGACACGCGCGTTAATTTCAAAACCAATGAGGAAAGGGCGACCAATTTATTTTTCCTTATATATTCTGTTCAATTTATGTTGTTATACTATTCAATTCATGCCATTTTATTATGTATATGCATCATAACCGCTTATGCACCGAAATTCACTACAAGACAAGGGTTCTTAAGGTAACTCAAATCATTGCATCTACATGTATCTAATCAACACCCAGAGGAAGGCCCAATGACCTTCTCGCTTAAATCAAACCAACCCAAAACTTCTAAGGGTACCACGAGACTCAAAGGGTTCATGGCATGCATTAGAGTCATCTCATAAAGAGGGGCCCTAATCCTTCCCTGCTCATGGAGATAGGGTTGCCAAGAATACGAAGGGGCAATTCAAATCAAGGTCTCCTACCAGCTTTCGTTCAAGAAGGGGAATCTGAAGACTCAAGAGTAGATTAGGATCCCATGATGTAAATATAGAATAGGCGAAGGTCCCAAGGAAAATGTTTCCCCTTCCCATTTTGATATATTTTTAGAAAAATTCTATGTAAAAAGAGAATTCATCTTAATAAAATTTGTTATTTCCATTCAATGAATGAATGTGTGAATGAATGAATGAATAGGCTCACATAGGTACAGTATTGCATGCAGGGGCAACCCGCTATCTCCAGACATGAGCCAAAGCATCATGCTTAGTTCCCTTCAAAAGGCAGGGGCACCCCTAAGACATGCATTGCATAAAATCTTTCCAAATCCAAAACCTAACATATGATCCTTTTGTTTTGTTTTTCTTTATTTTCTATTCCCTCTCTCATCTCATCTAAAGACTAGCAACAGTTTTTGGTAAGACTGCTTGTATTTTAGGTCACCATTGCTCCAAGAAAAGGAAAGAGAGGAACATAAGTGTCCCCTATCCTCCAAACACCAATCCTTACTCGACAACGAGCAACACAAATGACAAGTGAAGGCAACACTCCTGATCAATAGAACAATTCAGTGACACGGGAAGAAATGAATGAGATGAAGGCGAAAATAGACGAGATGTTAAAGCTCATGCAACTGATGGCCTTCAAAGGACCTGTCGTGAATCCATCAACCTCAACATCCCACCCTAATGAAACAGAAGCAATCTTGCTGAAGTTCATCATGCGAACTGATGGTGTAATGAAGAGCAAGGAGCTCCCCAAAGCGGTGCACCTCGAGGAAGGAGAAGAGGACAACCCTGAAACCATCCTATTAACTGCCACCTCAAAGAAGGAAAGCCTAGATCCTCTCGATCTCAAGATACAAGGCTTAGAAGAGTCCATGCGCAGCCTACAAGGTCATGACACCTTCAGTGGGAATCTTATGATAAACTATGCTTCTTCCCCGACCACCCAAGACCGCCCAAATTCAAGATGCCCTATTTTCAAAAGTATGATGGGAGTGGGGACCACGTGGCTCACCTGACACTATACGCTAGGGCATTAAATGGCCATGGGAATGACCCTAAACTCCTGATGCAACTGTTCCAACATAGCCTGAATAGGCCCACACTGCAATGGTTCGCCCGCTTAGATTTGAGGAAGATAACAACTTGGAATGAATTGGTCACAGCCTTCCAGTCCCAATACCGACACAACAGTGACCTAACATGGATAGGTGTGCCTTGATGATGATGACTTGAGGCGAGAAAGAAAGCTTCAAAAGTTATGCCCTAAGATGGAGGGAGACAGCTACTCAAGTTAACCCCCCACTGCTAGAAAAAGAGTATATGCAGTTGTTCATAAACACCTTCAAAGGTCTGTACTATGAGCGCCTATGCCTGAGCATCGGAAAGAGTTTTTCTGAGCTGATAATGTAAGGAGAAATGATCGAGAACGGATTGAAAACCGGCAAAATCATGGACCCCTATGCTAAGACAAGTGAAGGATTTACAAATACTGCCAATAAAGTTACAACAACTCGGGGCATCGGCAAGAAAGAAGGAAAGGTATCTGCCATCCTGCCAACACAACAGCAGCCATATTATCCCCAATATCAAGTTCGACCACCATCGCCTGCTCCCATCATTAACATCCCCATTGCTAATACCCAAGCACCTGCAACTATACTTGTTGCATCTCGACCATACCTCAACCCTAACAAAAACAACTGACAAAACTAGGAGTTCACACGATTGGCACGCACCCAGACAGAGGCCTATCACGAGCTCCTCAAGGCCAAGCACATAAACCTTTTTCCTCCGCGACCGCTGCCACGCCCGTTGTCGCTAACTTTCAACCCTACCCTTACCTGCGAGTACCATTCTGGGGGACAGGGGCATGACACAGAGTCCTGCTTCTCTTTGAAGCATAAGATCAAAGACCTCATTGATAATAAGGTCATTAACACCCAAGAAGCAAAACCAGCCCCCACTCCCATTGTCACGGTAAATCCTTTGCTAGACCATGCTGTGAACATCATCACTGAAGAAGAGGCAGATCCGGATAGCATCACAGTTGCAGAGTACTTCTAAGGCGAGTCAGACACTGTGGAAGAAAGTGATTGGGAAGAAGAACTGCCGCCATGCCCTATTTATCTCTACAATGCAAGCAGTGAGCAAGATCCTCTTGACTGGTTCGTGGATAAACCCATTGCAAACATTCCTGCTGACATTACACCTGTAGATGGCTGGGGAGAGGAATTCCTACATCCTAGATATGCTGAAGCTGAGGCCTGCCTAAAAGAGGAACTCTTCGATTATGAAGATATGGGCTGGGGCATCTATGAGCCAAAATTGTCGAACCCGCTATTCGAGTTCAACGAAGGTGATTTGGATAGCCTGTTTGCTGAAATTGACAAAGAAGAAGCTAAAAAAGAAAAAGCCAAGGAAAAGCCGTCGCAAGTCCTGGAAGAAAGTTTGGTTGTGAAACTTCAAGAAGCTGAGCAAGAGAAAACTATCCAGCCAAAGGAAAGCCATCAAGGGTCCCAAGATGGAATGCACAACCTCAATGACCCCACTGGAGAAGGGGAAGGAAAGGGAGGAGTTCCCGACTTCACTATGACCGCCGATCTCTGCCACTTCGCAGCCAATGCATCAATTTGTCCAGTATAACCGAGTGAAGAAGTCAGCGGATGGAGCATGAAGGAGGCAGGCATGGTCCCAAAGCCCACCTGAGGAAGTGAATATCAAAGGGACGTTCTTCTATCAAACTTTTCCTTTTACTTTCCTGTCAACTTTGTTTTGTCAACTTTACTTTTTCCTTCTGTTAATCAAGAGCTCATCATGTACACAAAACCTTTAAAATGAAATAGAAAGAATTTGAAGTTCGCATTTATCATCTTTGGTACTTGCCATTTCTTAGAAATTTCCCTTCTTATTGTTATGCCTTGACTTGAAAGGGGAGATAGTACATGCACCCTCATCTACGGGAATCATTCCTAATCCAAGGAGAGCAAACACTAAAGAAAGGAAAAAGAGGGAGCGGATCACAGAAAAAGGCGGCACTCGAAGGATGCCATGGCAAAACAGTCGGCAGTTAGACCCTCGAAAGGAAGAGAAGCCATCATTTCAAATTTCCTAAATAGCAAAGTAATTCCTTTGAACAGCCCACTTGAGTCATAAGTGATTTTCATTTAAACACCCCAACCAGAAACCACCCCCCCATATTAGGGCGAGTACAAGTAACGGAACAATTAAGCTAACACCTGCTTGTTTCAAAGGATGACGCCAAAGCTCTAAGACTGAACTTCATAGACTAAGAAATCTTGTCTAAAAGCAAGAAAGGCCATCAATTCTTCTACCATACAGTTAAAAGAATCCCCTTTGAAAGACCCTTTTTCTGCCAAATCATATTCCTTCGGCAAACCTATTATGGTGATCACCATCTACAATGAACAAAAGTAAATTCGCAAGGAAAGGTGACAAGAAAGGAACGTGAGGAAAGAAAGCTCCCTTGTACACAAAAAAAAAAAAAAAAGATGATGGGATGCCCTAAGGAACCAACCGACTGTGCGAATATCAATACTGGGGCAAAAATCAAAGAGAGTGACGAACCCTATGTGGGTAAAAGTTTGCACCAAAAAAATAAATAAATAACCAAGGAGGAAAGGACCAGAAAAGGTGATCACCGGTAAACCCCAAGAAGAGTGTAAGACTTTGGGCCTTTAATACCCTTCCTTTCAAAAACCCGTAACCTAGCCACACTACAACCCGCAGAAAAGTCCCCTCAGATCAGAAAAGATTGCTTAGTCTAAACAAGTTCAAAAGAAAATGGCGTCATTCAAAAAAGAAAGGTGAACAAAATTGCAGAAGCTTACTCAAGGTGGTTCTGGTTATTATTGTAAGCACCCCATTTTTTACTGCTCGGCAGTCTATGGTCCATTCAGACTTGTACTCAAGTCAATATGGACGTATTTCAATCGAAATCAACTCTCTAAGTCTAATCCCGTTTATCCATCGCTTCACGGGTCCACCAGGCCCAAATAGAGGCAAAATGACCGAAATGCCCTTAGGGGCATTGTTCGGTCCAATTCCAAATCAGGCACGTCATTCCAAAGATGGTAAGTTCCCTTTCCAATTCCAATAGGCACGTCTTTCCGAAGACGGTAAGTCCCCTTTCCAACCCCTTTTCCAATTCCAATTCCAATCCCTCTCTCGAGAAAGCTGATTCCTCGAGACGGTAAGTCTATCCAATTCGATACATTGTTCAAAGAAAGTTTCGTTGGAACGGTAAGTCCCTTTAAACCTGTCGACCGGGACGAGACCCCAAGTCCCCTAAATAGTAGAACGGTCCACCTTTGGCGCCTTCTAGCCAGCCAATGCAGAAATGTCTGTTTCAACATGCCTTCCGAGAAAGTTAACTTGTCAGGCGCTAAGTCCCTTTAGCAGCTTCCTGAGATTAGGCAGTCTCGGGAATGATCGCGAACCGTCAGAGTAGCGGAAGTACTCATAAGCATTGCAACCGTCAGAGTAGCTAAAATACTCGCAAGCAGGTCGATATAGGGAATTACCAACAAACCCCTGTATCACGAAACTGCCTTCAGAGTGGCGGAAACACTCAAAACCCAGGTTAACACCAGTGCCTGCTATCCCACTTCGGTGAAAAATGACCAAACTGCCCCTAAGGCCATTTTTCGGCATGTTTCTTGAGAACACACCTGAGTCCTCAGAATGATAAGTCCATCCTTCCAAGGTTGTCTTAAAAGCAATCCGATATGATTAGGTGCCTTCTAGTCAGTTTCGGGCCAATTTCGAGGCTTTTCAGTCAAGATGACCATTTTGCCCCTAGGCATCCGAATGCCCTGGGGACCACTCCGGCTCTAGGTATCAAAATCGGTAACCTCTAGATAATGCTTTTTAAAGTATTCCCGACCTTCCTTTATCTTTTTGGATCATTCCGAGTCAATTTTGGTAAACCTAGTGTAAAATGGCTGTTTTACTCCTGGTGAGCCGGTCGCCTTTTCCGACCACACCGGCTCTGGGTATCAAGCTGGTAGCCTTTGGGAACATTATAAATAATGTTTCTAAATCTCGAGTCTTCTTCTGGGACATTCTAAGTCCGTCCCGGCAGCTTTTCGATCAAGTTAACCGTTTTGCCCCTAATGGCTCAGTCAACCCTTCCGACAAATCTTGTCATCCTTTTTCAAGTCCATTACCTCTAGGACAGTATTCTAAGTGTTCATGTCCCTTTCCGGCCTTTCGGGCCATTCCCGATCCCTTAAGTCCTTTCCGGACTTTTCGGAGTCACTCCTAGTGAAGCTAGGCTAAAAATTGCATGGTAGTCACTAGTACAGGCATCCAAATCTTCTCAAGGTACGTTGCTTGCCAACTTAATGAACTTTCCTAAGTTGCTGGCGCCAAGCTAAAAAATGGTCTGGCGCCACTCCTAGTGGCGCCAAGAGGAAATTTGTCCTAGCACCACTGCAACAGGCGCTAGGTGATTATGTTCTCTATAAATACAGAGCCTCCTCCAGCGTGAAAGAGGTCCGAAAACTCAATCTAAAAACCCTACTTTTCGATATACAAAGCTCATAGCCTCTCTAAACTCTAGTCTCCTTTGGTTTTCCAAACCCTAGCCTCCTATACACTCACATACCCTTCTATACACTCATACACTAGCCTCCAAAGCCTCCTTTGAAGACTTGAAGTGCTACAATCTGAAGCTTTGAAGATTGAAGACAAACTCTTGAAGATTGAAGTGAAGACCGAAGCAAGACAAGCAAAGCAAATCGCGCAAAGCTAAGCAAAATAAAGAAGACACAAGGTAGGCTTTCTCTTTAAGTTTATGGATCTTCCCCCTCTCTTCTCTCTACTAACCCACTTGGGTATTCTTCTATTCTAATCCCCCATCTTCTTCTCCCCCTTTCTTGCACGCTTGAAACAAGGGACTTCTTGATCCATGTGTAGGATTTGGCTATTAGAGAGTTACCGTGTTAGGCTTTCTTTTAGTCTAATCGGAGACCACGTGGATTCAGCCCCCTTGATTATGTGATGAAGCCTTAACCTCGTATGTTCACAACCCCAATTTGCATTGTGCATATCATGATCTTGCATTCTTCCAAAATTCGTTTTCAAACTCGTTTTCAAAAGCTTGCATTAACATCGTTTTCAAACTTGCATCAAAATCTTCTTTTTTCAAAAGTTGTTTTCAAAATCACAATCCTGAGGTGATTCTAGCCTTTTCATGGTTAGGGTTGCTTTAGGAAATTGTTGCATTTAAAGTGACCAATATGGTCCATATTTTTAAAGCGTTGTTATTTTCAAAGCCACTGTCTTAAAAGTGGTTCTAACTTTCTTATGGTTAGAATCGCTTTGGGAATGTGAGATATTTTATATACTTTCTAAAAACTCCATTTTCAAATCTCTCCTTCTAAAAACCTCTCTTTCAACATACTTTCTAAAAACTCTCTCCAATCTCCTATTTCAAATTCATTTCCAAAATTGTTTTCAAAAACTCCCTCCAAAAATCTATTTTTCAAAACTCCTTTTCAACACCTTTTCAAAACACTCTCATCAAAATTCCTTTTCTAAAAATACTCCCTAGGTGTCCTTCTTAGAAAAATCTCTCCCTAAATCTTTTTCCTAAAAACTCTTTCCTAAAAGTTTCTTCCAAAGTCTTCTTTCTAAAACTCCTCTCAAATTTACCCTCTGAAATCCCCTTCCAAAAACTCTCCCTTTTCAAAATTCACCTTCTAGAAACCCCTCTCTAGGATTTCCTTCCAAAAATCTCCCTTTCCAAAAACTCACTTTTCAAAAACTCTTTCCTTGGAGCCCAAGTTAAACCTTAGAACTCACATTTAGGAAACCCCAATTTTCCTCCCCAAAAACATAGTTTTCAATTTCTTATTTTGGCCTCAAAACCTAAGTTTCCAAAACCTCTTGTTTTCTACATCAAAATTATATGTATTTCCCAAAACCTTCTTTCTACGTCAAAACTATAGTCTTCTCAAAACTAAATTTTTCCAGAACTTCATCTTTCCAAATTCATATCAAATCCAATCTTCCCTTTAAGAAACCAAACCCAAATGTTCCCTTTAGGAAACTAGATCTCATCCTTCATTTTTTGAAACAAAATCACACCATCTCTTTTTAGAAACAAAATCCAATCCTTTATTTTAGACAATAGGAATCTCAATCATTCCTAATCTAAATATTTCCTAATTCAACTCTTTCCTAATTGCCTACCTTCCTAAACCATAAGTTTCCTAAAATTTTCAAACCTCTCCTCAAATGTTAAGCTTTTAAATCTTTCTTAATTCCATCCCTTTCCAAATCTTAACTTTCCAAATCTTAGTTTTCAAACCCTTCTTAAACTCAAAACCTTTCCTAATTTCAAGAATTTCTAAAACTCAAACTTTAAATCTTTCTAAAATTCTAAACTTCCTTAAACTTCAAATCTTTTCAAATCTAAACCTTCCTAAACTCAAAACTTTCTTACATTCAAAACTTCCCAATTTCAAAACATTCTAAACTCAAAACTTTCCTGATTCGAAAACTTTCCAAAAATAAAACTTTCCTAAAATAACACTGTTGCACCTAGATTTTTCGCACTCGAGGAATACTCACACAAGCGGGAAAAATGTTGTACTCTTTCGTTAGAACTCACCCCTTCTAGAAGAATGAGTGCGACTAGGTTTGAATTGAAAATTTGGTTTGAATAAAGGGCTTTTGAAAAAAATTTTGAGTCGCCACCTAACTTGATTAAGGTGAGTTAGGTCACCTAAAAACTAAGAATAATCCGAATACTACACTTAGGGTTTTTGGAAAACGATTTTGAAAATATCTCCTCAGGAGAGGGTTTTTAGGAAAACAGGTTGTTTGGCAACTTTTGAAAAATATTTAGCCCTTTTTGAAAAATAACTCCGTTTTGGTCTTTGAAAACAATGATTCTAGGTTCAGAGGTTGGTTACGTGTAGGGAAGACGCACTAAGCCATCACCCTACCCCGCCCTTTTGGTACCTACATGGTAATCTACCCTAGATTCACCTACGAGAGTCTTCAACTAACTATTGACCAATCCTATCCACTTTAGAAAAACAATGTTTGAAAAGAAATGATGCATGAGATGCAAGTGCAAAATAAGAGAGAGAAATAAATTTGAAAAGAAATTGATTTGATTTGAAAGAGATTTGAAATTTGATAGATTTGAAAAACTGGAAATAGAAATTTAGAAATAGAAATTTGAAATTGAAAGTTTGAAAATAGATTAGAGATTTAAAAAAAATGGTAGAATTTGAGATTTGGAAAATGTAATGAAATTTGAAATTTGAAAGAAGTCGTGGAATTTGAAAATTTGAAAAATGTGGAGACCGCACCCATGAGGGTTGCCTACGTATCCTTTTGGAGGAATCAGGTCAGTCGTAGTTCGGATCAGAGTCCGATTGAAAATAGAAGAGTTGATTTGAAGAAGGAGATTGAATTGGAAATTGAATTAGAAAATTGAGAGATTGAACTTAGAATAGAAGATTGAAAATTGGAATTTAGAATTCTGGAATTGAAGAGGTTGGATTTTGATTTGAAAATATAGAACTTGGAAGAAGGATTTAGACTTGTTTTGGAAAGATGGAGGTTTAGGAAACCTAGACTTAGGAAAAATAGGAGACCTAGGAAAGACTTGAGATTTTGAAAGATTGGACTTAGGAAAGGTTCGTATTAGGAAAGGTCCAATTTAGGAAAGTTCCATTTTAGAAAAGTTTTATTTTAGGAAAGTTTTCAAATTAGGAAAGCTTCATTTTTGGAAAGTTCTGAATTAAGGAAGTTTTGAATTAGGAAAGTTTTTAGAAATTGGGAAGTTCCGTTTTAAGAAAGGTTTTCAAATAGGAAAGTATTGCAATTTAGGAAATGTTTGAATTAAAAAAGTTTCAACTTACAAAAGTCTTGAATTAAGAAAGTTTTGAGTTTAGAAAAGTTTTAGATTTGAAAAGATTTTGAAGTTTTAGAAAGTTTAGAATTTGGAAAGTTTGGAAGTTTAGAAAAATTTAACTTAAGAAAGTTTTGAATTTGGGAAACTTTGAATTTGGAAAGATTTGAAATTTAGAAAGTTTAGGAATTAGAAAGTTTTAGGGTTTTAGAAAATCTTGAGATTAGGAAATGTTCGAATTTAGTAAAGGTTTGAAAAATTAGATTTGGAAAGTTGAGATTTGAAAAAGGGGTAGGATTAGAAAAGGGTTGAATTAGGGAAGATTTGGAAACTTAATGTTTAAGGAAATATTTGAAAGTTGAGTTTTAAAATTTAGGAAAGATTTTTATGTTCAAGTTTTAGAAACTTAAGATTTAGGAAAGTGGAAGTTTAAGAATGATGTGAATTAGGAAAGATTTGGATTAGGAAGGGATTGGATTTGGTTTCTAAAAGAGAAAGTTTGATTTCATTTCCAAAAACGGAGGATTGGATTCGGTTTCCTAAACGGGAAGATTTGATTTGGTTTCTTAAAGGGAATATAGGACTTGGCAAGGATTTGGAAAGATAGATACTAGAAACCCTAGATTTGAAAAATTATAGTTTTGACGTAGAAAACAGGTTTTGGAAACATGTCTAATTTGGATGTGAAAACAAGAGGTTTTGGAAACCTAGGTTTGGGGCAAAGTTTGAAAATCATGTTTATGAAAAGAAAATTAGGGTTTCCTAATTGTGAGTTCTAGGGTTTGATTTGGGCTCTAAAGAGAAACGATTTTTTGGAAAGAGCGTTTTTGAAAATGAAGGTTTTCTAGAAGGGAATCCTAGGGAGGAATTTTTGGAAAGTGAATCTGAAGATAGAGTTTTTGAAAAAAGATTCTAAAGAGAAGGAGTTTTTAGAAAGTGTGTTTTTAGAAATGAAGATTTTAGAAGGAAAATCCTAGAGGAGAGTTTCTAGAAGGAAGTTTTTGGAAGGAGAGTTTTTTAGAAAGATTTTTGGAAAGAGATTGTTGGAGAGAGTTTTTAGGAAAGTGAATTTAGGGAGTGTTTTTAGAAAGTGAATTTTGAGGAGAAAGATTTTTTGGAAAGGAGTTGAAAAAGGAAGCTTTGAAAAATAGATTTTGGTGGGAGTTTTTGAAAACAACTTTGGAGAGGTGAGTTTTAGGAAAGTAGGTTGAAAAAGAGATTTTTAGGAAGAGATTATTGAAAAGAGAGTTTTTTTGGAAAATGTAAAAGATCTCACTTTCCTAAAGCGATTCTAACCATAAGAAGGCTAGAACCACTTTAGGAAAACAGTTTTGAAAATAGCAAGATTTGAAAATATGGACCATATTGGTCACTTTAAATGTAACACTTTCCTAAAGCAACCCAAGCCATGGAAAGGCTAGAATCACCCCAGGATTGTGATTTTGAAGACATGTTTTGAAGAAGGAGATTTCGATGCAATTTTGAAAACAAGTTTGAAAACGATTTTGAAAACAACTTTGAAAACGACTTTTGGAAGATGCAAGACCATGATATGCACAATGCAATTTTAGGGTCGTGAACGTACAAGGTTAAGGTTTCACCACATAATCAAGGGGGGCCAGACCCACGTGGTCTCTGGTTAGACTAGAAGAAAGCCCCCGACACGGTGACTCTCCAATAGCCCAATCCTACACATGGACCGGGAATCCCCTTGTTTCAAGCATGCAAAGAAAGGGGGGAAAGAGATGGGGGATTGAAATAGAGAAAACCCAAGTGGGTTAGGAGAGGGAAGAGAGAGGGGAAAGTACGGAAATTTAAATGGAGAACCTACCTTGTATCTTGTTTATTTTGCGCGCCTTACTTTCTTCGGTCTTGGTCTTGATCTTCGTCTTCAATCTTCAAACTTCAAATTGCAACTCTTCAAGTCTTCGAAGGAGGGTTGAAGGTTAGTGTATGAGTGTATGTGGGTGTGTATGAGTGTATAAAGGGCTAGGGTTTAGTGTATGGTGGCTAGGGTTTGAAAAACCTAGGGAAGCTAGGGTTTAGGAGGTGCTCGAGCACTGTATATCGAGTTATATGATTTTTTGTTTGAGTTTACGGATCCTTTTCATGTTGGAAAAAGCTCTGTATTTATAGAGGTTAGATAACACTAGCGCCTATTGTAGTGGCGCCAGGCCAAATTTTACACTAGCGCCACTAGGAGCGGCACCAGGCCATTTTTTGGCTTGGCGCCAGCCATTTAGGAAATGTTTAAGGTCGGCAAGCAACGTATCTTTGACTAGATTTGAGCGCCTGTACTAGTGACTACCATGCAATTTTTAGCCTAGCTTCACTAAGAATGACTCTGGAAAGTTCGGGAAGGATTTGAAGAAGCCGGGAATGACCCGGAAGGCAAGAAAAGAGCAGGAACACTTAAAATATTGTCTCGAAGGTATTTGGCTTGAAAAATGAGTACGAGATGTGTTGAAAGGGTTGACTGGGTCTTTAAGGGCAAAACGATCAATCGGATCGGGAAGCTGCCAAGACGGACTCGGACTGTCCCAGAAGAAGACTCGAGATTTGGAAACATTATTCAGAATGTTCCCAAAGGTTTCTGGTTTGATACCCAGAGCCGGTGTGGTCGGAAAAGATGACTGGCCCACTAGGGGCAAAACGGTCATTTTGTACCTGGTTGGCCGAAACTGACTCGGAACGATCCGAAAGGATAAAGAAAGGTTTAGAACACTATCAAAAGTATTCTTGGGAAGTTACCGATTTGATACCAGAGCCGGTGTGGTCGGAAAAGGGGACCGGCCTACCAGGGGCAAAACAATCATTTTGCACCGAGTTTGCTGGAACTGACTCGGAATGATCCAGAAAGGTAGAGAAAGGTTGAGAATACTATAAGAAGTAATCTCAGAAGGTTTCCGGCGTGATATCCAGAGCCGGTGTGGTTCCTAGGGCGTTCGGATGCCTAGGGACAAAATGGTCATCTTGACCGGAAAGTCTCGGAAAAGGTCCAAGGGGCAGTTTGGTCATTGTTCACTGAAGTGGGCTAACAGACAATGGTATTGACATGGGCTTTGAGTGTTTCTGCCATTCTAACGGCGGTCGTCGTGACACAGGGGTTTGTTGGCAATTCCCTATATTGACCTATTTGTCAATATTTTCGCTACTCTAACGGTTGTGATATTTACGAGTATTTTCGCTACTCGGACCATCTCGAGGAATAAATTGTCTCGAGAGAAGGATGGAAAGGGGTCTTACCGCCTTCGAAAAGACGTGCCTGGTTGGAACCGTCTCGAGGAATAAACTGTCTCGGGAAAGGGATTGGAAAGGGGACTTACCGCCTTCGAAAAGACGTGCCTGAGTTGGAACCGTCTCAAGGAATAAATTGTCTCGAGAGTGGGATTGGAAAGGGGTCTTATCGTCTTCGAAAAGACGTACTTGATTGGAACCGTCTCAAGGAATAAATTGTCTCGAGAGGGGGATTGGAAAGGGGACTCACCGTCTTCGAAAAGACGTGCCTGAGTTGGAACCGTCTCGAGGAATAAATTGTCTCGAGAGTGGGATTGGAAAGGGGTCTTATCGTCTTCGAAAAGACGTGCCTGATTGGAACCGTCTCAAGGAGTAAACTGTCTCGAGAGTGGGATTGGAAAGGGGACTTACCATCTTCGAAAAGACGTGCCTGATTAGAACCGTCTCGAGGAATAAACTGTCTCGAGAGAGGGGTTGGAAAGGGGACTTATCATCTCTAAAAAGACGTGCCTGATTTGAACCGTCTCGAGGAATAAACTATCTCGAGAGAGGGGTTGGAAAGGGGACCTACCGTCTCCGAAAAGACGTGCCTAATTAGAACCGTCTAGAGGAATAAACTATCTCGAGAGAGGGATTAGAAAAGGGACTTATCGTCTCTGAAAAGACGTGCCTAATTGGAATAGATTTACCGTCTCGAGGAATCAACTGTCTCGAGTGAGGGGTTGGAGTCGAAAAGGAAAGAACAATGCCCCTAAGGGCATTTTGGTCATTTTGCCTCTATTTGGGCCTGGTGGGCCCGCGAGGCGCTGGACAAATGGGATTTAGACTTAGAAAATTGTTTTTGGTTGGAATATGCCCACAATGACTTGAACACATGTCTGGACGGAGTGTAGACTGCCGAGCGGTCAAAAATGGGGTGCTTACCACTGCCCCTCTTTTTCTTTCTTTGATTGTCAAAGACAGAAAACGATAAGAGTAAGAGTCCCATGTTGACCATGAGGCAGTCGGAGGGACGGACATTGAAAATCTTTCGACAACGGGAGTCGAAAACGGATAACGGGCCAAAAAGGCCTTCAAAAACGCGTTTTGGCGGGAAAAAGGGCAAAGCTGCCCAAAATTTGCAACTGGCGCCACTAGTAGTGGCGCCTTTGTCAGAAAATACCTGGCGCTTTTGCTAGTGGCACAAGGCTTAGAGTTAAAATCAGAAAATTTCTGGTTCAAACAACCGCGGCATTTTGGAGAAATTTCGCAAATCTGAGAGACCTCACATGAACATCGACTTGAACATTGAAGGGGCGCTTCTTGGAGACCACGGGTGATTGTCGAAAGGAGACCTCGTCGCTGGAAAAGTTGCCGAAAGAGAAGATTTTGCCGGAGAACTTCCAAAAAGTGAATTTTCAAATTTTGTTGATTTTGATGTGTAGAACTTCGTTTGAATCATATGAATAGTGGAACTTGATGTTTTGATGTGTTTTGAACATGATGGTGATGTTATTTTTGCATTTTGGTGCTTATTTGATTGAATTTGAGTGATTATATGTGAATATGTAAAAGGGGTTTTCTGCAGCAAGAGGGGATTTGTCCCCACAGACTTGGGTATTGGATTTTCTAGCTATATTTTTGTGCAATGTGCCTTAGAAAAATGTGTTTAACGACCATATGAAATTTCATGATTTTTTGAAAACTTAGTGAATTTTTGGTTTTTTGAAAAATAGGAAAATACTTAGAAAATCTAGAAAAACGAGAAAACTCAAGAAACTGAGGGATTTTTGGAGTTAAAAATTTGAAAAAGGTAGGAATATTTTTGGAAAACGTTTGAAAGAATTTTGAGAAATTTTGAGGCATTTTTGTAAACCATGGATTTATTAGAAAAATAAAATGTGTTTTGAAAATTTTGAAAAATTGAAAAGTGTGCACGGGTGCTGATGTCATGTGATTGTGACAATGTGAAGTGCACGTTTTGTGGTTGGTGTTGATGTCATGGGTGTTGTAGAGGCCATTTTTAAACGGGACTTTGCCGAAATTTTTTTTTAGAAACTTGGGGAAGAGTTGGTTAAAGTTTTAGTAATAAAATCTTTTTGAAGGAAAAAGACAAAAAACCCTTGAGATTTGACTTGAAAGGAGGAAAATTGAAATGTGTATGTAGGAAATTTGTTTTATCATTTGAAATCTTTCATTTATTCTATTTGTGTTAGTTGTTTATTTTATTTTATTATTATTTGAACTGCATGCATAGTATGTTAACATCTCTTACCTTGGCTTACCTTTTCAGGATGGCGGACGTAGGTGATGACAGTTCTCAGAGGAGGCGCTGCTCGGGGAAGGCGACTCGGACAGACTCCACTGGCGGCTCTAGTCGATCTAGAGGTAGTCGACGATCTACCAGACGATCTTCCTCCAGTCAGAGTGGGTAGGGGAGTAGGCTACTTGTCGACCCTTTTCCTCCGGTTGAGCAGGCTTTCGCAGAGGAGTTTGGCGCTGAGGAGGAGGTACCGGGCCCTGAGGATCAGGTGATTGGTTATGGGATCTTGCCTATCACCCTCGTGTGTACTTTAGATAGCATTTGCCTCCTCCGCGGGTACATACAGCTTTAAGAGGGGCTGTTCATCAGGTTTTTGTGACCATACAGCGGGTTGCCCCATCATATCGTGCCTTTTTGGCAGAGATCGGATTTGGCGCCTTCATGGGATTACAGGCTAACCGCCTGAACCGGCATTTAGTACTAGCGCTTGTTGAGAGGTGGTTTGGGGAGACCGGGACCTTTCATTTTGTCGGCTTCGAGTTAGGCCCCACTCCTTTGGATTGGGCAAGTATTACAGGGCTCTCTTTTGTCGGCCGGCGGATCACCCTGTATCTAGTCAGAAGTGACGAGGCCTGTTTGCTGTTAGACTTGCCTCCTCCTGAGCGTTCTGCCTTCCCAATCTCTTGGATTAGTCAGGATGACCGTACTTTTGCTACTGAGCCATCGCCTGCCAGGCGAGATATCATGAGACGGCGAATTGTGTTGTACATCAGTTTTAGCTGCTTCTACAACAACAACAAGTCACTCACGCCGTGTCGTTTGGTGCGTATAGTAGCTGATCTTGGAGCCTTATCTGAGCTAGACTGGGGGTCTTTTTCCTTTAGCTGCTTTCTTCGGTCGATGCGGGTTCAAACTTCTTCTAGTTGGGGCAGCATGACTAGCTCCTGGCCTTTCCTTGTCTGGTGGAGTTACGAGTACCTGCTGGTGCGTCACCCTGCAGTTGTTGAGGATGACCTCTATCCTCGTGCTTTGAGGTGGGCTCGTGACCGGGTAGCCCAACGATCGGAGATTACCGATTTTGTGACGCTCCGGGCTAACCTGGAGTTGATTGAGGCGAGGGATGTGACCTGGCGGCCCCTCATTGGATCAGTCCATTACGAGACAGTCCGGTACTTGGTCCCATTATCCCTGTCGAGAGCTGCTTTTCTTAGTGATGACACCTGGGAGTCCTATCTTGGGGAGCGACACTGGCGGCAGTTTTATAAGGAGTTCAGGTCGGCAGGAGCTCCACTAGAGTATATGTTTGGAGCCCTAGTGGCAGGAATGTCTATCCCGTATCAGGAGCGTCAGCCCGGTGCCGAGTTTTTGCTTCCTCCGGATACAGACTACACTACGCACTTTGGGGCTCATTCGATCGGGCACCTTCACCCGGTTTGAGGTGGTGGTCGGCGGGTACGCTGTTGGCCAGGAGGTGGTTGACTTGTGGTGCCGAGCCGGAGGATATGTGCCCCAGGCTGAGTTTACTACTGTGAGAGACCAGAGAGATCAGTACCAGATGGAGCGGGACTAGTACCAGGCTGAGGTAGCTTCTCTGACGGCTCGGTTATCTTAGATGGGCAGTGGGGGGTATGTTATTCTTTCTTTGCTGCTTCTTGCCCTGCTGTTGCTTAGTTCTTTTTGTATGGAGCTGATTTCTGTCCTATCTTCCCTGTAGGATGGTAGTGCTTCGAGTAGTTATCCACCTCCTCCGATGCCGGGTTTTAGGGACTTTGATCCAGATGATATCGACTTTGACCTGTGATAGATGCCCCTTATGGAGGCTCCGATCTTCTTTTGCTCCTTGTCCCTGAGTTATATTTATGCTAGACAGTTTTATTTTGATATTTTGTATAAAAATGGATATTTATAGTATTCAGATGCATGGACAGACAAATATATTTATGATCTTTACAGCTAGGCATATGATCAGATGCATGTGATGTATGATGATGTTAGATATCTATTACATAAGTTGATGTTGATGACTTTTTATTTCTATAGGGAGTTACATCTTATGTGTGCAAAGCCCATGAAATTTTTTTTATTTTTTTAAGCATATATACAGGTTAAAAATATGTTGATAGAATGACACAGGGTTCTGTTAGACTTGTAGTCTTGGGAATGGTAACTCCCTCCTCTTCAGGGATTTAGCCTCTTCTCCGGCTCGACCCTACCTTGATTAGATGATAGCATTTTGCACCTTTCTCAATCTCTTGATTGCCCCCCAACTCTCTGTCTTAGGGTTAGTGTATAGGGTTATTGGGCTGAGACTCTCGACTCTCGGGGTTTTAGCAACAGCTTACTTGACCTTTGCTAGAGAGATAAGTGGCCAGTCCTTTCAATCCGAGGAGACTTTGTTTAGGACCGTAATATAGGCTAGGTTATGGGGTTTTAGAATCAATGGGATATGTAGGCTCAAACTCAATGTTGTCTTCAGCAAGGTTTAGATCCATACTGTCCTTAACCATTTTCTCAGTAAGGCTAGCATCCTTCTTGGCTTTGGCAACATGTTCACCTCATTTAGATCAAGCAATCTGCTTTCAATCAGAGGAGACTTTAGTAGGGTTATGATGTAGGCCATGGTTTCAGGGTTTTGCAAGAAAAGGGTAAAGGCTCAAACCTATTGTTTCTACTGAGTTTCCTTGTAACCTAGGATCACCTTTAAATTTCCTTCTTGCTTTTGGCCACATACTTCTCAGGGTGAAAATGACCTTGTTCTTTCACCCTTTCTATATACCCTTTTGAGATAGACATGACTTTCTTCTCATTTGATCTTCTTATATGCTTTTGAAGATGACTCAATCATGGCTCCTTTAGGCCTTTCCTTAGAATCATGGTTTTCTCTCTCTTATTTTTTTTTCTTTTTTTGGCTTCTTGCCCCTTGGCAACTTCTTTCCTTTGCTTTTTCTTTCTTTTTCTTTTAGGGAACGACTAATTCTTCGACCCTTTTTCTTTAGATCCTTTCCTTGGCAGTTCAATCTACCCAGTGTGGGCAGTGATCCCTAGGTTGGGGCTTTCTTGAGAAAATGATAGATGGCTCAACAGGTTTGGCAAGGGGTTACTTTTGACTGTATGGGAAATGAAATGAGGGCCTTCCTTCACTTTGAATTAGATTGCTTGATCCATAGAGTTTTCAACACTATCCTAGCATGATAGAGTTGAACACCACTCCAAGAGTTCTCAACTATTGTTCTCCCCAGTGTGGGGAGGACAGTCTTGGATCAGGGTTGACAAAGAAAATTTTTGCTTTCCGCGAGGCACTAGGGGTTAAGCAAAGGGAATATGAGCACATTTATTTATTTATTTATTTAGTTATTTATTCTTTTTATTTATATGTGAGGAAATGAAGGATGGCTCCTCTTCATTTTGATAAACTGGCCTCCCATCGCTTAGCTTCAGAGTCATGCAAGTGCTGCCTTTGGATAGTATCCTCACTCATCCTTATCCTCTCTCTCTGTGGAAAGCTGGTCATTCGGCGAGTGGTTATCTCATGCTATCATCCCTTCAAGTTGGATTATTCCATAAGACACACTATGCCCCTTGCGTAGAAAGTAGTCACTATTCCCCAGGGAAGACAAGATAACAACAATGGAATAAAAGACTGTCATTTGATTATTATTATTACTTTTATGAAAAGCATAAAGTTCTTAAGCAATAAGAAAATGTAAACATTAATTTAAAGATAGAAAGTGAAAGGGATAGAAAGAAAGTGGGTGAAAACACCCCTCTCTTGTACGCTTGTGCAAGGAATCTATTTTTAGTAAGGTCTTGGGCCTGTGCCCTCATCTGCATTCCATCCACAGTTGAGATTTTCAGCCAAGGCAGGATAGGTAGATGCTTCTCCCGGAGCTCCAAGTGAGTTGGCGGTGATGATGTAATTGTCAGCTTTGTTGACTGTCTTGCCTTCATTTGTTTGTTCCGGAGTTTCTCTAACAAACCACTCAGGCGACTCGTACTCATCCAACTTGACAGGTCGTGCCCGGGGTTTTCTGCTCTGGCCTCCAGTTAGGGCTCGATGCTCCTCAGGTGTACACAATGGGAGATTTTTATTACCTAGTTTGGACAGCTCCTGGTCAATTTTCTTCACAGATTTATATGCAAGTCTGTCTTCCGGGGTCGGCATTTTATCGGGGTTGCATCATATACGACTCTGTTCCATATCGTCGCATTCCATCTCCTCCCCATCCTTGTTATATATCTATTGGCATGCGGCAAAACAAACCTTATTGTTACCAAACTTGGTAACGATGTTGACGGTGTGGTCCAGTGAAGGGTTTGTAGGGCTGCTTGAAGAAGGATTTGCTGGTCGTATCCCAATGATCTTGTTTTCTATTAGGTCTTGAATCTTATGCTTGAGGGACAAGCAATCGTTAGTGTTATGTCCTTGACTATCCGAATGATACTCACAGCTTGCCGCGGATTTGAAGTAATAAGGTAGAGGATTGGGTTGGGGTCGGGCAGGTATAGGTTTCAGATATCTAGCTGCTAAGAGGCCAAAATAGGCCGCGGTCTGTGAGCATGCGAGCTTAGTAAATGTCTGCTTTTTCCCACTTGTTCGCCTAGGCCAAGGAGGTGTTGCAGATGTTTTTGATGATTGGGGATCGAGCTTTGGTGGGGTCACAGTTGGGTTGACGGTTCTGGAATTGAAAGGGCTTGGGGTTCTATGTTTTAAAATGGGACCATTTTCGGTGGCAGGGCCAAATGGGTTGGGGTGATATCCGAATGAGAGATTATACAGTCCTTGTGTTTGGTTTGGGGTTGATTTGGAAGGCATCCGAGCAAGACCCTCAGCCTGGGGAGGTCGTTAGTAAGCAATGGCGGCGACATAGTCATGGTTTTCCTTTTTCATCCTTTTTCGTCCATCAGGGGTTTGGGCCTGTGAGGACTCTGCTTGCTCATGAGTTGCGTGGGACAAGAGTGAGGAAAGCATGCCTTCCATTTCGGTCATCTTATGCTTGACTCCTCTTACCTCTAGTAGTGATTGAGTTAAGGTATCAAGAGTAAGTAATTCCATGCTTGTAAGACTCGGGAACGAGGGAAGGTACCTAAAACCAACAAAAGGAAAGAGTCAGTGTTTGACCTTGACAAGTCTTTATGCAATGCATGCTCTAAGGTGCCCCTCTTTAGGAGGAAAACTAACATGATGTATTGGCCCATTCTTGTAGATAGGGAATTTGCCCCTGTATGCAGACACCTTACCGTCAGGTAGGAACCTTCAATCATCCATGCATTCATTCATAAAAATAAAGAAGTACATTAAATTTTGGGTTTGAGATACAAAAGAATTGAAATACATTTTAATAGGGGGAGGGGGAACATTTTTCTTTGGACTTCCACCTATCTACTTTTACAAAGGGAAAACCTAAACTACTCTTGAGTCTTCGGATCCACCTTCGTTGGATTTGATGTCGAGGAGGTCGCTGAGAGACCTTGTTGATTGATTACCCCTTGCCTTCTTGGCAACCCTATCTCCGTGAGCATAGAGGGATTGGGGCCCCTCTTATGAAATGGATTGGTGTGCATGCCATGAGTCCTTAGGGTTATATGGGAACCCTTAGGGTTTGGGTAGGTTTAATGCAAGGGAGAGTGACCTTAGTATCACTCTCAATGGGTTGATCATATGCATGAGAATGCAGTGATTTGAGTTACTTGGAACTCTTATCTTGACATGGAATATTGAATGCATGAACATGGATATGCAAAGAGTATAAGGAGAGAGAATGCAATAGCAAAATAAACGTGCATGCATGAGCAGTTAAACATGCATTATAACAGTATGGACACAGTCAATATAACAGCAGAAATAGACAGGTATAAATGAAAGTAAGAGCAGTCGCCATTTCCTCTGTGGTTTTGAAAACGGTGCTCGTGTCTTAAATTCAGTAAAGGTTTGGCTATGCATGGTACCTATATGAGTATGAGGTTGAGGGTTGACTAATGCGTCCTAAAAATACTCGGTCCCCGAATCTTCAAATCTAGGCCCACTCCCCGAGGTGGTGCCATGATCGGTTGGTGATCCGAGCGGGGGAACCATCAAGAGGCCGTAGGCAAAGAAACTGACACAGCATCTTGCCCACAACCAATATACCGTTCCCCCTTTCTAACTAGAAAGGACATATCAGGGTAATAATGCAAATATGCAGAATGCAAGTGCACATGCAGTATGTGTGTGATTTTTTTAAAAGTGGAGGAAAGAGCCCAACAACTCTCATTCATCCTGTTCATCACATTCATGCATAGCAGCTAATAAAACTTAAGCAAAAAGCACACCTACAAAACAAAGATGCAAGTGTTAGTATATGGATGACAAACATAATATAAGATAATATGAATAAATGCATGTTTTTTGAAAACAATTTTGAAAATTTAGTTTTAAAAATTTAAAGTAAATAGGATTGAACCAAGTTAATTGAAGACTTTACATGGGTAAAGGGTAAAGAGACATGACTATGGCCTAACCCTCTAAGTTTCCCTAGTGGAGTCACTAGCTGTCGCGCCCAAATTTTTCGCACTCGAGGAATACTCACACAAGTGGGAAAAATGTTGTACTCTCTTGTTAGAACTCACCCTCCTAGAAGAATGAGTGCGACTAGGTTTGAATTGAAAAATTGGTGTGAATAAAGGGCTTTTGAAAAAAATTTGGAGTCGCCACCTAACTTGATTAAGGTAAGTTAGGTAACCTAAAAACTAAGAATAATCCGAAGACTACACTTAGGGTTTTTGGAAACGATTTTGAAAATATCTCCTCAAGAGAGGGTTTTTAGGGAAACAGGTTGTTTGGCAGCCTTTGAAAAATATTTAGCCCTTTTTGAAAAATAACTCCTTTTTGGTCTTTGAAAACAGTGATTCTAGGTTCGGAGGTTGGCTACGTGTAGGGAAGACGCACTAAGCCATCACCCTACCCCGCCCTTTCGGTACCTACATGTCAATCTACCCTAGATTCACCTACGAGAGTCTTCAACTAACTATTGACCAATCCTATCCACTTTAGAAAAACAATGTTTGAAAAGAAATGATGCATGAGATGCAAGTGCAAAATAAGAGAGAGAAATAAATTTGAAAAGAAATTGATTTGATTTGAAAGAGATTTGAAATTGGATAGATTTGAAAAACTGGAAATAGAAATTTGAAATTGGAAGTTTGAAAATAGATTAGAGATTTAAAAAAAAAGGTAGAATTTGAGATTTGGAAAATGTAATGAAATTTGAAATTTGAAATAAGTTGTGGAATTTGAAAATCTGAAAAATGTGAAGACCGCACCCATGAGAGTTGCCTACGTATCCTTTTGGAGGAATCGGGTCAGTCGTAGTTCGGACCAGAGTCCGATTGAAAATGGAAGAGTTGATTTGAAGAAGGAGATTGAATTGGAAATTGAATTAGAAAATTGAGAGATTGAACTTAGAATAGAAGATTGAAAATTGAAATTTAGAATTCTGAAATTGAAGAGGTTGGATTTTGATTTGAAAAGATAGAACTTGGAAGAAAGATTTAGACTTGTTTTGGAAAGATGGAGGTTTAGGAAACCTAGACTTAGAAAAGATAGGAGACCTAGGAAAGACTTGAGATTTAGAAAGATTTGATTTAGGAAAGGTTCGTATTAGGAAAGGTTAGATTTAGGAAAGTTCCGTTTTAGGAAAGTTTCATTGTGAGAAAGTTTTCGAATTAGGAAAGCTTCATTTTTGAAAAGTTTCGAATTAAGGAAGTTTTGAATTAGGAAAGTTTTAGAAATTGGGAAGTTCCGTTTTCAGAAAGGTTTTGAAATAGGAAAGTATTGCAATTTAGGAAATGTTTGAATTAAGAAAGTTTCAACTTACGAAAGTCTTGAATTAAGAAAGCTTTAAGTTTAGAAAAGTTTTAGATTTGAAAAGATTTTGAAGTTTTAGAAAGTTTAGAATTTAGAAAGTTTGGAAGTTTAGAAAAATTTAACTTAAGAAAGTTTTGAATTTAGGAAACTTTGAATTTGAAAAGATTCGAAATTTAGAAAGTTTAAGATTTAGAAAGTTTTAGAGTTTTAGAAAATCTTGAGATTAGGAAATGTTTGAATTTAGGAAAGGTTTGAAAAATTAAATTTGGAAAGTTGAGATTTGGAAAAGGGGTGGGATTAGGAAAGAGTTGAATTAGGGAAGATTTGGAAACTTAATGTTTAAGAAAATATTTGAAAGTTGAGTTTTAAAATTTAGGAAAGATTTTATGTTCAAGTTTTAGAAACTTAAGATTTAGGAAAGTGGAAGTTTAAGAAGGATATGAATTAGGAAAGATTTGGATTAGGAAGGGATTGGATTTGGTTTCTAAAAGAGAAAGTTTGATTTCGTTTCCAAAAACGGAGGATTGGATTCGGTTTCCTAAACGGGAAGATTTTATTTGGTTTCCTAAAGGGAAGATAGGACTTGGCAAGGATTTGGAAAGATAGATTCTAGAAACCCTAAATTTGAAAAATTATAGTTTTGACGTAGAAAACAGGTTTTGGAAATATGTATAGTTCGGATGTGAAAACAAGAGGTTTTGAAAACCTAGGTTTGGGGCAAAGTTTGAAAATCATGTTTTTAGAAAGAAAATTAGGGTTTCCTAATTGTGAGTTCTAGGGTTTGATTTGGGCTCTAAAGAGAAACGATTTTTTGGAAAGTGCATTTTTGAAAACGAAGGTTTTCTATAAGGGAATCCTAGGGAGGAGTTTTTGGAAAGTGAATCTGAAGATATAGTTTTTGGAAAAAGATTCTAAAGAGAAGGAGTTTTTAGAAAGTGTGCTTTTAGAAACGAAGATTTTAGAAGGAAAATTGTAGAGGAGAGTTTCTAGAAGGAAGATTTTGGAAAGAGAGTTTTTTAGAAAGATTTTTGGAAAGAGATTGTTGGAGAGAGTTTTTAGAAAAGTGAATTTAGGGAGTGTTTTTAGAAAGTGAATTTTGAGGAGAAAGAGTTGTTGGAAAGGAGTTGAAAAAGGAAGCTTTAAAAAATAGATTTTGGTGAGAGGTTTTGAAAACTAATTTGGAGATGAGAGTTTTAGGAAAATATGTTGAAAAAGAGATTTTTAGGAAGAGATTATGGAAAAGAGAGCTTTTTGGAAAATGTAAAAGATCTCACTTTTCTAAAGCGATTCTAACCATAAGAAAGCTAGAACCACTTTAGGAAGGCGGTTTTGAAAACAACAAGATTTGAAAATATGGACCATATTGGTCACTTTGAATGTAACACTTTCCTAAAGCAACCCTAGCCATGGAAAGGCTAGAATCACCCTAGGAATGTGATTTTGAAAACATGTTTTGAAAAAGGAGATTTTGATGCAATTTTGAAAACAAGTTTGAAAACGATTTTGAAAACAACTTTAAAAACGACTTTTGAAAGATGCAAGATCATGATATGCACAATGCAATTTTAGGGTTGTGAACATACAAGGTTAAGGCTTCACCACATAATCAAGGGAGCCGGACCCACGTGGTCTCTGGTTAGACTAGAAGAAAGCCCCCGACACAGTGATTCTCCAATAGCCCAATCCTACACATGGACCGGGAATCCCCTTGTTTCAAGCATGCAAAGAAAGGGAGGGAAAGAGATGGGGGATTAAAATAGAAAAAACCCAAGTGGGTTAGAAGAGAGAAGAGAGAGGGGGAAGTGTGAAAATTTAAATGGAGAACCTACCTTGTATCTTGTTTATTTTGCACGCCTTGCTTTCTTCGGTCTTCGTCTTGATCTTCGTCTTCAATCTTCAAGAGCCGCCTTCAATCTTCAAACTTCAGATTGCAACTCTTCAAGTCTTCGAAGGAGGATTGAAGGTTAGTGTATGAGTGTATGGGGGTGTGTATGAGTGTATAAAGTGCTAGGATTTAGTGTATGGTGGCTAGGGCTTGGAAAACCTAGGGAAGCTAGGGTTCAGGAGGTGCTCGAGCTCTGTATATCGAGTTATATGATTTTTTGTTTGAGTTTACGGATCCTTTTCACATTGGAAGAAGCTCTGTATTTATAGAGGTTAAACAACGCTGGCGCCAGTTGCAGTGGTGCCAGGCCAAATTTTACACTGACGCCACTAGGAGTGGCGCCAGGCCATTTTTTGGCTTGGTGCCACTAGTGATGCCAGCCATTTAGGAAATGTTTAAGGTCGGCAAGCAACGTATCTTTGACTAGATTTGGGTGCCTGTACTAGTGACTACCATGCAATTTTTAGCCTGGCTTCACTAGGAGTGACTTCGGAAAGTCCAGGAAGGATTTGAAGAAGCCAGGAATGACCTGGAAGGCCAGAAAAGAGCAGGAACACTTAAAATAGTGTTCCGGGGGTATTTGTCTTGAAAAATGAGTACGAGATGTGTCGGAAGGGTTGACTGGGCCTTTAGGGGCAAGACGATCAATCGGATCGGGAAGCTGCCGAGACGGAGTCGGACTATCGTGGAAGAAGACTCGAGATTTAGAAACATTATTCAGAATGTTCCCAAAGGTTGCCGGTTTGATACCCAGAGCCGGTGTGGTCGGAAAATATGACCGGCCCACCAGGGGCAAAACGGTCATTTTGTACCTAGTTGGCTGGAACGGACTCGAAACGATCCGAAATGATCCAGAAAGGTTGAGAACACTATAAAAAGTATTCTCGAGAAGTTGCCGGTTTGATACCCAGAGCCAGTGTGGTCGGAAAAGGGGACCGGCCTACCAGGGGCAAAACGGTCATTTTGCACTGGGTTGGCCGGAATTAACTCAGAATGATCCAGAAAGGTAGAGGAAGGTTGAGAATACTATAAGAAGTAATCTCAGAAGGTTACCGACTTGATATCTAGAGCCGGTGTGGTTCCCAAGGTGTTCAGATGGCTAGGGGCAAAATGGTCATCTTGACCGGAAAGTCTCGAAAAAGATCCAAGGGGCAGTTTGGTCATTTTTTTTCGAAGTGGGCTAACAGACACTGGTGTTGACCTGGGTTTTGAGTGTTTCTGCCACTCTGACGGTGGTTGTCGTGACATAGGGGTTTGTTGGCAATTCCCTATATCGACCTATTTGTGAGTATTTCCGCTACTCTAACGGTTGTGATATTTACGAGTATTTTCGCTACTCGGACCGTCTTGAGGAATAAACTATCTCGAGAGAGGGATTGGAAAGGGGTCTTACCGACTTCGAAAAGACATGCTTGGTTGGAACCGTCTCGAGGAATAAACTGTCTCGAGAGAGGGATTGGAAAGGGGACTTGCCGCCTTCGAAAAGACGTGCCTGAGTTGGAACCGTCTCGAGGAATAAACTATCTCGAGAGTGGGATTGGAAAGGCGTCTTATCATCTTCGAAAAGACGTGCCTGATTGGAACCGTCTTGAGGAATAAACTGTCTCGAGAGTGGGATTGGAAAGGGGACTTATTGTCTTCGAAAAGACGTGCCTGATTGGAACCGTCTCGAGGAATAAACTTTCAAGAAAGAGGGGTTGGAAAGGGGACTTATCGTCTCTGAAAAGACGTGCCTGATTAGAACCGTATCGAGGAATAAACTGTCTCGAGAGAGGGGTTGGAAAGGGGACTTACCGTCTCCGAAAAGACGTGCCTGATTGGAACCGTTTCGAGGAATAAACTGTCTCTAGAGAGGGATTGGAAAGGGAACTTATTGTCTCTGAAAGACGTGCCTGATTGGAATAGATTTATCGTCTCGAGGAATCAACTGTCTCGAGAGAGAGGTTGGAGTCAGAAAGGAAAGGACAATGCCCCTAAGGGCATTTTGTCTCTATTTGGGCCTGGTGGGCCCGTGAGGGGATGGACAAACGGGATTTAAACTTAGAAAATTGGTTTCGGCTGGAATATGCCCACAATGACTTGAACACAAGTCTGGACGGAGTGTAGACTGCCGAGCGGTCAAAAATGGGGTGCTTACAAACACTTTCCTAAATTTAAACTTTCCTAAAACGAAACTTTCCAAAAATGACACTTTTCTATTTTGAAACTTTCCGAAATCGAATCTTCCTAATTCAAACCCTTCCTAATTCTAATATTTCTTCGATCTTCCAAGTCCAACATTTGAGTCAAGTCTTTCTTAATCTCGTGTCCTTTCTAAGTCTTGTCTTCCTAGGTCTAGGGTCTCTCTTCTTCTATTTCAAATTCCAATCTTCTATTCTAAATTCAAATCAAATCCAAGTTCCAATTCAACTCCTTTTTCAAATCAAATCTTTTATCTTCTATTAGACTCTTGTTCGAACTATGATTGACCTGATTCCTCCAAAAGGATATGTAGGCAACCCTCCTGGGTGCGGTCACAACCTTTTTCAAATCTCCAATTCCTTAATCTATTTTTCTAATTCCAAGTTTCTATTTCCAGATCTCTATTTCCAATTTCCAAAACTTTCCAATTTCAATTCTATCTTTTCAAATCTTTATCTAAAAACAAATCAATTTCCAAATCTATTTTCCAACTCTCTTTTCTTACACTTGCATATCATGCATCATTCTTTTTAAATATTCTTTTTCTAAAGTGGATGGGATTGAACATTTGTTAGTTGAAGACTCTCCTAGGTGAATCTAGGGTAGATAGACATGTAAATACCTCAAGGGCGGGGTATGATGATGGCTTAGTGGGTCTTCTCTACACGTAACCAACCTCCGAACCTAGATCACTATTTTCGAAAGACCAAAATAGAGTTTATTTTCAAAAAGGGCTTAATTATTTTCTAAAGGTTGCCAAACAACCTATTTTCCTGAAAACCCTCTCTTGAGGAAGTATTTTCAAAATCGTTTTCAAAAACCCTAAGAGTAGTCTTCGAATTATGCTTAGTTTGTAGGTGACCTAACTCACCTTAATCAAGTTAGGTGGAGACTCCAAACATTTTCCAAAAGCCCTTTATTCAAGTATACTTTCAATTCAAATCTAGTCGCACTCATTCTTCTAGGAGGTTGAGTTCTAACGAGAGAGTACAGTGTTTTTCTCGCTTGTGTGTGTATTCTTTGAATGCAAAAAATCTGGGCACGACAGCTAGCGACTCCACTGGGGACACTTAGAGGGTTAGGCCATAGTCATGTCTCTTTACCCTTCACCCATATAGAGTCTTCAATTAACTTGTTCAATCCAATTCACTTTAAATTTTTAAAACCAAAATTTTAAAATTGTTTTAAAAAAAAAAACATGCATTTATTCATATTATCTTGTATTAAGTTTGCCATCCACATACTAACTCTGACATCTTTGTTTTGTAGGTGCATTTTTTATTTAAATTTTAACTGTCATGCATGAACGTGATGAACTGGATGAATGGGAGTTATTGGGCTCTTTCCTCCGCTTTCAAAAATCACACACACATTGCATATACACCTGCATTCTGCATACTTGCATTTTACCCTGATATGACCTTTCTAGTTAGAAAGGGGGAATGGTATATTAGTTATGGGCAAGATGATGTGTTAGTTTCTTCGCCTACGGCCTCTTGATGGTTCCCCCACTCGGATCACCAACCGATCATAGCACCACCTCGGGGAGTGGGCCTAGGTTTGAAGATCTGGGGACTGAACCTTTTTAGGATACATTAGTTAACCCTCAACCTCATGCTCATATAAATACCATGCATAGCCGAACCTCTGTCGGATTTAAGACAGGCGCACTGTTTTCCAAAACCATGGAGGAAAGGGTGAGTGCTCTTATTTTCATTTATATCTATCTATTCCTGTTGTTATAATGACTGTATTGTTACTGTTATAATGCTTGTCTAACTGCTCATACATGCATATGTACTTCAACTGTATTCTTTTTCATTATACTCTTTACATATCCTTGTTCATACATTCAATATCCCATGTCAAGACAAGAGTTCCAAGTAACTCAAGTCACTGCATTCTCATGCATATGATCAACCCATTAAGAGTGACACCAAGGTCACTCTCCCGTACGTTAAACCTACCCAAAACCCTAAGGGTTCCCATGTTAACCCTAAGGAATCATTGCATGCATTTTAAGTCATTCCATTAAGAGGGACCCCAATCCCTCTATGCTCACGGAGATAGGGTTGCCAAGAAGTCAAGGGCAAATCGATCAATAAGATCTCCTAGCGACCTCCTCGACATCGAATCCAACGAAGGCGAATCCGAAGACTCAAGAGTAGTTTAGGATTCTTTTTGTAAAATTAGATAGGTGAATGTCCAAAGAGACATGTTCCTCCTCCCCTCATCGAAATGTATTTTAATTCTTTTGTATCTTAAACCCAAAAGTTAAATGTACTTCTTTATTCCCTGTGAATAAATGGATGGATGAACGGATGAATAGATGAAGGTTCCCAATTGACGTTAAGGTATCTGCATATAGGGGTAAATCCCCTATCTCCAAAAGTGAGCAAATACATAATGTTTAGTTCTTCTCTCAAGTAGGGGCACCTCTGGGACATACATTGCATAAAAATTTTCAAATCAAGGCACTAACATCTCTTTTGTTTTTGTCTTCTATCCTCCCCCTACTCATCTCTGAGTTCCCAGAGAACCGAAGACAGAAGCAAGACAAGAAGGGAATTTTTCTAAACCATTCATTTATTGTTATCATACTGCTCACATGTTCAGTTTTATTATGTTCATGCATCTATATCCATTTAGAGACAATAGTTCCAAGAAACTCAAGTCATTTCATTCTCATGCATCTAATCAACCGTAAAGAGAAAGGAGCAATCCAATCTCATGTTAATCGAACCTACCAAAACTCCTACGGGTTCTTAAACCCTAAGGATTCATGGCATGCATAGAACCATATCTCGAGAGAGGCCCAAATCTCTTTCAGTCTATGGAGGCGGGATTGCCCAAATAAGGAAACATCAACCGGCCCACATCGAAGAGGTATTGTATTACATAATAGGGGCAAAACCCCACCTTCAAAATGGACTTGTCATCATGCCTAGATTCCCTCAAAGAAGTGACCTTCATAGGGTATGCATTGTATAGAACCTCCAACTCCACATGCTGACTGTATTCTGTTTTTCTTTTTCTTTTTGTAGGTTAGAGAGCACAATTGAATTCATGGAATCCCTCTAGCACCTCACCAGATTCAAACTCATAGGCAGATAAGCCTAGTTGTTAGAAGAGGCCGAACCTACATCAAGGAGCTAGAAGAACTAACCATCCATCTGCAAGACGTTACCTCCCCGCCATGCCGCGACAATCACCATCCATGCAAAAAAAGGCTTCATCGTTTGTAAAGTTCTGTCAGACATGTAGATTACTACCAAAGAATCTCCTAACTTCCGAATGCATGCCAAACACCGCAAGTGATCTTTCAATCCGCCCTCCATTTGGTGATACATCCAAAGAATGAAATGACGAAGAAGTTGACAATTTCAAAACCCTGTCAGGGGTTCTCACTAAGAGATCCACAAGAAAAGGGAGATTTTCACAAAATTCGTCTATTTTCTTTTCGTCTTTCTATTTCTCGCATATCTTCTTTAAATAAACATTACATGCCATGTAATCACGTTTTTAAATGAAAATATGTAGTTCCTAGTTTATCCCCTTTGTTTCATACTCTTGTGGACGATTGTCACATTTAGGGATTCTTTTTCATTTGGTAAATGACTCAACTTGAAGGATGGGATAGCATAGGCGACCCATTTAAAGGGAGTCAAAACCTTTGAGAGACAAAAAGAGAGTGAGAGATAGGAAGGAGATAGTCTCATCAAAAAGGTATAGAGTTCATTGAAAAGGCAACTCTTGCGTGATATCCTAGCTAAGCGATGGGCAGCCGAATCCTCGAAATGATGAGAAGCCATTGTTCTATTTATCCTAAATAAACACTACCCTTTGCTCAGTCCACTAGAGTCGTGGATAATTTTTTTCAGAAATCTCCAAACCAAGAACCATCCCCCACATTGGGGTAAGCACAGAATAATTGATTTGATAGAACATATAGGGGTTCACTGACAAAAACACATCATCACTAGGAATATTGTCTAAATTTTGTACTAAGACTTTATGGATTAAGCAATTTAATTTGAAATGATTAGAGGCCCTCAATTCTGCTACCATACACAAAAATATCCCCTTTGCTTAACCCACTCGTGCCTCGCAAAAAGCAAAAGATTTTTTGTTATCCCGATCTAAAACCATCCCCCCATACTAGGGCAAACAGGCAACAGAAGATGTGGCAGAAAATGTCATCGACCATCAAGCTAAAGTAACGTGAAGGCTCTATGGATCAAGTAATCTTGTTCAAAACGAAAAGAGGCCCTCATTTCATTTCCCATACAGTTAAAAGCAACCCTTGTCAAACATGTTGAGCTCGTTACCTTTTTTTTCTCAAAAAAACCCCAACCTAGGGATCACCACCCAAAATAGGTTAAATTGAAAGTAAACGATCTGAGAGAAAGAAGTTATAGAAATGTTCGTTTCGTCAAAAGCAACAAGGAAGGAAAGGAAAAAAGAAGCATATCAGAGGAAAGACCGAAAAAGAATCATGTTGTGCTATCTTTGAAAAGCATATAAAGTTGGAAGGAAAAAAAAAAAAGGGGGGGGGGCGGGGGGGGGGGGGGGGTAAGTGTCCGACTTAGAAGGTCAAAAGTTACAAGTAAGTTTAACTCCTTTTTGTAAAAGAGGAAATTCAAAGATGATCCTAGGTAACAAAGCCACCAAGTAGAAATAATAAGTTTGAGCCTTTACCCTTTCTTATAAAAACCCTAAAATTATGGCCTACATTACAACCTTACTAAAGTCTTATTCGATGGAAAAAAGGATTGCTTGATCTAGATGAGCCAGACATGTTACCGAAGTTCAAGGGGGAATTAGGGAACCAAACCCTACTAGAAGACAAACCAAGGATGGTGCGAATCTAAACCCTACTGGAAATAACATCAAATTTGAGCATGCGTATCCTTTTCATTTATAAACCCCTTAACCTAGCCTACGTTACGGTCCAAGTTAAAGTCCTCTCTGATCAAAGAAAATTGCTTAATCCAAATAAGCCTAACAATAACCAGACAAGTAGGATAAGAAAGGAGAACAGAGAAGGAATGCAGGGGAAATCTCATGCTCCAAAGTGTGCTCAGATGGTTTTGATTCAAACAACCCACTAAAAAGAAGATCTTTGACTCTAAATATCCCTTCGTTTCTTACAAACCCTAAACCCAGCCTACGTTACGGTCGTAAAAGAAGTCTTCTCTGATGGAGCGCCTAGCTATTTTTCGCTTTGCAAAGGGCATACAAGTTGTCGCTCAGGCCATGGTGGCATTTTGAAAATCTGAGAGAGAAAACCAAGTGAGATCAAAAAAATCCCATACAACAACCCTGTAGAAAATAAGGATAGGATAGCAAACCTAAAAGGTCAAGATCCTTGGAGAATGGTGCACATGCTATCACACCCTGATGAGAATGGGACAAAACTAAATAGGGTAGAATCCTAGAAAGGAAACAGAATCTTGAGAGTATGGGCCCTGGGGCAATCCTAGGACATTCTTTGTAAATGGTTTATATACGTGTAGTATAATGCATCCATGACATGTATAACCTATACATCCATTAAATTCCTATGTAATTTGTATCTATTTATGTATTCATCTAAGGCATGACATGCAGTCAATTCCATTTCTGTATGTTCATTCATAAAAAAAGTATAACATGCACTAAATTCCATTTCTGTATGAACCTGTGCCTTCATAAAATATATATATCAAAAAAGTAGGATATGCAAAATGAATTATACATCTAATTCCATGTGCATTCATAAAAATAAAAAAGTGGTATAACATGCATTCACCCCTTTACTTGTGCATCTTTAGAACTAGCATAAGTAAATCGGTTTTGTACAAAAACTAACTCTATATCTTTTCCTCTCTCTCAAATAAGAAATAGGGAACAAGATAAAATGCAAAAAGGATCTAAAGCCACCATTCAGACATCTACAACACCGTTACACACCTCAGAAAGCTCAGATTTCCATGACTGACAAGAAACAGAGAATGGGGCAATGACCCACCCTCGACCTCCCCAATCAAATGACTCTTGACTCGAGAAACCATGTATGCTGAAAAAGGAGAGTAACGAATAATGAAGCCTATCCCTGAAAATGAGCATCGACCCCCTGCTAGAGTCTAGAAAGGCTCACGAAGGTCTCTCCCACCACCATAGGAGCATGGGAGTGTCCCTCACGAATCTTGACAAGCAGCGCACATAACCGACAGTCGACCAAGTCATCCCTCCCGACGGAAACATCAACAAGTTCAGGAGAAGCAGAGCTATGGCCACCGTGGAGAAATGGACCAATCTTGAGAAGTATGTCAATCCCCTATTGTAAGCACCCCATTTTTGCCCGCTCGGCAATCTCTGAGCTGACCAAGCTCACTTTCACACATCACATGTATATTTAGACTCTAAGCCCACCTTTTTAACTTGAATTTAGTCCACCAGTCGCTTCTCGGGCCTGTAGGGCCCACTTGAAGCTAAATTACCATTTTGCCCCTGGTGGGCCGGTCTCCTTTTCCGACCATACCAGCTCTGGGTATCAAACCGGTAATCCTCTGAGATTACTTCTTATAGTATTCTCAACCTTCCTCTATCTTTCTGGATCATTTCGAGTCAGTTCCGGTAAACCCGGTACGAAATGATCGTTTTGCCCCTAGTGGGCCGGTCACCTCTTCTGACCACGCCGGCTCTGAAAATCAAACTGGCAACCTCTAGGAACATTCTAAATAATGTTTTTCGATCACAAGTCTTCTTCCAGGACAGTCCGAGTTTGTCCCGGCAGTTTCCCGGTCTGATTGACCGTTTTGCCCCTAAAGGCTCGGTCAACCTTTCCGACACATCTTATCCTCACTTTTCAAGTCAAAAACCTCCAGGACACTATTTTAAGTGTTCCTGCTCCTTTCCGGCCTTCCGGGTCATTCCCGGCTCCTTAAAATCATTCCCGGACTTTCCGGAATCACTCCTAGTGAAGCTAGGCCAAAGATTGCATGGTAGTCACTAGTATAGGCGCCCAAATCTAGTCAAAGATACGTTGCTTGCCGACTTATAAAGTTTCCTAACTGGATGGCGCCACTAGTAGTGGCCCCAAGTCAAGAATTAGCCTGGCGCCACTCCTAGTGGTGCCAAGAGCAATTTTGCCCTGCCGCCATTGCAACAGGCGCCAGGTTTGTCCAACTTCTATAAATACAAAGCCTCATTCAATGTGAAAAGAGTCTGCAAACTTAACCTAAAAATCATATATTTCGATATACAGAGCTCGAGCACCTCCAAAACCCTAGTTTCCTTAGGTTCTCCAAACCCTAGCCTCCTATACACTCATACACACCCCCATACACTCATACACTAGCCTTTAACCATCCTTTGAAGACTTGAGGAGCTGCAATCCAAAGCTTGAAGACAACTCTTGAAGGCTGAAGGTGAAGATCAAGACGAAGACCGAAGACCAAAGACAGCACGGCACGCAAAATAAACAATACATACGGTAGGCTCCTTATTTAAATTTCTCCACTTTCCCCCTCTCTCTTCACTCTCCTAACCCACTTGGGTTTTCTCTATTTTAATCCTCCATCTCTTTCCCCCCCTTTCTTTGCATGCTTGAAACAAGGGGATTCCCGGTCCATGTGTAGGATTGGGCTATTGGAGAGTCACTGTGTCGGGGGCTTTCTTCTAGCCTAACTAGAGACCACGTGGGTCCGGCCCCCTTGATTATGTGGTGAAGCCTTAGCCTTGTATGTTCATGACCCCAAATTTCATTGTGCATATCATAATCTTGCATCTTCCAAAATCCATTTTCAAAGTTGTTTTTCAAAACGTTTTCAAACTTGTTTTCAAAATTGCATCAAAATCTCTTTTTCAAAAACTTGTTTTCAAAACCACAATTTTAGGGTGATTCTAGCCTTTCCATGGCTAGGGTTGCTTTAGGAAAGTGTTACATTAAAAGTGACATTTTCGGTCCATATTTTCAAATCTTGTTGTTTTCAAAGCCGCTTTCCTAAAGTGGTTCTAGCCCTCTTATGGCTAGAATCGCTTTAGGAAAGTGAGATGTTTTCATACTTTCCAAAAAGCTCTCTTTTCAAAAATCTCTTTTTCAACATACTTTCCTAAAACTCCCCTCTTCAAAATTGTTTTCAAAGACTCCCTTCCAAAATCTATTTTTCAAAACTCTCTTTTTCAACTCCTCTCCAAAATTGTTTCCTCAAAATTTACTTTCTAAAAACACTTCCTAAATTCACCTTCCTAGAAACTCTCTCCAAAAACCTTTCTAAAAAACTCACTTTCCAAAATCTTCCTTCTAGAAATTTCTTCTCTAAGATTTTCCTTCTAAAATCTACGTTTCTAAAAACACACTTTCCAAAACTCCTTCTCTTTAAAATCTTTTTCCAAAAACTCTATCTTCAAATTCACTTTCCAAAAATTCCTCCCTAGGATTCCCCTTCTAGAAAACCTTCGTTTCCAAAAATGCATTTTCCAAAAACTCTTTCCTTAGAGCCCAAGTCAAGCCCTAAAACCCACAATTAGGAAACTCTAATTTTCTTTCCAAAAACATGGTTTTCAAACCTTGCCCCAAACCTAGGTTTCCAAAATCTCTCGTTTTCTACATCCAAACTATACATATTTCCAAAACCTCTTTTCTACGTTAAAATTCCACACTTTCAAAACTTGGGTTTCTAGAATCTCCCTTTCCAAATCCTTGTCAAATCAAATCTTCCCTTTAAGAAACTAAATCCAATCTCCCCGTTTAGGAAACTAAATCCAATCTTCCCATTTTGGAAACAAATCCCAAACCTTTCCTAATTCCACTTCTTCCTAATTTCCTACCTTCCTAAACCATAAGTTTCCTAAACATAAACTCTAAATCTTTCTTTAAATTTCAAAATCCAACTCTTTCCTAATTCAAATCCTTCCTAAACTTCCACTTTCCTAAACCTTAAGTTTCCAAAACTTGAACATAAAAATCTTTCCTAAATTTTAAAACACAACTTTCAAATCTTTCCTAATTCAACCATTTCCTAATTCTACCATCTTTTCAAATCTTAACGTTTCAAACCTAAGTATTCAAACCCAAACCTTTGCTAATTTCAAGATTTTCTAAAATTCAAAATCTAAAACTTTCTAAATCTTAAACTTTCTAAATTTCAAATCTTTCCAAATTCAAAACTTTCTAAATTTAAAACTTTCTTAAGTTAAATCTTTCTAAACCTAAATCTTTCCAAATTCTAAAATTTTCAAAACTTCAAAATCTTTTCAAATCTAAAACTTTTCTAAACTCAAAACTTTCTTAATTTAAGACTTTCTCAAGTTGAAACTTTCTTAATTCAAACATTTCCTAAATTCAAAACTTTCCTATTTCGAAACCTTTCTTAAAACGAAACTTTCCAATTTTCAAAACTTTCCTATTTCAAAACATTCCAATTTTTTAAGCTTTCCTAAGTTGAAACTTTGTTAAGTTCCAAACTTTCCTAATTCAAAACTTTCCTAATTTGAAACTTTCCAAAAATGAAACTTTCCTAATTCGAAACTTTCCTAAATCGAACCTTTCCTAATTCGAACATCTCCTAAAATCTAACCTTTCCAAATCTTCCAAGCCAAGTCAAATCTTTCCTAACTCTCTTCTCTTTCCTAAGTCTAGATTTTCTTAAACCTTCTTTTTTTCAAAACAAGTCCAAATCTATCTTTTCAAATCAAAGTCCAATCTTTTCCAAAATCTCAATTTCCAATCTCCTCTTCTAATCTCAAATCCAATCCAATTTTCAATTCAATCTCTTTCTTCGAATCAACTCTTCTATTTTCAATCGGACTCCCGTCCGAACTACGACTGACCTGATTTCCCCAAAGGGATACGTAGGCAACCTTCATAGGTGCGGTCACAATACTTTTCAAACTTTCAATTCTACCCTCATGGGTACGGTTTCCATAATCTTTTTCAAATCTCAAATCCCACAATTCCTTTCAAATTTCAAAATCCTCAACATTTTCCAAATCTCAAATTGTAATCTATTTTCAAAATTCCAATTTCAAAATTTTTATTTTCAAATTTCTACTTTCAATTTTCAAACTTTCCAATTTCAATTTTCAAATCAAGTCAGTCTCTTTCTAAATCTATTTTTCAATTCTCTTTCCTTACACATGCATACCATGCATCATGTTAGTTTTCAAGCATTGTTTTTCAAAGTAGATAGGATTGAACTATAGTTAGTCGAGGACTCTCATAGGTGAATCTAGAGTAGATTGATATGTAGGTACCGAAAGGGTGGGGTAGGGTGATAGCTTAGTGCGTCTTCCCTACACGTAACTAACCTCTGAACCTAGATCACTAATTTCAAAGACCAAAATGAGTTTTTTTTCAAAAAGGGCTAAATATTTTCCAAAGGTTGCCAAACAACCTGTTTTCCTAAAAAACCCTCTCTTGAGGATGTTTTCCAAAATCGTTTTTCAAAAACCCTAAGTGTAGTTTTTAGATTGTTCTTAGTTTTTAGGTGACCTAACTCACCTTAATCAAGTTAGGTGGCGACTCCGAATCTTTTCTAAAAGCCCTTTATTCAAGCCAAATTTTCAATTCAAACCTAGTCGCACTCATTCTTCTAGGAGGGTGAGTTCTAACGAGAGAGTACAACATTTTTCCCGCTTGGGTGAGTATTCCTTGAGTGCAAAAAATCTGGACGCGACAGCTGGCGACTCCGCTGGGGACACTTAGAGGGTTAGGCCGTAGTCATGTCTCTTTACCCTTCACCCATGTAGAGTCTTCAATTAACTTGGTTCAATCCTATTCACTTTAAGTTTTCAAAACCAAATTTTCAAAATTGTTTTCCAAAAACATGGATTTACTCATATTATCTTGTATTATGTTTGTCATCCACATACTAACACTTGCATCTTTGTTTTGTAGGTACACATTTTCTTTAAATTTTATTAACTGCTTTGCATGAATGTGATGTACAGGATGAATGGGAGTTGTTGGGCCCTTTCCTCCACTTTTAAAAAATCACACACACTGCATGTGCACTTGCATTCTGCATACTTGCATACCCTGATATGTCCTTTCTAGTTAGAAAGGGGGAACGGTATATTGGTTGTGGGCAAGATGCTGTGTCAGTTTCTTCGCCTACGGCCTCTTGATGGTTCCCCCGCTCGGATCACCAACCGATCATGGCACACCTCGGGGAGTGGGCCTAGGTTTGAAGATTTGGGGACCGAGCCTTTTTAGGATGCATTAGTCAACCCTCAACCTCATACTCATATAGACACCATGCATAGCTGAACCTCTGCCGGATTTAGGACACGAGCACCGTTTTCAAAATCCCAAAGGAAAGGGCGATTGCTCTTACTTTCATTGATACCTGCTGTTATAATGCTTGTATTTATACTGTTATAATGCATGTCTAACTGTTCATGCATGCATGATTATTTCAATTGTACCTTCTCTCTTTATACTTTTTGCATATTCATGTTCATGCATTCAATATCCCATGTCAAGACAAGAGTTCCAAGTAACTCAAGTCACTGCATTCTCATGCGTATGATCAACCCATTGAGAGTGACACCAACGTTACTCTCCCTTGCATTGAACCTACCCAAACCCTAGGGTTCCTGCGTAACCCTAAGGACTCATTGCATGCATCTCGATTCATTCCATAAGAGGGGCCCCAATCCCTCTATGCTCACGGAGATAGGATTGCCAAGAAGACAAGGGGCAATCAATCAACAAGGTCTCTCAGCGACCTCCTCGACATCAAATCCAAGGAAGGCGAATCCGAAGACTCAAGAGTAGTTTAGGGTTTCCCTTTGTAAAAATAGATAGGTGGAAGTCCAAAGGAAAATGTTCCCCCTCCCCCTATTAAAATGTATTTCAATTCTTTTGTATCTCAAACCTAAAATTTAATGTACTTCTTTATTTTTATGAATGAATGCATGGATGATTGAAGGTTCCCACCTGATGGTAAAGTGTCTGCATACAGGGGCAAATCCCCTATCTCCAAAAGTGAGCCAATACATCATGGCTACTTTCCCTCCTTAAGAGGGACACCCTAGGACATGCATTGTATAAAGCTTTTTAAAAAACAAAAACTGACTTGGGACTTGTGTTTTTGTCTTTTTCTTTCTTCCTCTTCTATTTCTATTTACAGAAGTCATCTTGCACTAAGTCAACATTGCTCCCAAGAAAGGGCAACATCCACCTAGGGATCCCATTATTACCCGACTAAGAGCATCACTGATGGCCGCTACCCCTGAAGAATCCTCTCAAGTCTCTCGAGAGGAGGTCAACAAAATGAGGACTAAGATGGATGAGATGCTCAAACTCATGCAAACTATGGTCATGAAGGATGCTACTACAGTCCCGTCATCATCTATAGCTTCATCTAAGGACCTTGAACCCGCCAATCCAAGGGTCATGCTTCAGTCCGACAAAGCAGGGAGGACTAAGGAAGATGCCAAAGGGATCAACACTGAAGAACAGGACATTATGTTGCTTTCACATGCCGTACAGAAGACTCCCCTAGATCCTCTTAGTTTGAAAATCCAAGGTCTAGAGGATTCACTACGAAGTCTCCATGGCCATGACAGTTATGGGTCTACTTCCTACGATGAGCTCTGCTTCTTTCCAAATCACCCGAGACCCGCTAAGTTCAAAATGCCCGACTTCCAGAGGTATGACGGCACTGGTGACCCTATCGCTCATCTTCGCCTGTATGCGGGGCACTGAGTGGTTATGGCAACGATCCGAAGCTCCTCATGCAACGGTTCCAACATAGTCTCATTGGGTCTGCTTTGCAGTGGTTTGCCCGTCTAGACCTAGGGAGGATTACCACCTGGATTGAGCTGGTCAATGTATTTAAAGCCCAATATCGCCACAACATAGACCTCACTGCTGACCGTTGGTCCTTGATGGCAATAAGTAAGGGAGAGAAAGAAAGTTTCAAAAGCTATGCCCTTAGATGGAGAGAAGCAGCAACACAAGTCAATCCCCCTTTAGAAGATAAGGAATATGTTCAACTGTTCATACACACCTTCTCGGGCATATATTACGAAAAGCTTTGCATGTGTGTTGGGAGAAACTTTTCTGAGCTTATCATGCAAGGGGAGATGATAGAAAATGGCCTAAAAACTAGAAGGATCATTGACCCCTATGCTAAACAAGTTTCGGCAAGCTTAGCAAGGAAGGCGCCCACAGCATCAGAAATGGGTCGAAAGGAGGGAGAAGTGTCTGCCATCTTGCTCGGTCAACAACCGCAATGTCACCCCCAACACCAATCCCAAACCCCCGTGGCTACTAAAGCACCTACTTCTGGGCCCATCACAGCCCAACAACATATTAACCCCAATAAGAAGGCCCACCGACGTCGTGCCTTTTCCCCTCTAACTTGCACCCAAACAAAGGCTTATCATGACCTCTTACAGGCCAACCTTTTGACCCCCATACCTGCTCCACCGTTGCCAAATCCTTTACCCCTTACTTTTGACCCGACCCTTGTTTGTGAGTACCATTCTGGAAGACAGGGGCATGACACTGAGCATTGTCTCTTCCTGAAGCACAAGATACAAGATTTGATCGACGCTTGTTGAGCCCAGATTTTTCGCGCCCGAGGAATACTCACCCAAGCGGGAAAAATGCTGTACTCTCTCGTTAGAACTCACCCTCCTAAAAGAATGAGTGCGACTAGGTTTGAATTGAAAACAGGTTTGAATAAAGGGCTTTTGAAAAAGATTCGGAGTCGCCACCTAACTTGATTAAGGTGAGTTAGGCCACCTAAAAACTAAGCATAATCCGAAGACTACACTTAGGGTTTTTGAAAAACGATTTGAAAATATCTCCTCGAGAGAGGGTTTTTAAGAAAACAGGTTGTTTAATAACTTTTGGAAAACATTTAGCCCTTTTTAGAAAAATAACTCCTTTTTGGTTTTTGAAATCAGTGATCTAGGTTCGGGGGTTGGTTACGAGTAGGGAAGACGCACTAAGCCATCACCCTACCCCGCCCTTTCGGTACCTACATGTCAATCTACCCTAGGTTCACCTATGAGAGTCTTCAATTAACTATAGTTCAACCCTATTTACTTTTAGAAAAAACAATGTTTGAAAAATATGATGCATGATATGCAAGCAATAGAAAAGAATTGAAAAATAGATTTAAAAAGAGATTGCTTTGATTTGAAAATAGATTTCAAAAGATGGAATTGAAATTGGAAATTTTGAAAGTTTGGAAATAGAAATTTGAAAATAGAAATTTTGAAATTGGAATTTTGAAAATAGATTGGGATTTGAGATTTGGAAAGAATTTTGAAACCGCACCCACGAGGGTGGAATTGAAAGTTTGAAAAATATTGTGACCGCACCTATGAAGGTTGCCTACGTATCCCTTTGGGGGAATCAGGTCAGTCGTAGTTCGGACAAGAGTCCGATTGAAAATAGAAGAGTGGATTGAAGAAGGAACTTGAATTGGACATTGAATGTGATTTGAAATTAGAAAAGGAGATTTGAAATTGGAATTGAGAGGATTGGACTTGCTTTGGAAAGATTGATTTTGGAAAGACTTGGTTTTAGAAAGAAGGAGGTTTAGGAAACCTAGACTTGAGATTAAGAAGGATTGGATTGGCATGTTGGATTTGGAAGCTTTGGAAGGATTTGGAAACTTGAAATTTAGGAAAGATTTGGATTAGAAAAGTTTCGAATTAGGAAAATGTTATCTTTGGAAAGTTTCATTTTTGGAAAGTTTTAGGTTTAGGAGAGTTTCAACTTAGGAAAGTTTTGAATTAGGAAAGGTTTGGGTTTAAGAAAGTTTCAACTTAGGAAAGTTTCGAATTTAGAAATGTTTGAAAAGAGAAGTTTTGATTTTGGAAAGTTTTGAAAACAAGGAAGTTTTGAAAATAAGAAAGTTTCGTTTTGGGAAAGGTTTGAAAAAGGAAAGTTTTTAGTTTAGGAAATGTTTAAATTAAGAAAATTTTGAGTTTAGAAAAGTCTTAGATTTGAAAAGATTTTGAAGTTTTGGAAAGTTTAGAATTTAGAAAGATTTGGGTTTAGAAAGATTTAACTTAAGAAAGTTTTGAATTTGGAAAGATTAGAATTTTAGAAAGATTTGAAATTTGGAAAGTTTAGGATTTAGAAAGTTTTAGAGTTTAGAAAGATTTAAGATTTTAGAAAATTTTAGAGTTTTTAGAAAATCTTGAAAATTAAGAAAGGTTTGAATTTAGGAAAGGTTTAAAAAGCTTGAATTTAGAAAGTTAAGATTTGGAAAAGGGGTTGAATTAGGAAAGGGTTGAATTAGGAAAGATTTGAAAGTTGAGTTTTAAAATTTAGGAAAGATTTTTATGTTCAAGTTTTGGGAACTTAAGGTTTAGGAAAGTGGAAGTTTAGGAAAAATTTAGATTTTGAAATTTAAGGAAAGATTTAAAGTTTAGGTTTAGGGAACTTATGGTTTAGGAAGGAATTGAATTAAGAAAGGTTTGGATTAGGAAGGGATTGGATTTGGTTTCTAAAAAGAGAAGGTTTGATTTTGTTTCAAAAAACGAAGGATAAGATCTAGTTTCCTAAACGGGGAGATTTGATTTGGTTTCCTAAAGGGAAGATAGGATTTGGCAAGGGTTTGGAAAGGGAGATTCTAGAAACCCTAGATTTGAAAAACCATAGTTTTGACGTAGAAAATAGGTTTTGGAAACATGTATAGTTTGGATGTAGAAAACAAAAGATTTTGGAAACCTAGGTTTAGGGCAAAGTTCGAAAATCATGTTTTTGGAAAGAAAACTAGGGTTTCCTAATTGTGGGCTCTAAGGCTTGACTTGGGCTCTAAGAAAAGAGTTTTTTTTTTTTGGAAAGTGCGTTTTTGGAAACGAAAGTTTTCTAGAAGGGAATCCTAGGAAGGAGTTTTTGGAAAGTGAATTTGAAGAGGGATTTTTTGGAAAAAAGATTTTAAAGAGAAGGAGTTTTGGAAAATGTGTTTTTAGAAACGTGTTTTTTGGAAGGAAAATCCTAAAGAGGAAATTTCTAGAAGGAAGATTTTGGAAAAGAGAGTTTTTGGAAAGATTTTTAGGGAGCGTTTTTAGAAAGTGAATTTTTAGGAGAGAGAGTTTTGGAAAGGAGTTGAAAAAGGGAGTTTTAAAAAATAGATTTTGGAAGGGAGTTTTTGAAAACAATTTTTGAAGAAGAGAGTTTTAGGAAAGTATGTTGGAAAAGAGATTTTTAGGAGGAAGGAATTTTTGAAAAGAGAGTTTTTTGGAAAGTATGAAAACATCTCACTTTCCTAAAGCGATTCTAGCCATAAGAGGGCTAGGACCACTTTAAGAAAGTGGTTTTGAAAACAAAGTTTGAAAATATAGGCCAAAAGGCCACTTTTAATATAACACTTTCCTAAAGCAACCCTAGCCATGGAAAGGCTAGAATTACCCTAGAATTGTGGTTTTGAAAACAAGTTTTTGAAAAAGAGATTTTGATGCAATTTTGAAAACAAGTTTGAAAATGATTTTTGAAAACAACGTTTTGAAAACAGATTTTGGAAGATGCAAGACTATGATATGCACAATGCAATTTGGGGTCGTGAACATACAAGGTTAAGGCTTCACCACATAATCAAGGGGGCCGGACCCACGTGGTCTTTGGTTAGACTATAAGAAAGCCCCCGACACGGTGACTCTCCAATAGTCCAATCCTACACATGGACCGGGAATCCCCTTGTTTCAAGCATGCAAAGAAAGGGGGGAAAGAGATGCGGAATTAAAATAGAGAAAACCCAAGTGGGTTGGAGAGAGAAGAGAGAGGGGGGAAGTGCGGAAATTTAAATAGGGAGCCTACCTTGTTTCTTGTTTATTTTGCACGCCGTGCAGTCTTCGGTCTTCGGTATTCGGTCTTTGTCTTGATCTTCACCTTCAGTCTTCAAGGGTTGTCTTCAAGCTTTGGATGGCAGCTCTTCAAGTCTTCCAAGGATGGTTGAAGGTTACGGTATGAGTGTATGGGGTGTATATGAGTGTATAGGAGGCTAGGGTTTGTGTAGGGTGGCTAGGGTTTGGAAAACCTAGGGAGGCTAGGGTTTTGGAGGTGCTCGAGCTCTGTATATCGAAGTATAGGGTTTTTAGGTTAAGTTTTCAGACCTCTTTTACGTTGATCAAGGCTCTGTATTTATAGAAGTTGGACAAGCCTGGCGCCTGTTGCAGTGGCGCCAGGGCAAATTTTACACTGGCGCCACTAGTAGTGGTGCCAGGCCATTTTTTGGCTTGGCGCCACTGCTAGTGGCGCCAGCCATTTAGGAAACAATTAAGGTCGGCAAGCAACGTATCTTTGACTAGATTTGGGCGCCTGTACTAATGACTACCATGTAAACTTTAGTCAGGCTTCACTAGGAGTGACTCCGGAAAGTCCGGGAATGATTTGAAGGAGCCGGGAGTGACCTGGAAAGCCGGAAAGGAGCAGGAACACTTGAAATAGTGTCCTGGAGGTATTTGACTTGAAAAGTGAGGATAAGATGTGTCGGAAAGGTTGATCGGGCCTTTAGGGGCAAAACGGTCAATCGGACTAGGAAACTGCCAGGGCGAACCCGGATTGTCCCGGAAAAAGACTTGGGATCTGGAAACATTATTTAGAATGTTCCCAGAGGTTGCCGGTTTGATTCCCAGGGCCGGCGTGGTCGGAAATGGAGACCGACCCATCAGGGGCAAAACGGTCATTTTGTACCGGGTTTGCCAGAACTGACTCGGAATGGTCCGGAAAGGTAAAGGAAGGTCGAGAACACTATAAAAAGTATTCTCGGGACATTACTAGTTTGATACCCAGAGCCGGTGTTGTCGAAGAAGGAGACCGGCCCCCTAGGGGCAAAACGGTCATTTTGCACCGGGTTGGCCGGAACTAACACGGAATGGTCCGGAAAGGTAAAGGAAGGTCGAGAACACTATAAAAAGTATTCTCGGGACATTACCGGTTTGATACCTAGAGCCGGTGTGGTTCCCGGGGCATTCGGATGCCTAGGGGCAAAATAGTCATCTTGACCGGAAAAGGTCTAAAGGGTAATTTGGTCATTTTTCACCGGAGTGAGCTAACAGACACGGGTGTTGACCTAGGTTTTCAGTGTTTCCATCACTCTAACGGTGTGAGTATTTCCGCTACTCGAACGGGTTGATGATTTATGAGTATTTCCGCTACTCGGACGGGATTGAGTATTTCCGCTACTCTAACGGTTGAGTATTTCCGCTACTCTAACGACTCTGTGAGTATTTCCGCTACTCGGACGGGTCTGTGAGTATTTCCGCTACTCTAACGGTTCTGTGAGTATTTCCGCTACTCTAACGGCTCTGTGAGTATTTCCGCTACTCTAACGGTTCTGTGAGTATTTCCACTACTCCAACGGTTTTGTGAGTAGTTTTGCTACTCGAACCGTCTCGAGGAATAAATTGTCTCGAGAGAGGGATTGGAAAGGGGTCTTACTGTCTTCGAAGAGACGTGCCCGGATTGGAACCGTCTCGAGGAATAAACTGTCTCGATAGAGGGACTGGAAAGGGGTCTTACTGTCTCCGAAAAGACGTGCCTGGGTTTTGAGTGTTTCTGCCACTCTAACGGTGTGAGTATTTCCGCTGCTCTAACGGTTTGGTGACTGTTTCAGCCACCCTAACAGTTTTGTGAGTGTTTCCGCCACCCTAACGGTTTTGTGAGTAGTTTTGCTACTCGGACCGTCTCGAGGAATAAACTGTCTCGAGAGAGGGATTGGAATTGGAATAAGAAAGGACAATGCCCCTAAGGGCATTTTGATCATTTTGCCTCTATTTGGGCCTGACAGGCCCGCGAAGCGATGGAAAGACGAAATTTGGAACTAGAGAATTGGATTTGATAGGAATATGCCCAAAATGACTTGAAAACAAGTCTGGACGGAGTGTAGACTGCCGAGCGGTCAAAAATGGGGTGCTTACAACGCTGGAATCATCATCACCTAGGGGAGGAACCACGCAATGAAGCATAGAAGAAATTGGTGTGATTCTAGGACCTCTCTGAAGGGCTTTTTCCAAAGTGCAATAAAAAGGGAAGTTTTCATAAAATTTGTCCGTTTTCTTTTCATCTCTCTATTTCTCGCATATCTTCTTTAAATAAACATTGCATGCCATGTAATCATATTTCTAAATGAAAAGGTGTAGTTTCTAGTTCTTTCCCTTTATCTCATACTCTTGTGGACGATTATTACTTTTAGGGATTCTTCCCCATTTTGGTAAATGACTCAATTTAAAGGATGGGATAGCATGGGCAACCCATTTAAAAATGGGTGAAAACCTTTGAGAGACTAAGAGAGAGAGTGAGAGATAGGAGGAAGGCAATCTCAACAAAGAAGTGCGAATTCTATTGAAAAGGCGACACTTGCATGATATCCTGGCTAGGCGATGGGTAGCCGAGTCCCCAAAATGATGAGAAGCTATTGTTCTATTCATCCTAAATAAACACTAACCCTTGCTCAGCCCATTAGAGCCGTAACTGATTTTTATTCAGATGTCCCCAAACCAATAACCATCCCCCACACCAGGGTAAGCACAGAGTAGTTGATTCGATAGAATATGTAGGGATTCACTGGCCGAAACACATCATCCCTAGAAATATTGTCTAAATTTTGTACAAAGGCTTTATGGACTAAGCAATTCAATTTGAAATGATTAGAGGCCCTCAATTCTATTACCATACACAAAAATATTCCCTTTGCTTAAACCACTAGTGCCTCCCAGAAGCGGAAGTTTTCTTTTTGTCAACCCTGATTCGAAACCATCCCCCCCACACTGGGGCAGTCAGGCAGCAGAAGATCTGGCAGAGAACGTCATCGAACATCAAGCTAAAGTAACGTGAAGGCTCTATGGATCAAGCAGTCTTATTCAAAATGAAGAGAGGCCATCATTTCATTTCCCATACAGTCAAAAGAAACCCCTTGCCAAACTTGTTGAGCCATCCATCCTTTTCCCGAAAAAAAACCCCAACCTAGGGATCACCACCCACATTGGGTAGATTGAACCGCCAAGGAAAAGGTCTAAAGAAAAAGGATCGAAGAATTAGTCGTTCCATAAAAGAAAAGAAATGACAAGGTAAAGAAAGGGAGTTGCCAAGGGGCAAGAGGCCAAAAAAAAAAAAAACAAGAACCAAAACAAAAAAAAATCTATCTAAAGAAAGGCCTGAAGAAAACCATGACTGAGTTATCTTCAAAAGCATAATAAGAAGATCAAATGAGAAGGGAGTCATGTTTCCCTCAAAAAGCACATGGAAAGGGTGAAAGAAAAAAGTCGTTTTCACCGTGAGAAGTATATGGTCAAAAGCAAGAAGGAAATCTAAAGGTGATCCTAGGTTACAAAGAAGCCCAGTAGAAGAAATAGGTTTGAGCCTTTATCCTTTCTTGTTAAATCCTAACCTATGGCCTGCATTGCAACCCTACTAAAGTCCACTCTGATTGAGAAAGATTGCTTGATCTAAATGAGCCAAACGTGTTGCTGAAGCTAGAGGAGGATATTAGGGGATGAAGCTGCGCTGGAAGACTGACTGAGGATGGTGTGGATCTAAACCCTACTAGAAACAACATCGAGTTTGAGCCTGCACATCCTTTTCATTCATAAACCCCTTAACCTAGCCCATGTTACGGTCCGAATTAAAGTCCTCTCTGATCAGAGAAAATTGCTTAGTCCAAATAAGCCTGAACAATACCAAGATAAGTAGCGTGAGAAAGGAGAATTGGAAGGAAATGCAAGGGGCAATCTCATGCTCCAAAATGTGCTCAGATGGTTTCGGTTTAATCAACCCACTAAAAGAAGACCTTTGAGCCTGAATATCCCTTTATTTCTTACAACCTATAAACTCAGCCTACATTACGGTCGTAAAAGAAGTCTTCTTAGATTGAGGGCTTAGCTATTTATCACTCTGCAAAGGGCATGCGAGTTGTCGCTCGAGCCATGGTGGCATTTTGGAGATCTAAGAGAGAAAACCAAGTGAGATCAGAAAAACCCCAAACAACAACCTTATAGAAAGTAGGGATAAGATAGCAAACCAAAAGGTCAAGATCCCTGGAGAATGGTGCAAATGCTATCACAACCTGATATGAATGAGACAAAACTAAATGGGGCAGAATCCTAAAAAGGAACAGAATCCTGAGAGTATGGGCCCAAGGGGCAATCCTGGGGCTTTCTTTGTAAATAGTTTATACACATGTAATACTGATACATCCATGACATGTATAACCTGTACATCCATTTGGATTCTTGTGTAGTGTGTATCTATCCATGCATTCAATTGCACTCTTATATGAACCTGTTCATTGGTAAGGAAGTAGGTCGTGCATTTAATTCAATTTTTGCATAAATCCGTGCATTTATTACAAAAAAAAAAAAAAAAAGAGGGGACATTGCATTTAATTCCATTCCTATATGTGCATGCATTCAATTCCACTTCTACGTGAACTTGTGCAGTTATAAAAAGTAGGAAACGCATTCAATTATATTCTTATCTAAACTATGCGCATTCATAAAAATAGATCATGCATCTAATCCCGTGTGCAGTCATGAAAAATATATATATACGACATGCGTTCACATGGCATTTTTAAATTATTTTTGTACAAAACTCACCCTATGTCTTTCTCTCTCTCCCAAATAGGAAATAAAGAACAAGGTAAAGTACAAACTGGAGCTACAAAGCCATCCTACGATCAAGTAACCTTAGACATCTTCAATATTGGCATACACCTCAGCAAGTTCAGACTTCCCTAGCCGACAAAAAGCAAGGAATGGGGCAATGGCCCACCCTCGACCTCCCTAACCAACCTTGGACTTCCCCAGTGGAGCAGCATTTCGCCAGACGGAGTGCCGGTTCAAGAGGTATCAGCATTCAGCCTTGGACTTCCCCAGTGAAGCAGCGTTTCGCCAGACGGAGTGCCGGTTCCAGAGGTATCAGCATTCAGCCTTGGACTTCCCCAGTGGAGCAGCATTTCGCCAGATGGAGTGCCGGTTCAAGAGGTATTAGCATTCAACCTTGGACACCCCAGTGGAGCAGCGTTTCGCCAGACGGAGTGCCGGTTCAAGAGGTATCAGCAGTCAACCTTGGATGTCCTCAGAGGAGTAGCGTTTCGCCAGAAGGAGTGCCGGTTAAAGAAGTATCAAAAATTAGTCTTGGACTTCCCTAGAGGAGTAGTGTTTCGCCAGATGGAGTGCTAGTTCAAGATGCGTCAATTCCCCCCAGAGGAGCATTGTTCTGCCAGATGGAGCGCCAGTTTAAGGAGCATTAATTCCCCAGAAGAGTGTCATTTTTACCAGATAAAATACCAAGCATCGACTAGCTACTCGAGGTAACAGTTCTTTGAATTCCTATTATTTTCAAGTCCCTCCGATCGCCTCGCAGTCAACATGGGGCCCTTACTTTATCGTTTTCTGTCTCTGACATGCAAAGACAGAAAAAGAGGGGCAGCTGTAAGCACCCCATTTTTGCCCGCTCGGTAATCTCCGAGCTGACCAAGCTCACTTTCACACATCACATGCATATTTAGACTCTAAGCCCGCCTTTTTAACTTGAATTTAGTCCACCAGTCGCTTCTCGGGCCTGTAGGGCCCACTTGAAGTTAAATTACCGTTTTGCCCCAGGTGGGCCAGTCTCCTTTTCCGACCACACTGGCTTAGGGTATCAAACCGGTAATCCTCTGAGATTACTTCTTATAGTATTCTCAACCTTCCTCTATCTTTCCGGATCATTCCGAGCCAATTCTGGCAAACCTGGTACGAAACGATCGTTTTGCCCCTAGTGGGCCGGTCACCTCTTCTGACCACGCCGGCTCTGGAAATCAAACTGGAAACCTCTAGGAACATTCTGAATAATGTTTTCAGATCACAAGTCTTCTTCCAGGACAGTCTGAGTTTGTCCCGGTAGTTTCCCGGTCCGATTGACCGTTTTGCCCCTAAAGGCTCGGTCAACCTTTCCGACACATCTTATCCTCACTTTTTAAGTCAAATACCTCCAAGACACTATTTTAAGTGTTTGTGCTCCTTTCCGGCCTTCCGGGTCATTTCCGGCTCCTTAAAATCATTCCCGGACTTTCTAGAGTCACTCCTAGTGAAGCCAGGCCAAAGATTGCATGGTAGTCACTAGTACAGGCGTCCAAATCTAGTCAAAGATACGTTGCTTGCCGAATTATAAAGTTTCCTAACTGGCTGGCGCCACTAGTAGGGGCGGCAAGTCAAGAATTAGCCTAGTTCCACTCCTAGTGGTGCCAAGAGCAATTTTGTCCTAGCGCCACTGCAACAGGCGCCAGGTTTGTCCAACCTCTATAAATACAAAGCCTCATTCAACGTGAAAAAGGTCTGCAAACTTAACCTAAAAATCATATATTTCGATATACAGAGCTCGAGCACCTCCAAAACCCTAGTTTCCTTAGGTTCTCCAAACCCTAGCCTCCTATACACTCATACACACCCCCATACACTCATACACTAACCTTCAACCATCCTTTGAAGACTTGAGGAGCTGCAATCCAAAGCTTGAAGACAACTCTTGAAGGCTGAAGGTGAAGATTAAGACGAAGACCGAAGACCGAAGATAGCACGGCGCGCAAAATAAACAATACATACGGTAGGCTCCCTATTTAAATTTCCCCACTTCCCCCCTCTCTCTTCTCTCTCCTAACCCACTTGGGTTTTCTCTATTTTAATCCCCCATCTCTTTCCCCCCCTTTCTTTGCATGCTTGAAATAAGGGGATTCCCGGTCAATGTGTAGGATTGGGCAATTGGAGAGTCACCGTGTCGGTGGCTTTCTTCTAGCCTAACCAGAGACCACGTGGGTCCAGCCCCTTTGATTATGTGGTGAAGCCTTAGCCTTGTATGTTCATGACCCCAAATTGCATTGTGCATATCATAATCTTGCATCTTCCAAAATCCGTTTTCAAAGTTGTTTTTCAAAACGTTTTCAAACTTGTTTTCAAAATTATATCAAAATCTCTTTTTCAAAAACTTGTTTTCAAAACCACAATTCTAGGGTGATTCTAGCCTTTCCATGGCTAGGGTTGCTTTAGGAAAGTGTTACATTAAAAGTGACCTTTTCGGTCCATATTTTCAAATCTTGCTGTTTTCAAAGCCGTTTTCCTAAAGTGGTTCTAGCCCTCTTATGGCTAGAATCGCTTTAGGAAAGTGAGATGTTTTCATACTTTCCAAAAAGCTCTCTTTTCAAAAATATCTTCCTAAAAATCTCTTTTTCAACATACTTTCCTAAAACTCCCCTCTTCAAAATTGTTTTCAAAGACTCCCTTCCAAAATCTATTTTTCAAAACTCTCTTTTTCAACTCCTCTCCAAAATCGTTTTCTCAAAATTCACTTTCTAAAAACACTTCCTAAATTCACCTTCCTAGAAACTCTCTCCAAAAACCTTTCCAAAAAACTCACTTTCCAAAATCTTCCTTCTAGAAATTTCTTTTCTAGGATTTTCCTTCTAAAATCTATGTTTCTAAACACACACTTTCCAAAACTCCTTCTCTTTAAAATCTTTTTTCAAAAACTCTATCTTCAAATTCACTTTCCAAAAATTCCTCCCTAGGATTCCCCTTCTAGAAAACCTTCGTTTCCAAAAATGCATTTTCTAAAAACTTTTTTGTTAGAGCCCAAGTCAAGCCCTAAAACCCACAATTAGGAAACCCTAATTTTCTTTCCAAAAACATGGTTTTCAAACCTTGCCCCAAACCTAGGTTTCCAAAATCTCTCGTTTTCTACATCCAAACTATACATATTTCCAAAACTTCTTTTCTACGTTAAAATTTCACACTTTCAAAACTAGGGTTTCTAGAATCTCCCTTTCCAAATCCTTGTCAAATCAAATCTTCCCTTTAAGAAACTAAATCCAATCTCTCAGTTTAGGAAACTAAATCCAATCCTCCGTTTTTGCAAACAAATCCCAAACCTTTCCTAATTCCACTTCTTCCTAATTTCCTACCTTCCTAAACCATAAGTTTCCTAAACCTAAACTCTAAATCTTTCTTGAAATTTCAAAATCCAACTATTTCCTAATTCAAATCCTTCCTAAACTTCCACTTTCCTAAACCTTAAGTTTCCAAAACTTGAACATAAAAATCTTTCCTAAATTTTAAAACTCAACTTTCAAATCTTTCCTAATTCAACCCTTTCCTAATTCTACCATCTTTTCAAATCTTAACTTTTCAAACCTAAGTTTTCAAACCCAAACCTTTCCTAATTTCAAGATTTTCTAAAATTCAAAATCTAAAACTTTCTACATTTCAAATCTTTCCAAATTCAAAACTTTCTAAATTTAAAACTTTATTAAGTTAAATCTTTCTAAACCTAAATCTTTCCAAATTCTAAAATTTCCAAAACTTCAAAATCTTTTTAAATCTAAAACTTTTCTAAACTCAAAACTTTCTTAATTTAAGACTTTCTTAAGTTGAAACTTTCTTAATTCAAACATTTCCTAAATTCAAAACTTTCTTATTTTGAAACCTTTCTTAAAACGAAACTTTCCAATTTTCAAAACTTTCCTATTTCAAAACATTCTAATTTTCTAAGTTTTCCTAAGTTGAAACTTTCTTAAGTTCCGAACTTTCCTAATTCAAAACTTTCCTAATTTGAAACTTTCCAAAAATAAAACTTTCCTAATTCAAAACTTTCCTAAATCGGACCTTTCCTAATTCGAACATCTCCTAAAATCTAACATTTCCAAATCTTCCAAGCCAAGTCAAATCTTTCCTAACTCTCTTCTCTTTCCTAAGTCTAGATTTTCTTAAACCTTCTCTTTTTCAAAACAAGTCCAAATCTATCTTTGCAAATCAAAGTCCAATCTTTTCCAAAATCTCAATTTCCAATCTCCTCTTCTAATCTCAAATCCAATCCAATTTTCAATTCAATCTCTTTCTTCAAATCAACTCTTCTATTTTCAATCGGACTTCGGTCCGAACTACGACTGACCTGATTCTCCCAAAGGGATACGTAGGTAACCTTCATAGGTGCAGTCACAATACTTTTCAAAATTTCAATTCCACCCTCATGGGTGCAGTTTCCATAATCTTTTTCAAATCTCAAATCCCACAATTCCTTTCAAATTTCAAAATCCTCAACATTTTCCAAATCTCAAATTCTAATCTATTTTCAAAATTTCAATTTCAAAATTTTTATTTTCAAATTTCTACTTTCAATTTTCAAACTTTCCAATTTCAATTTTCAAATCAAGTCAATCTCTTTCTAAAGCTATTTTTCAATTCTCTTTCCTTTCACTTGCATACCATGCATCGTGTTAGTTTTCAAGCATTGTTTTTCAAAGTAGATAGGATTGAACTATAGTTAGTCGAGGACTCTCATAGGTGAATCTAGAGTAGATTGATATGTAGGTACTGAAAGGGCGGGGTAGGGTGATAGCTTAGTGTGTCTTCCCTATACGTAACCAACCTCCGAACCTAGATCACTGATTTCAAAGACCAAAATGAGTTATTTTTCAAAAAGGGCTAAATATTTTTCAAAGGTTACCAAACAACCTGTTTTCCTAAAAAACCCTCTCTTGAGGATGTTTTCCAAAATCGTTTTTCAAAAACCCTAAGTGTAGTTTTTGGATTATTCTTAGTTTTTAGGTGACCTAACTCACCTTAATCAAGTTAGGTGGCAACTCCGAATCTTTTCTAAAAGCCCTTTATTCAAGCCAATTTTTCAATTCAAACCTAGTCGCACTCATTCTTCTAGGAGGGTGAGTTCTAACGAGAGAGTACAACATTTTTCCCACTTGGGTGAGTATTCCTCGAGTGTGAAAAATCTGGGCGCGACACCTATCCGTCGCAAATTCAAAATGAGAGAAACAAGAACTTCACTGGGACATAAGGAAATTGGGGCAGCAGATCAGAAGAAAATGTTGCACAACGAAGCCTAAGCTAAGAAGAGACAATCGTGACGCAGCCATTAGGAAAAGTAGGTCCCATAATGTCTGCTAAACCATCCCGAAGACCTAGGAGGAAGCCATACTCATTGGGAGTAGGGGGCAAGCTCACATTCCCTAAGAAAGACGGGTCAAGTGGCCAAAACGGAACCACTGCCAGAAAACAAGCTGCGCCAATAGGAGAGAAGCCATGCAACCAAAGAATCAGTGAAAAATGTCTTGCTCATCTGGAGGATACCCATCATACCAAACCTGTAGTTAACTCAAAATAGCGTCGGCCATCCTAAAAGTCAAAAGTAGGAAATCTCGGCGTCAATCTCATTCTCGAGGGCTGGCTCAACTGGAGCGAATGGGTCGACTGGAGGCCTACTCCCGCTTCCCTTCTGGATAGAAAATGCCATGCTAGTTGATTTGTGACTGCCCCCAGATCGACTAGAGTTACCAATAGAATCTGTCAGAGCCGCCTTCCCAAAGCGGCGTCTCCTCTCAGAACCATTATCACCCGCATCTGCCATCTTGAAAAGGTAAGTCAAGGTAAGAGGTGCTAATATACCGTACATGCTGATAAATAATAACAAAATAAAGTAAAATAAAATAAACAACAAACAATAAAAAATAATAAAAAGATTTCAAATGATAAGTCAAAACAAATTTCCTACACCTTTTGATTTTCCAACTTCAAATCAAATCTCAAGGGTTTTTTGTCATTTTCCTTCAAAAAGATTTTATTTCTAAACCTTTTCCAACTCTTTCCCTAATTTCTAAAAATTTCGACAGAGTTTCGTTTAAAATGGTCCCTACAAGACCCATGACATCAACACAAAACACAAACCGTGCACATCATAACGTTACCATCACATGACATCAGCACCTGTGCACATTTTTAAATTTTCAAAATTTTTAAAACACATGTTTTATTTTTCCAATAAATCAATGGTTTTAAAAAATGTCCTAAAATTCCTTAAAATCATTTCAAATGTTTTCTAAAAATTCCCCAATTTTTACAAATTTCAAACTCTAAAAATTTCATCAATTTCTGAAGTTTTCTTAATTTTCCTGATTTCTAAGTATTTTTCTATTTTTTTAAAAATTCAAAAATTCACCAAGTTTTTGAAAAATCACAAAACTTCACATGGTGGTTAAACACATTTTTCTAAGGCACACCGTATAAAAATCTAGCCAACAAAAAAAAAAAAAAAACTTAATGCTCAAGCTTGTAGGAACAAACCCCCAATTCCTACAGAAAATCCTCTTCATATAATCACGCAAAATCACTCAAATTCAATCAAACAAACATCAAAATGCAAAAATAACATCACCATAATGTTCAAAATATATCAAAACAATAATTCTACTATTCACACAACTCAAATGGAATTCTAAACATCAAAATCAATAGAAAATTGAAAACTCACTTTTTGTAGTTCTCCGGCAAGATCTTCTCTTCCGGCGACTTTTCCGGCGACGTGGTCTCCTTCCGGCAATCACATGTGGTCTCCAAGAGGTGCTTCTTCAATGTCCAAGTTGGCTACCTAGCAATGTCTCTCGATTTTGTAAAAAACTTTCAAAACCACAGCAACGTCGAACCAGAAATGTTTTGGCTTTATTTTCAAGCCCAGCACCACTAGCAGAGGCACCAACCCTTTTCTTTCAAAGGCACCACTCCTAGTGGTGCTCGTTGCCAATTCTGGGCAACTTTGCCCTTTTTCCTGCCAAAACTCCTTTTCGAAGGCCTTTTGGGCCCAATATCTATTTTCAAACCCCCGTTATTGACAAATTTCCAAAGTCCGTCCCTCCGACTACCTCACGATAAACATGGGACTCTTACTTTATCATTTTCTGTCTTCGACAAGCAAAGACAGAACAAGAGGGGCAGCTGTAAGCACCCCATTTTTGACCGCTCGGCAGTCTACGGTCCGTCCAGACTTGTACTCAAGTCAATATGAACGTATTCCAATCGAAATCAACTCTCTAAGTCTAATCACGTCTATCTATCGCTTCATGGGCCCTCCAGGCCCAAATAGAGGCAAAATGACCAAAATGCCCTTAGGGGCATTGCTTGGTCCAATTCAAAATTAGGCACGTCTTTCCAAAGACGGTAAGTCACCTTTTCAATTTCAATAGGCATGTCTTTCCGAAGACGGTAAGTCCCCTTTCCAACCCCTTTTTCAATTCCAATTCTAATCCCTCTCTTGAGAAAGTCAATTCCTCAAGACGGTAAGTCTATCCAATTCAGCACGTTTTTCGAATAAAGTTTTGTCAGAATGGTAAGTCCCTTTAAACCTGTAGACCGGGACGAGACCCCAAGTCCCCTAGATGGTAGAACGGTCCACCTTTGGCGCCTACTAGCCCGCTAATGCAGAAATGTCTGTTTCGACACGCCTTTCGAGAAAGTTAACTTCTCAGGCAATAAGTCCCTTTAACAGCTTCCCGAGATCAGGCAGTCACGGGAATGATCGCGAACCGTCAGAGTAGCGGAAGTACTCGTAAGCATCGCAACCGTTAGAGTAGCGGAAATACTCGCAAGCAGGTCGATATAAGGAATTGCCAACAAACCCATGTATCATGAGACCGCAGTCAGAGTGGTGGAAACACTCAAAACCCAAGTCAACACTAGTGCCTACTAGCCCACTTCGGTGAAAAATGACCAAGCTGCCCCTAGGGCCATTTTTTGGCACGTTTCTCGAGAAAATACCTGAGTCCTCAAAATGGTAAGTCCATCCTTTCAAGATTGTCTTAAAAGCAATCCGGCATGATTAGGTGCCTTCTAGTCAGTTTCGGCCCAATTCTGAGGCTTTCCAATCAAGATGACCATTTTGCCCCTAGGCATCCGAACGCCTTGGGGACAACACCGACTCTGGTTATCAAATTGGTAACCTCTTGAGAATGTTTTTTTATAGTATTCTGGACCTTCCTTTATCTTTTTGGATCATTTCGAATCAGTTGCGATAAACCCGGTACAAAATGACCATTTTGCCCGTGGTGGGCCGGTCGCCTTTTCCGACCACACCAACTCTGGGTAGCAAGCCGGTAGACTTTGGGAACATTCTAAATAATGTTTCTAAATCTCGAGTCTTCTTCTAAGACATTCTGAGTCTGTCCCAGCAGCTTTCCCATCTAGTTGATCGTTTTGCCCCTAATGGCTCGGTCAACCCTTTCGACAAATCTTGTCATCCTTTTCCAAGTCCATTACCTTTGGGACACTGTTCTAAGTGTTCCTGTCCCTTTTCGGCCTTCCGGGCCATTCTCGGTCCCTTAAGTCCTTCCCAAACCTTTTGGAGCCATTCCTAGTCAAGCTAAGCTAAAAATTGCATGGTAGTCACTAGTACAAGCGCCCAAATCTTCTCAAGATACATTGCTTGCCGACTTAATGAACTTTCCTAAGTTGCTGGCACCACTACTAGTGGCGTCAAGCCAAAAAATGGCCTAGCGACACTCCTAGTGGCGCCAAGAGGAAATTTGTCTTGACTCCACTGCAATAGGCGCCAGGTGATTTTGTTCTCTATAAATACAGAGCCTCATCCAATGTAAAAGAGGTCCGTAAACTCAGTCTAAAAACCCTACTTTTCGATATACAGAGCTCGTAGCCTCTCTAAACCCTAGTTTCCTTAGGTTTTCCAAACCCTAGCCTCCTATACACTGACATACACTTCTATACACTCATACACTAACCTCCAAAGCCTCCTTTGAAGACTTGAAGTGCTGCAATCTGAAGCTTTGAATATTGAAGACAAACTCTTGAAGATTGAAGTGAAAACCAAAGCAAGACAAGCAAAGCAAAGCGCGCAAAGCTAAGCAAAATAAAGAAGACACAAGATAGGCTTTCTTTTTAAGTTTACACATCTTCCCCCTCTCTTCTCTCTCCTAACCCACTTGGGTTTTCTTCTATTTTAATCCCCCATCTTCTTCCCCCCCCCCCTCCCTCTTCTTATATGCTTGAAACAAGGGACTTCCCGGTCCATGTGTAGGATTAGGCTATTGGAGAGTCACCATGTCGGGGGCTTTCTTTTAGTCTAATCAGAGACCACGTGGGTTCGGCTCCCTTGATTATGTGGTGAAGCCTTAACCTTGTATGTTCATGTCCCCAATTTGCATTGTGCAGATCATGATCTTGCATTCTTCGAAAATTCATTTTCAAACTCGTTTTCAAAAGCTTGCATTAGCATCGTTTTCAAACTTGCATCAAAATCTTCTTTTTCAAAACTTGTTTTCAAAATCACAATCCGAAGGTGATTCTAGCCTTTTCATGGTTAGGGTTGCTTTAGGAAATTGTTACATTTAAAGTGACCAATATGATCCATATTTTCAAAATGTTGTTGTTTTCAAAACCACTATCTTAAAGTGGTTCTAACCTTCTTAAGGTTAGAATCGCTTTAGGAAAGTGAGATATTTTATATACTTTCTAAAAACTCCTTTTTCAAATCTCTCCTTCTAAAAACCTCTCTTTCAACATACTTTCTAAAAACTATCTCCAATCTCCTTTTTCAAATTCCTTTCCAAAATTGTTTTTAAAAACTCCATCCAAAAATTTATTTTTCAAAACTCCTTTTTAACTCCTTTCCAAAACACTCTCATCAAAATTCCTTTTCTAAAAACACTCCCTAGGTGTCCTTCTTTGAAAATTCTCTCCCTAAATCTCTTTTCTAAAAACTTTTTCCTAAAAGCTTCTTCCAAAGTCTTCTTTCTAAAACTCCTCTCAAATTCACCCTCTAAAAGCTCCTTCCAAAAACTCTCTCTTTTCAAAATTCACCTTTTAGAAACCCCTCTCTAGGATTTCCTTGTAAAAATCTCTCTTTCTAAAAACTCACTTTCCAAAAACTCTTTTCTTAGAGCCCAAGTTAAACCTTAGAAACCACGCTTAGAAAACCCCAATTTTCCTCCCCAAAAACATAGTTTTCAATTCCTCATTTTGGACTCAAAACCTAAGTTTCCAAAATCTTTTGTTTTCTACATCAAAATTATATGTATTTCCCAAAACCTCTTTTTTACGTCAAAACTATAGTCTTCCCAAAACTAGAATTTTCCAAAACTCCTTCTTTCCAAATTCATGCCAAATCCAATCTTCCCATTAGGAAACTAGATCCCATCCACCGTTTTTGGAAACAAAATCACACCATCTCTTTTTAGAAACAAAATCCAATCCTTTTTTTTAGGAAATAGGAAACTCAATTCTTCCTAATCTAAATCTTTCCTAATTCAACTCTTTCCTAATTTCCTACCTTCCTAAACCATAAGCTTCCTAAAACTTTCAAATCTCTCCTTAAATGTTAAGCTTTTAAACATTTCTTAATTCCATTCCTTTCCAAATCTTAACTTTCCAAATCTTAGTTTTCAAACCCTTCTTAAACTCAAAACCTTTCCTAATTTCAAGAATTTCTAAAACTCAAAATTTGAATCTTTCTAAAATTCTAAACTTCCTTAAACTTCAAATCTTTCCAAATCTAAAGCTTCCTAAAACTCAAAACTTTCTTACTTTCAAAACTTCCCAATTTCAAAAGATTCTAAATTCAGAAATTTCCTAATTCGAAAACTTTCCTAAAATGAACCTTTCTTAATTTCAAAACCTTTCCTAATTTCAAAACTTTCCTAATTCGAAAACTTTCCTAAAATGAAACTTTCCTAAAATAACACTTTCCTAAATTGAAACTTTCCTAAAACGGAACTTTCCAAAAATGACACATTCCTATTTTGAAACTGTCCTAAATTGCATCTTTCCTAGTTCGAACCCTTCCTAAATCCAATCTTTCTTCGATCTTCCAAGTCCAACATTCGAGTCAAGTCTTTCTTAATCTTGAGTCCTTTCTAAGTCCTATCTTCCTAGGTCTAGGGTCTCTCTTCTTCCATTTCAAATTCCAATCTTCTATTCTAAATTCAAATCAAATCCAAGTTCCAATTCAACTCCTTTTTCAAATCAAATCTTTTATCTTCTATCAGACTCTTGTCCGAACTACGACTGACCTGATTCCTCCAAAAGGATACGTAGGCAACCCTCCTGGGTGCGGTCATAACCTTGTTCAAATCTCCAATTCCTTAATCTATTTTTCTAATTCCAAGTTTCTATTTCCAAATCTCTATTTTCAATTTCCAAAACTTTCCAATTTCAATTCTATCTTTTCAAATCTGTTTCTAAAAACAAATCAATTTCTTTTCAAATCTATTTCCAACTCTCTTTTCTTACACTTGCATATCATGCATCATTCTTTTTAAATATTCTTTTTCTAAAGTGGATAGGATTGAACATTTATTAGTTGAAGACTCTCCTAGGTGAATCTAGGGTAGATAGACATGTAGGTACGTCAAGGGCGGGGTAGGGTGATGGCCTAGTGCGTTTTTCCTACATGTAACCAACCTCCGAACCTAGATCACTGTTTTCGAAAGACCAAAATGGAGTCTATTTTCAAAAAGGGCTTAATTATTTTATAAAGGTTGCCAAACAACCTATTTTCCTAAAAATCCTCTCTTGAGGAAGTATTTTCAAAATCATTTTCAAAAACCCTAAGAGTAGTCTTCAGATTATGCTTAGTTTGTAGGTGACCTAACTCACCTTAATCAAGTTAGGTGGCGACTCCAAATGTTTTCCAGAAGCCTTTTATTCAAGTATATTTTCAATTCAAACCTAGTCGCACTCATTCTTCTAGGAGGGTGAGTTCTAACGAGAGAGTATAGTGTTTTTCCCGCTTGTGTGTGTATTCCTCGAATGCGAAAAATCTGGGCATGACAATTATCACCCCATCTAAAAAAAAAATGTTTGAGCCTGCATACCCCTTCCTTCCTCACCCTTAACCTAGCCTACATTACAGTCCAAAGTAAAACCTTATCGGATCAAGGATGGAAACTACCTGCTCCTTTGCTAAAAGGCTACTTCGGTTGTCACCAAGAGAGTTTACTAGTTCAAATATAAAGTCCCTGAGAGAAAGTCGAGTGAATGACAGATCCTCAGATAAGGGAGAGGAGAGTCGGATCAGAAAATGAAAACCCTAAAAATGGGGCAACTAATATCTCATCCTGGCAAGAAAAGGACATAACAAGAGAAGGGAATCTTCAAGGGAGGAGCAAAAGGCTGAAATGACCGTTCCCGGTGAACACCCAGAAAACTAGAACCAACCCCTAGGCCTGTCTTCATAAAGTTATATATGCCTATATGCTTTGCTTGAACGTGTGTAGCGATACACTCACCTTTTTCATATCTACTTAAAGCTTGCACATACCCACCATTTCTTATGCGTATCATGATTTCTGTACTCCTGTATTTACATTCATATTCATTATATTTCCACATGCATACATGCAAAATGAGACTGAAAGGAAAAACTAATCATCATCTCATGTAAAGAAGCAAAAAGATAATAGTAATAATGTAGATGTAACTAGCAATAATCATCATCCATGAGGTCCAACATACAGCCTCAAAACATAAGCAATACAGTCAGTCTAACTAAATTACAACTGTGTCCGTAGGTGGAAAGAAGTGCCTTAAGGAGCAGGGTCGTCGTCCAAGTCAAAATTGCCCAGGTCCGGCACATATGGGGAAGGCTGGGTAGAGGAGACTCCTGCGTCATAAGGACCCTGACCAAGGAAAAAGATAAAAGGAAAGAGAAGCTAACATTAGAACACAGGGGATGCATAAAAAACATAAAAATGATGAATCATAAATAGCATACCCAGCGGGCCTCCATAAGAGATATGCAAGCAGTCAGGGCCTCCACCACAGCACGATACTAATCATGCGCCTGGCAAGCTGCTAGGTACTCTTCCTCGAAAACAAAGCCTTGAGCTCGGCGCCATAGCTCCACCACCTCATGACCGGCCACCTGCCCTCCAACCACTAGGTCCAGTGTAAGCACCCCATTTTTGACTGCACGGCAGTCTGCGGTCCGTTCAGACTTGTACTTAAGTCAATATGTACATATTCCAATCGAAATCAACTCTCTAAATCTGATCTCATCTATCCATCCCTTCACAGGCCCAAATAGAGGTAAAATGACCAAAATGCCCTTAGGGGCATTACCCTTTCCAATTCCAAATTAGGAACGTCTTTCTGAAAGCGGTAAGTCCCCTTTCCATATTCCCACATGTACGTCTTTCCGAAGGCGGTAAGTCCCCTTTCCATATTCAATCAGGCGCGTCTTTCCGAAGATAATAAGACCCCTTTCCAATTCCAATAGGCACGTGTTTCTGAAGATGGTAAGTCCACTTTAAACCTATCGACTGGGATGAGACCCTAAGTCCCCTCGATGGCAAAACGGTCCACTTATGGCGCCTGCTAGCCCGCTATCGCGCCCAGATTTTTCGCACTCGAGGAATACTCACACAAGCGGGAAAAACGCTGTATTCTCTCGTTAGAACTCACCCTCCTAGAAGAATGAGTGCGACTAGGTTTGAGTTGAAAATAGATTTGAATAAAGGGCTTTTGGAAGAGATTTGGAGTCGCTACCTAACTTGATTAAGGTGAGTTAGGTCACCTAAAAACTAAGAATAATCTGAAGACTACACTTAGGGCTTTTGGAAAACGATTTGAAAATATCTCCTCAAGAGAGGGTTTTTAAGAAAACAAGTTGTTTGGCAACCTTTGGAAAACATTTAGCCTTTTTTTTGAAAAATAACTCCTTTTGGTCTTTCGAAAACAGTGATCTAGGTTCAGAGATTGGTTACGTGTAGGAAAGACACACTAAGCTATCACCCTACCCCGCCCTTTTGGTACCTACATGTCAATCTACCCTAGATTCACCTATAAGAGTTTTTAACTAACTAATGACCAATCCTATTCACTTTGAAATACAATGTTTGAAAAGAAACTAACATGATGCATGGTATGCAAGTGTAATAGAAGAGAATTGAAAAATAAATTTGGAAATAGATTTGATTTGAAATTGATTTGATTTTAGAAGAGATTTGGAAAGATAGAATTGAAATTGGAAAGTTTGAAAAATTAGAAATAGAGATTTGAAAATAGAAATCTGAAATTGGAAGTTTGAAAATAGATTGGAGATTTGAAAAGATTGTGGAATTTGAAATTTGAAAAATGTGGAATTTGAAATTTGAAAGAAGTTGTGGAATTTAAAATTTGAAAGAAATTGTGACCGCACCTATGAAGGTTGCCTATGCATCCTTTTGGAGAAATCAGGTCAGTCGTAGTTCGGACAAGAGTCCGATTGAAAATAGAAGGTTGGATTGGAAGAAAGAGATTGAATTGGAAATTGAATTGGAAGATTAAGAGATTGAACTTTGAATAGAGGATTGAAAATTGGAATTTGAAATTTTGGAATTGAAAAGATTGAATTTTGATTTGAAAAGATAGAACTTGGAAGAGAGATTTAGACTTACTTTGGAAAGATGGAGGTTTTGGAAACCTAGACTTAGGAAAGAGAAGAGACTTAGGAAAGATTCGACTTAACTTAGAAGGTTTAGGAGATTAGGAAAGATTGGATTTAGGAAATGTTTGAATTAGGAAAAGGTCCGATTTAGGAAAGTTTCATTTTTGGCAAGTTTTATTTTTGGAAAGTTTTCGAATTAGGAAAGTTTTCAAATTAAGAAAGTTCCCAAATTAGGAAAGTTTTGAAATAGGGAAGTTTTGAAAATTGGAATGTTTAGAAAACAAGGAAGCTTTGAAAATAGGAAAGTTTTGAAATTGGAGAGTTTCGTTTTAACAAAGGTTTTGAAATAGGAAAGTATTGAGTTTAGAAATGTTTTGAATTAGGAAAGTTTAATTTAAGAAAGGTTTAGAATTTAGAAAGTTTCAAGTATAGAAAGTTTTGAATTTTGGAATGTTCTGAAATTTAGAAAGTTTAGGATTTAGAAAGTTTTAGAATTTGAATTTTAGAAAATCTTGAGATTAGAAAAGGTTGAGTTTATGAAAAGTTTGAAAACTTAGGTTTGAAAAGTTAAGATTTGAAAAGAGGGTAGAATTAGGAAAGGGTTGAATTAGGAAATATTTGAAAGTTGAGTTTTAAAATTTAGGAAAGATTTTCATGTTCAAGTTTTGGAAACTTTAAGATTTAGGAAATGAGAAGATTAGGAAGGATGTGAATTAGGAAAGATTTGGATTAGGAAGGGATTGGATTTTGTTTCTAAAAGAGAAGGTTTGATTTTGTTTCCAAAAACGAAGGATTGGATTTGGTTTCCTAAACGGGAATATTTTATTTGGTTTCCTAAAAGGAAGGTAGGATTTGGCAAGGATTTGGAAAGGGAGATTCTAGAATCCCTAGATTTGGAAAACTATAATTTCGACGTAGAAAATAGGTTTTGGAAACGCGTATAGTTTGGAGGTGAAAACAAGAGGTTTTGGAAACCTAGGTTTGGGGCAAAGTTTGAAAATCATGTTTTTGGAAAGAAAATTAGAGTTTCCTAATTGTGAGTTCTAGGGCTTGACTTGGGCTCTAAAGAGAGAGGATTTTTAGAAAGTGCATTTTTGGAAACGAAGGTTTTCTAGAAGGGAACCCTAGGGAGGAGTTTCTAGAGGGAAGAGTTTTTTGGAAAGTAAATTCGAAGAGAGAGTTTTTGGAAAGAGATTTTTAAAGAGGAGTTTTTGGAAAGTGTGTTTTTGGAAACGAAGATTTTAGAAGGAAAATAATAGAGGAGAGTTTCTAGAAGGAAGGTTTTGGAAAGAGAGTTTTTTAGAAAGATTTTTGGAAGGAGATTGTTGGAGAGAGTTTTTAGGAAAGTGAATTTTGAGGAGGAAGGGTTTTTGGAAAGGAGTTGAAAAAGGAAGCTTTGAAAAATAGATTTTGGAGGGAGTTTTTGAAAATAACTTTGAAGAGGAGAGTTTTAGGAAAGTATGTTGAAAGAGATTTTTAGGAAAAAATTTTTTTGAAAATAGAGTTTTTAGGAAGTGTAAAAACATCTCACTTTCCTAAAGCAATTCTAACCATAGGAGGGCTAGAACCACTTTAGGAAAGCGGTTTTGAAAACAATAAGAGTTGAAAATATGGACCATATTGGTCACTTTGAATGTAACACTTTCCTAAAGCAACCCTAGCCATGGAAAGGCTAGAATCACCCTAGGATTGTGATTTTGAAAACATGTTTTGAAAAAGGAGATTTTGATGCAATTTTGAAAACAAGTTTGAAAACGATTTTGAAAACAACTTCGAAAACAACTTTTGGAAGATGAAAGACCATGATATGCACAATGCAATTTTGGGGTCGTGAACATACAAGGCTAAGGCTTCACCACATAATCAAGGGGGCCGAACCCACGTGGTCTCTAGTTAGACTAGAAGAAAGCTCCCGACACGGTGACTCTCCAATAGCCCAATCCTACAGATGGACCGGGAATCCCCTTGTTTCAAGCATGCAAAGAAAGGGGGGAAAGAGATAGGGGATTAAAATAGAGAAAACCCAAGTGGGTTAGGAGAGAGAAGAGAGAGGGGGGAAGTGCGGAAATTTAAATGGAGAACCTACCTTGTATCTTGTTTATTTTGCACGCCTTGCTTGTCTTCAATCTTCGGTTTTCGTCTTCAATCTTCAAGAGTTGTCTTCAAGCTTTAGATTGCAGCTCTTCAAGTCTTCAAAGGAAGGTTGAAGGCTAGTGTATGAGTGTATTGGGGTGTATAGGAGTGTATATGAGGCTAGGGTTTGTGTAGGGTGGCTAGGGTTTGGAAAACCTAAGAAGGCTAGGGTTTAGGGAGTGTTCAAGCTCTATATCTCGAATTATATGATTTTTAGACTGAGTTGACGGATCCTTTTCACGTTGGAGGAGGCTCTGTATTTATAGAGGTTGGACAACATTGGCGCCTGTTACAGTGGCGCCAGGCCAGAATTTACACTAGCGCCACTAGGAGTGGTGCCAGGCCAATTGCATAAGTTGGCTTGGCGCCACTACTAGTGGTGCCAGCCATTTAGGAAATATTTAAGGTCGGCAAGCAACGTATCTTTGACTAGATTTGGGCGCCTGTACTAGTGACTACCATGCAATTTTTAACCTGGCTTCACTAGGAGTGACTTTGGAAAGTCCGGGAATGATTTGAAGGAGCCGGGAATGACCCGGAAGGTCGAAAAAGAGAAGGAACACTTAAAATAGTGTCCTGGAGGTATTTGACTTGAGAAATGAGGATAAGATGAGTCGGAAAGGTTGACCGGGCCTTTAAGGGCAAAACGGTCAATCGGACCAGGAAACTGCTGGGACAGACTCGGACTATCCCGGAAGAAGACTTGGGATCTGAAAACATTATTCAGAATGTTCCCAGAGGTTGCTGGTTTGATTCCCAGAGCCGGCGTGGTCGGAAAAGGAGACCGGCCCACTAGGGGCAAAACGGTCATTTTGTACTGAGTTTGCCAGAACTGACTCGGAATGATCTGAAAAGGTAAAGGGAGGTTGAGAACACTACAAAAAGCAGTCTCAGAAGGTTACTGGTTTGATACCCAGAGCCAGTGTCGTCGAAAAAGGAGATCGGCCCACCAAGGGCAAAACGGTCATTTTGTACCAGGTTGGCCGGAACTGACTTGGAATGATACGAAAAGGTAAAGGAAGGTTGAGAATACTATAAGAAGTAATCTCAGAGGGTTACCGGTTTGATACCCAGAGCCAGTGTAGTTCCCAGGGCATTTAGATGCCTAGGGACAGAATGGTCATCGTGACTGGAAAGTCTCGAAAAAGGTCCAAAGGGCAGTTTGGTCATTTTTCATCGAAGTGGGCTAACAGACACTGGTGTTGACCTAGGTTTTGAGTGTTTCCGCCACTCTGACGGCGGTCGTCGTGACACAGGGGTTTGTTGGCAACTCCTTATATCGACCTATTTGTGAGTATTTCCGCTACTCTAACAGTTGTGATATTTACGAATATTTTCGCTACTCGGACCGTCTCAAGGAATAAACTGTCTCGAGAGAGGGATTGGAAAGGGGTCTTACCGTCTTCGAAAAGACTTGCCTGATTTGGGACCGTCTCGAGGAATAAACTGTCTCGAGAGAGGGGTTGGAAAGGGGTCTTACCGTCTTCGAAAAGACGTGCCTAGATTGGAACCGTCTCGAGGAATAAATTGTCTCGAGAGAGGGTTTGGAAAGGGGACTTACCGTCTTTGAAAAGACGTGCCTGATTGGAACCATTTCGAGGAATAAACTGCCTCGAGAGAGGGATTGGAAAGGGACTTACCGTCTCCGAAAAGACGCGCCTGATTTGGAATAGATTTACCGTCTCAAGGAATCAACTGTCTCGAGAGAGGGGTTGGAGTCGGAAAGGAAAGGACAATAACCCTAAGGGCATTTTGGTCATTTTGCCTCTATTTGGGCCTGGTGGGATTTGGACTTAGAGAGTTGGTTTCGGTTGGAATACGCCCACAGTGACTTGAAAACAAGTCTGGATGGAGTGTAGACTGCCGAGCGGTCAATAATAGGGTGCTTACACCCTCCAATGCAAAAATGTCCATTTCAGGCACGCCTTCCGAGAAAGTTAACTTCTCAGGCACTAAGTCCCTTTAGCAGCTTCCTAAGATCAGGTAGTCTCGGGAGTGATCGCAAACCGTCAGAGTAGCGGAAATACTCACAAACATCGCAACCGTCAGAGTAGCGGAAATACTCACAAGCAGATCGACATAGGGAATTGCCAACAAACCCATGTATCACGAGACTGTTGTCGGAGTGGCGGAAACACTCAAAACCCAGGTCAACACCGATGCCTACTAGCCCACTTCGATGAACAATGACCAACTGCCCCTAGGGTGGCGGAAACACTCAGATAGCCATTTTTCGGCACGTTTCACGAGAACACACCTAAGTTCTTAGAATATAAGTCCACCCTTTCAAGATTGTCTTAAAAGCAATCCGGCATGATTAGGTGCCTACTAGTCAGTTTCGGGCTAATTCCGAGACTTTCCGGTCAAGATAACCATTTTGCCCCTAGGCATCCGAACACCCCAGGGACCATAGCCTCCCGAGAATGCTTCTTATAGTGTTCTCAACCTTCCTTTATCTTTCCGGATCATTCCGAGTCAGTTCCGGCAAACCCGGTGCAAAATGACTGTTTTACCCCTAGTAGGCCAGTCACTGTTTCTAGCCACACCGGCTCTGGGTATCAAACTGGTAATCTTCCAAGAATGCTTCTTATAGAATTCCCAACCTTCCATTATCTTTCCGAATCATTCCGACTTAGTTCCGGTAAACCCAGTGCAAAATGATCGTTTTACCTCTAGTGGGCCAACCGCCTTTTCCGTCCACACCGGCTCTGGGTATCAAGCTGGTAGCCTTTGGGAACATTGTAAATAATATTTCTAAATCTCGAGTCTTCTTTCAAGACATTCTGAGTCTGTCCTGGCATTTTTTCGATCCAGTTGACCGTTTTGCCCCTAACGGCCCGGTTAACCCTTCCGACAAATCTTGTCATCCTTTTTCAAGTCCATTACCTCCGGGACTCTATTCTAAGGGTTCCTGCTCTTTTCCGGCCTTTCGGACCCTTCCCGGTCCCTTGACACCTTCCCGGACCATCCGCAGTCACTCCTAGTGAAGCCAGGCTAAAAATTACATGGTAATCACTAGTACAAGCACCAAAATCTTCTCAAGATACGTTGCTTGCAAACCTTAAAACTTTTCTAACTGGCTGGCACCACTAGTAGTGGCGCCCAAAGCATTTTTGGCCTAGCACCACTGCAGCAAGCGCCAAGTCATTCCCTTGTTTATAAATATAGAGCCTCCTCCAGCGTGAAAGAGGTCTGCAAACTCATTCTAAAAACCCTATTATTCGACATACAGAGCTCGTAGCCTCCCTTAACCTTAGCTTCTTTAGGTTTTCCAAACCCTAGCCTCCTATACACTCACATACACTTCTATAAACTTATACACTAGCCTCCAAAGCCTCCTTTAAAGACTTGAAGTGTTGCAATCTGAAGCTTTGAAGATTGAAGACCAACTCTTGAAGATTGGAGTGAAGACCGAAGCAAAACAAGCAAAGAAAAGCGCGTAAAGCTAAGCAAAATAAAGAAGACACAAGGTAGGTTTCTTATTTACGTTTACGCATCTTCCCCCTTCTCTTCTCCCTCTAAATAGCTTCTTTAGCTTTTCCAAACCCTAGCCTCCTATACACTCACATAGACTTCTATACACTTATACACTAGCCTCCAAAGCCTCCTTCAAAGACTTGAAGTGCTGCAATCTAAAGCTTTGAAGATTAAAGACCAACTCTTGAAGATTGAAGTGAAGACCGAAGCAAGACAAGCAAAGAAAAAAGCACAAAGCTAAGCAAAATAAAGAAGACACAAGTTAGGCTTCTTAGTTACGTTTACGCATCTTCCCCCTTCTCTTCTCCCTTTGAACCCACTTGGGTTTTCTTCTATTTTAATCTCCTATCTTCTTCCCCCCCTTCTTGCATGCTTGAAATAAGGGAGTTCCCGGTCCATGTGTAGGATTAGGCTATTGGAGAGTCACCATGTCAGGGGCTTTCTTTTAGTTTAACCGGAGACCACGTGGGTTCGGCCTCTCTTGATTATGTAGTAAAGCCTTTAATCTTGTATGTTCACGACCCTCTTTGCATTGTACATATCATGATCTTGCATTCTTCCAAAATTCATTTTCAAACTCGTTTTCAAAGCTTGCATTAACATCGTTTTTAAACTTGCGTCAAAACCTTCTTTTTTTTAAAACTTCTTTTCAAAATCACACTCCTAAGGTGATTCTAGCCTTTTCATGGCTAGGGTTGGTTTAGGAAAGTGTTACATTTAAAGTGACCAATATGGTCCATATTTTCAAAACATTGTTGTTTTCAAAACTAATATCTTAAGGTGATTCTAATCTTCTTATGGTTAGAATCCCTTTAGGAAAGTGAGATATTTTGTATACTTTCTAAAAAAACTCTCTTTTCAACTCCCTCGTTCTAAAAACCTCTTTTTCAACATACTTTCTAAAAACCTCTCTCCAACCTGCTTTCCAAAATTGTTTTCAAAAGTTCCCTCCAAAAATCTATTTTTCAAAAACTCCTTTTCAACTCCTTTCCAAAACACTCTCTTTAAAATTCCTTTTCTAAAAACACTCCTTAGGTTTCCTTCTTAGAAAACTCTCTCCAATCTCCTTTCCAAAATTGTTTTTCAAAAACTCCTTTCCAACAATTTCTTTCCAAAAACATCTTTCCTAAAAGCTCCTTTCCAAAAACGCTTTCCTCAAAGTTCACTCTCCAAAGACGCTTCTTACGTTTCATTCCTAAACAACTCTTCCCAAAAATCTCTTTTTAAAAACTCCTCACTAGGATTTCTTTCCAAAAACTCTTTCTTTTCAAAATTCACTTTCTAGAAGCTGCTCTCTAGGATTTCCTTCCAAAAATCCCTATTTCCGAAAAACCCACTTTCCAAAATCCCTTTTCTTAGAGTCCAAGTTAAACCCTAGAGCTAACAGTTAGGAAACCCTAATTTCCTTCCCAAAAACATGATTTCCAATCCCTTATTTTGGCCTCAAAACCTAGGTTTCCAAAACTTCTTGTTTTCTACATCAAAATTATACATATTTCCAAAACCCCTTTTTTACATCAAAACTATAGTTTTTCAAATCAAGGGTTTCTAAAACTCCATCTTTCCAAATCCATGCCAAATCCAATCTTTCCTTTAGGAAACTAAACCCAATCTTCCCGTTTAGGAAACTAGATCGTATTCTCCGTTTTTTGAAACAAAATCAAAACATCTCCTTTTAGAAACAAAATCCAATCCCTTGTTTTAGGAAATAGGAATCTCAATCCTTCCAAACCCAAATCTTTCCTAATTCAAATCCTTCATCATCTCCTACCTTCCTAAATCTTAAGTTTCCTAAACTTAAAATTTTAAATCTTTCCATAAACATTAAGCTTCCAAATCTTTCTTAATTCGACCCTCTCCTAATTTCATCCCTTTCCAAATCTTAACTTTCCAAATCTAAGTTTTCAAACCCTTTTTAAACTCAAAACCTTTCCTAATTTCAAGAATTTCTAAAACTCAAATTTTGAATCTTTCTAAAATTCTAAACTTCCCTAAACTTCAAATCTTTCCAAATCTAAAACTTTCTAAACTCTAAATTTTTCAACTTTCAAAACTTCCCTATTTCAAAACATTCCAAATTCAAAACTTTTCAATTTCAAAACTTTCTTAAAACGAAATGTTTCTTATGTCAAAACTTTCTAATTTCAACACTTTTCTAATTCCAATTCAATCTCTTTTTTGAATCCAACTTTTTATTTTCTATCGGACTCTTGTCCAAACTACAACTGACCTGATTCCTCCAAAAGGATACGTGGGCAACCCTCATGGGTGCGGTCACAACATTTTTCAAGCTTCTATTTTCGACAACTTCTTTCCAATCTCCAATCCTACAATCTTCTTCATGTTTCCAATTTGCTAATCTATTTGAAGCTTCCAATTCCAAATTTTTATTTTCAAATCACTATTTCCAATTTCTAAAACTTTCCAATTTCAAATCTATCTTTTCAAATATCTTTTAAATCAAACCAATTTCTTTTCAACTCTCTTTTTCTTGCATTTACATATCATGCATCATTCTTTTCAAAATTGTTTTCTAAAGTAAATAGGATTGTACATTTGTTAGTTGAAGACTCTCATAGGTGAATCTAGCGTAAATAGACATGTAGGTACCGCAAGGGCGGGGTAGGGTGATGGCTTAGTGTCTTCCCTACACGTAACCAACCTCCAAACCTAGAATCACTGTTTTCAAAGACCAAAATGGAGTTTATTTTCAAAAAGGGCTTAAATGTTTTCCAAAGGTTGCAAAACAACCTATTTTTGTAAAAACCCTCTCTTGAGGAGATATTTTCAAAGTCGTTTTCAAAAAACCTAAGTGTAATCTTCGGATTGTGCTTAGTTTTTAGGTGACCTAACTCACCTTAATCAAGTTAGGTGGCAACTCGAAATCTTTTCTAAAAGCCCTTTATTCAAATTAATTTTCAAATAAAAAATAGTCGCACTCATTCTTTTAGGAGGGTGAGTTCTAACAGAGAGTACAGAGTTTTTCCCGCTTGTGTGTGTATTCCTCGAGTGCAAAAAATCTGGGTGCGAGAGTTGACGACTCCACTTGGGACACTTAGAGGGTTAGGCCGTTAGTCATGTCTTTTTACCCTTCACCCATGTAGAGTCTTCAATTAACTTGTTCAATCCTATTCACTTTAAATTTTTAAAACCAAATTTTCAAAATTGTTTTCAAAAAACATGCATTTATTCATATTATTTTGTATTAAGTTTGCCATTCACATACTAACTCTTGCATCTTTGTTTTGTAGGTGCGCTTTTTGTTTAAATTTTAACTGTATGCATGAATGTGACGAACAGGATGAATGGGAGTTGTTGGGCTCTTTCCTCTGCTTTGAAAAATCACAGACACACTGCATGTGCACCTGCATTCTGCATACTTGTATTTTACCTTGATATGTCCTTTCTAGTTAGAAAGGGAGAACGGTATATTAGTTGTGGGCAAGATGTTGTGTCAGTTTCTTCGCCTACGGTTTCTTAATGGTTCTCCCGCTCGGATCACCAACCGATCATGGCACCACCTCGGGGAGTGGGCCTAGGTTTGAAGATCCGGGGACCAAGCCTTTTTAGGACGCATTAGTCAACCCTCAACCTCATGCTCATATAGACACCATGCATAGCCGAACCTCTGCCGAATTTAAGACACGTGCACCGTTTTCCAAAGCCATGGAAGAAAGGGCGACTGCTCTTACTTTCATTTATACCTATCTATTCCTATTGTTACAATTACTGTATTTATACTATTATAATGCTTGTCTAACTACTCATACATGCACATTTACCTTGCTATTGCATTCTCTCTCCTTATACTCTTTGCATACCCATGTTCATGCATTCAATATCCTATGTCAAGACGAGAGTTTCGAGTAACTCAAGTCACTACATTCTCATGCATATGATCAACCCAAAGAGAGTGACACCTAGTTCACTCTCCCTTACATGAAGCCTACCCAAACCTTAAGGGTTCCCACGTAACCCTAAGGACTCATGGCATGCACCTCAATTCATTCCATAAGAGGGACCCCAATCCCTCTATGCTCACGGAGATAGGATTGCCAAGAAGACAAAGGGCAATTGATCAACAAGGTCTCTCAGCGACCTCCTCGACATCAAATCCAACGAAGGCGAATCCAAAGACTCAAGAGTAGTTTAGGTTTTTCCTTTGTAAAATTAGAGAGGTGGGACCCCAAAAGGAACATGTTCCCTCTTCCCCCTGTTTAAATGTATTTCAATTCTTTTCTATATTAAACTCGAGGTTAAATGTATTTCCTTATTTTCTGCGAAGGAGTGAGTGAATAAATGCATGAACGAAGGAAAGGTTCCCATCTGATGGTAAGGTATCTACATGCAGAGGCAAATCCTCTATCTCCAAAAATGAGCCAATATATCATGATTAGTTTCCCTCTCAAGTAGGGGCACCCCTAGAGCTTGTCAAGATAAAACACTGACTCTTTTCTTTTGTTGGTTTCAGGTACCTCTCCTCGTTCCCCCCCCCCCCCCCGGCCTTACAAGCCAAAAGCTAAGAAACGCCCATGGAATTACTTATTCTTAATACCTTAACTCTATTACTAGCAGAGGCAGGAGGAGTTAGGCATAAGATGACCAAAATGGAAGGCATACTATCTTCACTCTTATCGCATGCAACCCATGAGCAAGCAAAATCCTTGCAAGCTCAGACCCATAAGGAACAAAAAAGGATGAGAAGGGAAGTCGAAGACCACACCCATACCATTGCTCACCAACCACATCCCCAAGCCATTTGCCGTATTCTGGCATCTCTCAGACCAACCTTTAACCACACCCCTGAATCCTATAATCTATCTTATGATTACTAGTCTCATCCGCTTGGCCTTGACACCGAAAATTGTCTCACTTTGAAACATAAAGCCCGAAACCCCTTCAATTTCCAAACCACTGACCCAATAGCCATCACACCATAACTTGATCCCCAACCTGTCAAGTCATCTAGTGCACATAGGCGAGTGAGACCAAAAGATCGAGTTTTCACTAAACTCACTTGCACTCAAATTGCAGCTTACTTTGATCTTCTCGCCACGGGATATTTGAAACCTATACCCCTCGACCTCAACCTGGCCCTCTGCCACCCTATTTTAACCCAAAGGCGTACTATGAGTACCATTCAGGTGACCAAGGACATGATACCGAAGAATGCTGGACCCTCAAGCATAAGATTCAGGACCTAATAGATAACAAGACTATTGGCTTACGATCAGCAAGTCCTTCTACGAGCGTCACTACAAATTCTTCACCAAACCCCACTATCAATCCCATTATAAAACTTGGTAACAACAACGTTTGGTTTGCTACATGCCAAGAGATATATTACAAGGATGGGGAGGAAATAGAATGCGAAGATATGGAACAGAGTTATACCCAGTTACGGTGCAACCTTGATAGAATGCCGGCCCTTGAAGATGAACTCATATATGAATTTGTGAAGAAGATTGACCAGGAGCTGTCCAAACTCAGTAATAAGAATCCTCCATTGTGTACACCTGAGGAGCACCGAGCCATGGCTGGACGCCAAAGCAGAATACCCCGAGCTCGAGCTATCAAGCTGGAAGAAGATGAGTCCCCTGAATGATTTGTTAGGGAAACTACAGAGCAAACAAATGAAGGTAAGACGGTCAAGAAAGCTGACAATTACATCATTGCCGCCAATTCACTTGGAACATCGGGAGAAGCATCTACTTGTCCTGCCTTGGCTGGAAATCTCAACTATGGATGGAACGAAGATATGGGCATGGGCATTGTTCCGAGGCCTTACTAAAACAGGAATTCCTTTAAAAGCGTACAAGAGAGGGGTATTTTCACCCACTTTCTTTCTATCCCTTTTACTTCTTGTCTTTAAATTGATGTTTACATTTCATTTTTGCTGAAGAACTCCATGCTTTCTATAAGAAATGATAATAATCATCAAATAATAGTCTTTTATTCCATCACTGTTGTCTTATATTCTCTTGGGAATGGTAGCTACTTTCTACGCAACGGGCATGGTCTATCTTAGGTGTCAGTTTGACTTGAAGGGATGATAGCATGAGTTAACCCCTCACTAAATGGTCAGCTTTCCAGAGAGAAAGAGGATAAGGATGAGTGAGGAAACTACCTAAAGGCAACACTTGCAAGACTCCAAAGCTAAGCGATGTGCGGCCAGATTATCAAAATGAGGGGAGCCACCTTTCATTTCCCTATGCCAAAGAACAAGTGTTTATATTCCTTTTGTTTAACCCTTAGAGCCTCGCAACAAACAAAGTTTTCTTTGTCAACCCTGATCCAAGACTGTCCTCCCCACACTGGGGCAAACAATATTTGAGAACTCTAGGAATGGTATCCACCCCCATTGTGCTAAGGCAGCATTGAAAACTCTATAGATTAAGTAATCTAGTTCAAAGTGAAGAGAGGCCTTCATTTCATTTCCCATACCGTCAAAAGTAACCCCTTGCCAAACCGTTGAGCCACTTATCTTTTTCAGGAAAACCCTAACCTTGGGATCACCACCCACATTGGGTTAGATAAAACTGTTAAGGAAAGGCCTAAAGGAAAAGGGACGGTAGAATTACTCCTTCCATATAAAAAAAAAAAAAGAGGGGACAAAGCAAAGGGAAAGAGTTATCAAGGGGCAAAAGGCAAAAAAAAAAAAAAAACCTTTAAGGAAAGGCCTGAAGAAAATTATGGTTGAGTCATCTTCAAAAGCATAATAGGAAGGTCGAAAAAGAAGGAAGACATGTTTATCTCAAAAAAAAAAAAATATATATATATATAGCAGGATTGAAAGAAATGGTCATTTTTGTCCCTAAGAAATGTATAGTAAGAACAAGGAGGGAATCTAAAGGTGATCCTAGGTTATGAAGAAACCAAGTAGAGACAATAGGTTCGAGCCTTTATCCTTTCATGCAAGACTCCAAAACCATGGCCTACATTACAACCCTACTAAAGTCCACTCTAATTAAAAACAAATTGCTTAATCTAAATTAGCTAGACACATTGCTGAAGCTAGAGAAGGATGCTAACCCTACTGAAAAAATAGTCAAGGACAGCAGGGATCTAAACCCTACTAAAGAAGATATCAAATTTGAGCCTATATATCCCGTTGTTTCTAAAACCCCATAATCTAGCCTACATTACAGTCCGAAATAAAGTCTCTTCAGATTAAAAGAACTGGACGCTTATCGCTTTGCTGAAGGTCGAAAAAGCTGTTGCTAAAACCTCGAGAGTCGAGAGTTTCAGCCCAACAATCATATAGACTAACCCCGAAGTAGAGAGCCGAAGGCGATCAAAAGATTGAGAAAGGTACGAAGTGCTATCATCCAATCAAGGTAAGGTTGAGCCAGAGGAGAGGTTAGACCCCCGAAAAGGAAGGAGTCACATTTCCAAAGACATCGAGTTCAACAGCACCTTTTGTCATTCTGTTAGTTAATTTATTTCTAATATGTGCATAAAAAAGGAAAAAAATTAAATTAAATTAAATTAAAAAAATCAACATGAGCTTTGCATATATAGGATATAACTCCCTGTAGAAACAGAAGTCACCAACACAGTTTAATGTAAAATGTCAACTCATGTACTAGATATATAACATCATCATCCATCACATACATCTGATCATATGCCTAGCTGTAAAGATCATAAATGTATCTGTCTATCCATGTATCTAAATACCATAAATATCCATCTTTGTACAAAACTTACAAAATAAAACTATCTAACATAAATACATCTCAGGAATAGGGGCAAGGGAAGATCAAGATCTCCACAAGGGGCATCTATTAAAGGTCAAAGTCAATATCATCTGGGTCGAAATCCCCGAAACCCAGCATTAGAGGAGGCGGATAACTACTCGAAGTACCAGCATCCTACAGAACTGAAATCAGCCACATGAAACAAGAACTAAGCAACAATAGGGTAAAAGAAGGGGAGGAAAGACGACATATCCCCCCACCTCCCATCTGAGCTATCCGAGCCGTCAAGGAAGCTACCTTTGCCTGATACTGATCTCGCTCTGTCTAGTATTGATCCCTCTGATCCCTCACAGCAGTAAACTCAGCTTGGGGTACATATCCTCTGGCTCGGCGCCACAAGTCAACCACCTCCTAGCCCACAGCGTACCCGCCGATTACTACCTCAAACCGGGTGAAGGCATCGACAGAGTGAGCCCCAAAGTAGGCAGCATAATCTGTGTCTGGAGGAAGCAAGAACTCGGCACCCAACTACCGCTCTTGATAGGGGATAGGCACTCCTGCCACCAAGGCCCCAAACATATACTCTAGTGGAGCTCTGGCTAACCAAAACTCCTCATGAAACTGTCGCCAGTGTCGCTTTCTGAGATAAAACTCCCAAGTGTCATCACTGAGAAAAGCAGCCCTCGACAGAGATAACGGGACCACGTACCAAACGGTCTCGTAATGAACCGATCCAATGAAAGGCCACCAAGTCACATCCCTCGCCTCAACTAGCTCCAGGTTAGCCCGGAGCGTCACAAAGTCAGTAATCTCTGAACGCTAGGCCACCCAGTCACGAGCCCACCTCAAAGCATGAGGATAAAGGTCGTCCTCGACAACTGCAAGGTGACGGACAGGCAGGTGCTCATAGCTCCACCAGACAAGAAAGGGCCAGAAAGTGGTCATACTGTCCTAACGGGAAGAGGTCCAGACTCGCATCGATCGAAGGAAACAGCCAAAGGAGAAGGACCCCTAGTCCAGCTCTGATAAAGCCCCAAGATCAGCTACTATGCTCACCAAATGAAAAGGCATAAGCGACTTATTGTTGTTGCAGAAGCAGCTAAAGATGATGTACAAAACAAGTCGTCGTCTTATAATATCCTACCTGGCAAGCAATGGCTCAGCAGCAAAGGTGAGATCATCCTGACTGAGCCAAGAGACTAGGAAGGCAGAACTCTCAGGAGGAGGCAAGTCTAGCAGAATGCATGCCTCGTCTCTACTAACTGACTATAGAGTGATCCTCCGGCTAACAAAGGAAAGCCCTGTGATGATCGCCCAATCCAAGGGAGTGGGACCTAACTCGAAGCAGACAAAGTGGAAGGTCCTGGTCTCCCCGAACCACCTCTCAACAAGCGCCAGTACCAAATGCTAGTTCAGGCGGTTAGCCTGTAATCCCATGAAGGCTCCAAATTCGATCTTAGCTAAGAAGGCATGATATGATGGAGTAGCCTGCTGCATGGTCATGAAGACCTGATGAACAGCCCCTCTAAAAGTTGTATGTACCCGCGAAGGGGCAAATGCTGTCTAGAGTATATACTGGGGTGATAAGCAAGATCCCCAAGTGGTGGAATATCAGGTACCTGCAGATCTCCTAAGTCATCATTCGTCTACTTGTGTCTGGAGGAAGCTCTCCCATAACCGGTCACTTGATCCCCAAGGCCCGGTACCTCCTCCTCTCCACCAATCTCCTCAACAAATGCCTGCTCAACCGGAGGAAAGGGGTTGACAGGTGGCCTACTCCCCCAACCACTCTGACTAGATGCTGCCTACCCAGTAGACCGTCGGCTACCCTAGACCGACTGGAACCACTGGTGGAATCTGTCCGAGCTACCTTCCCCAAGAGGCATCTCCTCTCAGAACTATCATCACTCGCGTCTGCCATCCTGAAAAGGTAAGCCAAGGTAAGAGGTGTTAATATACCATACATACAGATAAATAATAACATAATAAAGTGAAACAAAATAAACAATAAACAATAAAAATAATAAAAAGATTTCAAATGATAAGTCAAAACGAAATTTCTACACCTTTTGTTTTTCTAACTTCAAGTCAAATCTCAAGGGTTTTCTGTCTTTTTCCTTCAAAAGAATTTTATTTCTAAACCTTTTCCAACTCTTTCCCTAGTTTCTAAAAATTTGGCAGAGTTTTGTTTAAAAATGGTCCCTACAACACCTGTGACATCAATACAAAATACAAGCCATGCACTTCACAACGTTACAATCACATAACATCAGCACCCGCACAAACTTTTCAATTTTTTGAAATTTTCAAAACTTATATTTTATTTCTTCAATAAATCGATGGTTTTCAAAGTTATCCTAAAAATTCTCCAAATCATTTCAAATGTTTTTTAAAATATTCCTACATTTTTCAAAATTTTAAACTCTAAAAATTTCATCAATTTCTTGAGTTTTTCCATTTTTCTAATTTTCTAAGTATTTTCCTATTTTTCAAAAATAAAAAATTCACCAAGTTTTCAAAAAAGCACGAAACTTCACATAGTTATTAAACACATTTTTTTAAAGCACGTGGCATAAAAATTTGGCCAGAAAACCCAATGCCCAAGCCTGTATGAACAAACCCTCAATTCCTGTAGAAAACTCTCTTTACATAATCATGTAAAATCACTCAAATTCAATCAAACAAGCACCAAAATGCAAAAATAATATCACCACAGTGTTGAAAACATATTAAAACATCAATTTCTACTATTCACATGATTCAAACGGAATTCTACACATCAAAATCAATAAAAATTTGAGAACTCACTTTTTGGAGTTCTCCGGCGAAATCTTCTCTTTCGGTGAATTTTCCGGCAACGTGATCTCTTTCCGACAATTACCCGTGATCCTCAAGATGTGCCCCTTCAACGTTCAAGTTGATTTCCACAAAAAGACTCTCGATTCTTTCACAAACTCTTCAAAATACCGCAAGTGTTAGAACTAGAATTTTTCTGGTTTTAATCCCAAGCCTAGCACCACTAGCAGAGGCGCCAAGCCAACTTTGCCAAAGGTGCCACTCCTAGTGGCGCCAGTTGCCAATTTTGGGCACTTTGCCCTTTTTCCTGTCAAAACTCGATTTCGAAGGTCTTTTGAGCCCAATATCCATTTTCGAACCCCCGTTGTTGAAAAATCCCCAAAGTTCGTCCCTCCGACTGCCTCACGGTCAACATAGAACTCTTACTCTATCGTTTTCTGTCTTTGTAAAGCAAAGACAGAAAAAAAAGGGGCAACTGTAAGCACCTTATTTTTGGCCGCTCGGCAGCCTGCGGTCCGTTCAGACTTGTACTCAAGTCAATATGGACATATTCCAATCGAAATCAACTCTCTAAGTCTGATCTCGTCTATCCAGCGCTTCGCGGGCCCACCAGGCCCAAATAGCTGCAAAATGACCAAAATGCCCTTAGGGACATTATCCTTTCCAATTCCAAATCAGGCATGGCTTTCCAAAGGCGGTAACTCCCCTTTCCATATTCCCACAAGCATGTCTTTCCGAAGGCGGTAAGTTCCCTTTCCATATTCAATCAGGTACATCTTTTCGAAGGCGGTAAATCCCCTTTCCATATTCAATCAGGCGCGTCTTTTTGAAGACGATAAGACCTCTTTCCAATTCCAAATCAGGCGCATCTTTTTGAAGACAATAAGACTCCTTTCCAATTCCAATAGGCACGTATTTCCGAAGATGGTGAGTCCCCTTTAAACCTATCGACCGAGACGAGACCCCAAGTCCCCTAGATGATAGAACGGTCCATCTTTGGCGCCTACTAGCCCGCCAATGCAGTAATGTCCGTTTCAGGCATGCCTTCCAAGAAAGTTGGCTTCTCAGGTGCTAAGTCCCTTTAGCAGCTTCCCGAGATCAGGCAGTCTTGGGAATGATGGTGAACCGTTAGAGTTGTGGAAATACTTGCAAACATCGCAACCGTCAGAGTAGCGAAAATACTCACAAGCAGGTCGATATAGCGAATTGCCAACAAACCCCTGTATCACGAGACCGCTGTTAGAGTGGCGGAAACATTCAAAACCCAGGTCAACACCGGTGCCTGCTAGCCCACTTCGGTGAAAAATGACCAATCTGCCCCTAGGGCCATTTTTCGACGCGTTTCCCGAGAACACACCTAAGTTCTCAAAATGATAAGTCCACCCTTCCAAGATTGTCTTAAAAGCAATCTAGCATGATTAGCTACCTTCTAGTCGGTTTCAGGCTAGTTCCGAGACTTTTCGGTCGAGATGACCATTTTGCCCCTAGGCATCCGAACGCCCCGGGGACCACACCGGCCCTGGGTATCAAACCGGTAGCCTCCTGAGAATACTTCTTATAGTATTCCCAACCTTTCTTTATCTTTTCGGATCATTCCGAGTCAGTTCCAGTAAACTCGGTGCAAAATGACAGTTTTGCCCCTAGTGGGCCAGTCGTCTTTTCCGACCACACCAGCTCTGGGTATCAAGCCTGTAGCCTTTGGGAACATTATAAATAATGTTTCTAAATCTCAAGTCTTCTTCCGAGACATTCTGAGTCTGTCCCAGGAGCTTTCCGATCAAATTGACTATTTTGCCCCTAATGGCCCGTTCAACCCTTCCGACAAATCTTGTCATCATTTTTCATGTCCATTACCTCTGGGACTTTATTCTAAGATTTCCTGCTCTTTTCTGGCCTTTCGGACCCTTCCTGGTCCCTTGAAACCTTCCTGGACCTTCCGAAGTCACTCCTAGTGAAGCCAGGCTAAAAATTGCATAGTAGTCACTAGTACAAGCGCCCAAATCTTCTCAAGATACGTTGCTTGCCGACCTTAAAACTTTTCTAACTGGCTGGCGCCACAAGTAGGGGCACCAACCCAATATTTGGCCTAGCGCCACTCCTATTGGCGCTAGAAGCATTTTTGGCCTAGCACCACTACAACAGGCGCCAGGTCATTCCCTTGTCTGTAAATACAGAGCCTCCTCCAATGTGAAAGAGTTCCGCGAACTCAGTCTAAAAACCCTATTATTCGACATACAGAGCTCGTAGCCTTCCTCAACCTTACCTTCTTTAGGTTTTCCAAACCCTAGCCTCCTATGCACTCACATACACTTCTATACACTTATACATTAGCCTCCAAAGCCTCCTTTAAAGACTTGAAGTGCTGCAATCTGAAGTTTTGAAGATTGAAGACCAATTCTTGAAGATTGGAGTGAAGACCGAAGCAAGACAAGCAAAGAAAAGCATGCAAAACTAAGCAAAATAAAGAAGACACAATGTAGGCTTCTTATTTACGTTTACACATCCTCCCCCTTCTCTTCTCCCTCTGAACCCACTTAGGTTTTCTTCTATTTTAATCCCCCATCTTCTTGCCCCCCTTCTTGCATGCTTGAAACAAGGCAGTTCCCGGTCCATGTGTAGGATTACGCTATTGGAGAGTCACCATGTCGGGGGCTTTCTTTTGGTTTAACCGGAGACCACGTGGGTTTGGCCTCTCTTGATTATGTGGTGAAGCCTTTAACCTTGTATGTTCACAACCCTCTGTGCATTGTGCATATCCTGATCTTGCATTCTTCCAAAACTCATTTTCAAACTCGTTTTTAAAGCTTGCATTAACATCGTTTTCAAACTTGCATCAAAACCTTCTTTTTTTTCAAAACTTATTTTCAAAATCACACTCCTAAGGTGATTCTAGCCTTTTCATGGCTAGGGCTGGTTTAGGAAAGTGTTACATTTAAAGTGACTAATATGGTCCATATTTCAAAACATTGTTGTTTTCAAAACCACTATCTTAAGGTAGTTCTAATCTTCTTATGGTTAGAATCACTTTAGGAAAGTGAGATATTTTGTATACTTTCTAAAAAACTCTCTTTTCAAATCCCTCCTTCTAAAAACCTCTTTTTCAACATACTTTCTAAAAAACTCTCTCCAACCTCCTTTCCAAAATTGTTTTCAAAAGTTCCCTCCAAAAATCTATTTTTCAAAAACTCCTTTTTAACTCCTTTCCAAAACACTCTCTTTAAAATTCCTTTCCTAAAAACACTCCTTAGGTTTCCTTCTTAGAAAACTCTCTCCAATCTCCTTTGCAAAATTGTTTTTCAAAAACTCCGTTCCAACAATTTCTTTCCAAAAACATCTTTCCTAAAAGCTCCTTTCCAAAAATGCTTTCCTCAAAGTTCACTCTCCAAAGACGCTCATTGCGTTTCCTTTCTAAACAACTCTTCCCAAAAATCTCTTTCTAAAAACTCCTCACTAAGATTTCTTTCCAAAAACTCTCTCTTTTCAAAATTCACTTTCTAGAAACTCCTCTCTAGGATTTCCTTTCAAAAATATCTATTTCCGAAAAACCCACTTTCCAAAATCGCTTTTCTTAGAGTCGAAGTTAAGCCCTAGAACCAACAGTTAGGAAACCCTAATTTTCCTTCCAAAAAACATGATTTCCAATCCCTTATTTTGGCCTCAAAACCTCTTGTTTTCTACATCAAAATTATACATATTTCCAAAACTCCTTTTCTACATCAAAACTATAGTTTTCCAAATCTAGGGTTTCTAAAACTCCATATTTCCAAATCCATGCCAAATCCAATCTTTCCTTTAGGAAACTAAACCCAATCTTCCCGTTTAGGAAACTAGATCCTATCATCCGTTTTTTGAAACAAAATCAAAACATCTCTTTTTAAAAACAAAATCCAATCCCTTGTTTTAGGAAATAAGAATCTCAATCCTTCCAAACCCAAATCTTTCCTAATTCAAATCTTTCCTGATCTCCTACTTTCTTAAACCTTAAGTTTCCTAAATTTAAATTTTAAATCTTTCCATAAACATTAAGCTTCCAAATCTTTCTTAATTCCACCCTCTCCTAATTTTATCCCTTTCCAAATCTTAACTTTCCAAATCTAAGTTTTCAAACCCTTCTTAAACTCAAAACCTTTCCTAATTTCAAGAATTTCTAAAACTCAAACTTTGAATCTTTCTAAAATTTAAACTTCCCTAAACTTCAAATCTTTCCAAATCTAAAACTTTCTAAATTCTAAACTTTTCAACTTTCAAAACTTTCGTATTTCAAAACATTCCAAATTTAAAACTTTCCAATTTCAAAACTTTCTTAAAATGAAATGTTTTCTATTTCAAAACTTTCTAATTTCAAAACTTTCTTAAATTGAAACTTTCCTAAAACGAAACTTTCCAAAAATAAGACTTTCCTATTTTGAAACTTTCCTAAATCGGACCTTTCCTAATTCGAATCCTTCCTAAATCCAATCTTTCTTCGATCTTCCAAGTCCAACATTCGAGTCAAGTCTTCATTAATCTCGAGTAATTTCTAAATCCTATCTTCCTAGGTCTAGGGTCTCTATTCTTCCATTTCATATTTCAATCTTCTATTCTAAATTCAAATCAAATCCAAATTCCAATTCAATCTCTTTTTCGAATCCAACCTTCTATTTTCTATCGGACTCTTGTCCGAACTACGACTGACCTAATTCCTCCAAAAGGATACGTAGGCAACTCTCATGGGTGCGGTCATAACCCTTTTTAAGTTTATGTTTCCACAACCTTTTTCAAACTTCTATTTCCACAACTTCTTTCCAATCTCCAATTCAACAATCTTCTTCAATTTTCCAATTTCTTAATCTATTTCAAGCTTCCAATTCCAAATTTTTATTTTCAAATCTCTATTTTCAATTTCTAAAACTTTCCAATTCCAAATCTATCTTTTAAAATATCTTTTAAATCAAACCAATTTCTTTTCATATCTATTTTTCAACTCTCTTTTTCTTGTATTTACATATCATGCATCATTCTTTTCAAAATTATTTTCTAAAGTGAATAGGATTGTACATTTGTTAGTTGAAGACTCTCATAGGTGAATCTAGGGTAAATAGACATGTAGCTACCGCAAAGGCGGGGTAGGGTGATGGCTTAGTGCATCTTCCCTATACGTAACCAACCTTAAAACCTAGAATCACTGTTTTCAAAGACCAAAATGGAGTTTATTTCAAAAAGGGCTTAAATGTTTTCTAAAGGTTGCCAAACAACCTATTTTTGTAAAAACCCTCTCTTGAGGAGATATTTTCAAAATCATTTTCAAAAAACCTAAGTGTAGTCTTCGGATTGTGCTTAGTTTTTAGGTGACCTAACTCACCTTAATAAAGCTAGGTGGCGACTCCAAATATTTTCTAAAAGTCCTTTATTAAAATTAATTTTTAAATCAAACATAGTCGCACTCATTCTTCTAGAAGGGTGAGTTCTAATAAGAGAGCACAGAGTTTTTCCCATTTGTGTGTGTATTCCTCAAGTGCGAAAAATCTGAGCGCAACATCCAGCTGAGTAGAAGCGCCAATGGACCTTACCCTAAAATAGGCCTCGTAGTCCACATCAGGCGGAAGAAGGAAGTGTTGGCCCAAAAGGCAACCCAAGAGAGGGGGTGAATTAGGTTTTTTGAAGATTAATAACAATTAAGATTAATTAAAATTAATCTAAACAATGCAACAGTGATCAATCTATAAGTAAAGCAATGTAATCAGCAGAAGAGAAGAAAATAGAGTAATAGAAAGAACACAAAGATTTACCCAGGTTCAACCACAATCCGTGGTCTACGTCCTCACCCCAAGATCCCCTTGAAGTCTTCCTCCAATATGTAATCTCCAATTAAAAATGGGTGTTGATTGACCAAGTGCTCAGCTCACTATAGACAAGAACTTCTACCCAAGTTCTTCAGCCACCAAGTGGTTTTGTCCAAGCTCCACTCAAACTTACAAGAGTTTTTTTTTTCTCAAGAGAACTCTCAAACTCTCAATTACAAGTGTATAAAGCTATACAAGTAACTCACAAACTCTCTAACAAGAGTGGATTATACAATCAAAGCTCACAAAGTGAAGATAAGAGGAATGTTTAAGAATTTTAGTTGATTAATCAATAGATTCTTGTTTCTTGTCTCTTTTCTTGTTATAAATGCAGCTTGAAGCTTGTATATAAACCTTGTATTGATTTCATCTGTTGGAGGTTGTTGGGCTTCATTTAATGCACGTCCAGTCCGTTATAACGTTAGAAAAACTAGCCGTTATATCCTAGAGGTCGACTCCAGACTTGTAGAGTCGACACTCCTGGTTCAGCATTTGCCAGATGTTGTCCACTGTCTCCATGAGTCCGCTCTTCATATCAATGAGTTGGCTCCTAGTTTATTCTGTCTTCACATCATTTTGCTTCTGTCGTCATGGGGCGACTCTTCAGTTTCATGAGTCCGCTCTTTGTATAGAAAACTTACTTCAGGTTTCAAGAGTAGATTATTTATATTAAATAGTTGGCTCTCTGCTCATTTGATCTTCAAGTTTTCTGTGTCTGTCTTCATGAGGCGACTCCTCATTTCCATGAGTCGGCTCTTTACACATTTTGTCTTCAAGCTTTGTACGTCTGTTTCTATGAGGCGATTCTTCCTTTTCATGAGTCTATTCATTGCCCAGAAGTCTGCTTTTTGACTTACAATGACTCAGTTCATCTCAGCAATAATATCAGATCTTTAAGGGTTCTTCTCTTTGGGGTATGATGATCAATCAAAATTCTTTAACTTATCAGAGATAACTTCTATTCAATTTGGATTAAATCATTCATTTGATATTCATTTCTTCTTGATTTCCAAACTATCAAAGCTTTATTAAATCGACTTTGATCTCTTCTTCTTCGTTTGCAAAGCTTCCTCTTTCATTATAGAATAATCTCTTTTAATGCCAAGCTTCCTCTATTTTGTAGAGCTTTACAAAGCTTCATTGCCGATTTCATCTCTTTGCTAGAAGTTCTTCTTTCTTCTTTAAAATCACTTCAATGAGACTATTGTAAGCTTGATGAAATTTCTTCATACACATTGTCTTTATTGATTCTTTATATCTCAAAAGAATTCTTCACTTGGATTCCATATAGAGATTAGGCAATCAATGTGAATCTCCTTCTCAAGCAACTTCCAATCACATCATCTTGAATCGACCTTTTGCACACTTGATGAAGTCCTCTTTTAAGCTTTTTTAATCCCTTCACAATCAAATCATCTTCAACTAACTTTCGCACACTCTGATGAAGTCTTCAATCTTTCTGAGTGCAAGTCAATCTTTATTGAGTTTATGCATACTTGATGAAGGCGTTATTTGAACACCTTCAATCTCTTCGAATGCAAATCATGTGTTTGAAGTAGAAATAGGCGTTAATGCTCTGTTTAGTTCATTGCACAGCTCTTGGAATTTATTGCTTGATCTTGAGATTGTTGTGCATTCACTTTAACACGTGTTAGACTTAAAATTGATTTTAAGTCTAAATTATAAACATTATTAATCTGCACACTAAGTAAATACATTAGTAAAATAAGGAATCTTGAGTCAAAATAAACATGGGGATCAACCTTGAGTCAACAGGAAGCGCTTGCCGGGAACCCCGACTATATAAGGAATCTCCACCCCGGCCCGATAAAATCTAAACATGTAATGAGGAGGATCCATGGCAGCACGGAAGTCAGTGTGAAGCTGCTGCCAGTGGCGCTCCCCCAAATATGTCGCCCATGAAACAGGGCCCCGAAAAGTAACCCGCAACCTGGACAAAAGAATGATATCCCTTATACCGGCATACTGGGTAGATTGGTGGTAAGGTGTCCAAGTTACGTCTTGAGGTCTCAACAGCTCCAAGTTAGCCAGGAGGGTGACAAAATCCATAAGCAAGGACTGCTAGACTACCTGCTGTCTGGCCCACCTCGTGGCTCGCGGGAAGGCATCGCCAGCTAACACCTTTGGTCGACAGACAAGCAGATACTCATAGCTCCACCATATCAGAAATGGCCAAAAACTAGTCAAGCTCCCCCAAGCTTCGAAAGTCCTCACTCTTATCCCTCGTAAGAAGCTAGCAAAGGTGAAGGCGCCCCAATCCACATAGTCTAGTGCATCCAAGTCCATTACCAAGCTCACCAAAGATAAAGGAACCACCGACTTATTATTGTTGCAAAAGCAACTAAAGACGACGTACAGTACCAATCGGCGCCTCATGACGACCTGGTCAGCTGGAGAGGGCTCAAGAGCAAATGCTGTCTTTGTCGCACATAAGAGCAAAGCTGAAAAACTCGAGCCTGCAATCCCAAGCAAGCCCAAGAGAAGACGAGCCTACTCCAGAGGCACAACCCGTAGAGAAATTATAACATCTCCAGAGGACAGTCCGGTAATCATGGCCCAGCCGATGGGAGTAGGTCCCAACTCGAACCCTACCAAGTGCACAGTCCCAGTCTCCCCGAAATAGCCCAATTGCTATCTGGTGATCAAGCCTATCCATTTGAAGATTCATAAAGGCCCCAAAGCCAATCCGATGCAGGAAGTCCTAATAGGATGGAGCCGACGCCTGCATGGCTCTCAAAGTTAAAATACTGGCCCCTATGAAGGAGCTGTGGGTAGATGATGGCATCTGGCTATAGCGTGAGTACAAACTCCGGTGGTACGCCAAGTCTCGCAACGGCGGAACGTCGGGAATCGCTAGCTTATTGTTTGTAAAAGAAGTGTCCCCCTGCCTGTCTTGAACAGACGCCATGCCATACCCCATACGTGGATCCACAGCCAAATCAATGTCATTCTCGACTCTCTCATCCGGAGCAACCGAAGGCTGCCCCATCGCAGAACTACCACCAGAGACCATCCTGCTCGAAGATCGCTGGGGCCCACTGTTGCCGCCCCAAGCTGAACCAACCCTACTGCCGCCCCGAGTGGATCCACTCTTGCTACTGCCCAGAGCGAAACCACTCCTGCTACCGCCTCTGGCTGAGCCGCTCCGACTGCTGCTGCTCTCCTCGGGCTCTATCCGTGGCGCTTTCCTATGGCGCCTCCTGTCAAAACCATCGCCGCCAGCCTCCGACATCTTGAAAGAATAACAACATGTAAGAGTTGATTAGTCACCGAATATGTATGAAAAATAAAAAGATAAATATGGCAAAAAAAAAAAGAAGAAAAAGAAAAGAAAAAAAAAGAAGAAAAACAAGGAAGAAAAAAGAAAAAGAAGAAAAAAAAAGGAAAAAGAAGAAGAAGAAGAAGAAAAGAAACAAACAGGGGGGGATGAAGTCCCATCTACTCCTGTTTCAAAGTTTTCAACGGTTTCCCAAACCTTTCCCTCAAAAAGTTTCATCTCAAAGTTTTCAACAGTTTTTAGGCTTTTTCTTTCAAAAGCCCTATTTCTAAATGCTTTCCAATAGTTTCCTAGAATTTTCCCTCAAAAAATCTCATCTCCAAAATTTCAAACTGGTTTCCCAGGCTTTCTCCTCAAAAGTCTCGTTTTAAAAGATTTTCTAATAGTTTTCCAAGCCTTTTTCCTCAAAAAGTTCTACTTCTAAATTTCAAACCAATTTCCAGAGTTTTCTCCTCAAAAGCCCCATTTCAAAGTTTTCAATGGTTTTCCAAGCTTTTTTTCCAAAAAAGTTTCTTTCTATATTTCAAACCGGTTTCTCGGGCTTTCCCCTCAAAAGCCCTATTTCAAGGTCTTCAACGGTTTTTCAAGCTTTTCCCCTAAAAAGTTTATTTCTAATTTTCAAAATGGTATCCCGGGCTTTGTCCTTCAAATGCCCCGTTCCCGAGTTTTCTACGACTTCTCTAAAATCGGTTTTTGGGGTTTCCTCCTTCAAAAATCCTACTCCTAAGAATTTTCTAAAGTTTCAGTTTCTCTAGGCTTCACCCTTCAAAAGCCCCGTTCTCAAAAAGAATTGCTTCTCTGAAAGGTTTTAAAGTTAGGTGTGAAAATTTTTTAAAATTTCGGCAGAGTTTCACCTTCAAAAGTCACTACCCCAGAATTTAACAAATCACAAACACAGTCCGAGATGTCTCAAACTTTCAATCGTGTCAACCAAAACAATCCCATCCTTCGAAACACACGTCCTGTTCTCAAACACAACTTTTAAACTGGTTTTTCGGTATTTCTAAATTTTTCGGTTGAATCTTTATTTCCAAAAATTTCACAAAAATTCCTAAATCATTTGAGAATATCACCATAATTTTTCAAAACTGTTTCACAGTTTTTCAACCTTCGATAGGATCCATTTTCTAATTTTCCTCAAATTTTCTTACTTTTCATAATTTTAAAAAATTTAAAATTTTCAAAATTTTTAGAAAATTACGAAACTTCATACGGTTATCACACACAAACATGCAATACCCAGGCCTGTAGAGGCGATTTTTCGAATCCTACAGGAAACCCAATTTCATAAACATGCAAACTCATCCAAAACACACTCAAATCTTCACCAAATTATGAAAACAATCCGACCATTGTGTTCTAAACATCCTAAAACATAGGATTACACTGATCATTCGCAAAAAACGGAAGCATACGCATCAAAATCGAAGAAATTTCTAAGAAAACTAACCTTTGGGTTCTCTGGGGAAAATCAAGCCTTCCTGCGAGTATCTAGCAATTATGATGGTTTTCGGCCAGCACCCGACGTCCCACAACACCCTCCTAGTGATTCCTGATCGAAGTCCCTCGAAAATCCTTTAGAGCAGCTCTCGGATCAAGCTCGAAACATGAAACACGCACTAAGTAATGTGAACTGCTCTGTTTTAATACCCACGGGCTGGTGCATGTGCTACATGTGTCGGGGCTAAAAAAGGCCATGCGCATGTAGCACATGTGCCTAACTCTTCAGCTTCCTGCCAAAGCTAACATTCAAATCCTCGAGACTCCAAAATTGTTTCTGAGGCTTTTCAAAAGCCGACAATCAAGCTTTCAACATTTATTTTAAAAAATCAAGTGTTCTGAACCAAACAGGCAACTCAAACCCCGATCGAAATCTTCAAAACGCAAAGCTTTTTGAATTTCAAAATCTTCCAGACCGGTGATGCTCAAGGGGTCCTGGGACATTCCAAACTTACCAGCTTATCGTCCCTCCGATCGCCTAGCGACCAAAAAGGGATTCTTACTTTGTTATTTTTCTGCCTTCAATAAGAAAAGATAGAAAAAGAAGGGCAGTTGTAAGCACCCCATTTTTGCCCGCTCGGCAATCTCCGGCCCGACTGGGCTCAGTTTCCAAACATCACAACACATGCGAGCTCAAGACGAGCCTTTCAAACTCCAATCCAGTCAACTAGATGCTTCCCAGGCCTGCGAAGCCCAAATAAAGCCATAAACATCATTCCAGGCAGCTTTTCGGGACCAGGCAGTCTCGAAAACCAATGCCATCCAAGTAGCTTCCCGAGATCGGGCAATCTCAGGGACTAACATGCTATCAAATTCTAGACGGTTCACTTCTGGCGCCTACTAGCCCACTAATGTAGAATGTATGTCATTCGGTAGTTCCCCGAGACCAAGCGTTCTCGGAGACCAACACCACCCTCATAGGTAGCTTTCTAAAACCAGGCATTCTCAGGAACCAACACCACCCTACAAGTAATTCTCTAAGACTGGGCGCTCTCAGGGACCAACACTGCACAGGTAGTTTTCTGAGACCGGGTGGTCTCGGGAACCAACACTTAGGCCAACACTGGTGCCTGCTAGCCTAACTCGATGAAAAATGACCAAACCTGCCCCTTGGGCCATCAGGCACATTTTGAAAAGGTTTAAAATCTCTCAAAATGGTAAGTCCACCCTTTCAAAATATTGTTAAACTATTAGGTGTACACTAAACGCCATCCAGCCCAATTCCAATCATATTCCGACTAACTTTGGTCAAAATGACCGTTTTACCCTGAATGCCCCAGCACTGCACAAACCCCACCAAACGGTAAAATACTCTCCTGAAAACATCCCTGAACGATGAAAGCACCCCATTTTTGCCAACTCAGTAGTCTCCAGTCCATCCAAACTTGTATTCAAGTCAATATGGATGTATTTCAATCTAAATCAACTTTCCAAGTCTAATCCTGTCAATCAATCGCTTTGCAGGCCCTTTGGGCCAAAATAGAGGCAAAATGACCAAAATGCCCTTGGGGCATTGTTCGGTCCAATTTCAATGGGCACGTCTTTTCTAAGATGGTAAGTCCCCTTTTCAGTCTAATTCCAATTCCAATTCCAATTAAATTCGGCACACCTTTCGAGAAAGTTGATTCCTCGAGGTGGTAAAACCATCCAATTCAGCACGTTTCTGAGTGAACTCTTCAGAACGGTAAGTCCCTTCAAACCTGTCAATCGGGACGAGACCCCAAGTCCCCGAGATGGTAGAGTAGTCCACCTTTGGCGCCTATTAGCCCGCCAATGAAGCAATGTCCGTTTCGGCATGCCCTCTGAGAAAGTTAATTCCTCAGGCGCTAAGTCCACTTAGCAGCTTCCAGAGATTAGGCAGTCTTTGAAATGATCGCAACCCATTAGAGTAATGAAGATACTCGTAAGTATAACCACTGTCAAAGTGACGGAAACACTCGCAAATAGGTCGATATAGGGAATTGCCGACAAACACCTATGTCACGAGTGTCGCACCCAGATTTTTTGCACTCGAGGAATACACACACAAGCGGAAAAAACACTGTGCTCTCTCGTTAGAACTCACTCTCCTAGAAGAATGAGTGTGACTATGTTTGAATTGAAAATCGATTTGAATAAAGGGCTTTTGAAAAATATTTGGAGTGGCCACCTAACTTGATTAAGGTGTGTTAGGTCACCTAAAAACTAAGCACAATCTAAAGACTATACATAGGGTTTTTGAAAACCTATTTTGGAAAACATCCTCAAGAGAGGGTTTTTAAGAAAACGGGTTGTTTAGCAACCTTTGAAAAACATTTAAGCCTTTTTTGAAAATAAACTCCATTTTGGTCTTTCAAAACAGTGATTCTAGGTTCGGAGGTTGGTTACGTGCAAGGAAGACGCACTAAGCCATCACCCTACCCCGCCCTTGCGGTACCTACATGCCTATTTACCCTAGATTCACCTATGAGAGTCTTCAACTAACAAATATTCAATCCTATTTACTTTGAAATGAATTTTAAAAAGAATGATGCATGGTATGCAAGTGCGAGAAAAGGAGAGTTGGAAAATAGATTTGGAAAAAAAGAATTGAAAATAAATTGATTTGATTCAACAAAAGATTTGAAAAGACAGATTCAAAATTGCAATTGAAAAGAGATTTGAAAAGAGTTATAGAATTGGAAACTTGAAAAATGTTGTGGAAATAGAAACTTGAAGAAGGTTGTGACCACACCCATGAGAGTTGCCTACGTATCCTTTTGGAGGAATTAGGTCAGTCGTAGCTCAAACAAGAGTCCGATTGAAAATAGAAGGTATGATTGGAAGAAAGAGATTTTGATTGGAAGATTTGAAAAGATTTGATTTTGAAAAGCTTGGTTTTAGAAAACCTAGACTTAGGAGGATATGATTTGAACTTGAGATGAAGAAAGATTTGACTCGAAGGTTGGACTTTGAAGACTAGGGAAGTTGAAATTAGGATATGTTCGAATTAGGAAGGTGTCGTTTTAGGAAAGTTTCATTTTAGAAAAGTTTTGAAATTAGGAAAGGTTCAATTTAGGAAAATGTTGGATTAAGAAAGTTTCATCTTAGAAAAGGTTTCAAATTAGGAAAGTTTCATTTTAGGAAAGTTTTGAAATTAGGAAAGGTCTTAAAATTGGAAAGTTTTGAAATAGGAAAGATTTTGAAAGTTGGAAAGTTTAGAATTTAGAAAGTTACGAATGTAGAAAGTTTTACATTTGGAAAGATTTGAAGTTTAGGAAAGTTTAGAAGTTTAGAAAGTTTCAAATTTGAGTTTTAGAAAGCACTTGAAGTTAGGAAAGGTTTAAATTTAAGAAAGATTTGAAAAACTTAGATTTGGAAAGTTAAGATTTGGAAAGAGATAGAATTAGGAAAGGGTTGAATTAAGAAAGATTTGGAAGCTTAATGTTTAAGGAAAGATTTAAAAGTTTAAATTTAGGAAACTTAAGGTTTAGGAAAGTAAGAGATTAAGAAGGATTTGGATTAGGAAAGATTTGGGTTTGGAAGGATTGAGATTCCTATTTCCTAAAACAAGGGATTGAATTTTGTTTCCAAAAATGGAGGATTGGGTCTACTTTCCTAAATGGGAGATTGGGTTTGGTTTCCTAAAGGGAAAGATTGGATTTTGGCATGGATTTGGAAAGATGAAATTTTGGAAATTCTAGGTTTGGAAGACTATAGTTTTGACATAGAAAAGAGGTTTTGAAAATATATATAGTTTTGATTTAGAAAATAAGAGGTTTTGGAAACCTAGGTTTTGAGGCCAAAGTAAGGGAATTGGAAACTATGTTTTTGGGGAGAAAAATTAGGGTTTCCTAATTGTTGGCTCTAGGGCTTAACTTGGACCCTAAGAAAAGGGATTTTTAGAAAGTGAGTTTTAGAAATAGAGATTTTTGGAACGAAATCCTAGAGAGAAGTTTCTAGAAGGAAGATTTTGGGAAGAGATTTAGGGAGGGAATTTTTGGAAAGAAATCCTAGTGAGGAGTTTGTAGAAAGAAATTTTTGGGTAGAGTTGTTTAGGAAAGAAACGTAAGGAGCGTCTTTGGAGAGTGAACTTTGAGAAAAGCATTTTTGGAAAGGAGCTTTCACGAAAGATGTTTTTGAAAAACAATTTTGAAAAGGAGATTGGAGAGAGTTTTCTGAGAAGGAAACCTAGGGAGTGTTTTTAGGAAAGGAATTTTGAAGAGAGTGTTTTGGAAATGAGTTGAAAAGGGAGTTTTTGAAAACAATTTTTGGAAGGAGTTTTTGAAAACAATTTTGGAAAGGAAATTGGAGAGAATTTATGGAAAGCATGTTGAAAAAGAGATTTTTAGAGGGAGAGATTTGAAAAGAGAGCTTTTAGAAAGCTTATAAAAATATCACACTTTCCTAAAGCGATTCTAACCATAAGAAGGTTAGAGCCACTTTAGGATAGTGGTTTTGAAAACAACAATGTTTTGAAAATATGGACCATATTGGTCACTTTAAATGTAACACTTTTCTAAAGCAACCCTAGCCATGGAAAGGCTAGAATCACCCTAGGATTGTGATTTTGAAAACAAGTTTTGGAAAGAAGATTTTGATGCAATTTTGAAAACGATGTTAATGCAAGCTTTGAAAACGATTTTGAAAACGAATTGTGGAAGAATGCAAAATCATGATATGCATAATGCAAAGGGGGTCGTGAACATACAAGGTTAAAGGCTTCACCATATAATCAAGAGAGGCTGGACCCACGTGGTCTTCGGTTAGACTAAAAGAAAGCCTCTGACACGGTGACTCTCCAATAGCCTAATCCTACACATGGACCGGGAACTCCCTTGTTTCAAGCATGTAAGAAGGGGGGGAGGGGGGAAAGAAGATGGGGGATTAAAATAGAAGAAAACCCAAGTGGGTTCAGGGGGAGAAGAGAAAGGGAAAGATGTGTAAACCTAAATAAGAAGCCTACCTTGTGTCTTCTTTATTTTGCTTAGCTTTGCAGGCTTTTCTGTGCTTGTCTTGCTTCAGTCTTCACTCCAATCTTCAAGAGTTGGTCTTTACTCTTCAAAGCTTTAGATTGTAGCTCTTCAAGTCTTCAAAAGAGGCTTTGGAGGCTAGTGTATAAGTGTATAGAAGTGTATATGAGTGTATTGGTGGCTAGGGTTTGTGTATGGAGGCTAAGGTTTGGAAAACCTAAGGACACTAGGGTTTAGAGAGGTTACGAGCGCTGTATATCGAAAAGAAGGATTTTTAGACTGAGTTTACAGACCTCTTTCACGTTGGAGGAGGCACTGTATTTATAGAAATAGGATAGACCCGGCGCTTATTGCAGTGGCGCTAGGCCAAAAATGCTTTTGGCTCCACTAGGAGTGGCGCCAGGCCAAATATTGGCTTGGCGCCACTACTAGTGGTGCCAGCCAGTTAGGAAAGTTTTAAGCTCGGTAATCAACGTATCTTAAGAAGATTTGGGTGCCTGTACTAGTTACTACCATGCAATTTTTAGCTGGCTTGACTAGGAGTGATTTCGGAAGGTCCGAGAATAATTCGAAGGGGCCGGGAATGACCCAGAGGGCCAGAAAAGGGCAGGAACCCTTAAAATAGAGTCCCGGAGGTAATGGACTTGAAAAAGGATGACAATAATTGTCGAAATGGTTGACCGGGCCATTAGGGGCAAAACGGTCAACTGGATCGGAAAGCTGCCGGGACGGACTCAGAATATCTTGGAAGAAGACTCGAGATTTAGAAACATTATTCAGAATGTTCCCAAAGGCTACCAGCTTGATAACCAGAGCCGGTGTGGTCGGAAAAGGCGACCGGCCCACCAGGGGCAAAACTTACCGTCTTTAGAAAGACGTGCTTGATTTGGAATTTGGAAAGGACAATGCCCCTAAGGGCATTTTGGTCATTTTGCCTCTATTTGGGCCTGGTGGGCCTGCGAAGCGATGGATAGACAGGATTAGACTTAGGGAGTTGATTTCGATTGGAATACGTCCATACAAACTTGAGTACAAGTATGGACGAATCGTAGACTGCCAAACAGTAAAAAACGGGGTGCTTACAGCTGCCCCTCTTTTTCTGTCTTTGCTTCTCAAAGACAGAAAATGATAGAGTAAGAGTCTCATGTTGACCATGAGGCAGTCGAAGGGATGGACTTTGAGAATTTTTCAACAACGGGGGTTCGAAAATGGATATTGGGACCAAAAGGCCTTCGAAAACGAGTTTTGGCAGGAAAAAGGGCAAAGTGCCCAAAATTGGCAATTGGCGCTACTAGGAGTGGCGCCTTTGTCAAAGCTGGCTTCGCGCCTCTGCTAGTGGCGCCAGGGTTGGGATTAAAACTAGAAAAATTCTGGTTCGTATACTTGCAGCATTTGAAAATTTTTTTGAAAAGTTGAGAGTGTTTGTGGGGAAACTGACTTGAACCTTGAAGGAGCATTTCTTAGAGACCACAGGTGATTACCACAAGGAGACAACGTCGCCAGAAAAGTCACCAGAAGAGAAGATTTCGCCGAAGAACTCTCAAAAAGTGAGTTTTCAAATTTTTGTTGATTTTGATGTGTAGAATTCTTTTTGAGTTGTGTGAACAGTGGAAATTGATATTTTGATATGTTTTGAACATTATGTTAATGTTATTCTTGCATTTTGGTGTTTGTTTGATTGAATTTGAGTGATTTTACACGATTATGTGAAGAGCATTTTCTGCAAGAATTGGGGATTTGCTCCTGCAGGCTTGGGCATTGGGTTTTCTGGCTAGATTTTTACGCCATGTACCTTAGAAAAATGTGTTTAACAATCATGTGAAGTTTCATGATTTTTTGAAAACTTGGTGAATTTTTGATTTTTCAAAAATAGAAAAATGCTTAAAAATTTAGGAAAATGGGAAAACTCAAGAAATTGATGAAATTTTTAGACTTTAAAATTTTCAAAAATGTAAGAATATTTTAGAAAACATTTGAAGTGATTTTGAGAAATTTTAGGACAACTTTGAAAACCATTGATTTATTGGAAAAATAAAACATATGTTTTAAAAATTTCATAAAATTGAAAAGTGTGCGCGGGTGCTGATGTTATGTGATTGTAACATTGTGAAGTGCACAATTTGTGTTTTGTGTTGATGTCATGGATGTTATAGGGACCGTTTTTAAATGAAACTCTGTCGAAATTTTTAAAAATTCAGGGAAAGAGTTGAAAAAGGTTAAGAAATAAAATCTTTTTGAAGGAAAAAGACAGAAAACCCTTGAGATTTGATTTGAAGTTGGAAAATCAAAATGTGTAAAAATTTCATTTTAACTTATCATTTGAAATCTTTTTATTTATTTTTTTTGTTATTATTTTTTTATTTATTCACTTTGTTTAATTGCATGTACCGTATATTAACACCACCTACCTTGGCTTACCTTTTTAGGATGGCAGACGCGGGTGATGATGGTTCCGAGAGGAGACGCCGCTTAGGGAAGGCGGCTCGGACAGATTTCACCAGTGGCTCCAGTCGGTCTAGGGGTAGCCGACGGTCTACTGGGCAGGCAGCGTCTAGTCAAAGTGGTCGAGGGAGTAGGCCACCTGTCGACCCCTTTCCTCCAGTTAAGCAGGCCTTTGCGGAGGAGATTGGTGCTGAGGAGGAGGTACCGGGCCTTAGGGATCAATTGACCAGTTATGGGAGAGCTTCCTCCAAACATAGGCAAATGGATGCTAACTTGGGAGATTTGCAGGTACCGGATGTTCCACCACTCGAGGATCTTGCTTATCACCCTAGTGTATACTCTAGACAACATCTGCCCCCTCCGCGGGTACAGACAGCTTTTAGAGAGGCCGTTCATCAGGTCTTCGTGACCATGCAGCGGGCTGCTCCATCATATCGTGTCTTCTTGGTTGAGATCGAATTCGGAGCCTTCATGGGATTACAGGCTAACCGCCTGAATTGGCATTTAGTACTGGTGTTGGTTGAGCAGTGGTTTGGAGAGACTGGGACCTTCCATTTTGTTGGCTTCGAGTTAGGTCCTACTCCCTTGGATTGGGCGATCATCACAGGGCTTTCCTTTGTTGGCCGACAGATCACTCTACAGTCAGTCAGTAGAGACGAGGCATGCATTCTGCTGGACTTGCCTCCTCCTGAGCGTTCTGCCTTCCTAGTCTCTTGGCTCAATCAAGATGATCGTACCTTTGCTGCTGAGCCATCGCCTGCTAGGCGGGACATCATGAGACGGCGACTTGTTTTGTACATTATCTTTAGTTGCTTCTTCAACAACAACAAGTTGCTCATGCCATTTCGGTTAGTGAGTATAGTAGCTGATCTTGGGGCTTTATCGGAGCTGGATTGGGGGTCCTTCTCCTTTGGTTGCTTCCTTTGATCGATGCGGGTCCGGACTTTTTCCCGTTGGGGCAGTATAACTAGTTTCTGGCCCTTTCTTGTCTGGTGGAGCTATGAGTACCTACCTGTGCATCGCCCTACAGTTGTTGAGGATGACCTCTATCCTCGTGCTTTGAGGTGGGCTCGTGACTGGGTAGCTCAGCGATCAGAGATTACTGATTTTGTGACGCTCCGGGCTAACTTGGAGCTGATTGAGGCAAGGGATGTGACTTGGCAGCCTTTTATTGGATCAGTTCATTACGAGACAGTCCGATACTTGGTCCCGTTATCTCTGTCAAGGGCTGCTTTTATCAGTGACGATACTTGGGAGTCCTATCTTGGTGAGCGACATTGGCTGTAGTTTCATGAAGAGTTCCGATCAGCAGAAGCTCCACTAGAGTATATGTTTAGGGCCTTGGTGGCGGGAGTGTCTATCCCCTATTAAGAGCGGCAGCCGGGTGCCGAGTTCTTGCTTCCTCCGAACACAGATTATGTTGTGCACTTTGGGGTTCATTCGGTCGATGCCTTCACCCGGTTTGAGGTAGTAGTCGGTGGGTACGCTGTGGGCCAGGAGGTGGTTGACTTGTGGCGCCGAGTCGGAGGATACGTGCCCCAGGCTGAGTTTACTGTTGTGAGGGATCAGAGGGATCGATACCAGACAGAGCGAGATCAGTATCAGGCAGAGGTAGCTTCTCTGAAGGCTCGAATAGCTCAGATGGGAGGTAGGGGGGTATGTCGTCTTTTCTCCCCTTCTTTTTACTCTGCTGTTGCTTAGTTCTCATTTCATGTGGCTGATTTCGATTCTATCTTCCCTGCAGGATGCTGGGGCTTCGAGTAGTTATCCATCTCCTCCGATGCCGGGTTTCGAGGATTTCGACCCAGATGACATCGACTTTGACATGTGACAGATGCCCCTTGTGGAGATTCCGATCTTCTTTTGCCCCTATTCCTGAGATGTATTTATGTTAGACAATTTTATTTTGTAACTTTTGTACAAAGATGGATATTTGTGGTATTTAGATACATGGATAGACAGATACATTTATGATCTGAATGTATGTGATGGATGATGATGTTATGTATCTATTACATTTGATGTTGGTGACTTCTGTTTTTACATGGAGTTATATCCTAGGCAAAGCTTATGCGATTTTTTTTTTTAATTTTTATATGCACTTATTAGAAATACATTAACTAACAGAATGACAAGGGGTGCTGTAGAACTTGACATATTTGGAATGGTAACCTCTTCCTTTTCGAGGGGCCTAGCCTCTTCGCTGGCTCAACCTTACCTTGATTGAATGATAGCACTTCACACCTTTCTTAACCTTTTAATCGCCTCCGGCTCTCTGCCTCGAGGTTAGTGTATATGATTATTGGGCTGAAATTCTCGACTCTCAGGGTTTTAGCAACAGCATTCCCGACCTTCAGTAGAGCGATAAGCGGTCAATCCTTTCAATCCGAGGAGACTTTGTTTAGGTCCGTAAATTCAGGCTAGGTTATGGGGTTTTCGAAATGATGGGGTATGTAGGCTCAAATTCCATGTCGTTTTCACCAGGGTTTAGATCCATACCATCCTCGACTTTTTTTTTCAGTAGGGCTAGCATCCCTCTTTTGCTTCGGCAACGTATCTAGCTCATTTAGATCAAGCAATTTGTTTTCAATCAAAATGGACTTTAGTAGGGTTGGAATGTAGGCCATGGTTTTGGGGCTTTGCAAGAAAGAATAAAGGCTCAAACCTATTGTTTCTACTGGGCTTCTTTGTAACCTAGGATCACCTTTGAATTTTCTTCTTGCTTTTTACATGACTTCTCAGGGTGAAAATGACCCATTTTCTTTCACCCTTTCTATACGCTTTTTAAGATAAACATGTCTTCCTTCTCTTAATCTTCTTATTATGCTTTTGAAGATGACTCAATTATGGTTTTCTTCAGGCCTTTCCTTAGAGGATATTTTTTTTTTTTTGGCCTCGTGGCCTATGGCAACTCTTTTCCTTTATTTTGTCCTTTTTATCTCTTTTTCTTTTTGTGGAACGAGCAATTCTTCAACCCTCTTTCCTTAGACCTTTTCCTTGGCAGTTCAATCTAACCCAATGTGGGCAGTGATCCCTAAGTTGGGGTTTTCTCCAAGAAGGTAAATGGCTCAACGGGTTTCGCAAGGGATTGCTTTTGACTGTATGGGAAATGAAGTGAGGGCCTCTCTTCACTTTAAATTAGATTGCTTGATCTATAGAGCTTTCGATACTATTCTAGCATGATAGAAGTGGATACCATTTCTAGAGTTCTCAACTATTGTCTGCCCCAGTGTGGGGAGGATAGTCTTTGATCGGGGTTGACAAAGAAAATTTTCACTTTCCGCTAGGCACTAGGGGTTAAGCAAAGGGAATATGAGCATTTTTTTTATTACTATTTTTTTATATGTTGAAAAATGAAAGATGGCTCCCCTTCACTTTGATAATCTGGCCGCACATCGCTTAGCTTTGGAGTCTTGCAAGTGTTGCCTTTGGGTAATATCCTCACTCATCATTATCATCTTTTTATTTGGAAAACTGATCATTTGGCAAGTGGTTAACTCATGCTATCATCACTTCAAGTTGGATCATTTCATAAGATAAACCATGCCCCTTGCATAAAAAGTAGCCAGCATTCCCAAGAGAAAAGAAGGCAACATCACTGAATAAAAAAACTTAATCATTTTATCTTATCAACCAAAAGCATATAGTTCTATTTTAAAGAGACAAAAATGTAGATATTAAGGACAAAAATATAAAAGGGATAGAAAGAGGGTGGGTGAAAATACCCCTCTCTTGTACGCCTTCGATGGAAATTCATTTTAATGTGGCCTTGGGACAATGCCCACGTCTTCGATACTCCACTCGTGATTCAGGTCCTTGACCAAGGCAAGACAGGCAAAGGCTTCTTCTAAAGCTCCGAACATGTTGACGATGATGGTGCAGTTGGTAGCTTCATTGATCTCCTTCTTGTTCTTTGCAAGAGGTTCTTCTGGAAATACTTTGGCCAGTTCATCCCCTTCTAACTCGAACGGTTCTGTCTGTGCTCTCGGCTTCTCTACCCCCCAGCTCATTTCTTCATAATTGTACCAGTCGCAGGCCAAGGGTTCTCTAGTAAATGACGTTCATCTGCTGCATACTTCGGGTGTAGAAACTCATCACCCCATCCATCGGCAGTTATGCTTTCGATAAGTTCTTCCTTCGGGAACATTGGTTCTTTAATGGGCCAGTCGGAAGCGTCACACACCTCATCAGGGTTATAGAGATAAATCGGACACAATGGGAGATCCTCCTCCAAGTCATCTTCTTCATTGGTCTCCCAATCGTCCTCATAACCTTCGACCTTGAGTTCGTCGAACTTTCCCTCGCCTTCCATTTCTACTAATACCATGTTGACGGTGTGATCCGGCAGAGTGTTAGTGGTCACATTGGGGGTCGGAGCAGGTTGTACCGACTACAGATCAATGGTCTTGTTGTCAATCAAGTCTTGGATTTTGTGCCTGAGAGCGAAGCAGCTTTCGGTGTTGTGCCCTTGGCCAACCGAATGGTATTCACATGTAATGGTGACATTAAAGGTTAGGGGTAGAGGGCTTGGCAATGGGCGAGCAAGTATGGGCTTCAGGATATTATTCTTCAGCAAATTATAGTAGGCTTCAGTTTGGGTGCAGGCTAAGGTGTCGAAGGTACGGATGCATCGAGCAGGTCTATTAAAGTTGGGTCGTGTCCCAGCGAGGCCATAGTTAGAGGTAGGAACAGGCATTGTTAAGGTGGGTAAGGCAGGACAGGGTGTGATTGTAGTGGTGGACGGTATTGGGGTGGTTGGCCAGGCAGGATGGCAGACACTTTGCTTTCCTTTTTTATTGTTCCCCTTGTGGTGGCCACTCTCTTGGCTATGTTGGCAGTACTTTCTCCAGTCTTGGCGTAGGGGTCCATAATCCTTCTTGTCTTGAGGCCGTTTTCTATCATCTCTTCTGTATGATAAGCTTAGAGAAGCTTTTCCCTACACTTGTGCAGAGCTTCACATAGTATATACCTTGAAAAGTGTGCACAAACACTTGTACGTACTCCTTCTCTTCCAATGGGGGATTGACTTGTACGGTAGCTTTTCTCTATCTCAAGGCATACTTCTTGAAGCTTTCCTTTTCACCCTTGCTCATAGTCATCAAGGACCATCGGTCAAAGGTGAGATCAATATTGTGACAATATTGGGCTTTAAATGCATTAACCAGCTCGATCCAAGTTGTGATCTTCTTTAGGTCCAGACGAGCAAACCATTGTAGAGCAGACCTTGTGAGATTGTGTTGGAATAGCTGCATGAGGAGCTTCAGATCGTTGCCGTGACCACTTAGCGCTCCAACATAGAGACGAAGATGAGCGACGGGGTTACTAGTGCCGTCATACTTCTGGAAGTCAGGCATCTTGAACCTAGCGGGTCTCAAGTGGTCAGGAAAGAAACAGAGCTCATTATAGGTAGTGAATCTGTAGGTGACGTGGCCATGGAGACTTCGCAGTGAATCCTCTAGCCCTTGGATTTTCAGACTGAGAGGGTCTAAGGGGGCCTTCTTTACGACAGGTGAAAGTAATATGTCTCATCCTCTTCAGCGCTAACCCCTTTGGCATTTTCCTTATTTTTCCCAGCATTGTCAGACTGGAGCACGATCCTTGGACTAGCAGGTTCGAGCTCCTTTGACGAAGTCATGGATGATGATGGGACTGCAATAGTATCCTTCATAGCCATCGTTTGAATGAGTTTGAGCATCTCATCCATCTTGGTCGTCATTTCGTTGACCTCTTTTCGAGAAACTAGAGAGGACTCTTCAGTATTAGCAACCATCAATGATGCTCTTTGCCGGGTGATAATGGGATCCCTAGGTGGATGTTGCCCCTTCTTGGAAGCAATATTGACTCAGTGCAGGGTGACCTCTGTAAATAAACATAAAAAGGAAGAAAAAAAAAGACAAAAACACAAATCGTAAGTCAGTTTTTGGTTTTTAGAGAGCTTTATGCAATGCATGTCCTAGGGTGCCCCTCTTTTAAGAGGGAAGCTAAGCATGATGCATTGACTCCCTTTTGGAGATAGGGGATTGCCCCTGTATGCAGATGCCTTACCATCAGCTGGAAACCTTTCCTTCGTTTATGCATTTATTCACTCACTCATTCGCGGAAAATAAAGAATTACATTTAACTTCGGGTTTTATGTACAAAAGAATTGAAATACATTTAAATAGGGGGAGAGGAAATAGGTTCCTTTGGGGGTTCCACCTATCTAATTTTACAAAGGACACCCTAAACTACTCTTGAGTCTTCGGATTCGCCTTTATTGGATTTGATGTCGAGGAGGTCATTGAGAGACCTTGTTGATTGATTGCCCATTGTCTTCTTGGCAATCATATCTCTGTGAGCATAGAGGGATTGGGGCCCCTCTTATGGAATGAATTGATATGCATGCCATGAGTCCTTAGGGTTACGTGGGAACCCTTAGGGTTTGGGTAGGCTTAATGCAAGGGAGAGTGAGATAGGTGTCACTCTCGATGGGTTAATCATATGCATGAGAATGCAGTGACTTGAGTTACTCGGAACTCTCATCTTGACATGGGATATTGAATGCACGAATATGGGTATGCAAGGAGTATAAGGAGAGAGAATGCAATAGCAAGGTAAACGTGCATGCATGAGCAATTAGACAGACATTATAGCAGTATGAATAGAGTCAATATAACAGCAGGAATAGACAGGTATAAATGAAAGTAAGAGCAGTCGCCCTTTCCTCCATGATTTTGGAAAACGGTGCTCGTGTCTTAAATCGGGCAGAGGTTCGGCTATGCATGATGTCTATATGAGAATGAGGTTGAGGGTTGACTAATGCGTCCTAGAAAGGCTCGGTCCCCGGATCTTCAAACCTAGGCCCATTCCTCGAGGTGGTGCCATGATTGGTTGGTGATCCGAGCAGGAGAACCATCAAGAGACCGTAGGCGAAGAAACTGACACATCATCTTGCCCACAACCAATATACCGTTCCCCCTTTCTAACTAGAAAAGACATATCAAGGTAAAATGCAAGTATACAGAATATAGGTACACATGCAGTGTGTGTGATTTTTGAAAGCAGAGGAAAGAGCCCAACAACTCCCATTCATCCTGTTCATCACATTCATGCATAGTAGTTAATAAAATTTAAACAACAAGTGCACCTACAAAACAAAAATGCAAGAGTTAGTATGTGGATGGCAAACTTAATACAAGATAATATGAATAAATGCATGTTTTTTGAAAACAATTTTGAAAATTTGGTTTTGAAATTTTAAAGTGAATAGGATTGAACAAGTTAATTAAAGACTCTACATGGGTGAATGGTAAAGAGACATGACTACGGCCTAACCCTCTAAGTGTCCCCAGTGGAGTCACTAGCTGTCGCGCCCAGATTTTACGCACTCGAGGAATACACACACAAGCGGAAAAAACATTGTACTCTCTCATTAGAACTCACCCTCCTAGAAGAATGAGTGCGACTATGTTTGAATTGAAAATCGATTTGAATAAAAAGCTTTTGGAAAATATTTGGAGTTGCTACCTAACTTGATTAAGGTGTGTTAGGTCACCTAAAAACTAAGCACAATCCATAGACTACACTTAGGGTTTTTGAAAAACGATTTTGGAAAACATCCTCCAGAGAGGGTTTTTAAGAAAATAGGTTGTTTAGCAACCTTTGAAAAACATTTAAGTCCTTTTTGAAAATAAACTCCATTTTGGTCTTTGAAAACAGTGATTCTAGGTTCGGAGGTTGGTTACGTGTAAGGAAAATGCACTAAGCTATCACCCTACTCCACCCTTGCGGTACCTACATGTCTATTTACCCTAGATTCACCTATGAGAGTCTTCAACTAACAAATGTTCAATCCTATTCACTTTGAAAAAAATTTTAAAAAAAATGATGCATGATATGCAAGTGCAAGAAAAGGAGAGTTGGAAAATAGATTTGGAAAAGAAGAATTGAAAATAAATTGATTTGATTCGATAAAAGATTTGAAAAGATAGATTCGAAATTGCAATTGAAAAGAGATTTGAAAAGAGTTATGGAATTGGAAACTTGGAAAATGTTGTGGAAATAGAAACTTCTACGTATCCTTTTGGAGGAATCAGGTTAGTCGTAGTTCGGACAAGAGTCCGATTGAAAATAGAAGGTGTGATTGGAAGATTTGAAAAGATTTGATTTTGAAAAGCTTGGTTTTAGAAAACCTAGACTTAGGAGGATATGATTTGGACTTGAGATGAAGAAAGATTTCACTCGAAGGTTGGACTTGGAAGATTAGGGAAGTTGAAATTAGCAAATGTTCAAATTAGGAAGGTGTCATTTTAGGAAAGTTTTGAAATTAGGAAAGGTTCAATTTAGGAAAGTGTTGGATTAAGAAAGTTTCATCTTGGGAAAGGTTTCGAATTAGGAAAGTTTCATTTTAGGAAAGTTTTGAAATTAGGAAAGGTCTTGAAATTGGAAAGTTTTGAAATAAGAAAGATTTTGAAATTGGAAAGTTTAGAATTTAGAAAGTTTTATATTTGGAAAGATTTGAAGTTTAGGGAAGTTTAGAATTTTAGAAAGTTTCAAAGTTTGAGTTTTATAAAACACTTTAAGTTAGGAAAGGTTTAAGTTTAAGAAAGATTTGAAAAACTTAGATTTGGAAAGTTAAGATTTGGAAAGGGATAGAATTAGGAAAGGGTTGCATTAAGAAAGATTTGGAAGCTTAATGTTTAAGGAAAGATTTAAAAGTTTAAATTTAGGAAACTTCAGGTTTAGGAAAGTAGGAGATTAGGAAGGATTGAGATTCCTATTTCCTAAAGCAAGAGATTGGATTTTGCTCCCAAAGAGAGATGTTTTGATTTTGTTTCCAAAAATGCAGGATTGGATCCAGTTTCCTAAATGGGAGATTGGGTTTGGTTTCCTAAAGGGAAAGATTGGATTTTGGCATGGATTTGGAAAGATGGAATTTTGAAAATTCTAGGTTTGGAAGACTATAGTTTTGACATGGAAAAGAGGTTTTAGAAATATATATAGTTTTGATGTAGAAAATAAGAGGTTTTGGAAACCTAGGTTTTGAGGCCAAAGTAAGGGAATTGGAAACTATGTTTTTGGGGAGGAAAATTAGGGTTTCCTAATTGTTGGCTCTAGGGCTTAACTTGGACTCTAAGAAAAGGGATTTTTAGAAAGTGAGTTTTTAGAAAGAGAGATTTTTTGAACGAAATCTTAGAGAGAAGTTTCTAGAAGGAAGATTTTGGGAAGAGATTCAGGGAGAGAGTTTTTGGAAAGAAATCCTAATGAGGAGTTTGTAGAAAGAGATTTTTGGGTAGAGTTGTTTAGGAAAGAAACGTAAGGAGCGTCTTTGGAGAGTGAACTTTGAGGAAAGCATTTTTGGAAAGGAGCTTTCACGAAAGATGTTTTTGGAAAACAATTTTGAAAAGGAGATTGGAGAGAGTTTTCTGAGAAGGAAACCTAGGGAGTGTTTTTAGGAAAGGAATTTTGAAGAGAGTGTTTTGGAAATGAGTTGAAAAGGGAGTTTTTGAAAACAATTTTTGGAAGGAGTTTTTGAAAATAATTTTGGAAAGGAAATTGGAGAGAGTTTATGGAAAGCATGTTGGAAAAGAGATTTTTAAAGGGAGAGATTTGAAAAGAGAGCTTTTAGAAAGCTTATAAAAATATCACACTTTCCTAAAGCGATTCTAACCATAAGAAGGTTAGAGCCACTTTAAGATAATTGTTTTGAGAACAACAATGTTTTGAAAATATGAACCATATTGGTCACTCTAAATTTAACACTTTCCGAAAGCAACCCTAGCCATGGAAAGGCTAGAATCACCCTAGGATTGTGATTTTGAAAAAAACAAGTTTTGGAAAAGAAGATTTTGATTGAAAACGGTGTTAATGCAAGCTTTGAAAACGATTTTGAAAACAAATTTTAGAAGAATGCAAGATCATGATATGCATGCACAATGCAAAGGGGGTCGTGAACATACAAGGTTAAAGGCTTCATCACATAATCAGGAGAGGTCGAACCCACGTGGTCTCTGATTAGACTAAAAGAAAGCCCCTAACATGGTGACTCTCCAATAGCCTAATCCTACACATGGACCGGGAACTCCCTTGTTTCAAGCATGTAAGAAGAGGGGGAAGAAGATGGGGGATTAAAATAGCAGAAAACCCAAGTGGCTTCAGAGGGAGAAGAGAAGGGGGAAGATACGTAAATGTAAATAAGAAGCCTACCTTGTGTCTTCTTTATTTTGCTTAGCTTTGCGCGATTTTCTTTTCTTGTCTTGCTTCGGTCTTCACTCCAATCTTCAAGAGTTGGTCTTGAATCTTCAAAGATTCAGATTGTAGCTCTTCAAGTCTTCAAAAGAGGCTTTGGAGGCTAGTGTATAAGTGTATAGAAGTGTATATGAGTGTATAGGAGGCTAGGGTTTGGAAAACATAAGGAGACTAGGGTTTAGAGAGGCTACGAGCTCTGTATATCGAAAAGTAGGGTTTTTAGACTGAGTTTGTGGACCTCTTTCATGCTGGAGGAGGCTCTGTATTTATAAAGATGGGATAGACCCGACGCCTGTTATAGTGGCGCTAGGCCAAAAATGCTTCTGGCCCCACTAGGAGTGGCGCCAGCCAGTTAGGAAAATTTTAAGGTCAGCAATCAACGTATCTTGAGAAGATCTGGGTGCCTGTACTAGTGACTACTATGCAATTTTTAGTCTGGCTTCACTAAGAGTGACTCCGAAAGGTCCGGGAATGATTCGAAGGGGCCGAGAATGACCCAGAGGGCCAAAAAAGGGCAGGAACCCTTAAAATAGGGTCTTGAAGGTAATGAACTTGAAAAAGGATGACAAGAATTGTCGGAAGGGTTGATCGTGCCATTAGGGGCAAAATGGTCAACTAGATCAGAAAGTTGCCGGGACGAACTCAGAATGTCCCAGAAGAAGAATCGAGATTTAGAAACATTATTCAAAACATTCCCAAAGGCTACGAGCTTGATAACCAGAACATGTGTGGTTAGAAAAGGCGACTGGCCCACCAGGGGTAAAACAGTCATTTTGCACCGGGTTTGCCAGAGCTGACTCGGAATGATTCAAAAAAGATAAAGGAAGGTCAGGAATACTATAAAAAGCATTTCTGGGAGGTTACCGGTTTGATACCCAGAGTCGGTGTGGCTAGAAAAGGGTGACCGGCCCACCAGGGGCAAAACGGTTATTTTGCATCGGGTTTACAAGAACTGACTCGGAATGATCCGGAAATATAATAGAAGGTTGAGAACACTATAAGAAGCATTCTCGGGAGGGTACCAGTTTGATACCCAGAGCCGGTGTGGTTCCCGGGGCATTCAGATGCCTAGGGGCAAAATGGTCATCTTGACCGGAAAGTCTCGGAACTGGCCCGAAACTGACTAGAAGGCACCTAATCATGCCGGATTGCTTTTAAGACAATCTTGAAAGGGTGGACTTATCATTCTGAGGACTCAGGTGTGTTTTCGAGAAACGTGTCAAAAATGACCCTAGGAGCAGTTTGGTCATTTTTTACCGAAATTGGCTAGCAGGCACCGGTGTTGACCTAGGTTTTGAGTGTTTCCGCCACTCTGACGGTGGTCTCGTGATACAGGGGTTGGTTGGCAATTCTCTATATCGACTTGTTTGCGAGTATTTTCGATACTCTGATGGTTGCGATGTTTACCAGTATTTCCGCTACTTTGACGGTTCGTGATTATTCCTGAGACTACCTGATCTTGGGAAGCTGCTAAAGGGACTTAGCGCCTGAGAATTAACTTTCTCAAAAGGCGTGCCTAAATGGAGATTTCTACATTGGCGGGCTAGCAGGCGCCAAAGGTGGACCGTTCTACCATCTAGGGGACTTAAGGTCCCGTCCTGGTCGATAGGTTGAAAGGGGACTTACCGTATTCGAAAAGACGTGTCTGATTTGGAATTTGAAAAGGACAATGCCCCTAAAGGCATTTTGGTCATTTTGCCTCTATTTGGACCTAGTGGGCTCGAGAAGCAATGAATAGACGGGATTAGACTTAGAGAGTTGATTTCGATTGGAATACGTCCATACTGACTTGAGTACAAGTTTGGACAGACCGTAGATTGCCGAGCGGTCAAAAATGGGGTGCTTACAGCGGGATCGCCGTCAGAGTAACGGAAACACTCAAAATCTAGGTCAACACCAATGCCTGCTAGCCGACTTTGGTGAAAAATGACCAAACTGTCCCTAGGGCCATTTTCAACACATTTCTCGAGAAAGCAGCTAAGTCCTTGGAACGGTAAGTCCACCCTTCCAAGATTGTCTTAAAGGCAATCCGGTATGATTAGGTGTCTTCTAGTCTGCTTCGAGCCAATTCTGAGACATTCTGGTCAAGATGACCATTTTGCCTCTAGGCATCCAAATGCCCCGGGAACCATATCGGCTCTAGGTATCATATCGGTAGTCTCCCGAGAATGCTTCTTATATTATTCTCGACTTTTCATTATCTTTCTGGATCGTTCCAAGTCGGTTCCAGCAAACCTGGTGCAAAATGACCGTTTTGCCATTGGTGGGCCGATTTTCCTTTTCTAACCACACCAGCTCTGGGTATCAAATCGGTAACCTCCTGGGACATTCTAAGTAATGTTTCCAAATCTTGAGTCTTCTTCCGGGACATTCCAAGTCCATCTCGGTAGCTTTCTGGCTCGATTAATCGTTTTACCCCTAATGGCCCGGTTAACCCTTCCAACACATCCTGTCATCATTTTTCAAGTCTACTGCCTTCGGGACTCTATTCTAAGGGTTCTTGTTCCTTCTGGCCTTCTGAGTCATTCCCGGTCCTCTAAATTCTTCCTGGACCTTCTGGAGCCACTCCTAGTGAAGCTAGACTAAAAATTGCATGGTCGTCACTTGTACAGGCACCTAAATCTTCTGAAGATACGTTGCTTGCCAACCTTAAATATTTCCTAATTGGTTCGCACAACTGGTAGTGATGCTAAGCCAAAAAATGGCCTGGTGACACTCCTAGGGGCGCCAGTGTAAAGTTTTTCCTAGCGCCACTACAACAGGCACTAGGTCATTCCTCTGTCTATAAATATAGAGTCTTATCCAGCGTGAAAAGGGTCTGCAAAATCAGTCTAAAAAATCTCCTCTTTGATATACAGAGCTCGTATCCTCCCTAAACCCTAGTCTTCTTTAGGTTTTCCAAAACCCTAGCCCCCATATACAAACCCTAGCTCTCATATACTCCCATACACTTATATACACTCCTATACTAGCCTCCAAAGCCTCTATTGAAGACTTAAAGTGCTACAACCCGTAGCTCTCGAAGATAAAGACAAGCCCTTGAAGACTGACGCAAAGCGAAGCGAGAACCGAAGCAAAGCAAGCAAAATAAGAAGATACAAGGTAGGCTCTCCATTTAAATTTGCACATCTTCCCCCTCTCTCTTCTCTCTCCGAACCCACTTGGGTTTTATTCTATTTTAATCTCTCATCTTCTTCCCCCCGTTTCTTACATGCTTAAAATAAGGGACTTCCCAGTCCATGTGTAGGATTAGGCTATTAAAAGTCACCATGTCAGAGGCTTTCTTTTAGTCTAACCAGAGACCACGTGGGTTCGGCCCCCTTGATTATGTGGTGAAACCTTAACCTTGTATGTTCATAACCCCAACTTGCATTGTGCATATCATGATCTTGCATTCCTCCAAATTGTGTTTTCAAACTTGTTTTCAAAACTTACATTAAAATTGTTTTCAAACTTGCATCAAAATCTTCTTTCTTTAAAACTTATTTTCAAAATCACAAACCTAAGGTTATTCTAGCCTTTCTATGGCTAGGGTTGCTTTAGGAAAGTGTTACATTTAAAGTGACCGATATGGTCCATATTTTAAAATCCTTGTTGTTTTCAAAACCACTATCTTAAAGTAGTTCTAGCTTTGTTATGGTTGAAATTGCTTTAGAAAAGTGAAATATGTTTATGGACTTTCTAAAAACTTTCTTTTCAAATATCTCCTTTTAAACATCTCTTTTCCAACATACTTTCTAAAAACTCTCTTCAATCTCCTTTTCAAAATTCCTTTCCAAAGTTTTTTTCTAAAAATTCCTTTCAAAAAATCTATTTTTCAAAATCTCTTTTCAAAAACTCTCTTTTCAAAATTCACTTTTCAAAGACTCCTTTTTAGATCTCCTTCCAAAAATCTTCCTTTCTAAAAATTCTACTTTCCAAAAACTCTTCTCCTTGGAGCCCAAGTCAAGCCCTAGAGCCAATAATTAGGAAACTCTAGTTTTTCTTCCCAAAAACGTGATTTCCAATTCCTTATTTTGGCCTTAAAGTTTAAGTTTCAAAATTCTATTTTCTACATCAACACTATATATTTCCAAAACCTATTTTCTACTCTAAAATCTAGGATTTTCAAAACTTCATATTTCCAATTCCATGCCAAATCAAATCCTCCTTTTTAGTAAACTAGATCCAATCCTCCGTTTTTGAAAACAAAATCAAACCATCTCTTTTTAGAAACAAAATCCTATCCTTTGTTTTAAGAAATAGGAGTCTTAATCTTTCCTAGTCTAAATCTTTCCTAATCCAAATCATTCCTAATCTCATACTTTCCTAAGCCTTGAGTTTTCAAAACTTGAACTTTCAAATCTTTCCTAATCTAAATCTTCCCTAATTCCAACCTTTCCTAAATTCCATACCTTTCGAAATTTAACTTTTCAAATCTTTTTAATTTTAAATCTTTCTAAATTTCCAATCTTTCCAAATCCAAAACTTTCTTAAGTCAAATATTTCCAAATAAAAAACTTTCTTAAGTCAAATCTTTCTAAATTCAAGACTTTCTTAAGTCAAAACTTTCTAAATTCAAAACTTTCTTAAGTTAGAGCTTTCTAAATTCTACACTTTCCTTAAACGAAACCTTTCTTAATTTGAAACTTTTCTAAATCGAAACTTTCCTATTCTAAAACATTGCAATTTCAAAACTTTCTAATTTTGATTCTTTCCTATTTTAAAACTTTCCTAACTCGAGATTTTCCTAAAACGAAATCTTTCCTAAAATAAAAATTTTCTAAAACGGAACTTTTTTATTTTGAAACTTTCCTAATTCAAATGTTCCCTAAATTTCAACTTCCCTAATCTTCCAAGTCCAACATTCGAGTCAAATCTTTCTTAAATCTCAAATCCTTCCTAAATCCTATCTTTCTAAGTCTAAGATTGCTAAACCTCAATCTTCCAAATTAAAGTCTAATCTTTTCAATTCCAAATTCCAAATTCCAATCTTCTATTCTAAGTTCAAATCAAACTCCTTTTTCCAATCAAACACTTTTTCAAATCAAAACCTTCTATTTTCTATCGGACTCTTATCCGAACTACGACTGACTTGATTCCTCAAAAAGGATACGTAGGCAACCCTCATGGGTGCGGTTATAACTTCTTTCAAATCTCCAATTCCACAATCTTCTTCAAGTTTCCAATTTCCTAATCTCTTCCAAGCTTCAAATTCCATGATCTATTTCAAATTTCTATTTACAAATCTCTATTTTCCATCTCTAAAACTTTCTTTCAAAATCAAATCTATCTTTTCAAATCTCTTTTCCAAATCAAATCAAGTTCTTTTCAAATCTGTTTTCAAATCAAATCTTTTTCAAGCACATGCATATCATGCATCATTCTTTTACACATTCTTTTCTAAAAGTGGATATTTCTAAACATTTGTTAGTTGAAGACTCTAATGGTTGAATCTAGGGTGAATAGACATGTAGGTACCGCAAGGGCAAGGTAGGGTGATGGCTTAGTGCGTCTTCCCTACATGTAACCAACCTCCAAACTTATATCACTGTTTTCAAGGACCAAATGGAGTTATTTTCAAAAAAAGGCTTAAATATTTTCTAAAGTTTGCCAAACAACTTGTTTTCTTAAAAACCCTCTCTCGCGGAAGTATTTTCAAAATGGTTTTCAAAAACCCTAAGTGTAGTATTCGGATTGTGCTTAGTTTTTAGGTGACCTAACTCGCCTTAATCAAGTTAGGTGGCGAATCCAAATTGTTTTTTAAAAGCCCTTTATTCAAATTAAATTTTCAATTCAAACCTAGTCGCACTCATTCTTCTAGGAGGATGAGTTCTAATGAGAGAGTATAGTATTTTTCCCGTTTATGTGTGTCTTCCTTGGGTGCGAAAAATCTGGGCTCGACAATAGTGAACTTAACCATCTAAGAGTAAATTATGGCAATTATTTTTAGTATTTCCCTTGCTGAAAGTCAATCGACCAATAAACCACCATTGTTTAGCAGCACAAATTATAACTACTGAAAAGATAGAATGAGAATATATATTCAAGTTATGGATTATGAGTTATGGAAAGTTATTGATAGTGGTCCTAGTATACCAACTAAGATTGTAAAAGGAAAAGATATGCTTAAGAAAGAAAGTAAATGAAATGCTAGTGATATGAAAAATGTTCAATTAAATGCTAAAGCTATAAATGTTCTTTATTGTGCTCTTGATGTAAATAAATTTAACCGTATATCTACTTGTGAATCGGCTCGAGAAATTTGGAATAAATTGGAGATTACACACGAGGGAACTATTCAATTTAAGAAACCCAAGATTAGTATACATGTGCACAAATATGAGTTGTTTCAAATGAATCTTGATGAAATTACTTCCGACATGTTTACTAGATTCACTGATATTATAAATGTCTTAAAATCTCTTGGCAAATCTTATAATAATGTTGAATTGGTGAGAAAGATTCTTAGGTTTCTACCAAAGAATTGGGAGCCGAAAGTCACCGTCATATAAGAAGCCAAAGACCTTACAAAGCTTACCATAGATGAGCTCTTGGGTTCACTCATTACTCATGAACTTACCATGAATGGTGATGAAGATGAATGGAAAAGAAAGAAAGATCTTGCTTTGAAATTATCTATTACAAATGATGATATTTATAATGATGGAGAAAGTAGCAATGAAGATGAGGAACTTGCTATGATCACAAGAAAATTCAAAAGATTTCTAAGAAAGAAAAAGCAAAGTGAGAAAATGCCCTCACAGAAAGATATCATTGTTTGCTATGAATGCAAAAAACCCGCTCACAATGCTCAAGATGGTAAAAAAAAGGCTAAAATAAAAAACGTGATGATATATTAGAGTGATAGTGAAGAAAGCAATTCCAATGAAGATGATAGTGACAATGAAGTTGTCAACTTATGCTTAATGCTAAGAGAAAAAGATGAGGTATATTACTCTATTGATGTTGCATGATAGAGAAAAGAAAACTTTAATATATACATATATGTGTGTGTGTGTGTGTGTGTATTTATTTTTTATTATTTAAAAAAAATTGTGACATGCTTTGAAATATTTTGAAAGTTATACGTATAAATTTACTTATACTTGACTTCTAATAGATACTTGATTACATTTTTTTTCATGCATTTCTTGATATTAAAAGGGGAAGAAATATAAAATGTTTTGATTTATAAAGCATGTTTGGTATTGAATTGAATATGTCTTGCATATATAATATACATTGAATATATTTTTTGGATGACAAAAGAAAATGTATGTCGCTATATTCTATGGAATTTTATTAGTTTTATATATGATTATTTTTTGATGATAATAAAGGAGGAGAAATATGTTGATTAATATGATAAGTTTTTAGTTGAATTCTTTTATAAATGAGTTTAAGATGAAATGCATTGGTTGAGAGAAAGTTTAGATTATGTTTGTCTCTATTTTTCTACTACTCTCTTGAACATAAAATATTTATGAAAATAAGTTTAAGATGAGATGCATTGGTTGAAGGGGAGTTTGGATTATATTTGTCTCTATTTTTCTACTACTCTCTAGAACATGAAATATTTATGAAAACATTTTGTATTACTTGAAGTGATTTTATGAAGTAAATCAATCAAAGGTTGTCATCATAAAAAATGGGGAGATTGTTAGCCCTAAGTTTATTCATATGGAATTTTATATATGGTTTTGATAATAACTTTGATTTATAAATGTTTTCTTGATTAAATATATTCAATACTTTTAATCATTGGTCTAGTTGGTGTAATAAAGTTTTGCAGGATTAAGAAGCACTTGAAAGATAGATCAAGATTTAAAAAATTATATCTAAATCTTTCAGAATCATGTTTGAAGGAAATTTGATTCAAGGAATAAAATTAAAGTACATAATTTTCTTCTAAGGTAAAAAATTTGATGAAACTATATCCTATGATACAACCTTAGTAGTTGATCATATCTTTTAATCTAACCATTGGATTGATTTGATTCTTGTGGGGCTGGAAAGAAGACTCAAATATCCAATTATGGTGTCTTATGAAGTTTTCATAAAAGGAATGGTTTATTTGATGAAAATGAGTTGCAAGGAGACTTACTGGATTTGAAATTCAAAATATGGTAGCTTGGAGACAGTCATGATTATTTGACCATATCATTTGATCCAGAAGTCCAAATGATCTAATTTTTGAACTTATGAAAAGCTAACATCCATATATACATTTTATTTCTTATATGAAATTTTATATTCAAATGTTATCTAGATGAAAAATGAGCATACATCTGACTTAGTGCTATAAAAATTCAAAGATGACAGCTAGAGAGACATCCAAAGTATTTCACTCATTTCTTTTGGCTCTAATCTTCAAATGCTTTGATTCTTGAGGATTTGGAAATACAACATCCATATCTACATTTCATATCATATAGAGATTTTCAAAATCGAACGTTTGCTATAGAAAAAAGCTAATACAAGTTGACATAGCTGTGTAGAAATTCAAATATGCTAACTGGGAGACAATTCGAATAATTTGATTATAACTTTTGATCTGACCATTAGATCAATCTGATGCTTGAGGTTTTGAAAACTTGACTTCCATTTGTACAACTTTTCTCTTATATACATTTTCAAATTCGAACGTTATCAAGGCAAACACCAAGGTGGAAATGAAGACATCTTATTAGAAATTCAAAAACCTGTTTGACAGAAAGTAGCTCAACAGGAAGAAATGTCTTCGGTTCTCTCCAACGGCTATAAACTCATTTGAAGCTACAAATAATCCTCTTATCTTCATCTATAAATAGATATACCTTGAGTAACAAAAGAGAAGAACTAGAGCAATAAAAGATTGTGTATCAAAGTGATCTTCATCTTACAAAGTCTTTGAGAGCTTAATTGTCTTTTATCTTTTAATGTTTTGAGGGCTTCATTGGCATATTTATTTTTTGAGAGAATTTATTTGTAAGTAAGAGTGGTTGTATTCTTGTTTTTTCTTCTTGCAAGGGAGAGATCAGCTAGGGAAAATAGTTAGGAGTTGGGTGTGAGTAGCATCTGTATAAAAACTAGTTACAGTAAGGTATCACTTAGTTGGGTGTGACTAGCACCTTTGTAAAAACTAGTTGGAGGGCTGTGACTAGTATCTGTGGAAAAAAACTAGTTGTAAATGAGGACTAGTTCTTGGCCTAAAAGGCTAGTGGCTGTGTCTGTGATTTGGATATAGTGGAGAAAAATCTCAAGAAAAGAGTCTTGGGGAGTGAACGTAGACTTTGGAGTTAATGTCGAACCACAATAAATTTTGGTGTTGTATTCTCTTCTCTTTGTCTCCTTTACTTTATAGTTTGAATTTCTTGCATTTATCTACAACATATTATTGATTGATTAATATTTTTTTGAATATTTAGTTAGAATTTTTAAATCTGAAATTATTTGTTGAATTATTGTTTAAACCCAATTCACCTCTCTCTTGCGTTACCACTTAGACTAGTATTTTCAACCACACCGACTCTTGGTATCAAACCAGTAACCCCTAGGACACTCCCGAGTGCCCCTATCTTTGTTCCAATTAGGCCCTGTAGCCCGATAGTATTCCAAATTGAACCGGAGCCATTTGTAGTGGAGCCTGGACAAAAAAAGACTAAGAGCTACTAGAAGTGGCACCCAAATCTTTGTCTTGTAGCCCAAGGTCGAATCAAATCAAATCTCTATGGAATCTAGAGCTGGGTGCCACTCCTAGTAGCACCTAGCCAAATTTTGGCCTAGCGCCACCTACCGCCGTATTCTCCTATAAATACAGGCCACCCCTAACGTATTCCAGGTCTAGAAAATCATAAAGAAGCTTTGCCTCTCTCTAGAAAGCCTCCGAAAATTTGAAAACACCCTAGCTCTCTCTAAGATTCAAGCCTCCCTAGCCTACACACACTAACCCTAGCCCCCAAGCACCATGGGAGGCAATCTTCAACCCCTTCGAAGCTCTTGAAGCACTCTTAAGTCTAAGTCAAGACTGTAAGCACCCCATTTTTGCCCGTTCGGTAGTCTCCAATCCATCCAGACTTGTACTCAAGTCAATATGGACGTATTCCAATTTAAATCAACTTTCCAAGTCTAATCCCGTCAATCAAACCGCTTTGTGGGCCCGTCGGGCCCAAATAGAGGCAAAATGACCAAAATGCCCTTAGGGGTAATGTTCGGTCCAATTCCAACAGGCACGTCTTTCCGAAGATGGTAAGTCCCCTTTTCAATTCCATTTCCAATTCCAATTCCAATTCTAATTCCAATTAAATCCAACGCACCTTTCAAGAAAGTTGATTCCTCAAGCAGGTAAGACCCTCCAATCCGGCACGTTTCTAAGTGAACTCTTCGGAATAGTAAATCCCTTCAAACCCGTCGACCGAGACGAGCCCCCAAGTCCTTGAGATGGTAGAACGGTCCACCTTTGGTACCTGCTAGCCCGCTAATTTAGAAATGTCCGTTTTGGCACGCCTCTTGAGAAAGTTGATTCCTCAAACGCTAAGTCTATTTAGCAGCTTCCCAAGATCAAGCAATCTCGGGAATGATCGCGAATCGTCAGAGTAGCGGAAGTACTCGCAAACATCGCAACCATTAGAGTAACGGAAGTACTCGTAAACAGGTCGATATAGGGAACTGCCAACAAACCCCTGTATCACGGGATTGCCGTCAGAGTGGCGGAAACACTCAAAACCCAGGTCAACACTAGTGTTTGCTAGCCCACTTCAGTGAAAAATGACCAAACTGCCCCTAGGGCCATTTTCAGCACATTTCTCGAGAAAGTACCTAAGTCCATAGAACGATAAGTCCACATTTCCAAGATCGTCTTAAAGGCAATCCAGCATGATTAGATGCATTCTAGTCTATTTCGGGCCAATTCCGAGACTTTTCAGTCAAGATGACCATTTTGCCCCTAGGCATTCGAACGCCCCGGGAACCATACCGGCTTTGGGTATCAAACTGGTAACCTCTCAAGATTGCTTTTTATAGCATTCCCAGCCTTTCATTATCTTTCCAGATCATTCCGAGTCATTTCTAGCAAACCCAGTGCAAAATGATGATTTTGCCCCTGGTAGGCTGGTCGCCTTTTTCGACCACACCGGCTTTGAGTATCAAACCGGTAACCGTTGGGAACATTCTAAATAATTTTTCCAAATCTCGAGTCTTCTTCCAAGACATTCTAAGTCTGTCCTGGCAGCTTTCTGGCCCAGTTGATCGTTTTACCCCTAATGGCTCGGTCGACCCCTCTAACAAACCCTGACATCGTTTTTCAAGTCTAATACCTTTAGGACTCCATTCTAAGGGTTCCTTTCCCTTTCTGGCCTTCCGGGTCATTCTCGACCCCTTTAAATCCTTCCCGAACCTTTCAAAGTCACTCCTAGTGAAGTCAGGCTAAGAACTGCATGGTAGTCACTAATATAGGCGCCCAAATCTTCGGAAGATACGTTGCTTGCCGACCTTAAAACTTTCTTAAGTGGCGTGGTGCCACTAGTATTGGCCTGGCGCCACTCCTAGTGGCGCCAGAAGCAATTTTGGCCTAGTGCCACTACAACATGCGGCAGGTCATTCTTCTCTCTATAAATACAGAGCCTCCTCCAGTGTGAAAGATGTCCACAAACTCAGTCTAAAAAGCCTACTTTTCAATACACAGAGCTCGTAGCCTAGCAAAAACCCTAGTCTTCTTTAGGTTCTCTAAACCCTAGCCTCCATACACAAACCCTAGCCTCCTATATACTCATACACACTCATACACTAGCCTCCAAAGCCTCCATTGAAAACTTGAAGTGCTACAACTCGAAGCTCTCGAAGATCAAGACAAAGACTGAAGCAAAAACCAAAGCAAAGCAAGAAAAGCAAAGCGCGCAAGGCAAAGCAAAATAAAGAAGATACAAGGTAGGGTCTCTATTTGAGTTTATGCATCCTCCCCCTTTCTCTCTTCCCTCCAAACCCACTTGGGTTTTCTTTTATTTTAATCCCCCATCTTCTTCCCCCCCCCCCTTCGTACATGCATGAAACAAGGGACTTTCTGGTCCATGTGTAGGATTAGGCTATTGTAAGGTCACCATGTCAGGGGCTTTCTTTTAGTCTAACCGGAGACCACGTGGGTTTGGCTTCCTTGATTATGTGGTGAAGCCTTAACCTTGTATGTTCACGACCCCAACTTGCATTGTGCATATCATGATCTTACATTCTTCCAAAATTTATTTTCAAACTCGTTTTTAAAAGCTTGCATCAAAATTGTTTTCAAAACTTGCATTAAAATCTTCTTTTTCAAAACTTGTTTTCAAGATCACAATCCTAAGGTGATTCTAGCGTTTCCATGGCTAGGGTTGCTTTAAGAAAGTGTTACATTTAAAGTGACCAATATGGTCCATATTTTCAAAATCATTGTTTTCAAAACCACTATCTTAAAGTGGTTCTAATCTTCTTATGGTTAGGATTGCTTTAGAAAAGTGAGATATTTTATATACTTTTTAAAAATTCTCTTTTCAAATCTCTCCCTCTAGAAATTTCTTTTCTAACATACTTTCTAAAAACTCTCTCCAATCTCCTTTCCAAAATTATTTTCAAAAACTCCCTCCAAAAATCTATTTTTCAAGAACTTTTTTTCAAACTCCTTTTCAAAACACTCTCCTCAAAGTTCACTTTCTAAAAACGCTCCTTAAGTTTCCTTCCTAAACAACTCTTTCCAAAATCTCTTTCCAAAAACTCTCTCAAAGTGTTGCTTTCCAAAAAATCTTTCAAAAAACTCTCTCTTTAAAATCTCCCTTTCTAAAAACTCACTTTCCAAAAATCTCTTTTCTTAGAATCTAAGTTAAACCCTAGAACTAACAATTAGAAAACCCTAATTTTCTTGCCCAAAACATGATTTCCAATTGCCTTAAAACCTAGGTTTCCAAAATCTATTTTCTACATCAAAACTATAGTCTTCGAAATCTAGGGTTTCTAAAACTTCCCTTTCCAAATCCAATCTTCCTTTTGGAAAACCAAATCCAATCTTCCCATTTAGGAAACTAGATCCAATCATCCGTTTTTTGAAACAAAATCAAACCCTCTCTTTTAGAAACAAAATCCAATCCTTTGTTTTAGGAAATAGGAATCTCCATCTTTCCTAGTCTAAATCTTTCCTAATTCAAATCCTTCCTAATCTCATACTTTCCTCAATCTTAAGTTTTCAAAACTTAAACTTTTAAATCTTCCCTTAAACTTTAAACTTCTTAATCTTTCCTAAACTCAAACCTTTCCTAATTTGAAATCTTCCTAAATTTCAAATCTTTTCAAATTCAAAACATCCTTAAGTCAAAACTGTCTAGAAACGAAACCTTCCTTAAGTTAAAACTTTCCAAATTCAAAACTTTCTTAAGTTAAAACTTTCTAAAGTTGAATATTTCTTAAGTTAGAACTTTCTAAATTCCAAAACTTTCCAACTTTCAAATCGTTCCTATTTCAATACTTTCCTAATTTGGAAACTTTCCTAATTCAAAACCTTTCTTAAAATGCAACTTTCCTAAAACGAAACTTTCCCTATTTCAAAACTTTCCTATTTCGAAACCTTTCTTATTTCAAAACTTTCCTAAAATGAAACCTTTCATAAAATGAAACTTTCCTAAAATGTAACTTTCCTATTTCGAAACTTTCCTTAATCAAACTTTTCCTAAATCCAATCTTCCTTAATCTTCCAAGACTAAGCCAAGTCAAATCTTTCTTGAGACTCAAGTTTTTCCTAAATCTTATCTTCCTAAGTTTAGGTTTCCTAAACCTCAATCTTTCCAATCCTTCAATTCAAAATTCTAAATTTCAATCTTCTATTCTAAGTTCAAATCAAATCCTTTTTCCAATTAAAATCTCCTTTTCAAATCAAATATTCTATTTTCTATCAGACTCTTGTCGGAACTACGACTGATCTGATTCCTCCAAAACGATACGTAGTCAACTCTCATGGGTGCGGTCATAACCTTTTTCAAATTTCCAATTCCACAACCTTTTTTAAATCTCTAATTCCATAATCTATTTCAAGTTTCCAATTCCAAAAGTCTGTTTTCAAATTTTTATTTCCAATTTTTAAAACTTTCCAATTTCAAATCTATCTTTTCAAATCTCTTTTGAAATCAAATCAAGTTCCTTTCAAATCTATTTCCAAATATATTTTCCAACTCTCTTTTTATTGCACTTGCACATCATACATCATTCTTTTAAAAATTCTTTTCTAAAGTGGATAGGATTGGACATTGGTTAGTTGAAGACTCTCATAGGTGAATCTAGGGTGAATAGACATGTAGGTACCACAAGGGCGGGGTAGGGTGATGGCTTAGTGCGTCTTCCCTACAACTAACCAATCTCCGAACCTGAGATCACTGTTTTTGAAAGACCAAAACAGAGTTATTTTTCTAAAAAGGGCTTCCATATTTTTCAAGGGTTGCTAAACAACCTCTTTTCTTAAAAACCCTCTTTTGAGGTAGTATTTTCAAAATCTTTTTCAAAAACCCTAAGTGTAATCTTCGGATTGTTCTTAGTTTTTAGGTGACCTAACTCACCTTAATCAAGTTAGGTGGCGACTCCAAATTGTTTTCAAAAGCCCTTTATTCAAATTAATTTTCAATTCAAACCTAGTCGCACTCATTCTTCTAGGAGGATGAGTTCTAACGAGAGAGTACAATATTTTTTCCACTTGTGTGTGTATTCCTTGACTCTATCGAAGGTTGAAGAAAGGTTGAAGACAAGATAGAATTTCTATTTTACTTTTATACTCTCCTGCTTCTTCACTTCTCCTTCCTAGTCCACTTGGACTATTCTCTATTTTAATTCCCATCTTCTACCCTCATTTCTTGCATTCTTGAAACAAGAGGATCTTGAGTCCATGCCTAGGGAAAGCTTTGGGCAAATCACCGGTCGGGGGTCTTCCTTTAATCTATTTTATCATGGTGTGGATTTAAGCCCTCTTGCTATGTGGTGTAGCCATAAGCCTTGTATGTTTTCATGAGCCCTTTGCATATGGTTACTATATTCATGTATTGCATGCTTGGCTTTATTTTCATATTCAATACCATTTTTCAAAAATCCAAACTATTTCTATTTCTGTCATTTCCAAACTTCATATTTAAGCTTTTCTTTAAACTGGTTCTAAGAGTTGGTTTCTTGAAGCCTAATTTAAAACCCTAGATTTCCATGCCCTAGGAAGCCTTCCTTAAGCCCCTTAACCACATTTTACATCCTTGCATTTTTTACTTTCAAATTGCATCAAAATGACTTTCAAAGCCCACGTTGCATCTTGTTTTCCAAAAGTGCATAACTCTTTTGAGTTATTTTTCAAAAAATTTCACATAAAGTCATATGTTTTTCACATAAAATCATGAAGATTTTGCATATAAAATCATAAAGATTCTTCAAATAAAATCATAAAGATTTTTGCATATAAAATCACAAATATTTTGCATATGAAATCATAAAGATTTTGTACATAAAATTATATCTTTCAAAATTTCATTTTCAAGTGCATGCATGTAGCCACCTTCCTAAACCATCTCCAAACCCTAGTTTGCTGAAACCCTAGGTCAACAAACCATAGGTCAACCTAACCCTAGCTTACCCACCAAGGTTAGGTGGCTTCAACATTTCAACTCCAAAGACTCCTTTCAAACCATACATCATATCAAATGGTTTTCATAGCATGTTTCTAAAAGTTATAATCCATCTCTCTTGAGTTTTCAAACCAACTTCAAAGCCTTTTCAAATGTTACCATACTGCTTTTATGAATGCTTTCAAAAGCTATCTATAAGTTTGTCTTAAACCTCAAATGTCTAGACACTTACTACTTTCAAAATATATTTTTAAAATGATTTCAAAAACTCACAATCCTAAAAGGATATTAGCCCTTCCACGGTTAAGGTTCCCAAAGGGAAGTGACATATCAAGTGTGACCTTCCTAGGTCCATGATAGGGTTCCATAACCCTCAACATTGTCAACAGCTATTTTCAAAGTCTTTTCCAAAGCTCATAACCCTAAGGTGATCCTCACCATCTTCATGGTAAAGGCTACCTAAGGAAAGTGATACTTCAAATGAAACCTACATTGTTCATTTTAGGGTTCTTAAACCCTAAAAAATTTTCAAAAATATCTTTCAAAACCAACTTACAAACATCACACGCTTGAAGTAACCCTAGGTGACCTATGGTTAGGGTTATCCAAGTTAAAGTGAGATATTCAGATAAGGGTTTTAAAACCCAAAAGTGTCCAAAACCTAAGAGAAGTTTCTAGCCCCAATTCCTAAAATGTTTTCCAAAACTCATAGCCTTGAAGGATTTTAGCTTTCAAATAGCTAATCTCTTAAAGGTGATGAAATATTAAACATTCCTTTCATAAGGTACATAAAAACTATTTTCAAAAATCTTTTGAAGATAAGTTCACAAGAGCTTTTCCAAATCCAAATCCCATTTTTAAGGATCCCTAACCAAGTTTTCAAAAATTTCCAAAGCTCTTTTGATCTACTTTAAAAAAACACTCCAAAACTCTCAAAAGTCCTATTTCAAAGGCGCTTTAAAAAACTCTCAAGTTCTATTTCAAAAATACTCCAACATCCAATTTTAAATCAAAACTCTCATTAGTTCAAGTTTCAAAACATTGCTAGACTCCCATGAGTCACTTTTCAATCAGACCCTTGTTCGAATTACGATTGACCTGATTTTCGCCAAATGAGATACGCAGCTAACCTTCAAATAGGTGCAGTCATAACCCTTTTTCAAACTCAAAATACCTTTTCAAAAGTTCTCATACTCAAAATACCTTTTCAAAACTTGCATTCCAAACTTCTTTCAAACTCTTGTCAAAAATTGCATCATGTATCATACCATCCAAAAAGTGATGACAAAAACCCCTTTCTAAAATTTTTAAAGTGAAAATAATTGGACATTTAGTAACCGGAGATTCAAGTGAGTGAACCTAAGGTGAATGGATATGTTGGTATTGAAAGGGTAGGGTAAGGTGATGATCTTAGAATATTTTTCTTATACGTAACCAAACCTCAGACCATAGATTTTAGTTTCAAAGACCAAAACTGACGTCATTTTTCAAAAAGGCTTTCAAAAGGTTGCTAAAAAGCCTCTTTTCCAAAACCTTCTTAAGAAGAACATTTTTAAAACCTTTTCAAAAAATATAAGTTTGGACTTCGGATTACATTTAGTTTTAGGTGACCTAGCACATTTTTAACTATGTTTGGTGGCGACTCCAAAACTTTCCCAAAAAGCCCTTAATCAAACTAAGTTTTCAAGTTCAAACTTCCATTGCACTTATCCTTCTAGAAGGGTAACTTCTAACAGAGAGAGTACTGTGCTTTTTCTGAGCCAGGAGGGCTTGGGTAAAAACTGAGGCGTAACAGCTGGCAACTCCATTGGGAAACAGCAGAGGGTTAGGCCATTATCATGTCCCTTCACCCTTCACTCACATTGAATCTCTGGTTACTTTGTCCAATTCTATTCACTTTCAAAAATTTTTAAAAATTTGAAGTCAAACTTTATTTTCAAAATTTTTCCAAGTGTCATCACTTGCATCCATTTTACATGTCGTGCTCTTGCATTGATTCACATGTATGCTCTTGCATTGCTTTATTGTTTCGTCGTATATTGCATTAAGTTTTCTTTGAATTTTTCCAACTCTTTGCATTTCTCTTGTAGGTAGACTCTGGTTCACATTAATTTTATGTCTTCTTAACTACCGTGTATGCATGATTGATAGAATGAATAGGAGTTGTTCGGCACTTTCCTTCACTTTCAAAAATTTCACACACACTTGGCACATTCACCAGGATGTGTATCCATTGCATTATTACCTGGTTACTACCCTTCTAGTTAGAAGGAGAAACAGTATATTGGTTGTCGATAGATGCAGTATCTGTCTCTTAGCCGACGATCTCTTGACAATTCCTCCGCTTGAACCACCAATCAAAGAAGGGGTTTACCTTCTAGGGGGTGAATACCAGAGGCTTAAAGGTTCAGGAACCGAGCTTTTTTAGGAAGCATTAGTTAACCCTCAACCTCATGCTCATGTAGCACCTTATGCATAGCCGAACCTCTGTCGGATTTAAGACACGCATTAATTCCAAAACCAAGGAGGAAAGGGCGACCACTTTACCTTTCCTTACTTTTTGTCCAATTGAACTACTTATTTCCTATTGTTATACTACTTATGCATTCAGTCCTATTATACTGCTCATACATCCACTATACATTTCATGACAAGAGTTCCAAAGTAACTTAAATCACTACATTTTTCATGCATATAATCAACGCCTAGAGAATGGCCCAAAGTCAATCTTGCACATTCAAAGCCTACGAAAACTCCTAAGGGTTCCAAGCAACCCTAAGAAATCATGGCATGCATTAAATCTCATCCCATCAAAAAGGGCCCCAATCTCTTTCTGCTCATAGAGATAGGGTTTCCAAGAAGATAAGGGGCAGTCGCAAAGAAAGGTTGCTCAATGGCGTCACAACATCAAGCACCAAGGAGGCAAATCCAAAGACTCAAGAGTAGTTTAGGATTTCAATGTGTTTCTAGATAGGTGAAAAGTCCCACAAAAAGTGTTCCCCCTCCCCTTTCAATGTACTTTTGAAGTTTCATGTACAAAAATCAAAATGCAATAAAACTATCTTTCATACTTTCATCAAATGAATGCATGAATGTATGAATGAATGAACAGGCAAGCATAGGTACAGTATTACATACAGGGTAACCCCCTATCTCCAAAAGATAAGCCAAAATCATCATATCTAGTCCCCCTTGTCGTGCCCAGATTTTTCGCACTCGAGGAATACTCACACAAGCGGGAAAAATGTTATACTCTCTCGTTAGAACTCACCCTCCTAGAAGTGCGACTAGGTTTGAATTGAAAAATTGATTTGAATAAAGGGTTTTTGAAAAAGATTCGGAGTCTCCACCTAACTTGATTAAGGTGAGTTAGGTCACCTAAAAACTAAGAATAATCCGAAGACTGCACTTAGGGTTTTTGGAAAACGATTTTGAAAATATCTCCTCAAGAGAGGGTTTTTACGAAAAATAGGTTTTTTAGCAACCTTTGGAAAATATTTAGCCCTTTTTGAAAAATAACTCCTTTTGGTCTTGGAAAACAGTGATTCTAAGTTCGGAGGTGGTTACGTATAGGGAAGATGCACTAAGCTATCACCCTACCCTACCCTTTCGGTACCTACATGTTAATCTATCCTTGATTCAACTATGAGAGTCTTTAATTAACATATGTTCAATCCTATTCACTTTAGAAAAACAATGCTTGAAAAGAAACTAACATGATGCATGATATGCAAGTACAAGTTAAGAGAATTGAAAAATAGATTTGAAAAGAGATTGATTTGAAATTGATTTGATTTGAAAATAGATTTGAAGAAATGGAATTGAAATTGGAAAGTTTGAAAATTTGGAAATAAAAATTTTGAAATTGAAATTTTGAAAATAGATTGGAATTTGAGATTTGAAAATGTGGAGACCGCACCCATGAGGGTGGAATTGAAAGTTTGAAAAGTGTTGTGACCGCACCTATGAAGGTTGCCTACGTATCCCTTTGGGGGAATCAGGTCAGTCGTAGTTCGGACCGGAGTCCGATTGAAAAGAGATTGATTTGAAGAGGGAGACTGGATTGGAAGAAAGAGATTGAATTAGAAATTGGATTTGATTTGAAATTAGAAGAAGAGATTGGAAATTGAAATTGAGAAGATTGGACTTGCTTTGGAAAGATTGATTTTGGAAGACTTGGTTTTAGGAAACCTAGACTTAGGAAAGAGACTTAGGAAAGATTCAACTTGACTTGGAAGTTTTAGGAGATTAGGAAAGATTGGATTTAGGAAATGTTTGAATTAGGAAAGGTCTGATTTAGGAAAGTGTCGGAATTAGGAAAGTTTCATTTTTGGAAAGTTTTGGAATTAAGAAAGTTTTGAATTTAGGAAAGTTTTAGGTTTAGGAAAGTTTGGAAATTGGAAAGTTTTGAAAATTTAGGAAAGTTTTAGGTTTAGGAAAGTTTTGAATTTAAGAAAGTTTGGAAATTGGAAAGTTTTGAAAATTGGAAAGTTTTGAATTTAGAAAGTTTTGAGATAGGGAAGTTTCAACTTAGGAAAGTGTTGTTTTAGGAAGGTTTCAAAATTAGGAAAGGTTTTGAAATTAGGAAAGTTTTGAAATAGGAAAGGTTTGAATTAAGAAAGGTTCGAATTAAAGAAGTTTTGAATTAGGAAATGTTTGGATTAAGAAAGTTTTGAGTTTAGAAAAGTCTTAGATTTGGAAAGATTTGAAATTTAGAAAGTTTAAGATTTAGAAAGTTTTTAGATTTTTAGAAAATCTTAAGGTTAGGAAAGGTTTGGATTTAGGAAAGGTTTGAAAGCTTAAATTTGAAAAGTTATGATTTGAAAAGGGGTAGAATTAGCAAAGGGTTGAATTAGGAAAGATGTGAAAGTTTAATGTTTAAGGAAAGATTTGAAAGTTGAATTTCAAAATTTAGGAAAGATTTTTATGTTCAAGTTTTGGAAACTTAAGATTTAGGAAAGTGGAGGATTAGGAAGGATTTGAGTTAGGAAAAAGTTGGATTAGGAAAGGATTGGGTTTTGTTTTGAAAAGAGAAGGTTTGATTTTGTTTCCAAAAACGGAGGATAAGATCTAGTTTCCTAAACGGAAGGATTGGATTTGGTTTCCGAAAGGGAAGATTTGATTTGACAAGGATTTGGAAAGAGGAAGTTTTAGAAACCCTAGATTTCGAAAACTATAGTTTGGACGTAGAAAATAGGTTTTGGAAACATGTATAGTTTGGATGTGAAAACAAGAGGTTTTGGAAACCTAGGTTTAGGGAAAAGTTTGAAAACCATGTTTTTGGGAAGAAAATTAGGGTTTCCTAATTGTGAGTTATAGGGCTTGACTTGGGCTCTAAGGAAAGAGTTTTTGGAAACGAAGATTTTGGAAGGGAATCCTAGGGAGGAGTTTTTAGAGGGAAGAGTTTTTGGAAAGTAAATTCGAAAATAGAGTTTTTGGAAAGAGATTTTTAAATAGAAGGAGTTTTTGGAAAGTGTGTTTTTGGAAACAAGTTTTTGGAAGAAAAATCCTAAACGGGAGTTTCTAGAAGGGAGATTTTGGAAAGAGAGTCTTTTAGAAAGATTCTTGGGAAAGAGATTGTTGGAGAGAGTTTTTAGAAAAGTGAATTTAGGGAATGTTTTCAGAAAGAGATTTTAAAGAGAGCGTTTTGGAAAGGAGTTAAAAAAGGGAGTTTGGAAAAATAGATTTTTGGAGGGAGTTTTTGAAAACAATTTTGGAGAGGAGAGTTTTTAGGAAGTATGTTGAAAAAGAAGATTTTTAGGAAGAGATTTTTGAAGAGAGAGTTTTTAGAAGGTATAAAAACGTCTCACTTTACTAAAGCGATTCTAGCCATAAGCAGGCTATAACCACTTTTAGGAAAGCGGTTTTGAAAAATAATAAGATTTGAAAATATAGACCAAAAAGGTCACTTTTAATGTAACACTTTCCTAAAGCAACTCTAGCCATGGAAAGGCTAGAATCACCCTAGAATTGTGGTTTTAAAAACAAGTTTTTGAAAAAGAGATTTTGATGCAATTTTGAAAACAAGTTTGAAAACGATTTTGAAAACGAGTTTGAAAACGAATTTTGGAAGATGCAAGACTATGATATGCACAATGCAATTTGGGGTCGTGAACATACAAGGCTAAGGCCTCACCACATAATCAAGGGGGCCAGACCCACGTGGTCTCTGGTTAGACTAGAAGAAAGCCTCCGATACGGTGACTCTCCAATAGCCCAATCCTACACATGGACCGGGAATCCCCTTGTTTCAAGCATGCAAAGAAAGGAGGGCGAGGGGGGGGGGGGGGGGGGGGGGGGGAAGAGATGGAGGATTAAAATAGAGAAAACCCAAGTGGGTTAGGAGAGAGAAGAGAGAGGGGGGAAGTGCGAAAAATTAAATAGGGAGCCTACCGTATGTCTTGTTATTTCGCGCGCCTTGCTTTCTTGGGTCTTCGGTCTTCGTCTTGATCTTCACCTTCAGTCTTCAAGAGTTGTCTTCAAGCTTCAAACTTCAGATTACAACTCTTCAAGTCTTTGAAGGAGGGTTGAAGGTTAGTGTATGAGTGTATGAGGATGTATAGGAGTGTATAGGAGGCTAGAGTTTGTGTATGGTGGCTAAGGTTCGGAAAACCTAGCGAGGCTAGGGTTTAGGAGGTGCTCGAGCTCTGTATATCGAATTATATGATTTTTAGGTTGAATTTGAGGATCCCTTTCACGTTGAATGAGGCTCTGTATTTATAGAGGTTGGACAACACTGGCGCCTATTGTAGTGGCGCCAGGCCAAAGTTTACACTGGCGCCACTCCTAGTGGCGCCAGGCCAATTTTTGGCTTGGCACCACTACTAGTGGCGCCAGCCACTTAGGAAACATTTAAGGTCGGCAAGCAACGTATCTTTGACTAGATTTGGGCGCCTGTACTAGTGACTACCATGCAATTTTTAGCCTAGCTTCACTATGAGTGACTCCGAAAAGTTCGGGAATGATTTGAAGGAGCCGGGAATGACTCGGAAGGCCGGAAAGGAGCAAGAACTCTTAAAATAGTGTCCTGGAGGTATTTGACTTGAAAAGTGAGGATAAGATGTGTTGGAAAGGTTGACCGGGCCTTTAGGGGCAAAACGGTCAATCGAACCGGGAAACTGCCCGGACAGACTCGGACTGCCTCGGAAGAAGACTTGGGATCTGAAAACATTATTCAGAATGTTCCCAGAGGTTGCCGGTTTGATTCCCAGAGCCGGCGTGGTTGGAAAAGGAGACCGACCCACCAGGGGCAAAACGGTCATTTTGTACCGAGTTGGCTGGAACTGACTCGGAATGATCTGAAAAGGTACAAGGAGGTTGAGAACACTATAAAAAGTAGTCTCAGGAGGTTACCGGTTTGATACCCAGAGCCGGTGTGGTCGAAAAAGGAGACCGGCCCAACAAGGGTAAAACGGTCATTTTGTACCGGGTTAGCCGGAATTGACTCGGAATGATCCGGAAAGATGAAGGAAGGTTGAGAGTACTATAAAAAGTATTCTCGGGAAACTACCGATTTGATACCCAGAGCCGGTGTGGTTCCCGGGGCATTCGGACCCCTAGGGGCAAAATGGTCATCCTGACCGAAAAGTCTCGAAAAACGTCCAAAGGACAGTTTGGTCATTTTTCACCAAAGTGGGTTAACAGACACTGGTGTTGACCTGGGTTTTGAGTGTTTCCGCCACTCTAACGGCGGTTGTCGTGACACAGGGGTTTGTTGCCAATTCCCTATATCGACCTATTTGTGAGTATTTTCGCTACTCTAACGGTTTTGTGAGTAGTTTTGCTACTCGGACCATCTCGAGGAATAAGCTGTCTCGAGAGAGGGATTGGAAAGGGGACTTATCGTCTCTGAAAAGACGTGCCTGAGTTAGAACCGTCTCGAGGAATAAACTGTCTCGAGAGTGGGATTGGAAAGGGGTCTTACCGTCTCCGAGGAGACGTGCCTGGATTAGAACCGTCTCGAGGAGTAAATTGCCTCGAGAGTGGGATTGGAAAGGGACTTATCGTCTCCAAAGAGACGCACCTGGAGTAGAACTGTCTCGAGGAATAAACTGTCTCGAGAGTAGGATTGGAACGGGGTCTTACCGTCTCCGAGGAGACGTGCCTGGATTAGAACCGTCTCGAGGAACAAACTGTCTCGAGAGAGGGATTGGAAAGGGGTCTTACCGTCTCCGAGGAGACGTGCCTAGGTTGGAACCGTCTCAAGGAATAAACTGTCTAGAGAGTGGGATTAGAAAGGGGACTTATCATCTCCAAAGAGACGTGCCTGGATTGGAACCGTCTCGAGGAATAAACTGTCTCGAGAGTGGGATTGGAAAGGGGACTTATCGTCTCCAAAGAGACGTGCCTGGATTGGAACCGTCTCGAGGAATAAACTGTCTCGAGAGTGGGACTGGAATTGGAAAGGAAAGAACAATGCCCCTAAGGGCGTTTTGGTCATTTTGCCTCTATTTGGGCCTGACAGCCCGTGAAGCGATGGACAGACGGGATTTGGACTTAGAGAATTGGTTTCGATAGGAATATGCCCACAATGACTGGAACATAAGTCTGGATGGAGTGTAGACTGTCGAGCAGTCAAAAATGGGGTGCTTACACCCCTCAAAGAGCAGGGGCATGTATTACCTAAAAGTTTTCAAACTAAGGAACTAACTTCTCTTTTGTTTCGTGTCTTCTGTCCTCTCCCCCATCTCCCAGTACTGAGAAAACCAAGGGTTGAAGCAAGGCAAAAAGGGGTCCTCTAAACTGCTTATTCGTTGTCATTATGATGCTTGTTCGTTTACTATTATTATGGTCATACATCAATATCCATTCCAGGACAAAGTTTTAAGAAACTCAAGTCATTGTATTCTCATGCATTTAATCAACAGTATAGAAAAAGGGACAATCTAATCTCATGTTAATCAAACCTACCTAAACCCTTAAGGGTTTTCCCAACCTTAAGGATTCATGGCATGTATGTAACTATATCTCAAGAGAGGCCCAAATCTCTCTCTGTCCATAGAGGCAAGATTGCCCAAATAAAGAAACATCAAACAGCCCATACCAAAGAGGTATCGTATTGCATATATGGGCTAAATCCCACCTCTAAACTAGACTCAGTATCATGCCTAGATTTTCTCATAGAACGGACCCCCATAGGACATGCATTGCATAAAAACTTCAACTCCACATGCTAACTGCATTTTATTTTATTTTTTTTCCTTTTTCAGGCTTAGAAGTACAGCCAAAGCTATGGAGACCCCACAGCGTCCCACACAGTTCATAACTCATGCAAGGATGACCCTAATTAGGAGGCATGATCCATGAGAAGGGATGGACCAACCATCCGCAAAATTTCATATCTTAGCTAGGACCTTAGCACCTTGTTGCCACTCCACCTAGTCCTCAAGCTCCTAAAGCCATCCTTGCGCAATCATAGGAGGCATGCGGCAAATGGTGTGATTCACGTCTGAGAAGCTTATTTCAAAAAGGAGGATTTCTTTTGAACCTATCTTTCAGCTTTTAATTCAAATTTGAGTATGAAAATAACATCATCTAAATGAGAAGGGTTCGAAGTGTTCATGTTTATATCGTTGTATCATGGCCTTTTTTTTATGAATGATGTTTTCCTCTAGGAATTTTTCCCTAAAATGTTTTATCCTAACTTGGAGGATGGGATAGCATAAGCACCATCTTCAACAGAAACCATCGTTGACTCCAAAAAGAGGGGAAAGAGAATTAGAAAGTGAAGAGAGAGGGGAAATACAAAGGGATGAGAGATGAGAATTAATCATATAGCTTGTTGAAGTCTGAGTAACCCCCTAAGGATGTTTTGGTAAAGCAGTGAGTAGCTAAACCTTCAAAAGTAAAAGAAGCCATCATTTTATCCTTCCAAACAGAATGAAGTCCCTTAGTAAACCAACTAGTGCCGCAGGTGAATTTCATTTAGAAACCCAAACCTGGAGCCACCCCCCACATTGTGGCAAGTATATGCAAAGATTGGATTCACAAACTAATGTTTACCATTGTTAAAGGTGTTGCTAAAATTTTGAAAAGCATTATAGACTAAGCAATTCCATTTGAAATGAAGAGAGGCGCTCATTTTCTTTACCATACAATTAAAAATAACCCTTGCAAAACCCACTTGAGCTAGTCGCATTTTCTTCAAAAAATCAACCCAATGATCACCACCCACACTGAGTCAAGGCAAAACCATGAATGTGTGACGATCTCCAAGAGTACACCCAGCGAACAATGATCTCCAAGAGAATATGCAATGAACAGTGATCTCCAAGAGAATGCACAACAAACGAATGGTGATCTCCAAGAGAGTGTGCAATGAATGAAGGGTGATCTCCAAGAAAGAATGATGATCTCCAAAAAGATGCAATGTTGACGACATCTCCTAGAGCAAGCATGAGAGCAAGTAGAGAAGAGTTACAAAAAAAAAAAAAGGATTCCATCAAGAGAAAATAGGAGAAATTTTTCTAAACACAATTAATGAAAGATGATTTCTAAGAGAAGACTATGTCATCCAACATGGCAACGTAAAGAGAACAGAGAAGCAACCTTTTCAATAAAGAGAGAGTCCAGAAGAGTGATAAGAGTAAGACCTACTTGCCAAAGGTGATCATAGGTCTTCAGGAGCCTAGTAAATGTCTATCCTCCCTTTCAAATACCCCATAACAAGGCCCACATTACTGTCCAAATGAAAGCCCTCTTAAATCAAGAAAAAATGCTTAGTCTAAATGAGCTTAAACAAATAAATAGTAATATCTAAAAAGAAGGTAAATACAAGGGCAAAGTTCACTTCTTGCAAAAGGTGGTTCTAGTTTATACAACTCCTGCTGGAGATGAAGATTTAAGCTTGCATCCCTTTCATTTCTTACAACTTTTAAACTTAGCCTACATTATGATCCAACATAAAGTCTTCTCCGATTGAAGAATGAAGCTACTTGTTACTTTGCCAAAAGGCGATATTGGCAGTCACTCGAGAGGTCCATTAAAGAGGGTTTTTCTTTTTAGCAAAAGAGAGGGGAAAAACGAGTCAATAGGTTGAATATTTGAGAGTGGTGGAAGTGCTATCACATCCTGAAAAGAAAAGGGTGGGACTAGAACGGAGAACCCCATAAGAAAAACAGAAGTTCAAAAAGTCTCTCTGATTATGAGATATAACATGAACCCTAGGGCAACCCCTAAGCATGCATACATTTTCATTCATATATAAAACATGTGCATTCATAAAAAAAAAAAGTATGACATGCATCCACTTCCATTTCTGCACGTGCATTTATAAAAAAGTATGACATGCATTCACTTCTATTCCTGTATAGACCAGTGCATTCATTAAAAAATATGACACGCATTCACCCTGTACAAACCTATGCATTTTACCAAAATAGAATTGCCATAAATAAACTAATTTTTTACAAAAATTTCTTTACAATAGGAAACAATTAACAGGGCAGAGCACAAAAAGGGCCTAAAGTCACCCTGCAACCAACTAAGCAAGCTCAAGCAATCTCCGGCACAAGCACATGCCTAAGAAACCCAGATTTCCATCTATAGCCGACAAGAAATAGAGAATAGGGCAACGGTTCCACTCGACCTCCCAATCAAGCATGAATAAATCTTTTTCAAACCATGAAAAGTGGGCAATACCATACCTTGCACCTCCCATTCAATTCAAACTGCTCGATCATATTCAAGACAAATCGGCCAATTGTGTTCGACCTTCCAAAGACTTTGAACTCTTCAAAAGAGACCTCATTCCCTCCAGAAATCAACTTAAGACACTCGACTTCAAAGAAGCAAAATCCTTCAAAAGATATCTCAGTAAGAATCCTATCATGACAAGCAAAAGTGAAACCCAATAATCAAGCAAACACCAAGGATTCCATCCTCCAAAGATCTCAAGTAAAGACAGAGAAATGTACTCTCCTTCAAACTTCAAGACCAAATAATCACAAGCATAAAGCAGTTTCCCATGGCACCCTGTAAGCATCCCATTTTTGACCGCTCGGCAGTCTACACTCTGTCCAGACTTGTTTTCAAGTCATTGTGGGCGTATTCCAATCGAAACCGATTTTCTATGTCCAAATCCCGTTAGTCCATCGCCTCACGGGCCCACCAGGCCCAAATATAGGCAAAATGACCAAAATGCCCTTAGGGGCATTGTCTTTTCCTTTCTGACTCCAACCCCTCTCTCGAGGCAGTTGATTCCTCGAGACGGTAAATCTATTCCAAATCAGGCACGTCTTTTCGAAGACGGTAAGTCCCCTTTCCAATCCCTCTTTCGAGATAGTTTATTCCTCGAGACGGTTCAAATTTAGGCACGTCTTTTCGAAGATGGTAAGTCCCCTTTCCAACCCCTCTCTCGAGACAGTTTATTCGTCGAGACAGTTCCAACTCAGGCACGTCTTCTCGAAGACAGTAAGTCTCCTTTCCAATCCCTCTCTCGAGACAGTTTATTTCTCGAGACAGTTTATTTCTCGAGACAGTTCCAACTCAGGCACGTCTTCTCGAAGACGGTAAGTTCCCTTTCCAATCCCTCTCTCGAGACAGTTTATTCCTTGAGACGGTTCCAACTCAGGCACGTCTTCTTAGAGACGATAAGACCCCCTTCCAATCCCTCTCTCAAGACAGTTTATTCCTCGAGACGGTCCGAGTCGCGGAAATACTCGCAAACATCACAACCGTTAGAGTAGCGGAAATACTCACAAATAGGTCGATATAGGGAATTGCCAACAAACCCCTGTGTCACGACGATCGCCACTAGAGTGGTGGAAACACTCAAAACCCAGGTCAACACCAGTACCTGCTAGCCCACTTTGATAAAAAATGACCAAACTGTCCCTTGGGCCTTTTCCGAGACTTTTCGGTCAAGATGACCATTTTGCCCCTAGGCATCCGAACGCCCCGGGAACCACACCGGCTCTGGGTATCAAACCGGAAACCTTCTGAGATTACTTCTTATAGTATTCTCAACCTTCCTCTGCCTTTTCGAATCATTCCGAGTCAGTTCCGGCCAACCCGGTACAAAATGACCGTTTTGCCCCTGGTGGGCTGATCTCCTTTTCCGACCACACCAGCTCTGGGTATCAAATCGGTAACCTCCTGAGACTGCTTTTTGTAGTGTTCTCAACCTTTCTTCATTCTTTCGAATCATTTCGAGTCAATTCCGGTAAACCCGGTGTGAAATGACCGTTTTGCCCCTAGTGGGCCGGTCACCTCTTCTGACCACACCAGCTCTAGGTATCAAACCGGCAACCTTTGGGAACATTCTAAATAATGTTTCCAAATCCCAAGTCTTCTTCTGGGACAGTCCGAGTCTGTCCTAATAGTTTCCCAGTCTGATTGACCGTTTTGCCCCTAAAGGCCTAGCAACCTTTCTGACCCATCTTATCCTCATTTTTCAAGTCAAATACCTCCAGGACACTATTTTAAGTGTTCCTGCTCTTTTTCAACCTTCTGGGCTATTCCCGCTCTCTTAAAATCATTCCCGGATTTTCCGGAGTCACTCTTAGTGAAGCCAGGCTAAAAATTACATGGTAGTCACTAGTACAGGCGCCCAAATCTAGTCAAAGATACATTGCTTGCCGACTTACAAAGTTTCCTAACTGGCTGGCGCCACTAGTAATGGCGCCAAGCCAAGAATTGGCCCGGCGCCACTCCTAGTGGCGCCAAGAGCAATTTTGCCCGGGTGCCACTGCCACAGGCGCCAGGTTTGTCCAACCTCTATAAATACAGAGCCTCTTTCAGCATGAAAAGGATCCGCAAACTCAATCTAAAAATCATATAATTCGATATACAGAGCTCGAGCACCTCCTAAACCTTAGCTTCCCTAGGTTTTCCAAACCCTAGCCACCATACTCTAAACCCTAGCCTCCTATACACTCATACACACCCCCATACACTCATACACTAACTTTCAACCCTCCTTCGAAGACTTGAAGAGTTGCAATTTGAAGTTTGAAGATTGAAGGCGGCTATTGAAGATTGAAGGTCAAGACGAAGACCGAAGAAAGCAAGGCGTGTAAAATAAACAAAATACAAGGTAGGTTCTCCATTTAAATTTCCGCACTTCCCCCTCTCTCTTCTCTCTCCTAACCCACTTGGGTTTTCTCTATTTTAATCCCCCATCTCTTTCCCCCCCTTTCTTTGCATGCTTGAAACAAGGGGACTCCCAGTCCATGTGTAGGATTAGACTATCGGAGGGTCACCGTGTCGGGGGCTTTCCTTTAGGCTAACCGGAGACCACATGGGTCCGGCCCCCTTGGTTATGTGGTGAAGCCTTAACCTTGTATGTTCACAACTCCAAAATTACATTGTGCATATCATGATCATGCATCTTCCAAAAATCGTTTTCAATCTCGTTTTCAAAATTGTTTTCGAACTTGTTTCCAAAATTCCTTCAAAATCTCTTTTTCAAAACGTGTTTTCAAAATCACAGTCCTAGGGTGATTCTAGCTTTTCCATGGCTAGGGTTGCTTTAGGAAAGTGTTACATTTAAAGTAACCAACATGGTCCATATTTTCAACTTTCGTTGTTTTCAAAACCACTTTCTTAAAGTGGTTCTAGCCCTCTTGTGGTTAGAATCGCTTTAGGAAAGTGAGATGTTTTTACGCTTCCTAAAAACTCTATTTTCAAAAAACTCTTTTCCTAAAAATCTCTTTCAATATACTTTCCTAAAATTCTCCTTTCCAAAGTTGTTTTCTAAAAACTCTCTCCAAAAATCTATTTTTCAAAACTCCCTTTTTCAACTCCTTTCCAAAACTCTCTTTCCTCAAAATTCACTTTCTAAAAATGCTCCCTAAAAATCTTTCTAAAAACTCTCTTCCCAAAATCTTTCCTCTAAAAATTCCTCTCTAGGATTCCTTTCTAAAAATCTTCATTTCCAAAAACTCTCTTTCCAAAATCTTTCCTCTAGAAACTCCTCTCTAGGATTTCCTTCCAAAACCTTCGTTTCCAAAAACACACTTTCCTAAAAACTCTTTCCTTAAAGCCCAAGTCAAGCCCTAGAGCTAACCATTAGGAAACCCTAATTTTCTTCCCAAAAACATGGTTTTCAAACTTTGCCCCAGACCAAGGTTTCCAAAATCTCTCGTTTTCTACATCCAAACTATACACATTTCCAAAACCTCTTTTCTACGTTAAAATTCTACACTTTCAAATCTAGGGTTTCTAGAATCTCCCTTTCCAAATCCTTGCCAAATCCTATCTTCCCTTTAGGAAACCAAATCAAATATTCCCATTTAGGAAATCAAATCCAATCCTCCGTTTTTGGAAACAAAATCAAAATCTCTTTTAGAAACCAAATCCAATCCCTTCCTAATCCAAATCTTTCCTAATTCACATCCTTCCTAATCCTCAACTTTCCTAAATCTTAAGTTTTCAAAACTTGAACATAAAAATCTTTCCTAATTCAACCATTTCCTAATTCTACCCTCTTTTCAAATCTTAACTTTTCAAACCTAAGTTTTCAAACTTTTCCTAAACTCAAACCTTCCTTAATCTCGATATTTTCTAAAACTCTAAAACTTTCTAAATCCTAAACTTTCTAAATTTCAAATCTTTCCAAATCCAAAGCTTTCTAAACTCAAAACTTTCTTATTTTCAAAACTTCCTTGTTTTCTAAACTTTCCCACTTTCAAAACTTCCCTTTTTCAAAACATTCCAAAATTCAAAACTTTCTTAACTTGAAACTTTCTAAATTCTAAGCCTTTCTTAAACTAAACTTTTCCTAATTCAAAACATTTCTAAATTCAATACTTTCCTATTTCAAAACTTTACTAAAATGAAAACTTTCCAAATTCAAAACTTCCCTAAGTTGAAACTTTCCTAATTCAAAACTTTCCTAATTTCGAAACTATCTTAATTTGGAAACTTCCCTAAGTTGAAATTTTCTTAATTCCAAAACTTTCCAAAAATGAAACTTTCCTAATTCGAAACTTTCCTAAATCGGACCTTTCCTAATTCGAACATTTCCTAAAATCCAATCTTTCCAAATCTTCTAAGTCCAACATTCGAGTCAAATCTTTCTAAATCTCAAGTCTTTCCTAGGTCTCCTATCTTTCCTAAGTCTAGGTTTCCTAAACCTCCATCTTTCCAAAACAAGTCTAAATCTTTCTTCCAAGTTCTATCTTTTCAAATTAAAAACCAATCGCTTCAATTTCAAAATTCTAAATTCCAATTTTCAATCTTCTATTCTAAGTCCAATCTCTCAATCTTCCAATTCAATTTCCAATTCAATCTCTTTCTTTCAAATCAATCTCTTTTCAAACGGACTTCTGTCCGAACTACGACTGACCTGATTTTCCCAAAAGGATATGTAGGCAACCCTCATGGGTGCGGTCACAATTTCTTTCAAATTTCAAATTCCTCCATATTTTCCAAATCTCAAATTCTACAAGCTTTTCAAATCTCCAATCAATTTTCAAATTTCCAATTTCAAATTTCTATTTCCCAGATCTCTCTAATTTCAATTTCCAAAATCTTTTCCAAATTCAAACTTCTATCTCTTTCTTTTCAAATCAAATCAAATCAGTTTCTTTTCAAATCTTTTTCCAAATCAATTATCTTCTATTACACTTGCATATCATGCATCATGTTTTTCTAAACATTGTTTTCAAAGTGAATAGGATTGAACATTAGTTAGTTAAAGACTCTCATAAGTGAATCTAGGGTAGATTGATATGTAGGTACCGAAAGGGCGGGGTAGGGTGATGGCTTAGTGCGTCTTCCCTACACATAACCAACCTCCGAACCTAGGATCACTATTTTCGTAGACCAAAACGGAGTTATTTTTCAAAAAGGGCTAAATGTTTTCCAAAGGTTGCCAAACAACCCATTTTTCCTAAAAAAAACTTTCTCTTGAGAATGTTTTCCAAAATCGTTTTTCAAAAACCCTAAGTGTAGTCTTCGAATTATTCTTAGTTTTTTAGGTGACCTAACTCACCTTAATCAAGTTAGGCGGCGACTCCAAATCTTTTTCAAAAGCCCTTTACTCAAACCCAATTTTCAATTCAAACTTAGTCGCACTCATTCTTCTACGAGGGTGAGTTCTAACGAGAGAGTACAGCATTTTTGCCGCTTGTGTGAGTGTTCCTCGAAAAATTTGGGTGCGACACACCCCATGCTCAAGGCGAAGGTACAATTCTTACCAAATTAAATCACAATTTTTCAAAAATAAAAGCCCTTGCTTTCTCCCAAATTCAAAAATTTTCAAAAAAGTCACTTTCAAAATCGATTTTTGTCAGTTTCAAAAATTAATTCTCAAAGTTCCAAAATTACTTTCAAAACTATTTCTACAAAAAGTTTCAAATTCAAAAGATCAAAACTCTTGCTTTCTTTCGAAAGTCAATATCAATTTTCAAATCCAAAAATTTTCAAAACTTTTCCCACCAAAAGTTACAACTTCCAATTTTAAATCAAATTTCTTGCTATCTTTCAAAAACACCATCACGCTTAAAAACTTTCAGAAGTTTCAAGTCTCAAATTTCCTAAACGCTTTGCTTAAAAAAAAATCCAATAGTCTCAAGTGAAAATGAATTTTCTAAACATTCTATCTTCAACAGTTTAAGTTCCAAGTCAAAAAGAAATTTTTAAATATTTCTAAAAGGTTTTAGGACTTCTTCCTCAAAAAGTTTAATTCAAACCAAATTCTGATTTTTCTAGCTTTCCCTTTCAAAAACCCTATTTCAAAACAAGCCTCAAGGTTTTTAAAGCTTTTTTCTCTCAAAAAGTCCAAGTTTAATTCAAACCTCCAGTTTCTCGAGCTTTCTCCTTCAAATGCCTCGTTTCAAAACAAGTTTCAAGATTTTTAAAGCTTTTTTCCTCAAAAAGTCTAACTTTAATTCAAACCTTAAGTTTTTCGGGCTTTCCCTTTAAAAGCTCCGTTTTAAAACAAGTTTCAAGGTTTTTAAAACCTTTCTTTCAAAAAGTCCAATTTCAATTCAAACATCCAATTTCCTGGGCTTTTTCCCTTCAAAATTCCCATTTCAAAACAAGTTTCCAGAGTTTTAAAGCTTTCTCCCTCAAAACGTCCAAGTTTAATTAATACCTCTGGTTTCTGAGGTTTTCCCTTCAAAAGTCCCGTTCGAAAACCATTTTCAAGGTTTTTAAAGCTTTTTCTCGCAAAAAGTCCAAGTTCAATTCAAATTTTCAGTTTCCTGGGCTTTCCCATTCAACGGTCCTATTTCAAAACAAGTTTCAAGGTTTTTAAAGCTTTTTTCCTCATAAAGTCTAAGGTAAATTCAAACCTCCAATTTCACGAGTTTTCCCTTCAAAATCCCTGTTTCAAGTCAAATTTCAAGGTCTTTAAAGCTTTTTTCCTCAAAAAGTTCAAAATTCAATTCAAGTTTCCTGATTCTCAGGCTCTGCCCTTTAAAAGCCCTATTTCAAAATAATTTCCAAGTTTTTTAAAGCTTTTTCCTCAAAAAGAACAAATTCAATTCAGATTTCTAATTTCCAAAGCTTTCCCCTTCAAAAGCCTAGTTTCAAAACAATTTCTAAGGTTTTTAAACCTTTTTCCTCAAAAAAATCAAATTCAATTCAAGTTTGTTTTCCGGGCTTTCCCTTTCACAAGTCTCGTTTATAAACAATTTCCAAGATTTTTAAAAGAATTTCCTCAAAAAGATCAAATTCAAATCAAATTTCTGGTTTTTCGGGTGTTCCCCTTCAACAGCCCCATTTCAAAACAATTTCTAAGGTTTATAAAGTTTTTTCCTCAAAAAGATCAAATTCAAATTAAATTTTCAGTTTCCCAGGCTTTTCCCTTCAAAAGCCCTATTTCAAAATAATTGCCACGGTTTTTAAAGCTTTTTCCTCAGAAAGATCAAATTCAAGTTAAAGTTTTAGTTTCCTGAGTTTTTCCCTTCAAAAGCCCCATTTCAAAACCATTTTCAAGATTTTTAAAGCTTTTTCCTCAAAAAGATTAAATTCGATTAAAGTCTTCGGTTTCTCGGGCTTTCCCGTTTAAAAGCCCCGTTTCAAAGTTTTTAAAGCTTTTTTCTCAAAAAGTTCAAGTTCAATTCAAATTTTCACCTCAAAACTTTTCTGGATTTTCTAAACTTTTTCCTTTAAGAAGTCTCACTTCAAAACAACCTCTAGATTTTCTAAACTCTTTCCTTCAAAAAGTTTATTTTCAAAACCATTTCTAGGTTTTTCAAACTTTTTCTTCAAAAAATTTTGTTTCAAGTTTCAAAAATTTTTCTCCAAACTCTTCCATTTTGAATCCATACCCATCCGTTACAAAAAGCCATTTCAAAATCACTTTAAAAAACCACCTTCAATTTCAAACCTTGATTCTTGTCAAAGGAGTGTCATTCCACTTGCGGGGATGTCGATTTAGGGAAAATCAATTTCAATAGTTTTCAAAAGATCCTCTTCAATTTTAAGATATCACTTTCAAAATCATGGGATCTCCCCTTGATGGAATGTTGGTTCAAGGTACCTAAATTCAAAGATTCCAACTGTTTCAGTCCCTCTAATCGTCTCGCGATCAATATGCGACCCTTACTTTATCATTTTTTGCCTTTGATAAGCAAAAACAAAAAAATAGGAGTATTTGTAAGCACTCCAGTTTTGCCCGCTCGGAAATCTCTAACCCGACTAGGCTCATATTCAAACTTCACAAACACATTTAAGCCCTAAACTAACCTTCCTAACTCCATTCTAATCAATCAATTGCTTCCCTAGCCCACTGTCGCGCCCAGATTTTTTGCACTCGAGGAATACTCACACAAGCAGAAAAAATGATGTACTCTCTCGTTAGAACTCACCCTCCTAGAAGAATGAGTGTGACTAGATTTGAATTGAAAATTTGATTTGAATGAAGGGCTTTTGAAAAAGATTTGGAGTCGCCACCTAACTTGATAAAGGTGAGTTAGGTCACCTAAAAACTAAGAATAATCCAAAGACTACACTAAGGGTTTTGAAAAACGATTTCGAAAATATCTCCTCAAGAGAGGGTTTTTAAGAAAAACAAGTTGTTTGGCCACCTTTGGAAAATATTTAGCCCTTTTTTTGAAAAATAACTCCTTTTTGGTCTTTGAAATCAGTAATCCTAGGTTCGGAGGTTGGTTACGTGTAGGGAAGATGCACTAAGCCATCACCCTACCCCGCCCTTTCGGTACCTACATGTCAATCTACCCTAGATTCACCTATGAGAGTCTTTAACTAACTAATGTTCAATCCTATTCCCTTTGAAAACAACGTTTAGAAAAACATGATGCATGAGATGCAAGTGCAATAGAAGAGAATTGATTTAGAAAAGAGATTTGATTTGATTTGATTTGAAAAGAAAAAGATAGAAATTTGAATTTGGAAATTGAAATTAGAGAGATTTGGGAAATAGAAATTTGAAATTGAAAATTTAAAAATTGATTGGAGATTTGAAAAGATTGTAGAATTTGAAATTTGAAAGAAGTTGTAGAATTAAAAATTTGAAAAATGTGGAGACCGCACCCATGAGGGTTGCCTACGTATCCTTTTGAAAGAATCAGGTCAGTCGTAGTTCTGACAAGAGTCCGATTGAAAATAGAATGTTTGACTGGAAGAAAGAGATTAAATTGAAAATTGAATTTGATTTGACATTAGAAGAGGAGATTGGAATTTGAAATTTTGAAAAAGATTGGACTTTGATTCGAAAAGATAGATTTGGACTTGTTTTGGAAAGAGAAGGTTTAAGAAACTTAGACTTAGGAAAGAAAGCACTTGAGACTACGAAAGATTGGATTTAGGAAATGTTCGAATTAGGAAAGGTCCGATTTAGGAAAGTTTCGAATTAGGAAAGTTTTTGACTCAGGAAAGTTTTGGAATTAGGAAAGTTTTCACTTTAGGAAAGTTTTGAAATAGGAAAGTATTGAATTTAGAAATGTTTTGAATTAGGAAGAGTTTAGTTTAAGAAAGGCTTAGAATTTAGAAAGTTTCAAGTTAAGAAAGTTTTGAATTTTGGAATGTTTTGAAAAAGGGAAGTTTTGAAAGTGGGAAAGTTTAGAAAACAAGGAAGTTTTGAAAATAAGAAAGTTTTGTGTTTAGAAAGCTTTGGATTTGGAAAGATTTGAAATTTAGAAAGTTTAGGATTTAGAAGATTTTAGAGTTTTAGAAAATCCCAAGATTAAGAAAGGTTTGAGTTTAGGAAAAGTTTGAAAACTTAGGTTTGAAAAGTTAAGATTTGAAAAAAGGGTAGAATTAGGAAAGGGTTGAATTAGGAAAGATTTGAAAGTTGAGTTTTAAAATTTAGGAAAGATTTTTATATTCAAGTTTTGAAAACTTAAGATTTAGGAAATTAGAAGATTAAGAAGGATTCGATTTAGGAAAGATTTAGATTTTGAGATTTAAGGAAAGATTTAAAGTTTAGGTTTAAGAAACTTATGGTTTAAGAAGGTAGGAAATTAGGAAGGAGTTGAATTAAGAAAGGTTTGGATTAGGAAGGGATTGGATTTGGTTTCTAAAAGCAAAGGTTTGATTTTGTTTCCAAAAACGGAGGATTGGATATGGTTTCCTAAACGGGAATATTTGATTTGGTTTCCTAAAGGGAATGTAGGATTTGGCAAGGATTTGGAAAGGGAGATTCTAGAAATCCTAGATTTGAAAAATTATAGTTTCGACGTAGAAAACAGGTTTTGCAAACATGTATACTTTGGATATGAAAACAAGAGGTTTTGGAAACCTAGGTTTGGGGCAAAGTTTGAAAATCATGTCTTTGGAAAGAAAATTAGGGTTTCCTAATTGTGGGTTCTAGGGCATGACTTGGGCTCTAAGGAAAAACGATTTTTGGAAAGTGTGTTTTTGGAAACGAAGGTTTTCTAGAAGGGAATCCTAAGAAGGAGTTTCTAGAGGGAAGAGTTTTTGGAAAGTAAATTCAAAGAGAGAGTTTTAGGAAAGAGATTTTAAAGAGAAGGAGTTTTTGGAAAATGTGTTTTTAGAAACGAAGATTTTAGAAAGAAAATCCTAGATAAGAGTTTCTAGAAGGAAGGTTTTGGAAAGAGAGTTTTTTAGAAAGATTTTTGGGAAGGAGATTGTTGGAGAGAGTTTTTAGGAAAGTGAATTTAGTGAGTGTTTTTAGAAAGCGAATTTTGAGGAGAACGAGTTTTTGGAAAGGAGTTGAAAAAGAAAGCTTTGAAAAATAGATTTTGGAGGGAGTTTTTGAAAACAACTTTGGAGAGGAGAGTTTTAGGAAATTATGTTGAAAACGAGATTTTTAGGAAGAGATTTTTGAAAAGAGAGCTTTTTGGAAAATGTAAAAGATCTCACTTTCCTAAAGCGATTCTAACCATAAGAAGGCTAGAACCACTTTAGGAAAACGGTTTTGAAAACAACAAGATTTGAAAATATGGACCATATTGGTCACTTTGAATGTAACACTTTCCTAAAGCAACCCTAACTATGGAAAGGCTAGAATCACCCTAGGATTGTGATTTTGAAAACATGTTTTGAAAAAGGAGATTTTGATGCAATTTTAAAAACAAGTTTGAAAACGATTTTGAAAACAACTTTGAAAACGACTTTTGGAAGATGCAAGACCATGATATGCATAATGCAATTTTGGGGTCGTGAACATACAAGGTTAAGGCTTCACCACATAATCAAGGGGGCCGGACCCACGTGGTCTTTGGTTAGACTAGAAGAAAGCCCCCGACACGGTGACTCTCCAATAGCCCAATCCTACACATGGACCGGGAGTCCCCTTGTTTCAAGCATGCAAAGAAAGGAGGGGAAAGAGATGGGGGATTAAAATAAAGAAAACCCAAGTGGGTTAGGAGAGAGAAGAGAGAGGGGGAAGTGCAAAAATTTAAATGGAGAACCTACCTTGTATCTTGTTTATTTGCGAGCCTTGCTTTCTTCGGTCATCGTCTTGATCTTCGTCTTCAATCTTCAAGAGCCGCTTTCAATCTTCAAACTTCAGATTGCAACTCTTCAAGTCTTCAAAGGAGGGTTGAAGGCTAGTGTATTAGTATTTGGGGGTGTATAGGAGTGTATAGGAGGCTAGGGTTTAGTGTATGGTGGCTAGGGTTTGGAAAACCTACGGAGGCTAGGGTTTAGGAGGTGCTCAAGCTCTGTATATCGAAATATAGGGTTTTTAGATTGAGTTTGCAGATCTTTTTCACCTTGGAGGAGGCTCTGTATTTATAGAGGTTGGACAACACCGGAGCCTATTGCAGTGGTGCCAGGCTAGAATTTACACTGGCGCCACTAGGAGTGGCGCCAAGCCAATTTTTTATTTAAGGTCGGCAAGCAACGTATCTTTGACTAGATTTGGGCACCTGTACTAGTGACTACCATGCAATTTTTAGCCTGGCTTCACTAGGAGTGACTCCGAAAAGTTCGAGAATGATTTGAAGGAGCCGGGAATGACCCGGAAGGCCGAAAAAAAGCAGGAACACTTAAAATAGTGTCCTGGAGGTATTTGACTTGAGAAATGAGGATAAGATGGGTCGGAAAGGTTGACCTGGCCTTTAGGGGCAAAACGGTCAATCGGACTAGGAAACTACCAGGACAGACTCAGACTGTCCCAAAAGAAGACTTGGAATTTGGAAACATTATTTAGAATGTTCCCAAAGGTTTCCGGTTTGTTTACCAGAGCCGGTGTGGTCGGAAAAGGTGACCGGCCCCCTAGGGGCAAAATGGTCATTTCGCACCAGGTTTGCCGGAATTGGCTCAGAATGATCCGAAAGGATAGAGGAAGGTTGAGGCTACTATAAGAAGTAATCTCAGAGGATTATCGGTTTGATACCCAGAGCCCGTTTGGTCAAAAAAGGAGACCGGCCCACTAGGGGCAAAACGGTCATTTTGTACCGGGTTTGCCGGAACTGACTCGGAATGATCCGAAAGGATAGAGGAAGGTTGAGAATACTATAAGAAGTAATCTCAGAGGATTACCAGTTTGATGCCTAGAGCTGGTTCGGTCGAAAAAGGTGACCGGCCCACCAGGGACAAAACAGTCATTTTGTACCGGGTTTACCGGAACTGACTCGGAATGATCTGAAAAGATAAAGGGAGGTTGAGAACACTACAAAAAGCAGTCTCAGAAGGCTACCGGTTTGATACCCAGAGCCAGTGTGGTTCCCGGGGCGTTTGGATGCCTAGGGGCAAAATGGTCATCTTGACCGAAAAGTCTCGAAAAAGGTCCAAGGGGCAGTTTTGTCGTTTTTCACTGAAGTGGGCTAACAAACATTGGTGTTGACCTGGGTTTTGAGTGTTTCCGCCACTCTGATGGCGCTCGTCGTGACACAAGGGTTTGTTAGCAATTCCCTATATCGACCTATTTGTGAGTATTTTCGCTACTCTAACGGTTGTAATGTTTGCGAGTATTTCTGCTACTCGGACTGTCTCGAAGAAATAAATTGTCTCGAGAGAGGGATTGGAAAGGGGACTTACCGTCTTTGAAAAGACGTGTCTGGATTGGAACCGTCTCGAGGAATAAACTGTCTCGAGAGAGGAATTGGAAAGGGGTCTTACCGCCTTCGAAGAGACGTGCCTGGATTAGAACCGTCTCAAGGAATAAATTGTCTCAAGAGAGGGATTGGAAAGGGGTCTTATCGTCTCCGAAAAGACGTGCCTAGATTGGAACCGTTTCGAGGAATAAACTGTCTCAAGAGATGGATTGGAAAGGGGTCTTTTCGTCTCTAAAAAGACGTGTCTGATTTGAAACCGTCTTGAGGAATAAACTGTCTCGAAAGAAGGATTGGAAAGGGGACTTACCGTCTTCGAAAAGACGTGCCTGATTGGAACCGTCTCGAGGAATAAACTATCGAGAGAGAGGGGATCGGAGTCGGAAAGGAAAGGACAATGCCCCTAAGGGCATTTTGGTCATTTTGCCTCTATTTGGGCCTGACGGGCCCGCGAAGCGATGGACACACGGGATTTGGACTTAGAAAATCAGTTTTGATTGGAATACGCCCACAATGACTTGAGTACAAATCTGGACGGAGCGTAGACTGCCGAGCGGTCAAAAATGGGGTGTTTACAACTGCCCTTCTTTTTGTCTTTGCTTGTCAAAGACAGAAAACGATAAGAGTAAGAGTCCCATGTTGACCGCGAGGCAGTCGGAGGGACGGACACTGGAAATCTTTTGACAACGAGGGTCGAAAACGGATAACGAGCCAAAAAGGCCTTCGAAAACGAGTTTTGGCGGGAAAACGGGCAAAACTGCCCAAAATTTATAACTGGCGCCATTACTTTGGCAGAAAATGCCTGGCGCCTCTACTAGTGGCGCCAGGTTTGAAGTTAAAACCAGAAAATTCTAGTTCGAACGCTTACAGGATTTTGGAGAGTTTTCGCAAATTTGTGAGGCATTGCGAGGAATCCGTCTTGGACATTGAAGGAGCACTCCTTGGGGACCACGGGTGATTGCCAGAAGGAGACCACGTCGCCGGAAAAGTCGCCGGAAGAGAAGATTTCGCCGGAAAACTTCCAAAAGGTGAGTTTTCAAATTTTGTTGATTTTGATGTGTAGAACTTCGTTTGAATCATGTGAATAGTAGAAATTAATGTTTTGATATGTTTTGAACACTTTGGTGATATTATTTTTGCATTTTGATGGTTGTTTGGTTGAATTTGAATGATTTTTCATGATTATGCGAAGAGGGTTTTCTGCAGGACTAGGGGATTTGTTGCTACAGGCATGGGTATTGGGTTTTCTGGCTATGTTTTTGTGCAATGTGCCTTAGAAAAATGTATTTAACAACCGTATCCGTATGACGTTTCGTGATTTTTTGAAAACTTGGTGAATTTTTGATTTTTTGAAAATAGAAAAATATTTGGAAAATTAGAAAAAATTAGAAAATTCAAGAAATTGATGAAATTTTTAAAGTTTGAAATTTGAAAAAATATTGGAATATTTTGAAAACATTTGAGGTGATTTTGAAAAATTTCAGAAGATGTTTGAAAACCATTGATTTATTTGAAAAATAAAACATGTGTTTTGAAAATTTTGAAAAGTTGAAAAGTGTGCACGGGTGCCATTGTCATGTGATTGTTGGAAAGTGCACATTTTGCATTTTGTGTTGATGTCATGAGCGTTGTAGGGGCCATTCTTAAACAGGACTCTGCCGAAATTTTTAGAAATTATGGAAAGAGTTGGTTAAAGTTTTAGAAATAAAATCTTTTTTGAAGGAAAAAGGCAGAGAACCCTTGAAACTTAGTTTAAAGTTGGAAAATCAAGATGTGCATGTAGGAAATTTGTTTTGACTTATCATTCGAAGTTTTTTTTTTTTATTTGTTTTGTTTGTGTTAGTTGTTTATTTTATTTTACTGTTATTTAAACTGCATGGATGGTATATTAACATCACTTACCTTGGCTTACCTTTTTAGGATGGCAAATGGAGTTTTGAGTCGGCTGAGAGCCTGGCACAGTAGTTACACTCCGGATAAGCAAGATATCTTTCGTCGGTCCTTTGGTCGGGTGGCTTCGCTTTTATCAGTGCAGCTTATTCCCAGACTCATGGAGGCAGTGATCCTTTTCTAGCAGTCAGACTTGTCTCTTTTCTAGTTTGGGGAGTGTGAGCTTACCCCTACTCCTCACGAGTATGGGTTCCTTCTTGGTTTCCAAGATGTTTCTGCTGACATTGTGGGACCCCTCTTTCCGGATGGTTGTATTACAGTGGTTTCATCCTAGCTCGGATTCAGACGCACAGTTCTTTCGTCTTCTTCTCTGCCCCAGTTTCCCTATGTCCCAGCAGAGTTCCTCTTTTCCCGTTTTGAGTTTCCTACGGGTATGCGAGTTCATTCAGGTGAGTGGCACACCCAGGATTGGCCTATTTCTCGTATGGTTGCTTTAGCCTTGCTTCTGCTAAACTTCTTGGTGTTCCCCCGAGAAGATGATTTAGTAGACTGTCGACTCTGTGCACCGCTAGCCTTGATCCGTAAGGGGCATTCCTATGCTCCTATGATTGTAGGGGAGACCTTCGTGAGTCTTACAAGATTCCAGCAGACCCTTGACGCTTGTTTCCGTGGATGTGTTACTCTCTTCCAGCTCTGGGTGATTAGTCATTTGTTTGTTATACCTTTGTTTCAGCACATGTGGTATCCTGAGCTCGATCATGTACATTCCCTGGCGAGATCTCAGGGTGTCATGGCAAATGAGGGGAGATTTCCACAGACCGCTGCATCCTGGGTTGACTATCTTCAGAGTATGAGGTCAGGCACGGTCAGGTGGTATTTAGGGCTGGTTGGTAAGTATTGCTTGAGAGTTCGGCCCTCTGGGAGAGCTTTTGTGCCCCTAGCAGGCCTACGGGGCATTGCCCCTTTCTTCGAGATTCGGGTTCTACGACAGCTTGGTAGGAGTCAGGATATCCCTTTTTTAGCTTCTGCAGCCGAGTTTACTCTTGTCTTTGAGGCGTCAATTCCTAGAGCATTGGTGGAGAAAGTTATGGATATATAGAGATCTTTGCTTCCTCACATTGATGATGATGGTCCCTTCTCTGATATGCCCCCTGCCACTGAGGCCTATCATTATTGGCTTCGACGCTACGTGCTGGGTCCTAGTAGACTTGGGGATCTTCTCATTGAGACTCCTTTACCTCCCGTAGGGTATACCGACTTCTTGACTACTATGATTGTTCAGGGGCGTCGTCACAGAAGGGAAAATCGTCGTTTGATACGGATGTTGCATGACCGGTTGAGGATGAGAGACGCTGAGGTAGTTTTACTGGAGAGGCAGTTAGCAGCAGCCAGATCGACACACAATGACCCACCTTTGGGTGCTGCGAGGGTCCGCAGGCGGCCACGAGGCGTTCTAGGCTGTTCTCCTTCCCTGGAGGGTGATGTGATGGATGGCCCATCTTTACGGGAGACTATGGAGTCACTTACTCAAAAGAGAGACATGCTTCTGGCTAGATGTGTGGACTATGAGCAAAGCCGGCCTGGGTCTTCTGCTGCTGGTACTTCTTCGAGTGCTCCTCTTGTGATCGGCGAGCCAGTGGACCCCTGCATAGTTGATTCCTCCGCTGATGACAACAGGGAGCGATATATTTTTGCCCCTCGCTCTTAGATTTGCTGATTTCTGCATTGTAGAAAAACATACTTTGTTTAGTGTTATGCCTCTTTTATTTTATGAATTCATGACCTCTCGTGCTTTTGGTATAATTTCCCTGCATGATTAGTATAGTAACAAATTTGGAAAAAATTAAATGAGAATTGCAGTTTAATGAAAAATAACTCCCCTTTGTTTGATTCTTTGACTCACTGACTGTTCCGCGAAAGGGACCTCTGCTTCCTTTAACCTTAACTGGGCTAAACCGGAGAATGCCTTTCAAGACGCCTTTCGACTTTTACACTGTTACTTTCATGCCTTAACTTATGGGGAATGTAGTAGCTCGAGCTATTTCTTATATCTAAATCTCTTGTTCCCACCCCCCTCTTTTTTTTTTTTTTTTTTGGCTATTTTTGCTACTAGTGCCCCTAAGGGTTTTCACCAGTCCCAGCTCTGTCATTTTTGCACCAAGGCGCCTTTGCAGGTTTTTGCCAAGGTCGACAGTTTTGTATCTTGCCACATCCCTACCTTTTTACCTACGGCGCCCTTTCGGGTTTTCACCGCATCCTCGGGAAGCGCTTAACTTTTCTCTCTTCTTTCTCTCCCTTTCCTCAGCTTGGTCTCGGGTTTCTGTTGAGAAGCTCCTAAACGCTACTTCCATCATTCTCCAGCCCATGGCATATTTAGTAAGCTCATTTGGACTAATCAATTTAACTCCAATCTGAGAGGACTTTTAGGGGTTATGGTGTTGGTATTTACTTTCGAAAGAAAAGGAAAAGACTCAAGCCTACCACTCTACTAGTGATCACCTTTGATAGTTTTTGGTTCAATGGCACTTTTCCTGCGTATTCCCATCTTTCCTTGGGTATCTCATTGCACGGTTTTTTTTTTTTTTTTTTTTTTGCTAATGACGTTAATACCAATATTTGTGCGAACTTAAAGTAGTACTTCAAGGCTCTTTTTTTTTTTTTTCACTATTTTCAGTGCCTCTACTGAACATGATCACTTTATTGGGGGAATGCTCCTGAAAGAAAGTAACTGGCTCTAAAGGTTTGACAAAGGTTATATATATATATATATGCATTTTAATTGGACAGAAAATGAAATAAGGGCTACTCGTCATCTTGGAATTAGATTGTTTAGTCCATAGAGCTTTAACCTTAAAACACTACCTTATTGATTAATGGAGAATGAGGAGAGTTAGGTTTTATTGCTTCTTCACAGAAACCAAAGGTCTAGCTTTCGGAATCATATGTAGTAGTGTTTGACAGCATTTGAATTCAATGGGCTAGGAAATTCTTGGCCATCCATTTCCTCCAAAACGAGAGCTCCTCCAGACAAGACTTTCTTTACCATGAATGGCCCTTCGTAGTTTGGGGCAAACTTTCCTTGTGCTGTCTTCTGATGGGGGAAGACCTTCTTAAGCACCAAATCTCCCGGCTGGAATGATCGAGGTTGTACCTTCTTGTCAAATGCTCTGGCCATTCGCCTTCTGTAACATTGAGCATGATAAACTGCAACTAACCGCCTCTCATCCAGCAAATAGAGTTGGGCATATCGGTCTTTAATCCATTCTGCTTCGTCTAACTTGGTTTCTGTTAAGATCCGTAAAGAAGGAATCTCAATCTCAACAGGGATGACTGCCTCGGTGCCGTAAACTAGCTCAAAAGGGGTGCTTCCAGTGGAGACCCTCATAGTAGTTCTGTAAGCCATCAATGCAAACGAAAGTTTCTCATGCCAATCTTTGTAATTGTCAATCATTTTTCGGAGTATTCTCTTAATATTCTTGTTGGCTGCTTCTACTGCCCCATTCATCTGGGGCCGGTAAGTGACCGAATTCCGGTGAGTAATGCGAAATGTTTGGCATAGCTTTGATATCAATTCGTTGTTTAGATTGAAAGCATTATCAGTAATGAGTGATTCGAGAATCCCATACCGGCAGATGATGTAATTTTTTATGAACCTTTCTACGACCTTCTTGGTGACATGGACGTAAGAGATGGCTTCCACCCATTTAGTGAAATAATCAATGGCGACCAGGATGAAGCAATGGCCGTTGGAAGCTTTACGAGTGACGGGACCAATCATGTCTATCCCCCACATAGAAAAAGACCATGGGGCTGATATAGAATGGAGCTCAGTTGGTGGTGCTTTGATCTTATCCCCATGTATCTGACATTTGTGACACCGAAGAACGTATCTAATGCAATCTGACTCCATTATTGACCAGTAATACCTTGTCCGGAGAATCTTCTTTGCAAGCGTGTGGCCAATCATGTGGGGGCCACAAACTCCCTCGTGCACTTCCTCCATGATAACTTTGGCTTCAGCGGTATTGACACATCTTAGAGGTCCGAACCATGATCTCCTGAAAATCTCATTTCCAGCCATGAAATAGTGTCCCACCAAACGACAAATGGTCTTCCTATCGCGTTATGTTGCCGCATCGGGGAACGTCCTGGCTTGAATATACCTCTTCATGTCATAAAACCACGGTTTCTCGTGAGGTTCAATAGTTGTATGCAGACAATAAGAGGGGACATCCCTGGTGAAGATCTATAGAGGGGGTATTTCAGTGCCACTGTCGACCTTGATTGCTGCGGCCAATGTAGCCAAGACATCGGCGAAGCTATTCTCTGTTCGGGGCACGTGACGAAAATTCACGCTTTTGAATGGCTGACACAAGTCCTTGACCTGTTGATGATACGGGGAGAGTTTGGCATCTCGAGTTTGGTACACGTCCTTGGATTGCTGAATGACCAAATCTGAATCACCAAGAACAACCAATTCATCAATCCTCATTTCTAATGCCAATCTTAACCCCAGGATGCAAGCCTCATATTCGGCGATGTTATTAGTACAGAGTTCAAGTTGTAGCTTAACTACGATGGGATAATGACTACCGGTTCTTGACACTACTACGCCCCAATGCCGGCTCCCCTTTTGTTAGAAGCGCCGTCGAAAAACATCCTCCACCCGGCTGGTTCTTGCTCTTCAGATGTACCATCAACGCATAGTATATTTTCATCAGGAAATTGGGGCTCCATGGATTGATAATCATCAATGGGGTTCTCAGCCAGATAATCAGCTATCACCTGCCCTTTGACTGCTTTACGGGTAGTGAACACAATGTCGAATTCTGACAGCATCATGTGCCATCGAGCAACTCTACTGGACTGGGTTGGTTTCTCGAATATATACTTGAAGGGATCCATTTGAGAGATGAGGAAGGTGGTATGATAGAGCATGTAATGTCAAAGCTTGTGAGCTGCCCAGGCTAATCCGCAGCAGGTTTTCTCGAGATCGGAATACTTCGCTTCATATGGCAAAAATTTCTTACTGAGGTAGTAAATGGCTTGCTCTTTTCTCCCCATTTCATCATGCTGCCCCAGGACGCATCCCATAGAAGTATCTAACACTGTCATGTACATCAACAAAGGACGCCTCGGGGTTGGTGCCACTAGGATAGGGGGATTTTGAAGATATTCTTTAATTTTCGCAAACACCATTTGACAGTTATCAATCCACTCCTTTGGAACGTCTTTCTTAAGGAGCTTGAAAATAGGTTCGCACAGGTGGGTCATTTGGGCGATGAACCTGCTAATAAAGTTCAACTTTCCTAGAAAAGACCGAACCTCCTTTTCCCCTTTTGGCGTAGGCATTTCAACAATGGACTTTACCTTGGCAGGATCAACCTCTATCCCCTTTTCATTGACTATAAATCCCAACAATTTCCCTGAAGATACTCCGAATGTGCATTTGGCCGGATTTAGCTTAAGCTGATATCTACGAAGCCGATCAAACACCTTTCGCAAGTTGAACAAGTGGTCCTTCCGTTGCTTGGACTTGACGATCATGTCATCCACATAGATCTCTACTTCCTGATGCATCATGTCATGGAATAAAGTTACCATGGCTTTTTGGTAGGTTGCCCCTGCGTTGCGAAGCCCGAATGGCATGACCTTATAACAGTATACTCCCTAGGGGGTAATGAAAGCAGTCTTCTCCCGATCTTCTTCAGCCAGCTTGATCTGATTATATCCCGAAAAACCGTCCATGAAAGAAAACATTCCATGACCGTCCGTGTTGTCAACAAGCAAGTCTATATGGGGAAGAGGAAAATCATCCTTTGGACTGGCCCTGTTGAGGTCCCGAAAGTCAATGCACATCCGCACCTTGCCATCTTTCTTAGGTACCGAGACAATATTAACCAGCCATTGGGGATATTCTACCACTTGCAAAAACCCTGCCTGAAATTGTTTAATCACCTCCTCCTTGATTTTCAGGCTCCATTCGGGTTTCAATCTTCTTAACTTCTGCTTAAAGGGTTTCATCTACGGGTCCAAAGGTAGTCTATGTTCCACAATGGATTCATCCAATCCGGGCATGTCTTGATAAGACCATGCGAAAACATCCAAGTATGCACGCAGAAGTTCCAATAATTCTTTGCACTGCCATTGATATAGGCCTGTACCGATTCTAAGCTCTTTCGGATCCCCTTCATTTCCTAAATTAACGGCTTCCACTTCCTCAATGTTTGGGGTATTACGATTCTTATGTCTTTCTATTTGTTCCCGAATTTCCTCTGGCACCTCCTCTGTAAAATTTACATCTTCTTCAATTCCCAGTTGTTGGTAATCAGACTCGGTGTTCAAGTCATCATTTATCAAGATTGGCATTCCCTGGATTAGCTAAGCAGGATATCGGATGTAAGGGTCCCTGGCATGGAAAATAGTGTACAATAAATCAAACAAGAAAGGGATATTATTTTATTCATTGATAACTTGATTTTAAAAAGTTAAGACAAATAAATTTAAAAGGACAAAGTTTATGGTGAATCAGTTGCTCCAGGGTCTCACTCTAACAGGCTTTGTACCGAAACTTGGGAGCACGGATGATGTCTTTGCTGGCCCAATTATGCAACTTTTCGCCTAGCAACATTGCTCGAATGGATCCATCTTGGGTTACTCCAATGCTGGTCGTCATGACGGGCACTTCTCCTTCGACTTTTTTCTTCTTATTACTTAATACAGGTATTCCTTTCCCCATGTCTAACTGCTTGAATTGGTCCAAGAGTTCCATGACAGCTTTCTTATCAGCCCTTTTCTTCCACGCTGCTTCTATTCTTTCTCTTTTTGTGGGTTCATATCCCAACCCAAAGGTGGGTTCAGCTAACGGTATTTCTACGATTTCTGGTCTTCCTTGTAAACATCTCCCTAAGCCTTTACCCGGATGGAAACCATTTTCTTTAAAGTACCGTACTACCATCTGAGAGTTCTTGGAATAATTTGGCTTCACCTGATCTTCCTTCTGCACAACAGTGATATATTCGAACGATTGAAAACAAGAGGGCAGTTCAGTGTCAGATGCAATGATGTCAGCTTTGTATACAGCGAGCTCTTTTTTAGCGAAAATAGCGATTAGCTTGGAGCCCACGATGAACTTGACTTTCTGATGAAGACTAGAAGGAACCGCGCCCGCCGAATGAATCCAGGGCCTTCCTAACAGCAAGTTATAGACAGCCAGAATGTGTAAAACTTGAAATTTAATTGTGAAGGTTACTGGTCCTATCTCAAAAGGCATTTCAATTTCCCCCATGGCTTCCCTCCGAGATCCATCAAAGGCACGGATGATCATACCACTATTTTTCAAGTAAGTTTGGTCCATTCCCAGCCTTTCCAAAGTAGAATACGGGCATACGTTCAATGCCGACCCATTATCTATCAATACTTTGGCTACCATTCTTCCTCTTGTTCTTACGGTGCTATGCAAAGCCCAGGGATGACCTGTTCCATCAGTCGGAATCTCGTCATCAGAGAAAGTGATGATGTTTGGGGCCATAATGAGACTGACCATGTCATGTAGATTATCTGGCGTGAAGCTCTCGGGCACATGAGCATCCTTGAGGATCTTTATTAAAGCATTCCGGTGCACCTCAGAAGTGAGCAGCAAACCCAGCATCGAAATATGGGTTGGGGTTTTCCTAAGCTGTTCCATGATATTGTAATCGACCTTTTCTAAAGCTTTGGTGAATTTTGACATCTCCTGATCTGTTGGTTGGTTGGAGCACTCTCCTTCTTTATCCTTCCCCTTCCTTTTTCTTTCCACTTCAACAGAGGTATAAAGGCGCCTTGACCGAGTCATCCCCTCTATTTCTGTTACGGGCTCTCCGATGCCCTTATCAGGTGGGTAATTCCATGGGACGTTATGAAGACTGGGTATTGGTGGTTGGGTTATGGTGGGAAGAGTTATCCTTGGGTTTACGAGCAAAGGGATTGGTACAGGTGAAGGGTTGGTGAGGACGGGTAGAGTGGTGGGCACATTCGGCTTCTTTGGCAAGACTAAAGGTAGCTTAGGTCGTGTGTTTCCTTGGTTATTGGTTTGAGGTTCAGGTCGAGCCATAACGATCATGGGCTCAGGTTCGAACAACATAGTAAGGACAAGGGGATAATGGGAAGGGTCTAGTAAGGCTCCTATGGTTAAGTTCATGTCAGGTTGATAAGATTGTATGGTTAGGAAGGAAGGATTTTGGTATTCGGGCTCCTCCAAGGCAAAAATTGTCCTTGCTGAGATTGCGGTAAGTGTGTTGCTAGCATTCCCGCTTTCCAATGGTATGTTCTCCTGAAGCTTGTAACCCATGACCTTCACTATTATAGAGGAAGTTAGACTAGTATTAATTACCTATAACAATGACGACAACAGTTACAAATTAGAGTTTGGTTCCTGGAGAAATCTATGCAATGCATGTCCTAGGGAGCCCCTCTTTAGGAGGGAAACTAGCCATGATGTATTGGCTCACTTTTGGAGATAGGCGGGTTTGCCCCTGTATGCAGACACCTTACCGTCAGGGAGGAACCCTTGGCCATTCATGCATTCATTCATAAAAATAAAGAAGTACATTAAATTTTGTGTTTGAAATACAAAAGAATTGAAATACATTTTAATAGGGGGGAGGGGGAACATTTTCCTTTGGACTTCCACCTATCTACTTTTACAAAGGGAAACCCTAAACTACTCTTGAGTCTTCGGATTTGCCTTCGTTAGATTTGATGTTGAGGAGGTCGCTGAGAGACCTTGTTGATTGATTGCCCCTTGTCTTCTTGGCAACACTATCTCTGTGAGCATAGAGGGATTAGGGCCCCTCTTATGGAATGAATTGAGATGCATGCAATGAGTCCTTAGGGTTACCCGGGAACCCTTAGGGTTTGGGTAGGTTCAATGCAAGGGAGAGTGACCTTGGTGTCACTCTCAATGGGTTGATCATATGCATGAGAATGCAGTGACTTAAGTTACATGGAACTCTTGTCTTGGCATGGAATATTGAATGCATGAACATGAATATGCAAATAGTACAAGGAGAGAAGGTACAATTGAAGTAAACATGCATGCATGGACAGTTAAACAGGCATTATAACAGTATAAATACAGTCAGTATAACAACAGGAATAAACAAGTATGAATGCGAGTAAGAGCAGTCGCCCTTTCCTCCGTGATTTTGAAAACGGTGCTCGTGTCTTAAATCCGGCAGAGGTTCGGCTATGCATGGTGTCTATATAAGTATGAGGTTGAGGGTTGACTAATGCATCCTAAAAAGGCTCGGTCCCCAGATCTTCAAACCTAAGCTCACTCCCCGAGGTGGTGCCATGATCGGTTGGTGATCCGAGCGGGGGAACCATCAAGAGGCCGTAGGCAAAGAAACTGACACAACATCTTGCCCACAACCAATATACCGTTCCCCCTTTCTAACTAGAAAGGACATATCAGGGTATGCAAGTATGCAGAATGCAAGTGCACATGCAGTGTGTGTGTGATTTTTAAAAGTGGAGGAAAGGGCCCAACAACTCCCATTCATCCTGTACATCACATTCATGCAAAGCAGTTAATAATGTTTAAACATAAAGCACACCTACAAAACAAAGATGTAAGTGTCAGTATGTGGATGACAAACATAATACAAGATAATATGAATAAATGCATGTTGTTTTTTTTTAAAACAATTTTGGAAATTTGGTTTTGAAAATTTAAAGTGAATAAGATTGAACTAAGTTAATTAAAGACTCTACATGGGTGAAGGGTAACGAGACATGACTACGGCCTAACCCCCTAAATATCCCTAGTGGAGTCGCCAGCTATCGCACTCGAGGAATACTCACACAAGCGGGAAAAATGATGTACTCTCTCGTTAGAACTCACCCTCCTAGAAGAATGAGTGTGACTAGGTTTGAATTGAAAATTTGATTTGAATAAAGGGCTTTTGAAAAAGATTTGGAGTCGCCACCTAACTTGATAAAGGTGAGTTAGGTCACCTAAAAACTAAGAATAATCAGAAGACTACACTTAGGGTTTTGGAAAACGATTTCGAAAATATCTCCTCAAGAGAGGGTTTTTAAGAAAAACAGGTTGTTTGGCCACCTTTGGAAAACATTTAGCCCTTTTTTTGAAAAATAACTCCTTTTGGTCTTTGAAATCAGTGATCTAGGTTCAGAGGTTGGTTACGTGTAGGAAAGACGCACTAAGCCATCACCTTACCCCGCCCTTTCGGTACCTACATGTCAATCTACCCTAGATTCACCTATGAGAGTCTTTCACTAACTATAGTTCAATCCTATCCACTTTGAAAATGAATGTTTAAAAAAAAATATAATGCATGATATGCAAGTGCAAGAAAAGAGACTTGAAAAAATAGATTTGAAAAGAGTTTGATTTGAAATTGATTTGATTTGAAAATAGATTTGAAGAGATGGAATTGAAATTGGAAAGTTTGAAAACTGAAAGTAGAAATTTGAAAATAGAAATTTTGAAATTGAAATTTTGAAAGTAGATTGGAATTTGGGATTTGAAAATATGGAGACTGCACCCATGAGGGTGGAATTGAAAGTTTGAAAAGTGTTGTAACCGCACCTATGAAGGTTGCCTACGTATCCCTTTGGGGGAATCAGGTCAGTCGTAGTTTGGAAAAGAGTCCGATTGAAAAAAGAGATTGATTTGAAGAGAGAGATTGGATTGGAAATTGAATTGAGAGATTGCACTTAGAATAGAAGATTGAAAATTGGAATTTGGAATTTTGGAATTGAAAAGATTGAATTTTGATGGAAAAATCGAACTTGGAAGAGAGGGATTTAGACTTATTTTGAAAAGACGAAGGTTTAGGAAACCTAGACTTAGGAAAAAGAAGAGACTTAGGAAAGATTTGACTCGGCTTGGAAGATTTAGGAAATTAGGAACAATTGGATTTAGGAAAGGTTCAAATTAGGAAAGTTTCAAATTAGGAAAGTTTCATTTTTGGAAAATTTCAAATTAAGAAAGTTTTGAATTTAGGAAAGTTTTAGGTTCAGGAAAGTTTTCACTTTAGGGAAGTTTTGAAATAAGAAAATTGAATTTAGAAATATTTTGAATTAAGAAAAGTTTAGTTTGAGAAAGGTTTAGAATTTGGAAAGTTTCAAGTTAAGAAAGTTTTAAATTTGGAAAGCTTAGAATTTTAGAAAGATTTGACATTTAGAAAGTTTAAGATTTTGAAAATTTTAGAGTTTTTTAGAAAATCTTGAGATTAGAAAAGGTTTGAGGTTAGGAAAAGTTTGAAAGCTTAGATTTGAAAAGCTAAGATTTGAAAAAAGGGTAGAATTAGGAAAGGGTTGAATTAGGAAAGATTTGAAAGTTAAGTTTTAAAATTTAGGAAAGATTTTTATGTTCAAGTTTTGGAAACTTAAGGTTTAGGAAAGTGGAAGTTTAGGAAGGATTTGAATTAAGAAAAAGTTGGATTAGGAAAGGATTGGATTTTGTTTTGAAAAGAGAAGGTTTGATTTTGTTTCCAAAAACGGAGGATAGAATCTAGTTTCCTAAACGGGAAGATTCGATTTGGTTTCATAAAGGGAAGATAGGATTTGGCAAGGATTTGGAAAAAGAGATTCTAGAAACCCTAGATTTGGAAAATTATAATTTCGACGTAGAAAATAGGTTTTGGAAACGTGTATCGTTTGGATGTGAAAACAAGAGGTTTTGGAAACCTAGGCTTGGGACAAAGTTTGAAAATCATGTTTTTGGGAAGAAAATTAGGGTTTCCTAATTGTGGGTTCTAGGGCTTGACTTGGGCTCTAAGGAAAGACTTTTTGGAAAGTGCATTTTTGGAAACAAAGACTTTGAAAGGAAATCCTAAAGAGGAGTTTCTAGAGGGAAGAATTTTTGGAAAGGATAGTTTTTGGAAAGAGATTTTTAAAGAAAAGGAGTTTTTGGAAAGTGTGTTTTTGGAAGGAAATCCTAAAGAGGAAATTTCTAGAAGGAAGATTTTGGAAAGAGAGTTTTTTAGAAAGGTTTTTGGTTGAAGATTGTTAAAGAGAGTTTTTCGAAAGATTTTTGGGGAACGTTTTTAGAAAGTGGATTTTGGGGAGAGGATTTTGGAAAGGAGTTGAAAAAGGGAGTTTTGAAAAATAGATTTTGGAGGGAGTTTTTGAAAACAACTTTGGAGAGGAAAGTTTTAGGAAAGTATGTTGAAAAAGAGATTTTTAGGAAAGGATTTTTGAAAAGAGAGTTTTTAGAAGGTATGAAAACATCTCACTTTCCTAAAGCAATTCTAAACATAGGAAGATTTGAAAACAACAAGATTTGAAAATATGGACCGTATTGGTTACTTTAAATGTAACACTTTCCTAAAGCAACCCTAGCCATGGAAAGGCTAGAATCACCCTAGGATTGTGGTTTTGAAAACAAGTTTTTGAAAAAGAGATTTTGATCCAATTTTGAAAACAAGTTTGAAAACGATTTTGAAAACGAGTTTGAAAACGAATTTTGAAAGATGCAAGACTATGATATCCATAATGCAATTTGGGGTCGTGAACATACAAGACTAAGGCTTCACCACATAATCAAGGGGGCCGGACCCACGTAGTCTCTGGTTAGACTAGAGGAAAGCCCCCGACACGGTGACTCTCCAATAGCCCAATCCTACACATGGACCGGGAATCCTCTTGTTTCAAGCATATAAAGAAAGGGGGAGGGGGGGGGGGGGAAAAGAGATGGGGGATTAAAATAGAGAAAACCCAAGTGGGTTAGGAGAGAGAAGAGAGAGGGGGAAGTGCGGAAATTTAAATAGGGAGCCTACCATATGTCTTGTTTATTTTGCGGGCTGTGCTGTTTTCAGTCTTCGGTCTTTGTCTTGATCTTCGTCTTCAATCCTCAAGAGTTGTCTTCAAGCTTTGGATTGCAGCTCTTCAAGTCTTCAAAGGATGGTTGAAGGCTAGTGTATGAGTGTATGGGGATGTATAGGAGTGTATATGAGACTAGGGTTTGTGTATGGCGGCTAGGGTTTGGAGAACCTAAGGAGGCTAGGGTTTAGGGAGTGCTCGAGCTCTGTATATCGAATTATATGATTTTTAGGTTGAGTTTGCGGATCCTCTTCACGTTGAATGAGGCTCTGTATTTATAGAGGTTGGACAATACTGGCGCCTGTTGCAGTGGCGCCAGGCCAAAGTTTACACTAGCGCCACTAGGAGTGGCGCCAGGCCATTTTTTGGCTTGAAGCCACTACTAGTGGCGCCAGCCAATTAGGAAACGTTTAAGGTCGGCAAGCAACGTATCTTTGACTAGATTTGGGCGCCTGTACTAGTGACTACCATGCAATTTTTAGCCTGGCTTCACTAGGAGTGACTTTGGAAAGTCCGGGAATGATTTGAAGGAGTCGGGAATGTCTTGGAAGGCCGGAAAGGAGCAGGAACACTTAAAATAGTGTCCTGGAGGTATTTGACTTGAAAAGTGAGGACAAAATGTGTCGGAAAGGCTGACCAGGCCTTTAGGGGCAAAACGGTCAATCGGACTAGGAAGCTGCCGGGGCGAACTCGGACTGTCCCAGAAGAAGACTTGGGATCTGGAAACATTATTTAGAATGTTCCTAGAGGTTGCCGGTTTGATTTTCAAAGCTGGCGTGGTCGGAAAAGGAGACCGGCCCACCAGGGGCAAAATGGTCATTTCGCACCGGGTTGGCCGGAACTGACTTGGAAAGATCCGGAAAGGTAAGGGGAGGTTGAGAACACTATAAAAAGTAGTCTCAGGAGGTTACCGGTTTGATACCCAGAGCCGGTGTGGTCGGAAAAGGAGACCGGCCCACCAGGGGCAAAACGGTCATTTTGTACCGGGTTGGTCAGAACTGACTCGGAATGATCCAGAAAGGTAAAGGAAGGTTGAGAATACTATAAAAAGTAGTCTCAGGAGGTTACCGGTTTGATACCCAGAGCCGGTGTGGTTCCCGGGGCATTCAGATGCCTAGGGGCAAAATGGTCATCTTGACCGGAAAGTCTCGGAAAAGGTCCAAAGGGCAGTTTGGTCATTTTTTTATCAAAGTGGGTTAACAGACACTGGTGTTGACCTGGGTTTTGAGTGTTTCCGCCACTCTAACGGCGGTCGTCGTGACACAGGGGTTTGTTGACAATTCCCTATATCGACCTATTTGTGAGTATTTCAGCTACTCTAACGATTTTATGAGTAGTTTCGCTACTCGGACCGTCTTGAGGAATAAACTGTCTCGAGAGAGGGATTGAAAAGGGGACTTATCGTCTCCGAAGAGACGTGCCTGAATTGGAACCGTCTCGAGAAATAAACTATCTCGAGAGAGGGATTGGAAAGGGGTCTTACCATCTCCGAGGAGACGCGCCTGGATTGGAACCGTCTCGAGGAATAAACTGTCTCAAGAGAGGGATTGCAAAGGGGTCTTACCATCTCTGAAGAGACGTGCCTGGATTGGAACCGTCTCGAGGAATAAACTATCTCGAGAGAGGGATTGGAATTGGAAACGAAAGGACAATGCCCCTAAGGGCATTTTGGTCATTTTGCTTCTATTTGGGCCTGACAGGCCCGCAAAGCGACGGAAAGACGGGATTTGGACCTAGAGAATTGGTTCCAATTGGAATATGCCCACAATGACTTGAAAACAAGTCTGGATGGAGTGTAGACAGTCGAGCGGTCAAAAATGGGGTGCTTAAAGGGTGATTATAGTGGGGTTGGTATTGGGGTGGTTGACTAGGCAGAATAGCGGACACTTCACTTTACTTCCTGATCGTGCCCCTTGTAGTAGCCACCTTCTTGGCTATGTTGGCTGTATTTTCTCCAGTCTTGGCATAGGGATCTGTAATTCTTCCTGTCTTGAGGCCGTTTTCTATCATTTCCCCCTGCATGATGAGTTCGGAGAAGCTTTTTCCCATGCTTGTGCAGAGCTTTTCGTAAAATATACCTTGAAAAGTATGTACAAATAGTTGTACATACTCCATCTCCTCCAGCGAGGGGTTTACTTGTGCAGCGGCCTCCCTCCATCTTAGAGCGTATGCTTTAAAGCTCTCTTTCTCACCCTTGCTCATCATCATCAAGGACCATCGATCAGAAGTGAGGTCGATGTTGTGACGATATTGGGCTTTGAATGCATTGACTAGCTCCATCCAGGTTGTGATCTTCCTTAAGTCCAAACGAGCGAACCATTGCAAAGCCGACCCTGTGAGGCTGTGTTGGAATAACTACATAAGGAGCTTCGGGTCGTTGCCATGTCCACTAAGCGCTAGAGCATATAGATGAAGATGAGCAATGGGGTTACCGATACCGTCGTACTTCTGGAAGTCAGGCATTCTAAACTTAGCAGGTCTCGGGTAGTCAGGGAAGAAACAAAGTTCTTCATAAGAAGTGAACCCGTAAGCATCGTGGCCATGGAGACTTCGTAACGAATCTTCCAATCCTTGGATTTTCAGACTAAGAGGATCTAGAGAGGCCTTCTTTATAGCAGGTGAAAGCAATATGGTCTCTTCTTCTTCAGCGTTGACCCCTTTGGTATCTTCCTTAGTCCTCCCAGCGTTGTCAGACTGAAGCATGATCCTTGGATTAGCGGGTTCAAGGTCCTTGGATGAAGTCATGGATGATGACGGGACTGCAGTAGCATCCTTCATGGCCAGAGTTTGAATGAGTTTGAGCATCTCATCTATTTTAGTCCTCATTTCGTTAACTTCCTCTCGAGAGACTTGAGAGGATTCTTCCGGGTTAACAACTAGCAGTGATGCTCTTTGTCGAGTAATAATAGGATCCCTAAGTGGATGCTGCCCTTTCATGGGAGCAATGTTGACTCAGTGCAAAGTGACTTCTGTAAATAGAAATAAAAAGGAAGAAAGAAAAGGACAAAAACACAAGTCACGAATTAGTTTTTGGTTTTTAGAGAGCTTTATGCAATGCATGTCCTAGGGTGCCCCTTTTTAGGAGGGAAACTAGCCATGATGTATTGGCTCACTTTTGGAGATAGGCGGGTTTGCCCCTGTATGCAGACACCTTACTGTCAGGTAGGAACCTTCAATCATCCATGCATTCATTTATAAAAATAAAGAAGTATATTAAATTTTGGGTTTAAGATACAAAAGAATTGAAATACATTTTAATAGGGGGAGGGGGAACATTTTCCTTTGGACTTCCACCTATCTACTTTTACAAAGGGAAAACCTAAACTACTCTTGAGTCTTCGGATCCGCCTTCGTTGGATTTGATATCGAGGAGGTCGCTGAGAGACCTTGTTGATTAATTGCCCATTGTCTTCTTGGCAACCCTATCTCCGTGAGCATAGAGGGATTGGGGCCCCTCTTATGGAATGAATTGATATGCATGCGGTGAGTCCTTAGGGTTACGCTAGAACCCTTAGGGTTTGGGTAAGTTTAATGCAAGGGAGAGTGACCTTGGTGTCACTCTCAATGGGTTGATCATATGCATGAGAATGCAGTGACTTGAGTTACTTGGAACTCTTGTCTTGAGATGGAATATTGAATGCATGAACATGGGTATGCAAATAGTATAAGGAGAGAGAAATACAATAGCAAGATAAACGTGCATGCATGAGCAGTTAAACAGGCATTATAACAGTATGAACACAGTCAATATAACAGTAGGAATAGACAGGTATAAATGAAAGTAAGAGCAGTCGCCCTTTCCTCCGTGGTTTTGAAAACGGTGCTCGTGTCTTAAATCCGGCAGAGGTTCGGCTATGCATGGTGTCTATATGAGTATGAGGTTGAGGGTTGACTAATGTGTCCTAAAAAGGCTCGGTCCCAGATCTTCAAACCTAGGCCCACTCCCCGAGGTAGTGCCATGGTCGGTTGGTGATCCGAGCGGGGGAACCATCAAGAGGCCGTAGGCGAAGAAACTAACACATCATCTTGTCCACAACCAATATACCATTCCCCCTTTCTAACTAGAAAGGACATATCAAGGTGTGCAAGTATGCAAAATGCAAGTGCACATGCAGTGTGTGTGTGATTTTTAAAAGTGGAGGAAAGAGCCCAACAACTCCCATTCATCCTGTTCATCACATTCATGCATAACAGTTAATACAATTAAAGCAAAAAGCACACCTACAAAACAAATATGCAAGTGTTAGTATGTGGATGACAAACATAATACAAGATAATATGAATAAATGCATTTTTTTTTTTAAAACAATTTTGAAAATTTAAAGTGAATAGGATTGAACTAAGTTAATTAAAGACTCTACATGGGTGAAGGGTAACGAGACATGACTACGGCCTAACCCCCTAAATGTCCCCAGTGGAGTCGCCAGCTGTTGCGCCCAGATTTTTCGCTCTCGAGGAATACTCACACAAGCGGGAAAAATGTTGTACTCTCTCGTTAGAACTCACCCTCCTAGAAGAATGAGTGTGACTAGGTTTGAATTGAAAATTTGATTTGAATAAAGGGCTTTTGAAAAAGATTTGGAATCGCCACCTAACTTGATAAAGGTGAGTTAGGTCACCTAAAAACTAAGAATAATCCGAAGACTACACTTAGGGTTTTGGAAAATGATTTCGAAAATATCTCCTCAAGAGAGGGTTTTTAAGAAAAACAGGTAGTTTGGCTACCTTTGGAAAACATTTAGCCCTTTTTTTGAAAAATAACTCCTTTTTGGTCTTTGAAATCAGTGATCTAGGTTCGAAGGTTGGTTACGTGTAGGGCAGACGCACTAAGCCATCACCCTACCCAACCCTTTCGGTACCTACATGTCAATCTATCCTAGATTCACCTATGAGAGTCTTTAACTAACTAATGTTCAATCATATTCCCTTTGAAAACAACGTTTAGAAAAACATGATGCATAAGATGCAAGTGCAATAGAAGAGAATTGATTTAGAAAATAGATTTGAAAAGAGATTTGATTTGATTTGATTTGAAAAGAAAGAGATAGAAATTTGAATTTGGAAATTGAAATTAGAGAGATTTGGGAAATAGAAATTTGAAATTGGAAATTTGAAAACTGATTGGAGATTTGAAAAGATTGTAGAATTTGAAATTTGGAAAATATGGAGGAATTTGAAATTTCAAAGAAGTTGTGGAATTAAAAATTTGAAAAATGTGGAGACCGCACCCATGAGGGTTGCCTACGTATCCCTTTGGAGGAATCAGGTCAGTCGTAGTTCGGACAAGAGTCCGATTGAAAATAGAATGTTTGACTGGAAGAAAGAGATTGAATTAAAAATTGAATTTGATTTGACATTAAAAGAGGAGATTGGAATTTGAAATTTTGGAAAAGGTTGGACTTTGATTCGAAAAGATAGATTTGGACTTGTTTTGGAAAGAGAAGGTTTAAGAAACCTAGACTTAGGAAAGAAAGGACTTGAGACTAAGAAAAATTGGACTCAAATGTTGGACTTGGAAGATTGGAGAAAGATTGGATTTAGGAAATGTTCGAATTAGGAAAGGTCCGATTTAGGAAAGTTTCGAATTAGGAAAATTTTTGACTCAGGAAAGTTTTGGAATTAGGAAAGTTTTCACTTTAGGAAAGTTTTGAAATAGGAAAGTATTGAATTTAGAAATGTTTTGAATTAGGAAGAGTTTAGTTTAAGAAAGGCTTAGAATTTAGAAAGTTTCAAGTTAAGAAAGTTTTGAATTTTGGAATGTTTTGAAAAAGGGAAGTTTTAAAAGTGGGAAAGTTTAGAAAACAAGGAAGTTTTGAAAATAAGAAAGTTTTGAGTTTAGAAAGCTTTGGATTTGGAAAGATTTGAAATTTAGAAAGTTTAGGATTTAGAAGGTTTTAGAGTTTTAGAAAATCCCGAGATTAAGAAAGGTTTGAGTTTAGGAAAAGTTTGAAAACTTAGGTTTGAAAAGTTAAGATTTGAAAATAGGGTAGAATTAGGAAAGATTTGAAAGTCGAGTTTTAAAATTTAGGAAAGATTTTTATATTCATGTTTTGGAAACTTAAGATTTAGGAAATGAGAAGATTAAGAAGGATTCGATTTAGGAAAGATTTAGATTTTGAGATTTAAGGAAAGATTTAAAGTTTAGGTTTAAGAAACTTATGGTTTAAGAAGGTAGGAAATTAGGAAGGAGTTGAATTAAGAAAGGTTTGGATTAGGAAAGGATTGGATTTGGTTTCTAAAAGCAAAGGTTTGATTTTGTTTTCAAAAACGGAGGATTGGATTTGGTTTCCTAAACGGGAATATTTGATTTGGTTTCCTAAAGGGAAGGTAAGATTTGGCAAGGATTGGGAAAATGAGATTCTAGAAACCCTAGATTTGGAAAATTATAGTTTTGACGTAGAAAATAGGTTTTGGAAACATGTATACTTTGGATGTGAAAACAAGAGGTTTTGGAAACCTAGGTTTAGGGCAAAGTTTGAAAATCATGTTTTTGGAAAGAAAATTAGGGTTTCCTAATTGTGGGTTCTAGTGCATGACTTGGGCTCTAAGGAAAAAGGATTTTTGGAAAGTGCATTTTTGGAAACGAAGGTTTTCTAGAAGGGAATCCTAGGGAGGAGTTTCTAAAGGGAAGAGTTTTTGGAAAGTAAATTCGAAGAGAGAGTTTTTGGAAAGAGATTTTAAAGAGAAGGAGTTTTTGGAAAGTGTGTTTTTAGAAACGAAGATTTTAGAAGAAAAATCCTAGAGGAGAGTTTCTAGAAGGAAGGTTTTGGAAAGAGAGTTTTTAGAAAGATTTTTGGGAAGGAGATTGTTGGAGAGAGTTTTTAGGAAAGTGAATTTAGGGAGTGTTTTTAGAAAGTGAATTTTGAGGAGAAAGAGTTTTTGGAAAGGAGTTGAAAAAGGAAACTTTAAAAAATAGATTTTGGAGGGAGTTTTTGAAAACAACTTTGAAGATGAGAGTTTTAGGAAAGTATGTTGAAAAAGAGATTTTTAAGAAGAGATTTTTGAAAAGAGAGCTTTTTGGAAAATGTAAAAGATCTCACTTTCCTAAAGCGATTCTAACCATAAGAAGGCTAGAACCACTTTAGGAAAACGGTTTTGAAAACAACAAGATTTGAAAATATGGACCGTATTGGTCACTTTGAATGTAACACTTTCCTAAAGCAACCCTAGCCATGGAAAGGCTAGAATCACCCTAGGATTGTGATTTTGAAAACATGTTTTCAAAAAGGAGATTTTGATGCGATTTTGAAAACAACTTTTGGAAGATGCAAGACCATGATATGCACAATGCAATTTTGGGGTCGTGAACATACAAGGTTAAGGCTTCACCACATAATCAAGGGGGCCGGACCCACGTGGTCTCTGGTTAGACTAGAAGAAAGCCCCCGGCATGGTGACTCTCCAATAGCCCAATCCTACACATGAACCGGGAGTCCTCTTGTTTCAAACATGCAATGAAAGGGGGGGAAAGAGATGGGGGATTAAAATAGAGAAAACCCAAGTGGGTTAGGAGAGAGAAGAGAGAGGGGGAAGTGCAAAAATTTAAATGGAGAACCTACCTTGTATCTTGTTTATTTTGCGCGCCTTGCTTTCTTCGGTCTTCGTCTTGATCTTCGTCTTCAATCTTCAAGAGCCGCCTTTAATCTTCAAACTTCATATTGCAACTCTCCAAGTCTTCAAAGGAGAGTTGAAGGCTAGTGTATTAGTATATGGGGGTGTATAGGAGTGTATAGGAGGCTAGGGTTTAGTGTATGGTGGCTAGGGTTTGGAAAACCTAAGGAGGCTAGGGTTTAGGAGGTGCTCGAGCTCTGCATATCGAAATATAGGGTTTTTAGATTGAGTTTGCAGATCTTTTTCACCTTGGAGGAGGCTCTGTATTTATAGAAGTTGGACAACCCTAGCGCCTGTTGCAGTGGCGCCAGGCCAATTTGTGGCTTAGCGCCACTACTAGTGGCGCTAGCCATTTAGGAAATATTTAAGGTCGGTAAGTAACGTATCTTTGACTAGATTTGGGCGCCTGTACTAGTGACTACCATGCAATTTTTAGCCTAGCTTCACTAGGAGTGACTCCGGAAAGTCCGGGAATGATTTGAAGGAGCCGGGAATGACCCGGAAGGCCAAAAAAAAGCAGGAGCACTTAAAATAGTGTCCTGGAGGTATTTGACTTGAGAAATAAGGATAAGATGGGTCGGAAAGGTTGACCGGGCCTTTAGGGGCAAAACAGTCAATCGGACCGAGAAACTATCGGGACAGACTCGAACTGTCCCAAAAGAAGACTTGGAATTTGGAAAAATTATTTAGAATGTTCCCAAAGGTTTCCGGTTTGATTCCCAGAGCCGGTGTGGTCAGAAAAGGTGACCGGCCCCCTAGGGGCCAAATGGTCATTTCGCACCGGGTTTGCCGGAACTGACTCGGAATGATACAAAAGGATAGAGGAAGGTTGAGACTACTATAAGAAGTAATCTCAGAGGATTACCGGTTTGATACCCAGAGCCCGTTTGGTCGAAAAAGGAGACCGGCCCACCAGGGGCAAAACAGTCATTTTGTACTGGGTTTGCCGGAACTGACTCAGAATGATTCGAAAGGATAGAGGAAGGTTGAGAATACTATAAGAAGTAATCTCAAAGGATTACCAATTTGATACCCAGAGACGGTTTGGTCGAAAAAGGAGACCGGCCCACAAGGGGCAAAACAGTCATTTTGTATCGGGTTTGCCGGAACTGACTCAGAATGATCTGACAAGGTAAAGGGAGGTTGAGAACACTACAAAAAGCAGTCTCAGAAGGTTACCGGTTTGATACCCAGAGCCAGTGTGGTTCTAGGGGCGTTTGGATGCCTAGGGGCAAAATGGTCATCTTGAACGGAAAGTCTCGAAAAAGGTTCAAGGGGCAGTTTGGTCATTTTTCACCGAAGTGGGCTAACAGACACTGGTGTTGACCTAGGTTTTGAGTGTTTCCGCCATTCTGACGGCGATCGTTGTGACACAGGAGTTTGTTGGCAATTCCCTATATCGACCTATTTGTGAGTATTTCCGCTACTCTAACGGTTGTAATATTTGCGAGTATTTTTGCTACTCGGATCGTCTCAAGGAATAAACTATCTCGAGAGAGGGATTGGAAAGAGGACTTACCGTCTTCAAAAAGACATACCTGGATTGGAAACGTCTCGAGGAATAAATTGTCTCGAGAGAGGGATTGGAAAGGGGTCTTACCGCCTTTGAAAAGACGTGACTAGATTGGAACCGTCTCGAGGAATAAATTGTCTCGAGAGAGGGATTGGAAAGGGGTCTTATCATCTCCGAAAAGACGTGCCTGGATTGGAACCGTCTCGAGGAATAAACTATCTCAAGAGAAGGATTGGAAAGGGGTTTTATCGTCTCCGAAAAGACGTGCCTGATTTGGAACCGTCTCGAGGAATAAACTGTCTCGAGAGAGGGATTGGAAAGAGGACTTACCGTCTTCGAAAGACATGCCTGATTGGAACCGTCTCGAGGAATAAACTGTCTCGAGAGAGGGGATCGTAGTCGGAAAGGAAAGGACAATGCCCCTAAGGGCATTTTGGTCATTTTGCCTCTATTTGGGCCTGACGGGCCCGGGAAGCGATGGACACACGGGATTTGGACTTAGAAAATCGATTTCGATTGGAATACGCCCACAATGACTTGAGTACAAGTTTGGGCGGAGCGTAGACTGCCGAGCAGTCAAAAATGGGGTGCTTACACCCACTAGGCCCAATAGAAGCCAAATGACCAAAATGCCCTTAAGGCATTGCTCAGTCTAGTTTAAATTGGCATGTCTTTGGAGAAAGTAGAAATTTCTCAAGACGGTAAGTCCATTCCAATTGAACTCTAACCATTACATTTTTTGAGAAAGTACAAATTTTCCAAGACGGTAATGTTGGCCCAAAAGACAACCTGAGAGAGGAGGGGTGAATTGGGTTTTTCAAAACTAATTGCAGTTAAGACTAATTAAAATTAATCTAAGCTATGTAACAATAATTCAAGGTTTATGCAATACAATATAATCAAGCAAAAAATGAAAACAAAGCATAAAATAAGACACCAAGAATTATCGAGGTTTAACCACAACTTGTGGTCTACGTCCTCATCCCAAGATCCCTTAGAAGTCTTCTTCCACTATGCAATATCCAATTACAAGATGGATGCTAGTTGAAGTGCCTAGCTCACTCTCCTTGAAGCTTAAACCCAAGCTTCAATGTCTCGAGAATTTTGTACAAAATTTCTCAAACTTATGCAACTGTTTTTCTTAAACTAGAGAACACTCAAACTCTAGCTCACAAGTGTATAGGAAATATACAATTAAAGTACACACTCTCTATGAAGAGTATATGAGAATTGAATAGCTCACTAAATGCCAACCCTTGAGGACAAAGGGAACATTTTGATGTGTAAGGAATGTTCAGCTCAAGATCATCAAATGGTGGAAGAATATTATATCTCTTGTCAATAAATGTGTTTAGAGTCTTCTATATAAACCTCTTCATCAATTTGAGTCATTGGAGGTGGTTGGGGCTTCATTTAATACGAGATTAGACCAATATGACATTTAAAAATATAGTTGTTAGACTCAGGTGTCGACACCTATACTCCATGTGTCGACACATCATGCTGTCATTTGGTCACTAGCTTGCATGTGTCGACACCTCAAGACTATGTGTCAACACATCATGCCTGTCCTTTGTCACTGTCATTTATGTATCGACACTTGCAGTTACATTCCTTAAGTCTTGCCCTCTGTCTTCATGTGTCAATACCTTGAACCCATGTGTCGACACCTCCAATGCATTATTCAAGTCTTGCCTTCTGGTTTCATGTGTCGACTCCTTGAACTTAGATATTGTCTTCTATGTTTTTCTTAGACAATTTTCTTCAGATAATTTAAGTTCTTCAAGGGGTGTTCAATTTGGGTTATCAATAAACTCTTAAATGATCTTCAGTCAAGTGTAGTTACTTGAAGGAGCTCCAATTCAATTTTGAATAGAATTTTTCCTTCTTGATCAAACTTGAACAACCTTTGATGCCTTCAAGACCATCTTTTTGAATCTCCAATGTATCTTCCAAAAACTTGATGATTTCTTTTTTATCAAACTTGAACAACCTTTGATGCCTTTAAGACCATCTTCTCAAATCTCCAACGTATCATACAAAAGCTTGATGATTTCTTCTTTAAGCTCCTTCATTGTCTTCGAAATTAATTAATTGGATTGATATTTGAATAGATGCCATTCTTCTCCATTTCTCATCCTTAGCTTGCTGTGTATAAGCTTTCTTGTTATGCCATAATCTTTGATATACAAAAAGTTATTAAATCTTTGATTTATTTCCTATTTTTCTGCACACTAAATAAAGACATTAGAAAACTAACATAAGGTTTGGTTATCATCAAAATCAAAGTACTGAGTCAACAATCTTCCCCTTTTTGATGATGACAAAACCTTTACAAAGTAAGTATGAGACAAAATGAAATAAGCAAAGAGTAGGATTTCATACCAGAAAAATGCTCCCCCTTTCTTTTATGGTTTTGTAATTGATGCATGCTCCCCCTTTCTTTTATAATGCAAAAATTTTTCAAAGCAATATTTTCAAAGCAATCATAGGAGAAGTTATAGATTCTCCCCATGTACTATATGCAAATTTTCTTCCCATTAAACAAAAGTCATACATTCAAAAACAAGATATTTGGTAAGCAGTCAAAGCAAGAGTTATTAGGTAAGCATACACTTAAACAAAAGTCATACACTTAAACCAGACATTTGGTAAGCATAATCCTAAAACCATTACCATTACTATTCTTCTCCCCCTTTTTGTCAATTCACCAAAAAGAGAAATAAAAGATAGAATTTAGAGAGGTATAATAGCAAAAAAAAAAAATCTTAAAACAAGATAATAACTATAAATAAAGCAGCAATCCACACATTTATCCATCAAAGTATTAACAACAAAGTCATATTCCATTCACAAAAATACTACAAAGGTTCAGACAATTAACATTCACAAAATATTATATAAATATTGTCTTTGAGGATAATACACCATCCTTCGAATATGCAGAAATGAAAATACAAGAGAGAAAAAGCTAGAGGGAAGGCAAAAGTGGGTGAGCTTAGTAAGAAGAGGGAGGTGGAGATGGGGTTAGTACATGAGGGTTTTCTATGGTGTTTGAAATTTTCTTTCCAAGTCTATCTCTCAGCCCATATTTGCGACCAGAAGAAGGAATAGGAGCATTAGATTCAGTTGCAGAGGAGTCATCTTCTTGGCCTTATTCCTCTGCCCCAATGTCCTTTTCAGCATTTTCTTCCTCTTCACCATCTTCACCTTTGTCTTCTTTATTTCCACCTTCTCCTTTATCTTCTTCATTTTCTCAGATCAAATGACTGTTTTGCCCCTAGTAGGCCGATTGCTCTTTTTAACTACTCCGGTTCTAATCATCAAGCCAATTACCTCCAAGGCACTCTTTTAGGGGTTCCCGTCCATTCCTTGTTGAGTCTTGCTACTCGAACCTTCCAGATCATTTCAGGACTTTCTGAAGTCACTACTAGTGAAGTCAGACCAAATTGTTTGGTAGTCACTAGGACAGGCACCCAAATCTTCTGCCTTGCATCCCAAGGGTTAAAGATCTGTTTCTCACCACCCTAAAATCTTTCTAAAGGGGCTGGCACCACTAGTAGTGGCACTAAGCCAAAATTTGGCCTGGGGCCACTACAACAGGCACCAAGCCAAATTTTGGCTGCCTATAAATACAAGTCACCCCCTACGTATTCCAGATATGAAAAATCACTCTAGAAACTCTGCCTCTCTGAATATAGACATTGAGTTATCCCAAAACCAGAAGTAAAGCAAAGAAGAAGACATGTCCAAGTTCTATTTCAAAATTTAATTTCGAATTCAAGTTTTATTGCAAAGTCAACTCCAAGTTCGATTTCAAATCAAAGTTCAATTTCCAATCTTCCAATCAAAGTTAAAACCAAAACCTTTTCAAGTCAAATTTTCAAAGGCCACAAGGTGTCTTTTCTATCCGACACTGAGTCCGAACTACAACTGACTTGATTCCCAACAAATAGATACATAGGCAACCTTCATCGGTGGGGTCACAATCTTTTTCAAAATTTCAATTCCCTTTTTCAAAAATCTCTTTCCAAATTCTTTTCATGCACTTGCATATCATACATTACATGATCCCTAAAGTGATGACATAAACCTTTTTTCTAAAATTCTTTTCAAAGTGATATAATTGGACATTGGATAACTGAATATTCTGAATGAATGAACCTAGGATGGAAAGACATGTTGGTATCGCAAGGGCAGGATAGGGTGATAGATAGTGCATTTTTTCTATAGGTAACTAACTTCCAAACCTAGAATCATTGTTTTCAAAAGACCAAAATGGAGTTATTTTAAAAAAAATGGCTTAAATCCAAAGGTTGCTAAATAACATGTTTTCTTAAACAAAAAAAAAAAAAAAAAATCCTTCTCAATTGGAAGTTTTTGCAAAACATTTTCAAAAACCTTAAGTTTATATCTTCAACTTTACTTACTTCAAGTGACCTAACTTATCTTAACAAAGTTAGATGGCAACTCCAAACTTTTTTCTAAACACCCTTATTTAAGTCAATTTTCAATTCAAACCTAGTCGCACTCGTCCTTCTAGAAGAATGACTTCTAACAAGAGATTATCGTGTGTTTCCCACATAACTCGAGATGCAAAAAACAAGGGCGCGATAATTAGCTACTCAACTGGGGATGCTTAGAGGGTTTTGCTAATATCATGTCTCTTCAACTTTCACTCACCCAGAATTTTTGATTAACATGTCCAATCTTATCCACTTCAAAATTTTCAAATCCAACTTTTCAAAATTGTTTCCAAAGAATGTCAATGTCACGCACCGATTTTTTGCACTCGAAAAAATACACAAGTGGGAAAAACACTGTACTCTCTCATTAGAACTCATCCTTCTAGAAGAACAAGTGCGATTAGGTTTGAACAGGAAATTTATTCGAATAAGGGCTTTTAGGAAAGATTTGGAGTCCCCACCTAACTTAGTTCATGTGAGTTAGGTCACCTAAAACTAAATTGAATACAAAGATTAAACTTAGGGATTTTGAAAAGGTTTTGAAAACTTCCTCAAGAGAAGGTTTTTGAAAAAAAACAAGTTGTTTGGCAACCTTTGAAAATATTTAAGCTCTTTTTGAAAATAACTCCATTTTGATCTTTGAAACAGTAATTTTAGGTTTGGAGGTTGGTTACGTATAGGGAAGATGCACTAGGCTATCACCCTATCCCGCCCTTATGGTACCTACATGTCTATTCACCCTAAGTTCACTCAATTAGAATATTTGATTAATAAATGTTCAATTATATTCACTTTGAAAAGAACTATATTATGCCTGATATGAAAGTGTAAGAAAAAAATTTGATTTTCAAAAAAGATTGGAAAAGAGGATTTGAAGTTTGAAAGAGATCGTGGAATTGGAAATTTTGAAAAAGAATATGAAATTAGATATTTGAGAAAAAGGGTGGTGGAATTGAAAATTTAAAAAAGGTTGTGAAATTTGAAAATTTGAAAAAGTTTGTGACCGCACCCATGAGTGTTGCTTACGTATTCCATTATTGGGAATCAGGTCAGTCGTAGTTTGAACTCGGGGTCCAATTAAAAATAGATACTTTGAGGTCTTTGGAAAGTTTGACTAGAAAATGTTTGATTTGAACTTTCATTAAAAAATTAGAAATTGAACTTTGATTTGAAAAGCTTGAGGATTTGAAATTGAACTTGAGGAGTAAAACTAGGACTTGATTTGGGAAAGATTGAGTTGATCTTTGAAAATATCTTGACTTAGATTGAAGTTTGAAAATCATCTGGGATTAGAAAAGTGCTTTAGAAAAGAGTTAAAGCTTTCTAACTTTAGGTTTAAAGTTGAACTAGGGCTTAGGTATCCTGGGGTTTAGATAACCTATGCTTTAAAGCATGCAATTGGAAAATTTTGATTTTAGTAAACTTGGAATTAAGAGAGATAGGATTTAGGAAAGCTTTGAAAATAGTTTGATTTAATTTAGAAACACTTGACTTGAAAAGACTTGTAAATATTTAACTTGATTATTTAAATTCAAAGAATTTAGAAAGTTAGGGTTTAGGAAAGATTGGATTTTGAAAAGCTTTGAATTTAGAAAAATTTCAAAATAGGAAAGTTCCATTTTAGGAAAGTGCCAAATTAGGAAAATGTCATTTTAGGAATGTTTCATTTTAGGAAATAGTTGATTTTGGAAAGATTTTAAATTTGAAAAGTTAGAAAGATTTGAACTTTAGAAATATTGGAAGTTTGAATTTAAGAAAGATTTGAAAGCTTGAAATTAGGAAAGGTTTGAAAGTTTGAAATTAAAAAAGGTTAGAATTAGCAAAGATTAGAATTAGGAAAGATTTGATAATTTGAAATTTAGAAAGTTGAGATTTGGAAAGGTTTGAAATTAGGAAAGATTAGAATTAGGAAATATTTCATTCCTATTTCTTAAAGTTAAAGATTGCATTTCATTTCTAAAAATAGATGATTTGATTTTGTTTTCAAAATTTAAGGATTTGATTTGGGTTCCTAAATTTGGAAGATTTGATTTGACATGAAATTAGAAATGTTGAGTCTTGAAAATTTTGAATTTGAAGATCTATGTGCTGGTAGGAAAAGAGGTTTTGAAACCCTATGATTTGATGTAAAAAATTGAAAGTCATTACTTTAGCAATGGAATTAAGGTTTCCTAATCATGGATTCTAGGGCTTGACTTGGACTTCAAGACAAAGAGTTTTTGGAAAGTCAATATTTGAAAAGAGTTTTTAGGAAATAGATTTGCAAAAACTATTTAGAAAGAGACTTGAATATGGACTTTTGCAAGTCTCTTGAATGTCTCACTTTCCTAAAACGATTCTTACCATAAGAAGATTAGAACCATTCTAGGGTTGTGATTTTGAAAACAAATTGGGTTTTGAAATATGGACCATAATAATCACATTAAATATAACATTTTTTTAAAATAACCCTAATCATGGAATGGCTAAAATCACTTTAAGATTGTGGTTTTGATAAAAACAATTTAGGTTTGAAACCAAAATTTGGACCTTCACGGTCACTTTGAATATAACACTTTCCTAAAACAACCCTAACCATGGAGTGGCTAGAATCATCTTAGGAATGTGATTTTGAAAACAAGCTTGAAAGAATGAAATTTTGAATGCAAATTTTGAAAGAGAATTTTGATGCAAGTTTGAAAACAACTTTGAATGCAATTTTGAATGCAATGCATGAACATAATAACTACAATGCAATAGGGTCATGAACATACAAGGCTAAGCTTCATCACATAATCAAGGGGGCCAAACCCACGCCATCAAAGGTTGAATTAGAAGAAAGCCCCCAGCACGATGACCTTCAATAATCTTTCATAGGCATGAATCGGGGAGTCCCTCGTTTCAAGCATGCAAAAAGGGGAGGTAGAAGATGGAGATTAAAGTAGAAGCGAACCCAAGTGGCTTAGGAGACAGAAGAGAGAGGAGGGAATTATATAAAAGTAAATAAAACCAGCCTCGTATTCTTCTTACTTTGATTGCTTGGTCTGCTTTGCTTTACTTGAACCTTAAGAGTTTTGAAGTTGCAACACTTGAGTCTTCAATGGATGTTTGGAGGCTTACTTTTGAATGCAAAGTGTGTATAGTTGGCTAGGGTTTAAGTGTATAGAGGCTAGAGCTTGAAGAGGCTTGAGAGAATTTGGGTTTGGTAGAGACTTCGAGCTCTGTTTTTAGAGAGATAGATTTTTTGGACTGAGTTTGCGAACCTAGAATAAGTAGGGGTGCCCTGTATTTATAGGCAGCCAAAGTTGGCTTTGGCACCTATTGCAGTGGCGCCAGCCTTTTTGGAAATTTTTCAAGTTGTCAAATGCAAAGTAGAAGATTTGGGCGTCTATCGTAATGACTACCATGCAATTTTTGGCTTGGCTCCACTATGAGTGACTCCGGAAAGTTCGAGAATGATCTGAAAGGTTTTGAGCAATCAGACTCGGCTGGAGAAGGACAGAAACCCTCGAGAGAGTGTCCCAGAGGTAACTGGCTTAAGAAATAATACAAGAATAGTTAAAAAGGTTGACCGGTCTACTAGGGTCAAAATGGTCATTTGAACCGAAAAAACACCAAAATGGACTCGGATTGACCCGCAAGAAGGCTAGAGGGTTGGAAACACTATTGAGAGTGTTGTTTTTAATTGCTAGTTTGATACCCAGAGCCAGTGTGATTGGAAAATACGACTAGCCCACTAAGGGCAAAATGGTCATTTTGCACTGGCCTTATTGAAATAGACTCGGAATGGTCCGAAAAGGTGTTACAAGGTTTGGAATACTATTGGAAGCATCCTTAGAAGGTAACCGGTTTGATAGCTAGAGCCGGTGTGGTTCCCAAAGGCAATTGGATGCCTAGGGGCAAAATGGTCACTTGGCTTCAAGTGGACCTAACGGGCCTAGGAAGTGACCCGTGGACTGGATTAGAATTTGAAAGCAAAGTATGAGTCTGAATGTGCATGCGATGTTCAAAAGTGAGCTTAGTTGAGCCAAAGATTGCCGAGCAGGCAAAAATAAGGTGCTTACAGCTGCCCCTCTTTTTCACCGCAAGGCGCTCAAAGGGATTTGGAAGAGTTGGAATCTGGAGAATAGATACCTCTAGCCGATGGTAGATGTCTAGCGTTCCGCCTGGCAAAATTATACTGCTCTAAGGAAATTAATTCTTCTTGAATCTCTCCAGCTGGCAGAATGATGCTCCTCTAGGGAAATTGATGCTCCGTCTGGCAGGATGATACTCCTTTAGGGAAAATGGTTCTTCTTGAGCTGGCACTCCATCTGGCAGAATAATACTTTTTTAGGGAAATCCAATATTGATGTCTTGATACTTCTTGAACCGACACTCCATCTGGTAGAACGATACTCCTCTGGGAAAGTCCAAGATTGATGTCTTGATACTTCTTGAACTGATACTCCGTCTGGCAAAATGATACTCCTCTGGGAAAATCCAAGGTTGATCTATTGAAACTGCTACTTCCTGAACCAGCACTCCGTCTAGCGGAACGATACTCCTCTAGAGAAGTCCAAGGTTGATGTCTTCTTGAACCAACAATCTGTCTGGCGAAATGATACTCCTCTAGGGAAGTCTAAGGTCCATTGAGGAGGTCGAGGGTGGGCCATTGCCCCATTCTCCATTTCTTGTCGGCTATGGAAGTCTGAGCTTTCTGAGGTGTGTACCGGTGCTGAAGATGCCTGAGGTTACTTAGTCGCGGGGTGGCTTTAGCTCTTTTTTGTACTTTGCCCATTCCTTGTTTCCTATTTGAGAGTAAGTTTTTGTGTAAAAATAGTTTATTTATGCCAATTCTAAAAATGCACATGTAAATGGGTGAATGCATATCATATTTTTTGATGAATGCACAAACAGGAATGGAATTGAATACATGTCATACTTTTTTTTATAAATGCACATACATGTCATAATTTTGATAAATACATATGCAATAATAGAATTTGAATGCAAGTCATACTTTTTGATGAATACACATGCAAGAATGGAATTGAATGCATGTCATACTTTTTGATGAATGCACACATTTTACATATGGATGGGGATGGATGCATGCCCCTTTGGGTTTGCCCCAGGCTTCATATTTAGTTATGAGTGTTGTATCCTTAGAATCAAGCAATCTTTTGAACTTCTGTCTCTTTTTTGGGATTTCCCTTTTTAATTTCATCTTTTTCTTGTCAGGATATGATAGTACTTACACCATTCTCTGAGATTCAACCCATTGACTCGTTTCCCCCTCTCTCTTATTGGAAGGAAAAACTCTCTTTAGTGAACCTCTCAATTTCTTCTAAAACTCTTTTTTGAATTGGTGGGCTCTCTTGAGTAACAGTCAACATTACCCTTTGGCAAAACAACAGGTAGCTTCCTTCCTTAGTTCGAGAAAACCTTGAAAGTTTATTAAGAAGTGCAAGCAAGCCTAGTTTTTGGTAAAACTATTAAAATTTTCAAATTATATGGTCCCTATAATGGCATGATCAATCATTGAAGGGCAAATATAGATTTATGAATATCAAGATGCAGCTTAGGTTGAAAAGATCAACATCAAATATGCATGAAACCACACAAAATGAGCACAATTGGTCGTGAGATGATTAAAACCATATCAGTGATAATGTAGTGCTGTAAGCATGAACTTCATTGAGACTAGTGAGAATACAGACCCTAGGCATGATCTAGGATGGCATACCATGTTTTATAGCTCGTGAATTAACACACCTAGAAGTCAAACCTATCTCATCCCGTGATCTTGGTTTGCTCTTTCTTTTTTTCTTTTTTTTATGGAATTCCAACCTTATCTCCCCAGTGATGGAAATACTGAAATGTAAAAATATGGCGGCTTTCACACGGATGAGTAGGTAGCCTTCCCCTTTTGTCACACAACAATGGTAGTTGTACTCAGACTCACTAGTAGCCCTTTCCATAAGTGATGAGAGAGGGAATCAACAAAAGGTCAATCTAGGTGTGAGACAATTCACAAATACCATTTAAAATAGATCATAAAGGCAAATTCCATATTCTAAGAAGTCTCGAGAAGTGTGCATTAAGATGAACATGGAACACCAATATGGTAAAGATCATCAAAACCGTTGACTCATATTTATGCAAGTGATCATGCACACAAAGTTTAACCTCAAACAAGTATGCACATCAATCTGTTCATAACTGAATATTTTTTCCAATGATTATGCATGTATAGGATAAACACTATCAAAAATCATTTTGATTTTTCTGTTGTTTTTTTCTAAAGATTTAATTATCCCAGGCTTGCCAATACGCGCTAATCTTCCTTTTGAGGGTGTAGCTACTTGTTGCTTTGCCAGGACGTCCTTTGGACATCGCTACTTGGATATTCAATGAGCTACATGATTGATATTCATCTCTCACCCTTTTGTATTGCCCCTTCCTCTATACTTCTTGTTTCTCTCTCCCTTCTTTTCAGAGTCAGAGATTATTTCTGAGTGTGGTGCTTGTGATATCATTTCTTTCGAGTCGAGGGCATTAGAAATCAAATTCATCCATAAGAGTACGAAACAAATGGGATAATTAGAAATCACTATTCAGTCCATTTTAAATCAATTTATATGACATGACAGCTCTTAATTTAAGGCAAAAATGACAAGAAAAACAGGATGTAGAATAATAAAGGATAAAAAGAAAATGAACAAATCTAGGAAACATCCCTTGCACTTTGAAGAAAACCCTCCAGACAGGTTTTTGAATCACACCAACTTCGCCTATGCTCCATTCGCGTGGTTCACCTCCTAGGTGCCAATGACCTTCACATCGATCAAATATTATGTTTTGTGTTTTAGGATGAGACAGTGCTCATCATCAAGCTCTTGTCTTCCAGAATGGTACTCACAAACAAGAGTTGGGTTGAAGGTAGGGGCAGATATGGGGGCTAGAAGGTTGGCTTGTTGGAGGTCATGATAGGCCTTTGTTTGGGTGCAGGCTAGGGAGAAAAATGCACGAGATCGGCGGGCCTGCCTACTGGGGTTGACATGTGGTTGGACTAGCATTGGCCTGAGGTAGGTGTTTGAATAGCCATGGGTGGTTGAGATTGGTATTGTGAGTGACATTGCGGTGACTGAGCAGATAAAATAGTGGACACTTCTCCCAAATTTTGGCCTATTTCCTATGTTGTGGGTACGTTCTTTGCTAAGCTTGCAAAAATTTCTTCAATTTTAGCATAGGGGTTAATGATCCTCCCAGTTTTTAGGCCATTCTCTATCATCTCCTCTTGCATGATCAACTCTAAGAAGCTCTTCCCTAGGCTTATATAGAGCTTTTCATAGTATATGCCTAAGAAGGCATGCATGAACAGTTGCACATACTCCATCTCTTCTAAAGGGCGATTGACTTGTGTTGCTGCTTCTCCCCACCTAAGGGCATAGCTTTTGAAGCTTTCTTTATCTCCTTTGCTCATTATCATCAAGGATCAACGGTCAAAAGTGAGGTCTACTGTCGCGCCCAGATTTTTCGCACTCGAGGAATACTCACCCAAGCGGGAAAAATGTTGTACTCTCTCGTTAGAACTCACCCTCCTAAAAGAATGAGTGCAACTAAGTTTGAATTGAAAATAGGTTTGAAATAAAGGGCTTTTAGAAAAAAAGATCGGAGTCGTCACCTAACTTGATTAAGGTGAGTTAGGTCACCTAAAAAACTAGGCATGGTCCAAAGACTACACTTAGGGTTTTTAGAAAACAGTTTTAAAAATATCTCCTCGAGAGAGGGTTTTAAAGAAAACAGGTTGTTTGGCAACCTTTGGAAAATATTTAGCCCTTTTTAGAAAAATGACTCCTTTTGGTCTTTGAAAACAGTGATTCTAGGTTCGGAGGTTGGTTACGTGTAGGGAAGACGCACTAAGCTATCACCCTACCCCGCCCTTTCGGTACCTACATGTCAGTTTACCCTAGATTCACCTATGAGAGTCTTTAATTAACTAATGACCAATCCTATCCACTTTGAAAACAATGCTTGAAAAGAAACTAATATGATGCATGATATGCAAGTGCAATAGAAAAGAATTGAAAAATAGATTTGAAAAGAGATTGCTTTGATTTGAAAATAGACTTGAAGAAATAGAATTGAAATTGGAAAGTTTGAAAATTTCGAGTAGAAATTTGAAAATAGAAATTTTGGAATTTTGAGATTTGAAAAGATTTTGGAAACCGCACCCATGAGGGTGGAATTGAAAGTTTGAAAAGTATTGTGACCGCACCTATAAAGGTTGCCTACGTATCCCTTTGGGGGAATCAGGTCAGTCGTAGTTCGGACAAGAGTCCGATTGAAAATAGATTGATTTGAAGAGAGAGATTGGATTGGAAGAAAGAGATTGAATTGAGATTAGAAAAGGAGATTGGAAATTGGAATTGAGAAGATTGGACTTGGATTTGAGAAGATTGATTTTGGAAAAAAGATTTAGACTTGTTTTTAGAAAGATGAAGGTTTTAAGAAACCTAGACTTAGGAAAGAGACTTAGGAAATGTTTGACTTGACTTGGAAGGTTTAGGAGATTAGGAAAGGTTGGATTTAAGAAATGTTTGAATTAGGAAATGTTCGATTTAGGAAAGTTTCGAATTAGGAAAGTTTCATTTTTGGAAAGTTTTCAAGTTAGGAAAGTTTTGAATTTAGGAAAGTTTCAACTTAGGAAAGCTTTGAATTAGGAAAGTTTTCAAATTAGGAGAGTTTCGAAATTAAGAAAGTTTTGAAATTAGGAAAGTTTTGAATTAAGAAAATTTTGAATTTAGAAATGTTTGAAAAAGGGAAGTTTTGATTTTGAAAAGTTTTAAAAACAAGGAAGTTTTGAAAATACGAAAGTTTCGTTTTGGGAAAGGTTTGAAAAAGGAAAGTTTTCAGTTTAGGAAATGTTTGAATTAAGAAAGTTTTCAACTTAAGAAAGTCTTGAATTAAGAAAGTTTTGAATTTAGAAAAGTTTTAGATTTGAAAAGATTTTGAAGTTTTGGAAAGTTTAGAATTTGGAAAGATTTGGGTTTAGAAAGATTTAACTTAAGAAAGTTTCAAATTTAGGAAGCTTAGAATTTTAGAAAGATTTGAAATTTAGAAAGTTTAGGATTTAGAAACTTTTAGAGTTTAAATTTTAGAAAGTCTTGAAATTAGGAAAGGCTTGAGTTTAGGAAAGATTTGAAAACTTAGTTTGAGAAGTTAAGATTTGAAAAGAGGGTAGAATTAGGAAAGGGTTGAATTAGGAAAGATTTGAAAGTTGAGTTTTTAAAATTTAGGAAAGATTTTTATGTTCAAGTTTTGGAAACTTAAGATTTAGGAAAGTGGAAGATTAGGAAGGATTGGAATTAGGAAAGATTTGGATTAGGAAGGGATTGGATTTGGTTTCTAAAAGAGAAAGGTTGGATTTTGTTTCCTTAAACAGAGGACGGGATCTAGTTTCCTCAACGGGGAGATTGGATTTGGTTTCTTAAAGAGAAGATAGGATTTGACAAGAATTTGGAGAGGAAAATTTTAGAAACCCTAGTTTTGAAAAATTGTAGTTTCGACGTAGAAAATAGGTTTTGAAAACATGTATAGTTTTGATGTAGAAAACAAAAGATTTTGGAAACCTAGGTTTAGGGCAAAGTTTGAAAATTGTGTTTTTGGAAAGAAAATTAGGGTTTCCTAATTGTGGGTTCTAGGGCTTGATTTGGGGCTCTAAGAAAAGAGTTTTTGGAAAGTGTGTTTTTAGAAACGAAGGTTTTTCTAGAAAGGAATCCTAGGGAGGAGTTTTTGGAAAGTGAATTTAGAAAGAGAGTTTTTGGAAAAAGATTTTAAAGAGAAGGAGTTTTGGAAGGTGTGTTTTTAGAAACGTAGATTTTGGAAGGGAAATCCTAGAGGGGAATTTCTAGAAAGAAGATTTTAGCAAGAGAGTTTTTGGAAAGATTTTTGGAGAGAGCTTTTAGAAAGTGGATTTTGAGGAAAAGATTTTGGAGAGGAGTTGAAAAAGAGAGTTTTGAAAAAAAGATTTTGGAAGGGAGTTTTTGAAAACAATTTTGAAGAGGAGAGTTTTAGGAAAGTATATTGAAAAAGGAATTTTTAGGAGGAAATTCTTGGAGAGAGAGAGAGTTTTTGGAAAGTACAAAAACATCTCACTTTCCTAAAGCGATTCTAGCCATAAGAGGGCTAGAACCACTTTAAGAAAGTGGTTTTGAAAACAAAGTTTGAAAATATAGGCCAAAAGGCCACTTTTAATATAACACTTTCCTAAAGCAACCCTAGCCATGGAAAGGCTAGAATCACCCTAGAATTGTGGTTTTGAAAACAAGTTTTTGAAAAAGAGATTTTGATGCAATTTTGAAAATAAGTTTGAAAACGATTTTTTGAAAAACAACTTTGAAAACGAGTTTTGAAAGATGCAAGACTATGATATGCACAATGCAATTTAGGGTCGTGAACATACAAGGTTAAGGCTTCACCACATAACCAAGGGGGCCGGACCCACGTGGTCTTTGGTTAGACTAGAAGAAAGCCCCCGACACGGTGACTCTCCCATAGTCCAATCCTACACATGGACCAGGAATCCCCTTGTTTCAAGCATGCAAAGAAAGGGCGGGAAAGAGATGGGGGATTAAAATAGAGAAAACCCAAGTGGGTTGGAGAGAGAAGAGAGAGGGGGAATGCGGAAATTTAAATAGAGAGCATACCTTGTTTCTTGTTTATTTTGCGCGCCGTGCAGTCTTCGGTCTTCGGTCTTCGTCTTGGTCTTCTTCTTCAGTCTTCAAGGGTTGTCTTCAAGCTTTAGATGGCAGCTCTTCAAGTCTTCCAAGGATGGTTGAAGGTTAGGGTATGAGTGTATAGAGGAGTGTATGAGTGTATAGGAGGCTAGGGTTTGTTTAGGGTGGCTAAGGTTTGGAGAAACCTAAGGAGGCTAGGGTTTTGGAGATGCTCGAGCTCTGTATATTGAAATATAGGATTCTTAGGTTAAGTTTGCAGACCCCTTTCACGTTGAACGAGGCTCTGTATTTATAGAAGTTGGACAAGCCTGGCGCCTGTTGCAGTGGCGCCAGGGCAAAATTTATACTGGCGCCACTAGTAGTGGCGCCATGCCATTTTTTGGCTTGGCGCCACAAGTAGTGGCACCAGCCACTTAGGAAACAATTAAGGTCGGCAAGCAACGTATCTTTGACCATATTTGGGCGCCTGTACTAGTGACTACCATGTAAATTTTAGCCTGGCTTCACTAGGAGTGACTCCGGAAAGTCCGGGAATGATTTGAAGGAGCCGGGAGTGACCCGGAAGGCCAGAAAGGAGCAGGAACACTTAAAATAGTGTCCTGGAGGTATTTGACTTGAAAAGTGAGGATTGGATGTGTCGGAAAGGTTGACCGAGCCTTTAGGGGCAAAACTGTTAATCAGACCGGAAAACTGCCGGGACAGACTCAAACTGTCCCGAAAGAAGAATTTGGATCTGGAAACATTATTTAGAATGTTCCCAGGGGTTGCCGGTTTGATTCCCAGGGCCGGCGTGGTCGGAAATGGAGACCGGCCCTCCAGGGGCAAAACGGTCATTTTGTACCGGGTTTGCCAGAACTGACTCGGAATGGTCCGGAAAGGTAAAGGAAGGTTGAGAACACTATAAAAAGTGTTCCCGGGTCATTAGCGGTTTGATACCCAGAGCCGGTGTGGTTAGAGAAGGAGACCGGCCCTCTAGGGGCAAAACGGTCATTTTGCACCAGGTTTGCCGGAACTAACTCGGAATGGTCCGGAAAGGTAAAGGAAGATTGAGAATACTATAAAAAGTATTCTCGGGTCATTACCGGTTTGATACCCAGAGCCGGTGTGGTTCCCGGGGCGTTCAGATGCCTAGGGGCAAAATGGTCATCTTGACCGGAAAGTCTCGGAAAGGGTCCTAAGGGTAGTTTGGTCATTTTTCACCGAAGTGAGATAACAGACACTGGTGTTGACCTGGGTTTTGAGTGTTTCCACCACTCTAATGGTGTGAGTATTTCCGCTACTCAGACGGGGTTTGATGATTTGTGAGTATTTCCGCTATTCGGACGGGGTTGAGTATTTCCGCTACTCTAACGGGGTTGATGATTTGGGAGTATTTCCGCTACTCAGACGGGGTTGAGTATTTCCGCTACTCTAACGGGGTTGATGATTTGGGAGTATTTCCGCTACTCTAACGGTTCTGTGAGTACTTCCGCTACTCTAACGGTTGAGTATTTCCGCTACTCTAACGGCACTGTGAGTATTTCCGCTACTCTAACGATTCTGTGAGTAGTTTTGCTACTCGGACCGTCTCGAGGAATAAACTATCTCGAGAGAGGGATTAGAAAGGGGTCTTATCGTCTCCGAAGAGACGTGCCTGGGTTTTGAGTATTTCTGCCACTTTGACGGTTGTGTGAGTGTTTCCGCCACTCTGACGGTTTTGTGAGTAGTTTTGCTACTCGGACCGTCTCGAGGAATAAACTGTCTCGAGAGAGGGATTGGAATTGAAATAAGAAAGGACAATGCCCCTCAGGGCATTTTGGTCATTTTGCCTCTATTTGGGCCTAACAGGCCCGCGAAGCGATGGAAAGACGGAATTTGGACTAGAGGATTGGTTTCGATTGGAATATGTCCATAATGACTTGAAAACAAGTCTGGACAGAGTGTAGACTGCCGAGCGGTCAAAAATGGGGTGCTTACATCTACGTTGTGGCGATATTGGGCCTTAAATGCATTAACTAGCTCAATCTAGGTTGTGATCTTCCTTGGATCGAGTTGAGCAAACCATTCCAGAGCAAACCCAGTGAGGCTATGCTGGAAGAGTTGCATGAGAAGTTTTGGGTCATTCTCATAGCCACTCAAGGCACCAACATAAAATTTGAAAGTGGGCTATAGGGTTGCCAATACCATTGTACTTTTGAAAGTTAGGCATTTTGAACTTGGCTGGTCTTAGGTGGTCTAGGAAGAAGCACAACTCATCATAAGAGGTGAGCCCAAAAGTGTCATGGCCATGGAGGCTCCACAATGAGTCTTTCAACCCTTGAATCTTCAAACTAAAAAGGTCTGGGGAGATTCGTTTTGCAGCAAGTGAGAGCAGTATAGTTTCTCCTTCTTTAGTGTTGGCCCCCTTGGATTCCTCTTTATTTTTCCCCATAGTGCCGGATTGAAGCACAATCCTTGGGTTGACGGGTTCAGAGTCTTTGGAAAATACCGTGGATGAGGATGGGGTTAAAGCAGCACCTTTCACATCCATGGCTTGCATAAGTGTAAACATTTCATCGATCTTAATTCTCATCTCATTGACCTCTTCTCGAGAGATTGAGGAGGACTCATCAGAATTGGCTGCCATTAACAAAACTCTTCGTCGGGTAATGACCGGGTCTCTAGGTGGATGTTGATCTCTCTTGGGAGCAATGATGTCTTTTTATGGTGTAGTTTTTATGAAAGAAAAGAAAAACAAGGATACCAGCTACAAGTTAGTTTTAGTGTTTAGAGAGATTTATGCAATGCATGCCCTAGGGATGTCCCTTCTTGTGAGGGAGACTAAACATAAAGAAATTCGCTCACTTTTTGGAGATAGGGGGTTTGCCCCTGTATGCAACTACCTTACCATTCAGTGGAAACATATATTCAATCATTCATTCATTCGTGGCAACTAAAGAAGTACATTGAACTTTTAAGTTTAAATATAACAAAATTGAAACACATTTTAATAGGGGGAAGGGGAACATTTTCTTTTGGACTTCCACCTATCTACTTTTAAATTTTAAGATCTTAAACTACTCTTGATTTTTTGGATTCGCCTTATTTGAGTTTGATGTTGAGGAGGACATTGAGAAACCTTTCTGTTTAATTGCCACATGTCTTCTTGGCAACCTTATCTCCGTGAGCATAGAGGGATTGGAATCTTTATGAAATGACTTGAAATGTATGCCATGAGTCCTTAGGATTACATGGGAACCCTTAAGGTTTTGGTAGGTTTATTGTAATGGAGAGTGATCTTAGCATCACTCTCTATGGGTTCATCATATGTATGAAAATGCAGTGACTTGAGTTACTTTGGAACTCTTGTCTTGAAATAGAATATTGAATGTATGAGTATAGAGAGAGAGAATACAATTGTAAAGTAAATATGTATGCATGAGCATTTATACAAGCATTATAACAGAAGAAAAAAAACAAGGATAAAGGAAAGTAAAACAGTCGCCCTTTTCTCCATGGTTTTGAATTTGACGTGCGTGTCTTAAATCTGGTAGAGGTTCGGCTACACATGGTTTTTACAAGAGCATGAGGTTGAGGGTTTACTAATGCTTTCTAAAAAAGCTCGGTTCCCAAATCTTCAAACCTAAGCCCACTCCCTGAGGTGGTACCATTATAAGTTTGTGATCCGAGCAGGAGAACCATCAAGAGGTCGTAGGCTAAGAAACTAACACGGCATCCACTCACAACCAATATATTGTTCCCCCTTCTAACTAGAAGTGATGTAACTAGGTAAAGAATGCAAGTATGCAAATGCAAGAGCACGTGCAGTGTGTGTGTAGAATTTTGAAAAATGGAGGAAAAAGCCAAACAACTCCCATCTATCCTATCCATTCCATCATAGCATGGCACACACATATCCCTTGGAATTCTTTTCCCTTTTCATTAATATCAAGATCCTTGCAGGTATGTCCTGCCTGAGCCAGTTCAAGCCAATAGGGCCTGCCCATGATTCATCCTCTGTCATCAAGTCTAGCGAGGCCATCCATGATCTTCTAGCCCGATATCAAGCCAGTAGTACCGACCCATGATAACCCCGAATATCAAGCCATTCAGGTACACCCATGATATAAACCCGAGGTCTTTTCCTTTCCCGTTGTTCCACCATTATTCCTTCCTAGTGATGCATGCATGCAGTGAATGTATATTTATAGGAAACAATATAATCAATAACACAATTAGCAGGAAGGCCTAAAGTCAACACAGTAATTGCAAGTCATATGATAAGAAGAAAATAAGCATGTATTTTAAAGAATGCATAAGTTCCTACCTTGATAATACGTCCTAGCAAAAACAGGTACTTGCTTCACGTATTGCCTGTGAAGGAAGGAGATACGAGCTTGTATGCCACAATTATCCAAGATTTTCCTAACAATTCTTATAAATTGGTGATTGTTAAATGGAAGTGTCAAATAAATAGAGAGTCAGCAAGGTTAGATTTGTTATAGGGGATGGTTCGGTGGGACGGATCCTTTGGAATCCTCCTGGTCTCCCGTCAAGAACAAAATTGCCCGACAGAAGGGCCCAAGGGTGAAATCCCAAATTTTAGCAGGGGACCCAGTGACTGTGCACTCTCCCATATTTGGGTTCCACATGATTTTAGAGGTCCATTGGCAAATTTTCTGATTTTTCCCATTTACGTTATATTTTTTACGATTTTCTGTGTCCAAACAGAGTTATTAATTCATGAAAAATTGTAGAATTATCAGAAAATTTCAGAACTTTAGGGTAGGCTTATATGGTCTCTAGAACCATTCCACCAAAATTTTGTGGTCATCGAAGCACGCACGTGCCCTCATGCGTCACCAGCCGCGCATGGGGTAGGAAGGCGTAGCCTTCTCCTTCCTCCACCGCGACTGGTGGTGCTTCCAGGTCCATTTTCGGCCATCCACCGCACTTCTTGGCCATGCATGCACAACCTAGAGATAGGTAAGGACCTGGGCTTCACACTCATGGCCAAAGCTTAACTGGTGGTGGTCGGAGGTGGCCGATTTTTGGCTAAAAAGCCCAGTTGCATGGCGGAACCCTAGGTTCCAGACCTGCAACTGATTTTTTTGGGTCTTTCCCATCGTTTTCTAGAAAAGTGTTCTTCATGAAAGTTGTTTGGATCGTTGAAATGAAGAGGACCCAACTGGCCTCGTCGAAAACGGTGGTTGATGGTCGGAGTTATGACCAGGTGACTGATTTTCGGTGATTTCAGCTTTCGAGGGCCATTCCGGCGCATGCACAGAGGTATGAGGCCTCCTTTGGACTCCATGGAGGTCCTGGAGAAGCCTAGTACCACTGTGGTAGGCCTCAGGCCCTGCCTTGGCTTGTTTCAATCCAACAGCCGGTGAACTCTCATTTTTTTCTCTCTCCCCGATTTTCTGGTTCATGGCTCGGTTAGGGTGAGTTCTTGCTGCGTTTAGGTAGGTGAGGGTTTGGGGAAGGAGGCTCAGTACCTGCTCCTTTGAATGGGTTGAGCTTGTCTCCCTTTTTTGCCTCCCTCTACTCAATTTCTCACTTTCTCTCTCTAGAACTCTCTCTCAAAGTTTTATGGACAACCATCTGGCAAAGAGCAGCATTGATAGGCATTTATAGAGGGAGTATGGGGGTGGTGTTTGAAGAAAAAAATATACACCCCTCTTGGTCTCTCTTTTGTCTCCCCGACTCTCTCTTCCCCTCACTATATCTCTCTCTTCTCTCTTCCTCTCACTATATCTCTCTCTAACCCTCATTTTGATTGGCCATTCAAAGGTCCATGGCTGCCTTGTGTTCTCCACAAGAAATGCAAATGCATGGGTTCTATGTTTTGTGTATGCAAACTCCCCAACCTCTCTCTCGGTTTCCCTCTCTAACCATGCATGGCATGCATGACATTCAACCCCCTAACTTTGACTAGCCAATGGGGGTTCATTGTTTGCCAGAAATAAAAGGGGCAAGGTGGGTTAATTTAACTTCTTATATTGTGATAAGTGTTTGAATCCTTGACCAAGAGTTGTGATTGGCGTGTGTGTGTTTATTTTATGCATTGTGTTTAGTGTGTGTTGGCTTAAGTATTTTAATGTGATATATAAGGCTTATATGTATCACTGATGCCATATAATATGGTCCTACGCAGCCTAGGGGAGGTGTATTTCATGTAATAGTTATATGGGGTAGTTAGCCATGCAAAGGTGGTGGGTGCGACAATGGTTTGGCATAAATTGAAAGAGAGCCTTGGTCTAAAATGGCTGAGTTTGGGACACTAATTTTTATCGAACGCTTAATCCAAAGGTGTAGATAGAAAGCTCTTGAAAAATTAATCGGTTTAGACTTGAATTTCGTACGATTCCGATATCGGGTGAGAGAGAAAACTCAAACGAAGTTTCGGTAAAATCGAGTGCAAATTTCCAGGTGCAGCGTCTTTCGGACATTTTTCAAGAGATCGAAATTCTACAGAATTGACTTCTGAGATTACAAAGGGGTTGGGCTTGAAAATTAGATAATTTTAGACATTTGATTCGTCAAAATCCATCGAGAAACGGAAGAGAAAACCCTGTATAAAATTAGGGTAATTTCTGGTGCGAAATTCGCTAGGTGCAACGACTTTCGGGGGCTGTTTGGGAGAACAAATCTCCACGAAATTGGTTCCAAGATTACGAGGGGATCGAGCTCGAAGAGAGGATAATTCTAGACACTTGATTCGTCAAATTTCATTGAGACATGAGAGAGAAAATCAAGTTTGGAGTTAGGGTAAATTTTGGTGCGAATTTGCCAGGCATATCGTGTTTCGGAGCTTTTCGGGAGATCAATTTTCCAAAAAGCCAAGTTTCAACATGTCAACCGAGTTGAGCTCGAAAAGACCTCGCTCTCGACTTATGATTCTTATGGCAGGGTCTTTTCAGTCTCGCTAGGGATGTAATGTAGTTAAAAGGAAATTGCGGGTATTACATCCTCACCTCCTTTAGGAAATTTTGTCCTTGAAATCAATTCTCGAATAAGTGTGGGTACTTTGATTTCATATCCACCTCTGCTTTCCACGTCGCTTCATCTTCCTCGTGATGTTGCCATATCACCTTAACCAAGGGACCCTCCTTGTTTCTCAAAACTTTTTCTTGGAGATCCACTATTTTGCTTAGTCCCTCGTCATAGGGATGATCTAGTCGTACTGCCACGGTTTCCCATCGAATTATATGAGTAGGGTCGGGGCGGTATTGTCTCAACATAGATACATGAATCATGTCGTGTATTCGACCCAATTTTGAAGGTAAATCTAGTCAGTATGCCACTTACCCAATTCTCTCCAAAATACGGGAAATCATGCGGTACAATAATCAATTCTTATATGCCCAATGTCTGGCCTTTCTTAGTATTATGCCAAACGTCACCTGTGCCACTCAACATTTCCAGATTTCATAACCAACACCCCGTAGGGTCATGATTCCATAATTAATGCCCCGTAGGGTCGCCATTCATAATCGTTTCTACTTTCCGGCCAACAGGTGCATTTGTACATGTACTAAGCGGTTCCACGGCACATCCCCCAAAATATATTCTAGTAATTTTTTCAAAAATAAAATTTTATCCACGAACCAATGATCATAATAATCAAGGATGTGCCAGTAGAATTTAACAGGGCCAATAACAGTAAGATCAGGAATTTAAACAATGAGCATAGATGTTCCAAAAGAAGAACGCAATTCAAGAATAGTAAGAATTTTTTTTTTTTAAGGAGGTTTAAACAAAATCATATTGCATGCGACCCAATATCTTAGCGATTATCTAATTGAGGATACTCCAGAATTGAGGCACAGAGTAAGGGTCTCTATCAGATATAATCTATTGGGTACTCCCATACAATTTTTAACAATCTCTAAACACCTTATTACGCCGCCAAACACTAGTTTAGTCAAACGACCCACAATCACTGATATAAGAGTGCTAGTAATCCTTACCCTGAAGTCCATAGTGATAAACTCCTATTACCATCCTGCTAGGCAATTGTTGAAATAATTCTCTTGAGATGTTGGTGTTCGTCCTTCACCTAACTCTCTGAACTTACTCCCATTGTCCATGTAACATCCATCAAATGAATTATAGCTTCATACCTCGATATCACTCTTGGGTACCGACTGATATTCTATACCTAAAATAAAATTTAAGCCAATCGATCATAATTTATGCCCCAAGGTATAAGCTTGTTATAAACTCTCCATATATGCTTTTAAGATAAATCGAGCCACCATAGTCCAAGATCATTTATGATATTTCCTATAATGAGATACTGAGCCACAAATTTAGTATCATCATTCCTCTCTAATCGTATTGATACATTTCATGTTATCTTTGAAACAAAAGTCAGCCTCAAGTAATATGCTATCTCTAGAACCTCATTCCTTAATCATCATCACTGATTATTCTCGGTACTTCCAGCTCCTATAAAGTGATGCGATCCACCCTTCCTTTTCCACTTACTTAGCCTTGACGTCTACTAGTATCCTTGACTTACTTCTTTATTTTGGCCTTATCAAGCTACACAAATATTCTTTTCCATGCTTTAGTCTCACAAATAGATCAAGTGCTCATACGCTTCTCAGTTTTCCATTTTTTCTTAACTAGACTACCAGCATGGACTTAATTGTTCATGCTCAAGTACATAATGTTGACCTTCTTAATGGTATTGTAGGGAAATCATAATCCTCCTTGTATTCCATCTCTCCTTTTAAAAAAATAAATCCTTCTAGATAGTGATGTATCTTGAACTCTTACGATTATAAAAGGTTAGACTTCTCTCCATTCATATAACTTCCCTAAATTTTCAATACAATTGCCATTGTTGCCATCCCCAAATCATGTGTTGGATAATTCTATTCATGTTTCTTTAATTGTCTCAACCCATAAGCTACTGCATTCCCATCTTGAATGAGTACATAACCTAGTACTTCTGCTAGAAGTATACTATATATGCTTTTTAGTAGCTCCCAAAGTCATCCTCAAAGTGATAAATGTGTCTCCTCCAACCCAAAGTCAACCTACTATAATTTTCCTTCAAAATTCGTCACATGCAACTCTTTTTGCTCTAATTACTTCCATAGCACCTCACAGCAAAGTTTAAGATATTCAAAACAAGCTAAATTGATGATCATACTAATAATCAAAGCCAGTCAAATTCAGGGCTTCAAGAACTTTAAGGAAGAAGTTTTACCTCGAGCTTTTGTCACCTCTTTTCAAATCATCTATCAATCCCACAAACTTTGGAGATTGCCCACTTTCCTAATGATCGAAGGCCACAAATAAGTTCCAATCATAAAACAAATAAATACATCGAGTTAATAAGTCACACGGGTTCCTCAATTTATCCACTACCTTAAATTTTATTTCACCAACACCACTTCGGTCTAGCAATACTAATTCTAAAGCCATCAAAACTTTGGGTTGTTGTAATCTAACCTTTCTAAAATTTGTCTTCCAATATACGTCGTGACACCAAAGAATTGAATCATCCACTTGCATTGCGTATTATGATCATTTCTTCAAAATGAGATTTCGTAATTAACTCCTCAAATCTTCAGTCTTCAAAGTATCCCACTTAGTCCCACACAAGGTTCACTTTCCATGCTCTAGATATAATAAGCAAGTATTAAATCATCACAAAACATATGCAGACCTTCAAATTAATCTTACTAAATTGCTAAGACATCCATGTTCCTTAAATTTCATGTTCAAGCTCCCAAGGAATTTACCCAAATGACTCACCAAAAATCATCTTATTCCCTAAAAATACTCGTAGTACTCCAAAGCTGAATTGAAAATCCACCAAATTCTCCAAACTCAAAATTTCCTCTTATTTTGTCATTAGAGTATACTAATTTATGTATCTCCCCAAAGACACCAAATACTAAATTCTTGCGCTTCCATAGCGCACTCTGATAATCACTTCAAATATGAATTTTTCCTAAACACAAAAAAGTTTTGTAAATATCTGCTCAAATAGTTAGGCTCCAAATATTTCACCAAGTTCCATATAAGACCTAATACCAGCGCTCTAATACTACCTATATCAAAGCTACTATCTTAACATCAACTATTCTCACTTGGTCCCATTTAAGATCTAATACCTCGCTCTGATGCCACTGGTCTAACGACTCGGCTAACCAGGTAGTTAATAAATAAAAATGAACAACTCCCAAATCCCGTGATGAACTCTCCACATAGAGATAAAATAAATAACTTCCAATAAGATTTCATCATGCTACAACCCCAAATGTATCATTATAAGTGGCTCCGAATTTAATTCTTGAAACAAGATTACAACTTCAAATAACTCACCAAAAATAATGATTACTCTTCCTAGACTCCAAGATATTTTACTGCCCAAAATAATGTTTCCATAGCGAAGCCTTAAAGTGACACTTAACCAACACCTCATATGCTCCCGTCCTTATACCAATTTCTGTCATGGCCCGACTTCGCTCTTACTAGGTCGCAACCATGGGGGTGTTGGGGTTATAAAGTCTAACAAGGCATAAAAATCATAAATCGAACGGTTCAGTTAACATTACATCAAATTAGAAATAATAGTGGAACACTAGCGAAATGTCTCTTTATAAGTACAGCCCAAAAGAGATCTACTTAACTTAGAATTATTAAAACGATAGGCTAGCATGGGGAAAACTCATTCCCACTATCATTTCCTTGGAAAACCGGTTGATGCTTCAATTCCTGAAAAAATGTCCCATAAGATAGGAGTGAGCTGCGAAGCCCAGTACGAATCCCATGAATTCTATAAAGCACAGGTTCAAATGCAATGCAATAAAAAGATAGCATGGCACACATATGTCCCTTGGAATTCTTTTCACTTTTCATCAATATCAGGACCCTTGCAGGTATGTCCTGCCTGGGCCAATTCAAGCCAATGGGGCCCACCCATTATTCATCCTCCGTCATCAAGTCCAGTGGGGCCCATTCACGATCATCTAGCCCTATATCAAGCCAGTAGTACCGACCCATGATAGCCCCAAATATCAAGCCAGTCAGGTACACCCATGATATAAACCCGAGGTCTTTTCTTTTTCAATTGTTCCACCCTTATTCCTTCCCAGTGATGCACGCATGCAGTGAATGTATATTTATAGGAAATTATATAATCAATAACACAATTAGCAAGAAGGCGTAAAGTCAACAAACTAATCGCAAGTCATATGATAAGAAGAAAATAAGCATGTATTTTAAAGAATGCATAAGTTCCTACCCTGATAATATGTCCTGGAAAAAATAGGTACTCTCTTCACGTACTGCCTGTAAAGGAAGGATATACGAGCTTGTATGTCACAATTATCCAAGATTTTTCCAACAATTCTTATAAATTGGTGATTGTTAATTGGAAGTGTCAAATAATTAGAGAGTCAGCAAGGTTAGAGTTGTTATAGGGGATGGTTCAGTGGGACGGATCCTTTGGAATCCTCCTTGTCTCCCGTCAAGAACAAAATTGCCAGATAACGGGGCCCAAGGGTGAAATCCAAAATTTTACTAGGGGACCCAGTGACCTTGCACTCTCCCATATTTGGGTTCCACATGATTTTAGAGGTCCATTGGTAAATTTTCAAATTTTTCCCATTTACATTATATTTTCTACGATTTTCTGTGTCCAAACAGAGTTATTAATTCATGAAAAATCGTAGAATTATCAGAAAATTTCAGAAACTTTAGGGTAGGCTTATATGGTCTCTAGAACCATTACACCCATATTTGGTGGTCATCGGAGCACGCACGTGCTCTCACGCGCCACCAGCCGCGCGTCGGGTAGGAAGACGAGCCTTCTCCTTCCTCCACCGCGACTGGTGGTGCTTCCAGGTCCATTTTCGGCCATCCACCGCAATTTTTGCCCATGCATGTGCAACCCAGAGATAGGTAAGGACCTGGGCTTCACACTCATGGCAAGAGCTCGGCTGGTGGTGGTTGGAGGTGGCCGATTTTTGGCTGAGAAGCCCGGTTGCACGGCGGAACCCTAGGTTCCAGGCCTGCAACTGATTTTTTTTGGGTCCTTCCCATAGTTTTCTGGAAAATTTTTCTTCACAAAAGTTATTCAGATCATTGAAACGAAGAGGACCCAGCTGGCCTCGTCGAAAAAGGTGGTCAGTGGCCAGAGTTATGTTCAAGTGACTAATTTTCAGTGATTTCGGCTTTCAAGGGCCATTCCGGCGCATGCACAGAGGTATGAAGCCTCCTTTTGATTCCATGGAGGTCCTGGAAAAGCCTGGTACCACTGTGGTACACCTCAAGCCCTGCCTTGGCTTGTTTTGATCCAACAGCCGGTGAACTCTCATTTTTTTCTCTCTCCTCGATTTTCTGGTTCATGGCTCGATTAGGGTGAGTTCTTGCTGGGTTTAGGTAAGTGACGGTTTGGGGAAGGAGGCTCAGTACCTGCTCCTTCAAATGGGTTGAGCTCATCTCCCTTTTCTGCCTCCCTCTACTCGGTTTCTCACTTTCTCTCTCTAGAACTCTATCTCAAAGTTTTATGGACAGCCATCCGGGAAAGGGCAGCAATGTTAGGCATTTATAGAGGGAGTATGGGGGTGGTGTTTGAAGAAAAAAATATACACCCCTCTTGGTCTCTCTTTTGTCTCCCCGACTCTCTCTTCCCCTCACTATATCTCTCTCTTCTCTCTTCCTCTCACTATATCTCTCTCTAACCCACATTTTGATTGGCCATTCAAAGGTCCATGGCTGCCTTGTGTTCTCCACAAGAAATGCAAATGCATGGGTTCTATGTTTTGTGTATGCAAACTCCCCAACCTCTCTCTCAGTTTCCCTCTCTAACCATGCATGGCATGCATGACATTCAACCCCCTAACTTTGACTAGCCAATGGGGGTTCATTGTTTGCCGGAAATGAAAGGGGCAAGGTGGGTTAATTTAACTTCTTATATTATGATAAGTGTTTGAATCCTTGACCAAGAGTTGTGATTATTTTATGCATTGTGTTTAGTGTGTGTTGGCTTAAGTATTTTAATGTGATACATAAGGCTTATATGTATCACTCATGCCATATAATATGGTCCTACGCAGCCTAGGGGAGGTGTATTACATGTAATAGTTATATGGGGTAGTTAGCCATGCAAAGGTGGTGGGTGCGACAATGGTTTGGCATAAATTGAAAGAGAGCCTTGGTCTAAAATGGCTGAGTTTGGGAGATTAATTTTTATCGAATGCTCAATCCAAAGGTGTAGATAGAAAGCTCTTGAAAAATTAATCGGTTTAGACTCAAATTTTGTACGATTCCGATACCGGGTGAAAGAGAAAACTCAAACGAAGTTTCGGTGAAATCGAGTGCGAATTTCCAGGTGCAGCGTCTTTCGGACCTTTTTCAGGAGATCGAAATTCTACAAAATTGACTTCTGAGATTACAAAGAGGTTGGGCTCGAAAATTAGATAATTTTAGACATTTGATTTGTCAAAATCCGTCGAGAAACGGAAGAGAAAACCCTGTATAAAATTAGGGTAATTTCTGGTACAAAATTCGCCAGGTGCAACGACTTTCGGGGGCTGTTTGGGAGATCAAATCTCCATGGAATTGGGTTCCGAGATTACGAGGGGATCGGGCTCGAAGAGAGGATAATTCTAGACACTTGATTTGTCAAATTTCATTGAGACATGAGAGAGAAAATCAGGTTTGAGGTTAGGGTAAATTTTGGTGCGAATTTGCCAAGCATATCGTGTTTTGGAGCTCTTTCAGGAGATCGATTTTCCAAAAAGCTGAGTTTCAACTTGCTGACCGGGTTGGGCTCGAAAAGACCTCGCTCGCGACTTATGATTCTTATGGCTAGGTCTATTCAGTCTCACTAGGGATGTAATGTAGCTAAAAGGAAATTGCGGGTATTACAAAGGTGGTTCTAACCTTCTTATGGTTAGAATCGTTTTAGGAAAGTGAGATATTTTATATACTTTCTAAAAACTCTCTCCAATCTTCTTTCCAAAATTGTTTTCTAAAAACTCCCTACAAAAATCTATTTTTCAAAACTTCTTTTTAAACTCCTTTCCAAAAAGCTCTCTTCAAAATTCCTTTCGTAAAAACTCTTGCTAGGTTTCCTTCTTAGAAAACTCTCTCTCCTTAAATCTCTTTCCTAAAAACTCTTTCCAACAATCCCCTTCCAAAAACTCTCTCTTTTCAATTTCACTTTCCAAAAATCCCGTTTTACGATTTCCTTCCACAAATCTTCCTTTCCAAAAAACTCACTTTCCAAAAACTCTTTCCTTAGAGCCCAAGTCAAACCTTAAAACCCACAATTCGGAAACCCTAATTTCCTTTCTCGAAAACATGATTTTCAATCTTGCCTTAAAACCTAGGTTTCCAAAATCTCCCTTTTTACATCAAAATCATAAGTTTCCAAAACCCTCTTTTCTACGTCAAAACAATAGTCTTCCAAATCTAGGGTTTCCAGAACTTCACCTTCCAAATTCATATCAAATCCTATCTTCCCTTTAGGAAACCAAATCCAATCTCCCATTTAGAAAACTAGATCCTATCCTCCGTTTTTGAAAACAAAATCAAAACATCTCTTTTTAGAAACAAAATCCAATCCTTCATTTTTGGAAATAGGAATCTCAATCCTTCCTAGTCTAAACCTTTCCTAATCCACTCCTTCCTAATCTCCTACCTTCTTAAACCATGAGTTTCCTAAACCTAAACATTTAAATCCTTCCTTAAACTTTAAGCTTTCAAATCTTTCCTAAACCAACCCTTTCCTAATTCCATACCTTTTCAAATTTCAAAACTTTCTAAGTCCAAAACTTTCTAAACCCAAATCTTTCTAAAATTCTAAACTTTCCTAAACTTCAAATCTTTCCAAATCTAAAACTTTCTAAACCCAAAGCTTTCTTACTTTCAAAACTTTTCTATTTCAAAACATTCCAAATTTAAAACTTTCCAACTTCAAAACTTTCTTAAAACAGAAACTTTCCTAATTCGAAATATTTCCTAAACCAAAACTTTCCTAAAATGAAACTTTCCTAAAACGAAACTTTCCTAATTCGAACATTTCCTAATTTGAACCCTTCCTAAATCTAATCTTTCCTAATCTTCCAAGTCTAACATTCGAATCAAATCTTTCTTAATCTCAAGCCCAAATCCTATCTTCCTAAGTCTAGGTTTTCCAAAACTCTATCTTTCCAAATCTAGTCCAAGTCCTCTTCCAAGGGTCAAATCCTCTTTCAAATTCAATTCTAGGTCTAAGTTCAATCCTGATTTCAAATTCTCTATTCCATTTTTCAAATCAAAATCTCTTCTTTCAATCAAATCTTCTACTTTCTATCGGACTCTTGTTTGAACTACGACTGACCTGATTCTTCAAAAAGGATACGTAAGCAACCCTCATAGGTGCAGTCATAACCTTTTTCAAATCTCCAATTCCATAATCTATTCCAAGTTTTCAATTCCAAAAATCTATTGTCAAATCTCAATTTCCAATTTCTAAAACTTTCCAATTTCAAATCTATCTTTTCAAATTTCTTTTTTCTCAAATCTATTTTCCAACTTTCTTTTCTTGTACTTGCATATCATGCATCATATCTTTTTTAAACATTCTTTTTCTAAAGTGGATAGGATTAGACATTTGTTAGTGGAAAACTCTTATAGGTGAATTTAGGGTAAATAGATATGTAGGTACCACAAGGACGGGGTAGGGTAATGACTTAGTGCGTCTTCTCTACACATAACCAACCTTCGAACCTAGGATCACTGTTTTCAAAGACCCAAATGGAGTTTATTTTCAAAAAAGGGCTTAAATATTTTCCAAAGGTTGCCAAACAACCTGTTTTCTTAAAAACCCTCTCTCTAGGAGGTATTTTCAAAATCGTTTTCAAAAACCCTGGGTGTAGTCTTCAGATTGTGCTTAGTTTTTAGGTGACCTAACTCACCTTAATCAAGTTAGGTGGCAACTCTAAATATTTTCTAAAAGCCCTTTATTCAAATCTATTTTCAATTCAAACCTAGTCACACTCATTCTCTAGGAGGGTGAGTTCTAACGAGAGAGTACAGTATTTTTCCCGCTTGTGTGTGTATTCTTCGAGTCCGAAAAATCTGGGCGCGACAACAGTAAAGCTGACTTTTACAGAAGATCATGTATAATGTGTGTTAGGAGCTTGAAGAGCTGAAATTCCCAGGGCTTTGAAATATTAGGTACATAATTGTTTGGATAAATAGATTTGAAATCAACCAATTTAGGGTTTTAAATTTGAAAATATTATGGAGTGTATTAGTGTAGTTGTTTCCTTTTATAGTTGTCTTGTAATTGTGATATATTGATAGGGTGATGTTTGTAATTTGACACCTCACCATGTGTATGTTTAAATATAATATTCAGCCACCCTAATTGATTAGGGTTTGCTCTTCTCAACTTCTGTCTCTTCATGGTATCAGAGCATGTTCTGGGCATAGGGAAAAAATGATCTCCATCCTCCTTTCCTTGATCTCTTTTCTTATTGTTCTTATTTGTTTCTTCTTGTCCGTTCCCTTTCTTATCTTTCTTCGTAGTACTTCCATCTACTCTTTATTCTCCATGGCTTCAGGTTCATCTTCTTCTTTGCTTCTATCTTTCCCTATTGCAAACATCTGCAACCATGCCTCTGTAAAGCTTGATTCTAAAAACTACTTAATATGGCGTGACCAGTTTATGCCCATCCTCATCTACAATGATCTGTTTGGATACATTGATGGGTCCAAACCCCCCCCCCCCCCCCCCCCCCCCCCCCCCCCCCCCCCCCCCCCCCAGAGATCCTTGACAATGCGTCTCAAAAGCATGTTACTAATCCCAAGCACAATGAGTGGATAAGAATGGATCAATTTTTTATTAAGCTGCCTGAAAGCAACTTTGTCACCCAGCACCAGTGCCCATGTTTTGGGTAAACAAACATCAAAGGCAGTTTGGGAAACCCTTGAAACTCTCTTTTAACAACAGTCGCAAGCACAACTTGATTTTCTTCGTGATCATCTTCAAAACATTAAGAAAGGATCCTTGTTAGCAGAAGAGTATATCACCCAAATCAAGAGTATAGCAGACAGATTAGCTGCTATTAATCATCACGTGCACGAATTAGAGATCATCACTCGCACGTTGAATGGCTTACAACATGACCCAGATTACTAACCATTTATTTTTGCCATTGAGAACAGAGAGAGACCAACATCCTTTGATGATCTGTGAGCTCGCTTGCTGGTTCATGAACAACGAATTCAAAGTTTACGGTTAGACAGACAATCTGTCATTGCATCGACAGGTTCTCAAACCACTGAGGCAACACTTCTTGGAAGAAACCACACTTCTAGGCAGCGTCGTGATCTACGGCATGATAATGGTAATGGTGGATCTGGACAGTCATTTCGCGGTAGCAGCAGTGGCTGTGGCCAAGATTTTTTCAATTTTAATCGCAATGGTCATGACAATACGTACACTCGCTATCCACCGTGTGATTATTATGATCAAGAGTTTCATAACTCTCCTCGTGATTCTCGTGATCAAGATTTTCGCTATGTTATTTGCCAAATTTGTAACGACCAAGGGCATATAGCTAATAGCTGATAGGTGTAGATATCGCTACCAGCATAACTCCCGCGGTGATGATTGCTTTTCCTATGACGGCTGTGATGATCGCTCTTCCTATGACTACCGTAATAATTCTCTATCATCTAGTTTTACTGGCCTTCATCTCACTCCCACAGTTGTTGCAGAAAATTTCCAAGACCATGTCTCTACACACTAGCTTGCCGATTCCGGTGCCACTAGCCATATGACTTCAAATTCCAGTTTACTTTTGCAGCTTGTTCCGTTTACTAGTCCTAATAAAGTTCACATGGGTAATGGTAATTCTCTCTCTATTAATAGCATCGGTAAAGGAATTCTTCCCACTCCTGATGCTTCATTGGTCTTAAATAAAGTCTTATATGTTCCAGCACTTAAAGAAAATCTCTTATTTGCGGCTAAACTAACCCGTGATAATAACTGTGTTTTTCAATGTTTTCCATGGGAATATTCCATCAAGGATCTGCATACGGGGAGGACACTAATGGAAGGTCCTGTTAAAGATAATTTATATCCAATTCCTGCACAAAAGGTTTCTGTAGTCTATCAGCAATCTCACTTAAAGAATAATCAGGTTGCTGCCACAGCCTCTCAGTCAGTTTCTTCAGCATTATGGCATCGCTGTTTGGGTCATCTTGCTCCTCGAGTTGTCTCTAAGCTCATCTCAAACAACATAATTTTACTTCATGGGTCGCCAGTGGTTTGTAATATTTGTGAAGCATGTCAGAGTGGTAAGAGTTGCCGCTTACCCTTTTCATTGTCGACATTGAAAACTTCAGCTGCTTTTTATTTGATTCATTGTGATATATGGGGCCTTTCTCCAACTTTGAGTAAATCTAGTTTTCAATATTATATTATTTTTGTCGATGATTCTAGCCATTATACATGGCTCTATCCAATGAAGGCAAAATCCGATAGCATTGATTGCTTTAAACATTTTAAAGCCATGGGTGAATAAATGTTTCATGGTCGAATTAAATCCTTTCAATGTGATGGAGCTAGAGAACTCACCCATGGGGCTTTTAAGGTATTTCTTGATGCTTGTGGTATTTCTCTTCGAGTTTCTTGTCCACATACCTCCCAAAAAAATGGTTTAGCAGAACGTAAATATCGACACATAGAAGAAATGGGCATGACACTTCTTTATCATGCTCATATGCCTCGTTCTTTCTGGCTTGAAGCTTTTTCAACTGCTATATACCTCATCAATAGGCTCCTTACTCTAGTGCTCAGTCATCGGTCTCCTCATGAGGTTCTTTTTGGCTCTTCTTCTAATTATTCCCATTTAAGGGTGTTTGGTTGTGCCTGCTATCCTTATTTAGTTCCCTACCGCAAGGATAAACTTGAGCCAAAATCCCAGCAATGCGTGTTTCTTGGATATAGCAATATTCACAAAGGTTACAAATGTCTTCACCCTACCACTAATCGCATTTATATCTCATGACATGTTATCTTTGATGAAAACACATTTCCTTTTCGATGGACAGAATGTCCATTGGATTCTGCATCTCAATCTTGTTCTACCTCTCCTATCTTTATTCCTTTGATGGTGTCATCTATTCCACCCTCTACTGCAATGGGTACAGGTTCTAGATCTAACACTTCTTCTATTTCCTTATCACCTTCTCGTTATTCAGATAGTAGTGACTCAAGATCATGCTCGAACACCTCCCCGGAGCATGGCCCAGCCATTCCTGCTGAGGTTTCCACTCCACTACCTTCTCCAGTTGTCCAACCTATTGTTTCACCACCTCGCCCTCCATTGGTTTCACAAGCTCCTTGTCATCGTATGATAACTCGTTCTAAAAATGGTACTCGTAAGCCTCGTGTTCTTCACGCTAGCAAGCATCCTTTTCCTTAAAGGTTTGTAGCACAGCTTCATTCTTCTATTGAGGAACCCACATCCTATCGAGATGCTATTCGTGACCCGTGCTGGATGGCAGCAATGGAAGATGAATACAATGCTCTTCTTTAGAGTAATACTTGGACTTTAGTTCTGTATCACTCTTCCATGAATGTTACGGGTTATCATTGGGTTTACAAAATCAAAGTGCGTGCTAATGGTTCCATTGAACGATTTAAGGCTCGTCTTGTTGCTAAAGGTTACACCAAATAGGAGGGTGTCGACTTTGATGAGACATTTAGTCCGGTTGTTAAGGCCACTACCATTCGCACTATTATTTCTTTAGCTATTTCCTTGAACTGGTCCATTCGCTAACTAGATGTGAAATATGCCTGTTTACATGGAATATTGTCTGAAGAAGTATATATGTCTCAACCACCAGGTTTTGTCAATACTTCACAATCCACTCATGTCTGCAAGCTCAATCGAGCTATCTATGGTCTTTTTCAAGCCCCACGTGCCTACTTTCATTGCTTTAGTTTTGAGCTTCTTGCCTTGGGCTTCATCTATAGTAAGGCCGACCCCTCTATGTTTGTTCTTCGTCGTAATCATGATATTCTTATTCTTCTTCTTTATATGGATGACATTATTCTCACTTGTTCTTCAGCTTCTTTGCTTCACTCTGTGATCCGTTGTCTCTCCTCTCGCTTTGCTATGAAGGATTTAGGGGCATTACATTATTTTCTCAGCATTGAAGCAACTAGAACGTCTTCTACACTCCATCTTACTCAAACCAAGTATATTCTTTCCCTTCTCTCTAAACTGAAACTACTTGATTGCAAGCCTTGTTCTACTCCAGCTATTGCAGGCCGTAAACTTTCTATTCACAAAGGGAATTTACTTGATGATCCTTCTCAATATCGCCAACTTGTTGGAGCATTACAATTTCTTACATTTACTCGACCAGATATTCTTTATGTTGTGCAACAAGCCTGTCAGTTTATGCATATGCCTCGAGATGTTCATCACCAAGCTGTCAAGAGGATCTTGCGCTATCTCAAGGGTACCTTAGGCTATGGCGTATGTTTTAACTCTCACTCTTCCATTTCTTTCACCGGATATGTCAATGCTAATTGGGTTGGTTGCCCCAATACCCGTCGATCTACAATGGGGCATTGCATTTTTCTTGGATCTAATGTGATTTTGTGGTCTACAAAGAAGCAACTTACTATTCACAATCTAGCACTGAAGCAGAATATAAAACCCTCTCCATGGCTACTTCTGATCTTTTATGGGTCTCTTATTTGCTAACAGATATTGATCTCCCTTTGTCTTCTCCTATTACACTTTACTCTGATAATATCGGTGCTAGCCAGCTTGCTGCCAATCCTGTGTTTCATGCTCAAACCAAGCATATTGAAGTATCATATCACTTTCTTCGTGACTTGGTTTGCCGCGGTTTGCTTCGTGTTCATTTTGTTCATTCTTCTAATCAACTGGCTAATATCTTTACCAAAAGGGCTCACTTCATCTCTATTTAGTTTGTTTCGATCCAAGCTGTTGTGGATTCCTCCTTCTGCAGCTTGAGGGGGCATATTATGGAGTGTATTAGTGTAGTTGTTTCCTGTTATAGTTGTCTTGTAATTGTGATAGATTCATAGGGTGATGTTTGTAATTTGACACCTCACCATGTGTATGTTTAAATATAATATTCAACCACCCTAATTGATTAGGGTTTGCTCCTCTCAACTTCTATCTCTTTAGAAAATACACGTGAAAGTTAATTATTAGAAAGATTAACTAGGTAAGCACAAAGTTAGAAGTTAAGACATTTGAATACATCCTTGGACAACTAAAATCCTTGTTATAAAAGATTTAAAATAACTATTTTTATCTTATTATTTGAAATCCACCAATAATAAGGTTCGCATATTCTTACATCTACTTGGTAATATGAAAATATGAGTTATCCGATATAAATTGAAGGTATATTTATTTGATAAATAAACTCACATTCATTCATTTTGAATCTATGAAGACAAACGCAATCTAACATTTTCACTATTGGGTAAGCTAATGAGATTGCTAGGACAAGCATTTTCCAAATCAGATGCCAGTTTATCACTGCTAAGCAATCTATCAAACCAAGAAATTGTCAATTTGTACTCAAACGTAATTCTCTCCATCTTACATTTCCAATCAAAGTACAGAGTAGCCTCATTCTATTGATTTAATTCAAAACCACATAATTTCTAGCTGTATCCAGGCAAGCAGGGGCGGAGGCACTTCAGGCTTTGAGGGACCCTTGCCTCCCTCAACTTTTAAAAATTTTACTTTTATCTATAGTTTCAAAAATAATTTTTAGTTTCACCCCTTAAAATTTTATAAATGTCCCATAAGATTTTGAAAAGTCCTATTTTAGTATTTGATTTTAGAAATAGTTTTCCCTTTGCCGTTAAAATTGTGAAAAGTCACCTATTTTTGCCCTCAATTTTAGAAATAATTTTCAATTTGCCCCCTCAAATTTTTTTTAAAAATCTATCTTTGCCAATATTAGTTTAGAAATAATTTTTAGTTTCTATTCTAAAAATTTATAAATGTCCATCTTAAATAGTTATTTTGTTTTAAAGACCCATTTATATATTAATGAAAGTTAATATACATTATATATAAATGAAATAAAATGTCCCAATATTGATTAAAAAAAAGAAAAAAAATTTGTTGGTTGTGATTAATAATTGCTACCCTTAATTAATTTTTTGACTTTGCCACTGCATGCAAGTTAATTAATTGGTGGATCCTTGAAGCTTCTTCCAAATGAATATTTCTCTAATAATACTCCATAAACAGATATATATATATATATATATATATTGTAGCTTCATTTGCTGTTTAACAAAGAGAACACCATCAAATTGGGCACCAATGCTAAAAATCAAAGCTCACAATCTCTTTTTCTCTTAAAACCGACACTCTAGTGACAAACCAAGTGGGAGGTGGTCCTACCTTTGAAAGTTTGAACTGCCTTTTGAGGTTTTAAACTTGGCCTTTTCCTCCTCTTGCTTGCCTATCCATATCTCCCAGTCAATCAATCAATTAATGATCAAACTTTCACCAACCAAATCCTTTCCATCTCCGCCTCTGAAAATATTGTTGCTTAGTGGAATTTCAGTGCTTGCAATCAGACAGCATTGTTTTCCCTTATAAAAGCTCATTTTTTAATTTCAACACTGCTTGCTCTCTCTCTCTCTCTCCACGGATAATGTTCCCTACCAATAGATAGGGACCATCCAATAAACCTAGAGAGAGAGGAAGGAGAAACATGCATAGAGAGAGTGGGTGCTTTAACTTTGCTTTCCAAGCCAAAAAGAGATTCTTTAATCTTCTTCTTATATGGCATGGCATTAGTGACATTATTGTTTCGTTGATTGAGCTTATAGTGACGTCTTTCTTTCTTCCATTTTTGTGCGTGCTAGGCTACTGCCATCCACCCTTGCCTTGAGTGCTTCAATAACAGAGTCTTAAATTTAAACCGCAAAATATTTCTATTAACTAAAGCTTCTTAGAGGCTCTCCATCCAGTATAGTTTCAGCTCATTTTACACTCTTAAAATGCATGTGGCACTTGCATTTTTATTCCTGCAATAGATAACTTTACATTCACAATCAAACAAATGACAGCTACTCCATTTTAAACTATTACCCAAACAACATGATCTTTTTCAATTTGACTAAAATCCGAGAGAGCGAGTTATGACTCGGTCAATCTAAGTAAAACTAGAATCCATTCTCATTCGCTAGAGGACATAAGCACGTACTCCTGGTCCCGTGTCATCTGTATGATGTTATGTAAATAAAGTTTGAATTCATTCATGAATCCCTAAAGTGTAATCATTAGTCCCTAAGTAGTTAGTGTTAGTCTAAGTAGCATAGTATTTCCTTTATTTTAGTTATTTTATGATCCTAACTCTATTTTGTAGCTGATTTGTAGGTCCAAAGCGTAAAAGGATGAAAATAGAGCTTCGGGGGGCAATGTGGTCTTTTGACCATGCGCACAATCAGCAAGTGCATGCGCACGCTTCTACAGGTTCTGAAGCCAGAATCAAGCTCTACAAAACCATGTGCAAGATACTAAGGATTGATTTCTCCGTTCGAAGAGCCGTTAACTGACCGTGCGCATGGTCTACGACAACCCTATTTTGTTTTACGCCTATAAGTCAATTTTAAGAGGACATTAGGGGACCTTTAGTTTTTAGTTTACAGTTAGTACGTTTTCTGCACTTTTATACTTCATTTTAGAATATTGTATTAGGCTTAATCTCTTGTAATTTGCTTTGAATTCTCATTGTAATCACTTTAAAATTCCAATTTCACTATGAGTTCAATTCAATTTGGGTTTTCTTTATCAAGCATGAGTAGCTAATCTCTCCATTTGGGTTCAATTGTGAAGAACACTCAAAGAATTCAATGTTTCCATTGAATGTATCCCATGATTTCATTAAATTATCTCTTTGGATTGATAATTCTATCAAATTAAATGTTAGATTCATAAGAACTCTTAGGCTATTGATTATATTTGGCAATTCCAACTTATGATTTAGCAATTGTTGGATGTAATTGGCCAAATCAATGGTATTAGCCTATGATTCTATAACTGAACAGTAATCTAACATCAATTGAAGTAGAATTCATGATTTTCTAAAGCTAAATCCTCTAAGACACTACCCTTGATCATGGTTAGTGATTTAAGTAATGAACCTTCATTGAGATCCCTGAGTTGTTTGTGTATTTGAATTAATTGAATCCAAGCCTCTTTTAAAACATTTTAATCTCAATTTGAATTGCATTGCTTAGTCTAATCAAACCAATTCCAAAATCCTAAACAATTTTTTCATTTAACTTTTTATAGAAGTTTTGCAAGTGTTTGCATTCAATTACAGGTTAATCAAATTTCGTTGTGTCGTGGTCTATATTGGATCTCAATTCCCAATGACAAATACGATATCTGAATCTTCAAATTAAACTACTTCGCCACTGTGCACTTGGGGGAGTGAATCAAGTTTATGACACCTTTGCCCAGGATTTGAAGGCAAAGGCAAGCATGGACAAAACTTGAGTTGATTACAGCAAGTGGATTGCAGGAAGTGGATTGTTTCTCCATCATCTATAACGCGGTGGTATCTTCGGCTTAGGCCTTGGGTAACGATGTTCCATCTTTTATGTGCTTAACGTAGCTTAGAGTAGTTAGCTTGTGTTAATTTTTTTTATTTATAATCAGATTGCATTGCATTCATGCTTAGGTGGTATTACTAGAGGCGATTAGGTCTACGTGCTTAACTTTGAATTGGTGGTATTATTTTGTATAAACAGATTGGAGGATCTGTTTAATTAAGAATTAAGATTTGAATTGGCGGTAATTGCATGTGGAGATTGGAGGTTAGGAAGGATGAACTATATTGAACTATTTGTGTATGATGTGTTGAGGTTCAGTGTGCTATTTTGTGCACATTGCATCTTGCATTCATAGTGCATGCATCATTAGGGTAGGGATTCTACTGGGAGACTTAGACGTGATTCTACTCTAAGTACTTCATCCTTCGACGCCTCGTTTTTACACGTTGATTTAGGAAACATGAAAATTCCTCCACCACATGATAATTTTCTTCTAAACCCACCGAACTTCCAACCACATGTTGATAAAGAGGATAACATGAGTTTGCATAGAAACGAGAGTGTTCATAGCTATGAGAAGGCACAAGTGCCTCCCATTAGATGCCTTAAGGATTATCTGAATCCACTCGTCAAGGGCAACACTCATGTATTGTCCTTCCATCAAATCACCATGCATTGAACCTAATGCTGGGGATGATGCTCCCAAGTTTGAGGGAATAGACACAGAACGACTATACAATCATCTTAAGGAGCTCATAGATGTTTGTATTTCATTCCTAGATGACCACAATCAGTATTTTGAGGAAATAGTGAGGCTTAAGCTCTTTCCCTTTTCACCAAAGGATAAAACTAAAGAACGGTTATTCTCTTCATCCTAGGTCGATAGTGTCATGGGAGCACCTACAAGGTGAGTTCCTTCGCAAACACTTCTCGGGGCACTGAATCGAAGCGATTTGTTGCCAAATCTCATAATTTACCCCTTTTGTCAATGAACCTTTTACCAATGTTGGGAAAGGTACAAGGAGTTGTTGAACTCTTGTCCCCACTATAACCAAGAGACATGGAGTGTGATTAGCACTTTCTTCACTTCCCTCTCTCCGGAGCTTAAGCGATTTGTGGAGACAATATGTAATAAGGAACTTTAGGAGAAAACCTCAGATGAGGCTTATGAATTATTTGATTTCTTAGCCAAAAATGAGAGGGATTAGGACAAGACCAAGACTCAAAATCCTAATTCTAGATTGAATGCCCAAGGGGGAGGTAAGCTTACTTTGAGGAAGCTTGATGATGTTAATGTCAAATTGACATTATTGACTAGGAAGGTAGATGCGCATAAGATGGCTAAAGCCAATGTTAAGGTTAATGGGTATAATGTACCAAGTGAGCCCGTGAGTGAAATGATATATGCAGTGTGTGGTAACTTTGATCATGGGACAAGTGATTGTCCCACTATTTCAATTTTTAGAGAGGCATTGCATGGCCAAGTTAATGCAATTGGCCAATACAACAAGTCGTACAATACTCAAGGGGGTCAAAGGAACCCTTATTCTTCAATATACAATCTTAGGTGGCAGAATCACCCCAACTTTAGTTAGAGGAATGAAGGGACATCTTCCCAATATCAACCACCCCCTATTCCCTTTCAAAATCAAGCACCATCACCACAACAATATCATGCTCCGCAATAACAATATCACTAACCATAATAACAATACTATGCACCACAACCTCCACCTCAAGCTCAACCGAACAACTACCAACCCCTACACAAGAGGTCATTAAAGGACACTCTCCAAAAATTTGTGCATAGTCAAGAAGGAGTGAACTCTAGGGTAGCCAAGACACTAGAACAATAAGGCCAAACACTTAATGACATAAATAGTCAATTAACTCTTTTGACTTAAGCCTTATCCATTACCAAAAAGGGTAAGTTACCTGCTCAACCTCAACCTAACTTCGCTAGACATGTGCATTCGAGTGAGACAATCAATCAACCATCGTCCAACCATGCAAAAGTGCAAGCCATAACCACCTTAAGGAGTGGGAAAGTGATTGACAAAACCATTCATCCCAAATAGCCAAAGGCTAAAGATGACACTTCTAGGGTAGTTAACGAGTCACCAAGGGGAGAGATAGAGGAGACCTTTAAGAAGAAAAAGAATGAACCACAAGATGAGAATGAAAAAGAAAATGAAGAGACCTTAGCCAAGATTGAGGAGGTTTTAAGGGAAAAGCGTGAGGCATTGACCCATGCTCCCTTTCCTCATAGATTGGCCAAGCCCAAGAACCAACCTTTGAGTTCTGAGATTTACAAGATGTTTAAACAAGTCAAGATCAACATACCTCTCCTTAAAGCTATCAAGAAAATCCCCTCTTATGCTAAGTTCTTGAAAGAACTATGCACCATTAAGATGAAATTGAATATGAAATAAAGTTCTTACCTTGCATAATAGGTGAACTCTATTATACAAATCAAGCCTCCTCCAAAATAAAAGGGCTTAGAATGCCCCACGGTCACTTGTGTCATAGGAAGCCAACACATTGATGGATGCCTATTGGATCTAGGATCTAGGATCTAGTGTAACCTTATTGCCATACTCCATGTATGAGCAATTAGGAGTAGGTGAACTTAAACTAACTAGAATCACATTCCAACTAACTAATACATTTATTAAGGCTCCTAAAGGAATAGTGGAGGACATCTTGGTGCAAATCGTAGAGTTTTACTACCCAATCGATTTTGTTATTCTAGACACTTAACTAGTTGCGGACTCCCACACTCAAAACCAACTCCCGGTCATTCTAGGAAGGCCATTCCTTGCTACCTCCAATGCTATTATTCATTGTAGGGAGACCTCTTAAAGTTATCTTTTGGACTTGAACATTTTCCATGCCGCGAGGCAACCAAATGAATGTGAGGATATCCTAGAAGTGAGTTTTATAGACTCCATAGTACAAGAGCATTTTAAGAGGTATAGTACAGAAGATGCCCTAGCTAGGGTATTGATGTTTAGTGGGGGTCTTAGTTGTTTAAAGGAAAAGGAAGAGCAAGTCATTGAAGAGTCTAGTAGTTTAGAGGTCATGCCCCTTATGGCAGTGGGTCAATGGACCCCAACTTTTGAGCCCCTAACTCCTAGTCCCATCAAACCTCAACCCTCGAAACTCAAAGCCCCAACACCCTGAAAGGAAGCCATTACCCTCTACACTCAAGTACACATTCTTAGGAGATGGTGAGTCTTACCCAGTAGTCATATCTTCATGCCTACCGGTGACTCAAAAGAAGAGTTTGATGGAGGTGCTAAAAAGGCACCGAAAGGCCGTTGGTCGGATCATAGCCGATTTGCATGGGATTAGACCACTAGTGTGCACTCATAGAATCTATCTTAAGGAAGGGACTAAACCGGTGTGACAAATACAATGGCGACTAAACCCAACCATGAAAAAAGTTGTGAGGGGAGAGGTGCTTAAACTTCTAGATATGGGTATCATTTACCACATTTTCGACTCTAGATGGGTTAGTCCAACCCAAGTTATCCCCAAGAAATCTGGAGTGACGATAGTCAAGAATAATAACAACGAGTTGATACCCACTCGAATCCAAATTGAGTGGCATATATGCATTGACTACCATTGCCTCAATGTCACCACAAGCAAGGACCATTTCCCTCTTCTTTTCCTAGACCAAGTACTTGAGCGTGTAGCGAGGAGGGCCTACTATTGCTTTCTTGACAGGTATTCTAGATATAATCAACTTGAAATAGCCCTTGAGGAACAAGGCAAGACTACTTTCACGTGTCCCTTTGGTACATTCGCTTATAAGCGAATGCCCTTGGGGCTTTGTAACACTCCCGCCACCTTCCAAAAATGCATAATGAGCATCTTTAGTAATATGGTGGAGCGCGTCTTAGAGGTCTTCATGGATGATTTCTCAGTGCATGGGGACACCTATGATCAATACCTTACCCATCTAGAGAAACTTCTTAAGAGATGTAAACAAAGCCATCTTGTGTTGAATTGGGAGAGGTGTCACTTTATGGAGACATAAGGTATAGATTGAGGACATATTATTTTCAGGTGAGGTATTGAGGTAGATCCGGCTAATATAGAGCTCATTCAAAAACTACCTACCCCTAGGAATGTGAAAGATGTTAGATTCTTTCTTGGGCAAGCTAGTTTCAACCGGCAATTCATTCAATCATTTAGTGCCATTTCCCGTCCTATGTGTGCCCTTATAGCTTAAGATGCTCCATTCGATTTGACACTATCTTGCCAACTAGCATTTAACCAACTTAAGGAATACTTAACCACGACTCCCATAATCCAACCTTCGGATTGGAGCCTACCCTTTAAGCTAATGTGTGATGCTAGTGACTATACTATAGAGGCCGTTTTAGGATAATGGAAAGACAAGAAACCTCATGTGATTCACTATGTAAGCAAAACATTGAATGAGGTCTAAATGAACTATACCACCACCGAAAAGGAGTTATTAGCCATAGTATTTGCCTTAGATAAGTTTAGATCATACTTGGTGGGGTCCTTAGTGATATTCTATGTAGATTATGCCGCCCTCAAGTATTTGCTTTCAAAGTAAGAAGCCAAACCTAGGCTAATTAGGTGGATTCTACTTCTTTAAGAGTTTAATCTTGAAATTAGTGACAAAAAGGAGAGTAGAGAATGTGGTTACCGACCACTTATACAGACTCCCAGTTGAGGCCTCAAATCATAATGACTTTCCTAGCAAATAACTTTCCCCGATGAACAACTAATGCAATGCCCAGCCATCACTAATGACTTTTCCCCTTGGTATGCCAATGTGGCTAACTTTTTAGCCACCAGAGCCATTCCTAACCATTGGTCTTCTCTGGACAAGCGAAAGTTTTCCAGGCTAATGTGCAACTTCTTTTGGGATGACCTATATCTTTTTAAGTATTGCCCGAACCAAATCATTCGAAGGTGTATACCCGATGATGAGTTCATAAGTGTGATGGAATTTTTCCATACACAAGCTTGTTATGGCCATTTTTCATCTCGAAAAACCGTTGCAAAGATTTTGCAAAGCAGTTTGTATTAACCTACCATGTTCAAAGATGTTCACACTTTTTGCATGTCTTATGATAGATGCCAAAGGCTAGGGAGCCTTGCTAGGATGCATATGATGCCACTCAATCCTATTATCATTTTAGAGATTTTTAATTGTTGGGGCATCGACTGTATTGCCCCATTCTCTAGTTCCTTTGGCTTTCTCTATATCTGGATGGCCATCGATTATATTTCAAAGTGGATATAGGTGAATGCGACACGCACCCATGACCACCAAGTGGTGGTCAAGTTCTTGAAAGAGAACATCTTCTCCCGTTTTGGGATGTCTCGAGCCATCATTAGTGACGATGGCTCTCACTTTTACAACTGGCCCATAGGTGTAGTGATGAGAAAATATGGCATAGTGCACAAAGTTGGGCTCCCGTATCACCCCCCAAACCCAAGGACAAGTAAAATTGGTCAACCAAGAAATCAAGAACATCTTAGAGAAAATGGTCAATCCTTCTCGCAATGATCGGTCGTTAAGGTTGATTAATGCTTTGTGGGCATATCAAACTGTTTAGAAGACCATCCTCGGTGCTTCCCCATATTGGCTTGTGTATGGTAGATTACACCTTAAAAATGTAGTTTTATAACCCTAAAATTACCTTTGTTTAGCCCTACTATTACTTAGTTAAGTGTTATTTTAATGTAATATCTATGCTAATAATGTTTTGTTTGCTTTTGTAGGTTTTTGTATTTAAAAGAATTGAAAAGACATTGGGGAAAGTAAGCAAAAATTAAAGAGAAAAAAAATGGATTAGTTATGCCTATCCGGACACTCATTTAGTCAAAGGTGTTGCTTTATAACTCTCGTTTACATTTGTTTTCAGGCAAGTTAAAAAGCAAATGTTGGGCCCCCATTTGGTGAAGGACGTCACCCCATTTGGAGCAATAGAAGTGGAGAGCATGGACAATGGCATGTCTTTCAAGGTGAATGGGCAAATGTTAAAGCCCTATTTTAAGCTAATTTCAAAGTTGATTGATTATGTTAATCTTGTTGATCCACTGAAGATTGATATTTGAGCATGGTGCGCAATCCTATAATTAGGAGTAGTTTAGCTAGATAAGTGCTAGTTTCGCTAGGTTAGAAGTAACTTTTCTTTTCTTTCCCTTTCTCTCCTCCCTTTTCACTACATTTCATGCTTGTCTTTATGTATTAAGGACAATGAATCCTTCTCAATAGGTTGGGGGGGGGGGGGGGGGGGGGGGGGGGGGAGGGGTGTAGCAGTTTCAAAGGATTAACCTCAGTCTTTACTTGTTTTTGGTTTTTGTTTTTGTATGCCCAAGAAAATTTTCGTGTTTTTTTTAGCTGAGACTTGAAAAACCATGTGCACGGTCTGTTTACCATTTGCACAGTTTGTTAACTGTGCACATTGTAGTAAACAGTACCATTCGCATAGACATGTGGCAGTTGGCTGGTGGTTGACAAGTGGGAGCACTGTCCGAACAGTTGAGCTACCTTGCGCACGTCACGATTGTGACTCACATCAAACGCTTGCTAACACCGTGTACATACTTTAAGTGGTCGTCCGCACAGTTGTGGGAGTTTTATAAATAGGCATTTGATTTCTATTTGAACGCCATTCTAAGGGCTAAGACAACTCAGAAAGTGGGCGTGAGGGAGTTCGAGCAGTGCGGCGAAGCCCTATTAGCGTCTAGTTAGTAGTCCTTGCATCCTGAGGCCAGCTTCCTCCTTCACCTAGGTATTTCCCATCCTATCCTCCCTTATCTTTTCATTATCTTTCCATTCTTAGCATAGGATGGCAAAAGGTAGAGTTAGAGTTGCCCGAGCACGATCTCCGGCTTATGATGAGATGAGGTTTATTAACCTCGCTGCATCTAAGTCTTATGAGAGCGTTTTTAGCCAAAGAAGGCCCTCTTAGAGAAAGCATTGACCCTTTGGCATTTCTCTTGGAATCTTTTCTTTTGGGAGGAGGTCTTTACCTAGCAAGGATGGGTTGAGTTAGCTAGGTATAGTGGTCAGTGTAGGTTTACACTGATTACTAAACTAATGGCCAACATCTTTGTCTCCTCCGCCGAGCCAGGAGAGGAGAGGATTATTTGATGGGTCAGGGGCCGTACCATAAAGATCACCCCCATTAGTTCTCTATATTCTTCCAACTGCCCAAGGAGGGTTAGTCGCAGTTTAGGTATCCTTTTGAGGGGGCCGTTAATCACTAGGTTATGGTAGTAAGGCTTTGTTCTCTAAGTGAGCAATATGTCACTTTGCATGTTGTGAAGAAGGTCCTAGCCCTTAGGTATCGACCTCTCTCCCTCTTCACCTGCGCATCCATGTTACCCCTTTTTCGGACTGCTGAGGTTAGCCGAACTAGGGGCCAGTTGATGTACGTTAAGGGCTCTCTATTCTGCTGCCATCTTTACCTAATCTCAAGGGTGCATCGCATTCGCCTGCTTCCTTACGGAGCTAATCAGTAGAGCTAAAGTTCCGCCACCACCAAATGTCAGGGTCCTTGCAGTGATGCAACTGATTGAGATGACTTCTAAGAATCGAGCTAAGGAGTAATTGGTTGGGATCTAGAGGCGGATTCAGCAAGCCTAGCAGTAGGAGCAGACCTAACATCAGGAGGAGGCCCAGCAGCAGGAGATCCTAAGAGCTAAGTAGCAGGCACAGTAAGGCCCCTCACTTCAGGCATTGGCCTAATTGATGGATGAGCAGAGCAAACTCATCCAGCATCAAACTAATGCCATTATAGAGCTTCAGGTAGTGATGGCAACTTTCTAGATTGCTCAAATCGAGTATGCTAGGCAATTGACAGCCTTTCAAACCGTTCAAGCCGAGCATGTCCAATAGTTTACATCCTTCCAAACTACTCAAGCTAAGTTTAGAGAGGAGGTTAGGACTAAGCAATACATTAAGATCAAGTCCTAGATGAGATTCTACTGCACATCCAAAGGCAGTAGGGTGGACCTTCCGCACCTCTCACAGACGGGGATGATTTTAGCACTTGGTAGTTAAAGATAGAGTTTAGATACCATCTGTATGCACATATATATCACTTTGTTGCACCTAAAACTCGATTGTTCATAGTGGATGCTATTTTTTTAGCTTTATTATATATATCTGCTGTTATATTTTGACCTCTTTGTGGTGTATAATTCATTCTCAAGCATTGCATTATATGGCTATTATCGCGCCCAGATTTTTTGCACTCAAGGAATACACACACAAGCGAAAAAAATACTATACTCTCTCATTAGAACTCATCCTCCTAGAACAATGAGTGTGACTAAGTTTGAATTGAAAATTGATTTGAATAAAGGGTTGTTTAGAAAACAATTCGGAGTCGCCACCTAACTTGATTAAGGTGAGTTAGGTCACCTAAAAACTAAGCAAAATCCGAATACTACACTTAGGGTTTTTGAAAATGATTTTGAAAATACTTCCTCAAGAGAGGGTTTTTAAGAAAACAGATTGTTTGGCAACCTTTAGAAAATATTTAAGCCCCTTTTGGAAAATAACTCCATTTGGTCCTTGAAAACAGTGATCCAAGTTCAGAGGTTGGTTACGTGTAGGGAAGATGCACTAAGACATCACCCAACCCCACCCTTGCGGTACCTACATGTCTATTCACCCTAGATTCACCTAATAAAGTCTTCAACTAATATATGCCCAAAATTATCCACTTTAGAAAAGAATTTTTAAAAAAGAAATTTAACATGATGCATGATATGCAAGTGCAAGAAAAGAGATTTGATTTGAAAATAGATTTGAAAGAACTTGATTCGATTTTGGAAAAGAGATTTGAAAAGATAGATTTGATTTTGAAAGAAAGTTTTAGAGATTGGAAATAGAAATTTAAAAAATAGATTTTTGAAATTAGAAATTTGAAATAGATTATGGAATTGAAAACTTAAGAAGAGTTATGGAATTGGAGATTTGAAAAAAGTTATAACCGCACCCATGAGGGTTGCTTACGTATCCTTTTTGAGGAATCAGGTCAACCGTAGTTCGGACAAGAGTCCGATAGAAAAGGGTTTTTTATTTGAAAAAGGGTTTAATTGGAAAAAGGAGTTGAATTGGAGTTTGGATTGAAAGATTAGGAAATCAAGATTAAACTTAGACCTAGAATTGAACTTGAAAGAGGATTTGAATCTGGAAAGAGAACTTAGACTAGATTTGGAAAGATAGAGTTTTGGAAAACCTAGACTTAGGAAGATAGGATTTAGGAAGGACTTGAGTTTTAAGAAAGATTTGACTCGAATGTTGGACTTGGAAGATTAGGGAAGTTGAAATTTAGAAAAGTTTCATTTTAGAAAAGTTTCAAAATAGGAAAGTTCCGTTTTAGGAAAGTTTTGAAATAAGAAAGGTTTCGTATTACAAAAAGAGAATGTTCTTGAAATAGGAAAGTTTTGAAATTGAAAAGTTTTGAAATAGGAAAAATTTTGATTTAGGAAAGAATCAAAATTAAAAAGTTTTGAAACTGAAATGTTTTGAATTTAGAAAGTTTCGAACTTAGAAAGTTTTGACTTTAGAAAGTTTTGAGTTTGGAAAGATTTGGAAATTTAGAAAGTTCGGGATTTGGAAAGATTTGAAATTTGAGATTTGAAAATATTTGAGATTAGGAAAGGTTTGAGAACTCAGATTTGAAAAGTTGAAATTTGAAAAGGTGTGGAACTAGAAAAGGGTTGAATTAGGAAAGATTTGGAAGCTTAAAGTTTAAGGAAAGATTTAAAAGTTTAAGTTTTGAAAACTTAAGATTTAGGAAAGTATAAGATTAGGAAGGATTGGGATTCCTATTTCCTAAAATAAAAGATTGGATTATATTTCTACAAAGAGGTGTTTTGAATTTATTTCCAAAAACAAAGGATGGGATCTAGTTTCCTAAATGGGGAGACTGGATTTGGTTTCCAAAAGGGAAGATTGGATTTGGTTTCCTAAAGAAAATATTTGATTTGGTTTCCTAAAGGAAGATAGGATTTGACATAGAATTGGAAGGGGAAGTTTTAGAAACCCTAGATTTTGAAGACTATAGTTTTGATGTAGAAGATAGGTTTTGGAAAACTAAAGTTTGAGGCCAAAATAGGGAATTGAAAATCATATTTTTGGGAAGGAAAATTGGGGTTTCCTAATTGTTGGCTCTAGGACTTGACTTAGGCTCTAAGAAAAGAGATTTTGGAAAGTGTAAATTTTGGAAAGGAAGATTTTTAGAAGGAGATCTAAAAAAGAGTTTTTGGAAAGTGAACTTTTGAAATGAGAGTTTTTGGAAAAGGATTTTTGGAAAGAGCTTTTAGAAAAGAGATTTTTGGAAAGAGTTTTTAGAAAAGAGATTTAGGGAATGTTTCAAGGAAGTGAACCTTTGAAGAGAGCTTTTTTAGAAAGGAGTTTCAAAAGAGTTTTGGAAAATAGATTTTTGAAGAGAATTTTTAGAAAATAATTTTGAAAAGGAGATTGGAGAGAGATTTTAGAAAGTATGTTGGAAAAGAGATTTTTAGAATGAGAGATTTAAAAAGAGAGTTTTTGGAATGTTCATAAAAATATCTCACCTTCCTAAAGTGATTCTAACCATAAGAAGGCTAGAACCACTTTAGGATACTGATTTTGAAAACAACAAGATTTGAAAATATAAACCATATTGGTCACTTTAAATGTAAAACTTTCATAAAGCAACCCTAGCCATAGAAAGGCTAGAATCACCTTAGGATTGTGATTTTGAAAACAAGTTTTGAAGAAGAAAATTTTGATGCAAGTTTGAAAATGGTTTTGATGCAAGTTTTGAAAACAAGTTTGAAAACAAATTTTGGAGGAATGTAAGATCATGATATGCACAATACAAGTTGGAGTCGTGAACATACAAGGTTAAAGCTACACCACATAATCAAGGGGGCCAAACCCACGTGGTCTCTGGTTAGACTAAGAGAAAGCCCTTGACACGGTAACTCTCAATGGCCTAATCCTACATATGGACCGAGAAGTCCCTTATTTCAAGCATGCAAGAAAGGGAGGAAAGAAGATGGGGGATTAAACTAGAAGAAAATCTAAGTGGGTTAGGAGAGAGAAGAGAGAGGGGGAAGATGCGTAAACATAAAAAAAAAACCCTATATTGTGTCTTCTTTTATTTGCTTTGCTTTGCTTGCTTTGTTTTTCTTACTTTGCTTCGATCTTCACTTCAGTCTTCGTCTTGATCTTCGAGAGCTTCGGGTTGTAGCACTTCAAGTCTTCAATGGAGACTTTTGAGGCTAGTGTTTAAGTGTATAGGAGTATATGTGAGTTAGGGTTTGTGTATGGAGGCTAGGGTTTTGGAAAACCTAAAGATGACTAGGGTTTAAGGAGACTACGAGCTCTGTATATCGAAGAGGGGAGTTTTTAGACTGAGTTTACAGACCTCTTTTACGCTAGAGAAGGCTCTGCATTTACAGAGAAGGAATGACTTGGCACCTGTTGCAGTGGCGCCAGGCCAAAAATTACATTGGCACCACTAGGAGTGGTGCCAGGCCATTTTTTGGCTTGGTGCCACTCCTAGTGGTGCCAGGCCATTTTTTGGCTTGGTGCCACTACTAGTGGCACCAGCCAATTAGGAAATGTTTAAGGTCGGCAAGCAACGTATCTTTAAAAGATTCGGGCGCCTGTACTAGTGACTACCATGTAACTTTTAGCTTGGCTTCACTAGGAGTGACTTCGGAAAGTCCGAGAATAATTTGAAGGGGCTGAGAATGGCCCAGAAGGCTAAAAAGGGACAAGAACCCTTAAAACAGTGTCCCGAAGGTAGTAGACTTGAAAAATGATGACAGGATGTGTTGAAACGGTTGACCGGGCCATTAGGGGCAAAACGATCAACTAGACCGGAAAACTACCAGGATGGACTTGGAATGTCCCGGAAGAAGACTCGAGGTTTGGAAACATTACTTAGAATGTCCCAAGAGGTTACAGGTTTATTAGCCAGGGCCAGTGTGGTTAGAGAAGGCGACCGGCCCACTAGGGGCAAAACAGTCATTTTACACCAGGTTTGCCAGAACTGACTCAAAATGAATGGAAAAGGTAATGGAAGGTTAGGAATACTATAATAAGCATTCTTGGGAGATTACCGATTTGATACCCAGAGCCAGTGTGGTTTCCGAAGAGTTCAGATACCTAGGGGCAAAATGGTCATCTTGACCAGAATATCTCGGAATTAGCCCGAAACTAACTAGATGGCACCTAATCATACCGGATTTTCTTTAAGACAAAATTGGAAGGGTGGACTTATCGTTCTGAGGACTTAGGTACTGTCTCGAGAAATGTGCTGGAAATGGCCCTAGAGGCAGTTTGGTCATTTTTCACCGAAGTGGGCTAGCAGGCACTGGTGTTAACCTGGGTTTTGAGTATTTTAGTCACTCTGACAGTGGTCTCATGATATAGGGGTTTGCAGACAATTCCCTATATCGACCTGTTTACGAGTGTTTCCGCCACTCTGACTGTTGCGATATTTACGAGTATTTCCGTTACTCTAGCGGGTTGTGATCATTCCAAAGATTGCCTAATCTCTAGAAGCTGCTAGGTGGACTTAGTGCCTGAGGAATCAACTTTCTTGAAAGGTGTGCCGAAACAGATATTGCTTCATTGGCGGGCTAGCAGGAGCCAAAGGTGGACCGTTCTACCATCTCAGGGACTTAGGGTCTCGTCTCGGTCAACGGGTTTGAATAGGCTTACCATTCCGAAGAGTTTCTTCGGAAACGTGCCAAACAGGATGGACTTACCACCTCGAGGAATCAACTTTCTTGAGTGTGCCGGATTTAATTGGAATTGGAATTGGATTGGAAAGGGGACTTATCGTCTTCGAGAAGACGTGCCCATTGGAATTGGACCGAACAATGGCCCAAAGGGCATTTTGGTCATTTTGCCTCTATTTGGGCCCAAAGGGTCCGCGAAGCGATTGATTGACGGGATTAGACTTGAAAAATTGAGTTGACTCAGAATATGTCCATATTGACTTGAATACAAGTCTGGACGGACTGGAGACTGCCGAGCAAGAAAAAATGAGGTGCTTATAGCTATCATTCGACTACTTGAGATCTTTGGTAGAGGTTGAAGTATCTTGTGGTTCTGACACTCTATTTTAGTATCTTTAGCACATTTTTTCATACTTTTCATGTTTATCTCTTAATATTCATAGTGAACGTGTTGATGGCATAGTATGGGACCATAGCATATTCATGAGATACAATCTTGGATGTTTGGATAGTTAGTGTTATGCATTGATCATATTTGAGTTTAATTGACAATTCATCCTTAATTTTGATGCATTATGAGATTTTATCATAAGTACACATCATTGAGGGGATTACACTCTTTTGAGCACAAATCATGTTGGTAGCACCGCATTTTGGCCATTCGGCTATCTCCAGCCCGACCGAAAGCACCTCCAAATCAACACATGCATACTCAAGCCCAAACTGGCTTCCTAAATGCAATCCAATCTTTCAATTCCTTTGCGGGCCCACTAGGCCCACTAGAGACACAACGACCAAAATGCCCTTATTGCATTAGTCAATCCAATCCAGACAGGCACGTCTTCCATAAGACGATAAATCTATTTAAATCCAAAGTCAAATCCATTTGTCGTATCATTCGAGAAAGTTGATCCCTCATTGACAGTAAGACCATCCAATCCAGCATGGCATGATCATCGAGAAGGTTTATTCCTCGGATCGGTAAAGCCCCTTTCACACTCATCTCCGAAAAGTACCTAAGTCCCCGAAATGGAAGAGCGGTTTACTTTTGGCACTTGCTAGCCCGCCAATGTAGAATGTTCTCTAATCTGGCACATTCTTTGAGAAAGCACAAACCCCTCAAGAACAAAAGATCGTCCAAGCGTAGCACGTTCTTTGAGAAAGCACAAATCCCTCAAGAAAGGAAGACCGTCCCAATCTGGCACGACCTTTAAGAAAGTTTATCTCTCAAGGTGATAAGACCCTTTCAAACCTGTCCACCGAGAAAGTACCAATTCCTCAGACAGAAGTCTAGACCAGATCCAAACTGGTCAACACCGACACCTGTTAGCCCATCCTGGTGAAAAATGACCATTTTGCCCCCAGCGGGCCTGGCACATTCCTCGAGAAAGCACAAAGTCCTCAGAATGGTAAGACCACCTTCTAGAGCTGTCCTTAGACAGTCCGGCATGTCTAGTGCCATCTAATCAACCCCGGTCCTTTCCCGGAGGTTCCCCAATCAAAATGATCGTTTTGCCCCTAGGCATCCAAATGCCCTAGGAAACCACACCGGCTCTAGGTATCAAACTGACAATAGCCCAGTAAACTCTAGTTAACCCAGTCAATCTTGGTCAACTGTAGAACTTCCGGGATGAGGTGACTGCCATCCGGTCACTCTCTTTAACCATACCAGCTCTAGGGATCAAACCGGCAACCTTTGGGACACTTTCCAGAGTATTCCTTTTCATTTCTAGCTGGGCCCCACCGCCCGGCACCTTCCTTTTTTGAACCAGAACCTTCCTGCTCCACTTCAAGTGAAGCATGACCATTCTTTAGCCGTGCAACACTAATAGTAGTTCATAACCCCCAATAATCAATTACGAATCGACCAGCCCCATATCCAGCCTTTTTTAAGCCCTCATTAAACCTTCCTGCGTCACTCATAGTGGCACACGACCAAAATTAGGCCATGCACCACTAAGAGTGGTGCACCACTCTGCCATTTTTGCACTATAAATACAGACCTCCCCCCTCACTGGTTTGGGTCAAAAAAAAATCCAGAAACTCTCCCTCTCTCTTTAGACAGCTCCTAGAGCCCTCTTTCTCTCTCTCAAAGTCCTGTCGGGCGAGCCCTAGCCCGAAGCTTCAAGGCCTTAGCTTTCGAGCTTTACCAAAGGTCTACCTCGCTACCCGAAAGCTCTCGAAGTCTTCCCGAGTCCAAGGTCCTAGCCTCTATTAAGGAAAGAAGCAACAAAACATGGTAATCTCTAGTTTACCTTTCCGTACTCCCCCACTTTCTCTTCTCCCTTCAAACCCACTTGAGTTCTTTTATTTTTTAATCCCCTATCTCTAAACCCCCCCCCCCCCTTTCTTACATGCTTGGAACAAAAGGATGTTAAGTCGATGTCGAGAGTGAACAAGAGGAGATTACCGATCGAAACTCTCTTTTTGGCCCTCACTTACTTCACGACATGGCCTTAGGGCCTTCTTACAATGTGGTAATACATAGCCTTGTATGTTTCATGTTGTTATTATCATAATCATACATTTGCATTCTCACCATGTATTTACCCTTAAAGTCCTTTTTCAAAGTTGTTTTCTGAAAACCGTAATTCTAGTTAAATCCTAACCCTCTCATGGTTAGGGTTCTCCTAGAAAAGTGTGACATTTTAAATGGTTCCTGTTAGCCTACATTTGCTTCTTTTCCAAATTCTCACCCCCAGGCCAACAAAGAGAAAAGAGGGCCCGACGTCCGAAAACGCGGCGTAACACATGTCACTTAGCATCATATGTTCTAACTTATGTGCATTCTTAACCTTACATGAGTGGAGATCTTACCTTGTGAGCTTTAGAGCTATATCCATCTTTTGTGAGGGATTACATTTAATCAAGAAAATTTTCTTAATTCCTATCCTTTTCAATGGCTTCATTATATTTGTATTTGGTTTATATGCTTGATATTGATTAACAATGTTGACACTTTCATCCTTTCAAGATCTATTCATGTAAGCTTTGGAGATAATTTTAGGCCATCTTTTACCTTTTTGAGCCACAAAGTTTTTGGTTGATTTCATTACTTTGTAACCATTTCTTTGACCCTTTCATGTGTGATCTTGATTTAGATGTAACCATTGTTCAGATATTTCTTCTAGTTGAGAAACACAACTCTTCATTTTTGGGAAGCTTTTGAAAAGTATTAAAAGAGAGAGAGAGAGAGAGAGAGAGAGAGAGAGCCATGGTTTGTTGCAAATGTAAAGAGGAAGTGAAAGATTGAGAAGAGTAACAAAGAAGGTGCAACAAAAAGAAAGAGAAATGAAAGCAACACAAAGAAAATAAGTAAAGGGATTGGTGAATCAAAGAGGTAAGAAAGTTTGCCAAAATGAAAAAAGTTTGGGAAAGATGGAAGAGTTTTCTTCATTGAACATTACATGCCTTGATCACATATGTATTGTGCCACTTTACCTTCTTCTTCCCTTTATCTCCTACCTTGGAACCAATTAGCTTACCCTTGAAAAGTCTTTTTTGATCCAAGCATACTTATCATGAGATCTTGTTTTACTGAAAGTCATTTCTTGTCAACTATGTTTAATTGATATTAAGCTATGGACACTCTTTCATGAAGTCATGCCAAGTTGACACACTTCATTATTGCGTTCTTTTGTATTTGGTTTGCTTTCTTGCATAATCTTACATTTACTCCTTTTAGAGCATTCTATTAAGAGGAACTATGGGTTGAGTTGTTTGAGAGTGTATGACCGGTAAAGATTTGGATTAAGGCTCCAAGGTTTTGTATATGTGAGTATGCACGTCTAAGCTATATTGCATGATTTTATCACACACTCACTTGAACCTTATTTTTGTATCCTTTTTGATGGATTCTTGCTTGCATTAGGAGAAGGAATGTCTTATTAAGATTACTTGGATATAGATATGCATTAATCTAATATTATTCTAAATCTTAGATTGTTGATCATGAATTGATGCTTGTGGGTGTGATCATGAATTGAGAGACATCACTCGTTCAGTGCGACTAACCTAGGGGTTTAAAGGTTTGATGCATAGGCTAAATACATTCCTGACTCCTTCAAAAATAGAGATTATCTCTTATTAAGTGTTTTGCTAGGGACTAGCAAAAGCTAGGTGGGGAGTGATGATTACACTTTTGGAGTGTAATCATTAGCCCCTAAATAGTTAGTGTTAGTCTAGGTAGTGTAGTATTTTCTTTATTTTAGTTGTTTTATAATTCCAACTCTATTTTGTGGCTGATTTGTAGGGCTTGCACACACTTGTCAATCGTACCCATGGTCTCCTCGGTGTGGGCACACTTCTGTAGGTTTTGAGACCATAATCAAGCTCTGCAAAACAGTGTGCAAGATATTGAGGCTTGATTTCACCATCCGAAAGTAGTCCGAAGAGCCGTTAATTGACCTTGCGCACAATTTACGGCAACCCTATTTTATTTTGGGCTTATAAGTCAAATTTTAAATCACTTTACAATTCCAATTTCACTATGAGTTCAATTCAATTTGGGTTTTTTTCATCAAGCATGAGTAGCTAGTCTCTCCATTTGGGTTCAATTATGAAGAACACTTAAAGGATTCAAGTCTCCAGTGAAGAAATCTGATGATTTCATTGAATTACCTCTTTAGATTGATAATTCTATGGAATTGAATGTTAGATTCATAAGAACTCTTAGGCTATTGATTATGTTTGGCAATTCCACGTTATGATTTAGCAATTGTGGGATGTAATTGGCCAAATTGATGGTATAGCCTATGATTCAATAATTGAACACTAATCTACCATCAATTGAAGTAGAATTCATGATTTTCTAAAGATAAGTCCTCTGAGTCACTACCCTTGATTGTGGTTAGTAATCTGAGTTATCAACCTTCATTGAGATCCTTGAGTCAATTGTGTGTTTGAATCAATTGAGTCCAAACCTCTTTTAAAATGTTTTAATCTCAATTTTAATTGCATTGCTTAGTCCAATCAAACTAATTCTAAAATCCAAACAATTTTTCCATTTCACTTTTTATAGAAGTTTTCCAAGTGTTTGATTTTAATTGGAGGTTAATCAAAGTTCGTTGTGCCGTGATTTATATTGGTTCCGAATTCCCGAGGACAAATACGATATCTGAATCATTGGATTAAACTACTTCGCCACTATACACTTGCAGGAGTAAATCATGTATATATATAAATATATACTAGCAATAAACCCATGCTATGAACCGACCAAAAATATTGAATCAAAAGTTGGTTTTTTAAATAATATTTTATAGGATCGTGTATTTAAAATATGATATTAAATAATTAAACATGTTATAATTTTTTTTATTATAATAGCCATAAAGAGAAAAAAAATGTAAAAAAAAAACAATTTACATACTAACTATTATAAGTCAAACTTTTAATATATCTTTGTTTATTGGAAGTAAATACGTTAATTATAAATTTCGATGTTAAGTTTATTAAGTTATATTCAGAATTAAAAATAAATAAAGAAAAATTATAAAAGAAAAGTTACATCTATGACTCTATTATATATGCATCCAATCCATCTCATGCTTGAGATCTTATATATATGCCTAATATCTATCAATAAATAGTCATTTAAATTAACAAAACAATGTTATTACACTTTGTTTTTTTGACAAAATATATATTAATATGTGTCAGATTTTCTAGTTTTTTGCCTTTTTATGTGTAATTATTGAATATAATTGAATAAATCCATACAATGTGAAATGAATAAGTGATTCATTATTTATTCTTTGCAATAAAACATCATTAACGTATTCCCATATGTATGACCATTTTTGTTATCTAAAGGATTTATATATAGTGGGGTCATTAAAATGAATTCGTACTAAAACCTAAATACAGGATTTTAAACATATTGCGACATACACTAAAAAAAATATAATAGACAAAATAAAAGTTATTTATCTTCTGCATTAATTATAATTTTATAAGCTTATTAATCTTCTTTAATGTCATCTTTATTAGGTTTGGGTAAATCACAAATATATAAGAATATTAGAAAGTTAAATTGCATTGAAAAGAGAATTATTTGTTGGAATTTGATTAGATTGTTAGACTTAGTTATCATGTTGATTATAAATAAAAAAAAATCAATGATATATTTAGTTTACTCTATTTTTATCTTTATTGACTTTTATAGTTTCCATTTTGAAAGGGTGACAATTCAAAAAAAACCTGCTATATTAATTAAATAACCAATGACTTTATGATTTTTGTATTTTTGTATTTTTTAAATCTAAAAAATTGAAAAAAATGGATCAAGACTTTGAAGCTCAAAGTCCTCCGAACATTTTGCTAAAATTTATACTATGTATTATAGTAATAGGTCATTGCATCTTTGATGTTGAAAAGCTCAATCTAATTTTCTTAGCTTTTTGAATTTTTAAATTACTAATATTATATGTGTCATAATAGCATTGGTCTAACTATAATTTATAGAAACTTTACTTTCTATTAATGATTAAACTTAGGTAATTTTATGTTACTTTGGAAAGTTTTAGATTTCCTTTCATGATTTTAGGAAGTTCTTTCATAAATTAAAAAAATAATTAGAATTTTCATTTTAAATTTCCTTAAATTCTCCTTCTATAATTTTAAAAAGTTGATCCTTAAATTTAATAAACATTAGAATTTTTACTTTAAATTTTCTTAAAGTCTTCTATTATAATTTTAGAAAGTTGTTGCTTAAATTCAAAATTTTAGAATTTTCTATTCAAATCCACTTTACTTTCTATTAATGATTAAACTTAAGTAATCTTATGTTACTTTGGAAAGTTTTAAATTCTCTTTCATGATTTTAGGGAGTTCTATCTTAAATTTTTTTAAAAAAAATAGAATTGTCATTTTAAATTTCTTTAAATTCCCCTTCTATAATTTTAAAAAGTTCCTCCTTAAATTTCAAAAACATTAGAATTGTTATTTTAAATTTCCTTAAGTTCTTCTATTATAATTTTAGAAAGTTGTTGCTTAAATTCAACACTTTGGAATTTTCTGATCAAATCCTTTTAAATACAAATAGATCTAAAAAATAAAAATAAATATTAAAGAAACAAGTATTTCAAGTATTTTAATTTTGTGACTCTAATGTAATTTGATTTTTTTTTTTTTTTTGCAAGCTTGGTGAATAGTGCAACCATTTGAAGAAAAAATTTTATGATATAGATGCACAGAGTTTGATAAATTTTTAATTTTAAGTAATAATGGTAGTTTACTGTCTAATAAAACTCATATTAGCAGTATAAACTTTAAGAATATATTATTAATTCTTTATTTTTAAAGTTTATTCTCTATGTCATATGCATAGCACAGGTTCACTACTAATATATAGTATAGATATAGATAATAAAAAAATCATAATGGACAATTTAAAAACTATTTATGTTCTACGTTAATTATTATTTTATAAGCTTATTAACATTTTTAATGTTATCTTTATTAGGTTTGAGTAAATCTAACTCACAAAAAAAAAAAAAAAATTTGCTTTGAAAATAGCATTATTTATAGGAATTTGAATAGATTATTAGATTTAGTTACTATATTTATTATTTTTCATCTTTAATGATTTTTAAAGTTTCCATATTAATAGGGTGACAATTCAAAAAATATTACAATATTAATTAAACAACAAATAGCTTTATGACATTTGTATTTTCATACTTTTTAAATTCAAAAAATTGAGAAAAATAAATTAAGACTTTGAAATTCAAGGACCTCCTATCATATTGCTATAATATATAGTATAGATATAGATATAGATATGCTTTCATAATTGCATCGCGACCTGAGGAAATGAAAACAAATGTCCTCCCTAATCCTATCTGCATAATAAGTGCCATGGGTAGGGAAGAGTATATATAGCATTGAAGCTAGGACCTCTCCTTTTGCCGATAGGGTGCGTCAGTTCCTATTTAGATTGGTGAATCAATACCAAAATCACTTCTTGACTATAACTCATATTTCTCCATCTATGATTCTATAAGGTCCTTCCCTTACCTGTAAACCTCTCCATCTATATGTATATTTGTGTGTGTGTGCGCGTGTCTGTAGTGGGACTTGAACCCTGTTATGAATACCAGAGCAAGAACTTTACAATTGGTGGTAGCAAATCTAGAAGTTGAACAATCACACTAAAGGCTCCTTACCATACTATAATGGCAACAAAAGTAAACCCACAGTGGACTTTTTCCATTTTTCAAGACCTTTTTTTTTTTTTTTTGTAATCAAAGATGTAAAAGGAACCTTACGAAAAAGAAAATAGAGGGAAAAATAAAAGGCTTAAAGAAACTCATTTCGGTGGTGTATGGCATTGCATGCATCTAAAAGTTGATCAAAGCTTTTCAATTGGATAAGAGCCTCTAAAAGAAGTAAAGGAAGAAGTAACAGTAAAAATGTATCACTTTGTCAATAGGTACCCTCAAGGGCCCCAAGTACTATAATTATAAAGTAGACTACATAAACCAGGTAATGAGTTACTTGTCAATGCTTTTATTTGCTACTATTCTACTTCATATAGAAGAGTTTAAATTTTTATAATCTCTCCCTCTCTCTCGATATCTGTATCAATTATGTGATTTTATTAAAAGTTATTTTACACACATATATCATCCAAATAACCACTAGGCATAAAATAATTTCTCTATAAAAATGTTTTGTAATTCCGTATCAAACAAATAAAAAATTAAGAAAAATAAACTTGTACTGCCAAATATTTTCTACAAATTTTTTTTCTAGGAATTTGTTTTCCATTGAAAAAAATGGTGTCATAGATTATGCCAAATTGCATAAAAAAAATGTCTAAATAAACTAAAGAAATATTGTAGAAAATAACAATAAAAAAATTTTTTCTTAAAAGGCATATACTCAACTTTATATAAGCAAAAGCATATGGGTTTATGTATTGGATTCGTAGATCCGAATCTACTCCACTTTTGGGCTATACATATTCAAAGGAAGACCTATATTCCTCTATTTGAACTTTTAGTATGACATCATTGCCCCTCACAATTCGATTTTAATTCCCAAAATCATGTACGAAAAGGATTTTATCAGTCCACAATTAGATAGTGATTTACCTAATTATGTCAAACAAACGAGTTGCTCTAGGTGTTAACGTGACTAGGTCTAGTTTTGCTACTGTCAAAAAGTGTACAACAATTTATTGTCACTCAAATTTTTAGTATTTTTTATTTTATTTTTAAAAATCATCAATATCTACCATTCTATAAGTTTTCGTAGAGTATCACTCTTCAGAAACTCAGTTTGATCTAAAGTAATTTAAACCCTTTTGATTCTTCAAACATTTTTTAAAATATTTTGACCGTCAAATCATTTTGTATAAAATCATATAGCTAAAATTGACAAATTGTATTTGTTTTGTTATATATGGAATGTTCAGTTAGCCTCATCAAGTAGTAGTTTCACTTGTTAACAAAATATTACGCTGCATGTTGAAAAGAGGTTGGCAATCCATGACAGATGAATCATGACTGCAACAAAGCCTTGCTCAATGTAACTTAGGCGCGCAATATTATAGCCTTCTAGGTTTTCAAACATTCTTATTCCTTAAGACAAATATTCCATTCCAAATTCTAGAGTATAACAAACAGTTATTGAATCAAGCAGATATTTAAGGAACAGTGAAATCTCGCAAGTACTTTGAATGGGTTTTCGGGAGTGTTGATTTTGGAGTTGGGGACAAGTCTCCATATTCCTTGAAATTAGTGAATACTTTTGCGGGGTTGTTGGGAGTTACCCCTAATCTAATTAAAATAAGTAGTCTTCCCTTCATTTTCACAGTAAAAGACAATCAAAGAAACAAACATACCCTTGGTGACAACACTTTGCTTTTCCCAAACCCTTCTATTTCAAATGTCCACATGATTTCAAACTTGGGCTATACTAGAGTCTACACTATTATAGTTTTTAGCTTAAAACGAGAGAGAGAGAGAGAGAGAGAGAGAGAGAGAGAGAAACTTTAGATGGGGGCTATGCAGAGGCATCCCATAAGGGTAAACCTTGAGAGTTGGAGCTGCCTTGGGGAGTGTTGGGGAAGGACAGAATATTCTGAGGCCACCAAAGTTCAACAGCAAAACTCCAAAGTTTATATACTAAACAAAGTTAGAAAGCAAAAACATCATTAGATTATGATTAAGGGTTATCAGTAAAAGTCAGCCCACAAGGAGACGACTGCTCACTCTTCAAAAAATTCACTGCCTTTGTCAGCTCGCTGTCTTTTAACATGTTCCCTTCATGAATAACTAAATACCACCATTAGTAGAAAGCTTAATGGTGATATAGGCACCCACCTTCTCCTTGTCAAAAAATGAGTCAACCAGTTTCAGTTAATTGGTAGTCTAAGCCCCAAAACTACTCACTATTTGTATTTGAAAATTTCTGGCTCATTATTTTCCGTATCACCTTTCAATTCAATGTTTCTTAAGCAAGAAGTAATTAGAGAATGTTTGATTCGAAGCAATAAAGCCAGGCTGCAGCCTTGAATTCAATCCAAGCCTTACATTTACTGATCAGATATATATCTTTTCGATCTCTTTGGAATTAGATTTGCCAACCTAGCTAGAACCCACATGACATTCCTTTAAAGAAAAGCATGCTCGAATGACATAAGTAAAAGCTTTAAAGTGTTGATCATATGCCATTCAAGTTATCACCCAACAATCAAACCGTCCAACCCAACTTTTATCATGTAAAAACCTTTCTCCTTTTTCTTCCTTTTTTTTTTTTTTTTTTTTTTTACCTACAAGCCCTTCTTCTGTTTGTCAACAATAACAACAGAAATAAGTATAATCTCATTATCAAGATGGTGATAATAGATAATAAACAATAGTAAAAATATTGGTTCTTATTTTGGAGGTTTTGATAACATAAAATAAGTGGGCACTGGGCACATGATCTATAAAGTGCGAGCTGGAGTTGTCATGGTCACACTGTCATATGGACGATTATTCCATTTTATTGCGTGTTTTTTCATCGTTTCTTTCGATTTACCATCTTTCACATCTGGGCACGTGCTTGGATTTACATCGTTTAGAATCTATGACAAAGAAAAAAAAATTTTAATTCATGTTTATATAATTTCTTCTTTCCTTTTTAGGTTTAATTTTATGCACTTTATTCATGGATGATTCTGAAGAGAATGCCATACATGTAATCAAGTGCACTGTTGCAAGATAGGAAGCAAAAGCCGAAAATGTTAGAGAAAACGAAATTGGAAAATGCAACCAAAAAATATAAGGAAAACGAAAAGTGAGAGAGGCTTAAGAATCGATTAGGAAACTTAGTAAGAAGCTTTTGACAAACTTAAAAAAAATTTAAGAAACTTAATAGAAACCTATGTAAATAATTCAATAGATAATTAATTGAAACTTAAGAAAAAAATATATAAAAATAAATATTTCAAGTTTCCAAATAATTTTCACAATATTTTCCAAAAGTTCCTAGAAGGTTTGTCAAGCAATTTTATTAAGTATTTCAAAAATATCCTAAACGTTTGAAAATATTTTTTTAAAATTTCAAAATGAGCTTCATATCTGTACTAGAAGCATATTTCTAACGAAACACGATTTCCCATTCCAAACAAGTTTTCCGACGGTCAAATGTTACCCTGATGAGGCCATTCTTAGCTATCCAATATAATGCAACCATTTGGACTGTCCAACCAGTATCAAATGATACAGTCGTATGGTAATCAATCCTCAAAAATATCTTTATTAATCACATTAAGGAAAAGGATGGATTTCAAGGTACCTGTAATGTAATCTTCTTTTTGGAAATGCTTCCCACTTTCATTCTTGACTAAGCAGCTAAATGAAAAGATTTCGCGTTTGTGGAATATGAGAACAAAAGGAGCTGCTATAATTGGATGAGCATTTCTCATCAATCACACTCAAACATCTGCTTTGATTTTCCTTCACAATAAAGTTTCAAATCTCACCACCCACTTATTTCAAAGGGGGCTTCAATTCATTCCCATTGAATTGATTTGCCATGCCTACTAGTAGTTTATTTCATGGGACTATGTAGATATTGATGGATTTTAAAATTCAAATTTTGAAAAATTGAATCTTTTGATTTCTATTTGAAAAAAGGAATATTAATTACTCTAATCTGGATAGAAATTTGTCGTCAAGCAATCATGGATAATTTGGTACTGCAAGTTAATTTGTTCTTTACAACCATAAAATGAGCTCTTGTCATTCTTCTATTGATATGAACATGTCGAAGTCTGCAGTACCAAATCAATTGGCATTTTACTATTAGGTTCTGCAGGAATTGACTAGAATTATGCATAACCTAGTTGTTTTTACTTTTTACACAAGATTTATAGTGGTATTAGAGCATAAAAACTCACTGTATTTTGTTTCAGATTTTACACCGATTAGTAATATTTTTACCCTTATAAAATTATTGAATTTCGATAGACAACTACAAAGAGAAAATGAATGTACTGATAACTGTGAGAGAGATAAAGTAAACTTGTACTTTTTCTTCACAAAGGATCAGCTGTAACTTGGTAGCTAGATCCGCAAAGGGGATTTAAAGTGACCTCATGAGGCAGAGATATAGGGTTGAAGAATGTTTGGTAATGTTCAATGCTATGCATAAGCTCATCAAAAGAAAATGAGAGGAAAATGAAATAAAGAAAAGCACTTCTCTCCCTATGTCTAACATTTACTGGTTTGGTATTTTAAGAAGTAAGTTCCAATTCATGGAACTCCATCTCCCCATAAACCTCTTGTATATTGTATATATTTATACTACTCGCAAATGTTGTTACTACTAGATATAGGTTAGATTCATTTTCTTCTATATTGTTATATATACAATATACATATATATGCATATATGCAATATGTATACGTTGCTAGGATAAAGAAACCTTGCTCACCAATTTTTGTAGGGTTTTTAGCAAGTAGTTATGTTAATATTTTATTCTAGTGTTTTTAAATGTAGTGATTGGAAGAGAGCATAGTAGAACATATAAACAAAACAGCAAGCAAATTATGGAATAATCATTCCAATGGGAAAGGCATAGAGATTAGCTTTCCCCCGGACCTCATCATATGTGTCATCATGCACCTTTGGGTTTTGGCCACCTCCTTTTCAACCCCCGGCCCCCTTTCCCTGTTCCCTCCAACTTTCACTTTTCACCGCCTCCCACACAATAATAGTATTCTATTCTCATACTCAGCAAAAGCAGAGACAGAGAGATCCACTCTTCCATTTATCAGCTCTTGTTATTAAGGTTGGAACCTTATCAAGGTATTCATTCTCTGGGGTTTTCTCCTAATTCCTTCTCTAATACTCCCTTGGATGAGAGCGAGAGAGAGAGAGAGAGAGAGAGAGAGAGAGGATCCAATTCTCCAGATATTGGCTTGTGTTGTTTAGGCCGTTGACATCATAACAAAAGGTATATCTATATTGGTTTTTCCCCCACAATTCTATTTTCCATTCTTGTATATCAGCTCATACTTTACTGGGTTTTCTTTGTAGATTGAACCAAACTGTGAAGAAAGAGTAGACATGATTGAAAAAATGGCAGAAGAAGCAATTCCAAACGGTTATGTTCAAAATCCAACCGGTGGATCCAACCCTCCCCCTGCAAAGAAGAGAAACCTCCCAGGAAACCCAGGCATGCCTATGTTTTTCCATCAAATATGTACCCATATGTATATGTGTGTATAGCTTTTCTTATTGCTTTCTTTCTTTCTGTCTAAGCTAGCTTTACGAAACACTAGTATATTCATGAGATATTCATGATTAATCTAATTCTTAGTATCAAACTATCATTACTGATCAGATCCTGAAGCCGAAGTCATCGCCTTGTCGCCCAAGACTCTCATGGCCACCAACAGATTCTTGTGTGAGATATGTGGGAAAGGGTTTCAGAGGGATCAAAACTTGCAGTTGCATCGGCGAGGGCATAACCTGCCATGGAAGCTCAAGCAGAGGACAAGCAAGGAATCGAGAAAGCGCGTTTACGTGTGCCCCGAAAAAACCTGTGTCCACCACCACCCTTCTAGGGCTCTCGGAGACCTAACCGGCATAAAGAAGCACTTCTGTCGAAAGCATGGGGAGAAGAAGTGGAAGTGCGAGAAGTGCTCAAAGCGATATGCTGTGCAATCAGATTGGAAGGCACACTCGAAAACCTGTGGCACCAGGGAATACAAATGTGACTGTGGGACTATATTTTCCCGGTAATTGCTGCCACTCTTATTTGGGTTCTTAGAGTAATAGGGTATTTGAAATGTTATGCAGAACAGCCCGAAAGTAGAAAATTGAGGACGCTAAGGAAACCTCTAGGTGTTTTTTCAGTGATTGTGATTTTTTTGTCTATGTCTGTATGCTATAAATCCTTCCCCACCCCCCACCCCCGCTCTCTCTGTCTCTCTCTTTCTGTGTTTGCTTCTTGTGGCTTCTAGGATGAAAAAGAAAGGTGGATCGTAGTGAAAACAAGATTATTTTTAAGAAAAGAAATTTCATGACTTGAATTATCTTCTTACGTATAGGTTCTCTCTTCACCATGTAATCAGTGTCTTAAGCATGCCTCGTTTAAGTAATAATGGTACTCTTTTTGCTATTTTTCTGATTTTATAGCTGGGGTCAATTGCAAATTCTCATGGTTGCATTATCCATCCCATTAACCTAAATAAAAGTTCAAAATTTTGTGGTCTTCTTCCTCTTCCAATTTGTCTTTTCACTTTCTGTGTTATTAATATGCTGTAAGTATCGAATCTTCATTTTTGTGTGATGTTTCTATTAGTATTAAAATAAAAATGTTTCCGAAATATTTTTGGATGGTTGGAAAACGTTTCAAAAGTAAGAAATATTAATGAAGTATAATATATTTTTTTAATTTTGTACTCCATAAAAAGTATACAACGTTAATTATAAAAAAAATTTTAAATTTATATTGACACAACTTATTGTTTTGATATATAGCGTTGTGTTTTAATGTATTTTTTTATATACATATATGTTATGATAGAAACAATGGAGTTTTGTTTTCCTATTAATGTTTCATTTCAATCACTTAGAAAACGAACACGTTTTTATCTTTTCATCGGTAAAAAATGAAAATTTTGTTTCTTCTTGTTAATACGTGAGTCCTTCAACTTATATTACTTTATTTTCTCAATATTGGTTTTCTCTCTGAACTGATTAGTTATTTTAAAATTTCAAATGAGCAGGCGAGATAGCTTCATCACTCATAGGGCCTTTTGTGATGCCTTGGCTGAAGAAACAGCTAGAGTCACAGCAGCATCAAACATCAACAACAACCTCAATTATCATACCATTGGAGCTCCAATAGGCCCGGGCATGGCACAACATTTCTCTTCAATTTTCAAGCCAACCTCAAACAATGACGAAACTGTCAATCCAAGCAAGCAGGGATTCTCGTTGTGGATGTCCCAAGGAACACAAGTTCACGAAGCAATTGGCAATAATCTTCAAGAGATCCATCAAATTGGATCCTTGAGTTCAGGAACACTTTACGGTGATCAACTTGTTTCATGTTCGAATCCTCCACCGGCCGATTATCATTTGAATTGGGTCTTTGGAAATAAGTTTTCTTCCAATAATGTTGAAGAAATAACAAACACTTCACTTCCTCTACGCAATGCTCCTTCCTTTGACAGCACTCAACACCATTCTCATCAAACACCTTCGACAAATATGTCTGCCACAGCTTTATTGCAGAAAGCTGCACAAATCGGCGCAACTTCTACTGACCCATCATTCCTAGGAAGCTTTGGGTTGAAGTGCAATAACAATCAACTTCAAGATGGAAACAAGTTCTGTGGATTGTATAGTACAAACCCAATAGTAACAACTAGTCTTGGAAGTGATGTAGAGATCAGCTCAGTGAATGATCTCTCCACTTATAGTCCGTGGCAGACGTACCCCTCAAAGCGCCGAATCATACAGACTGAAGACACTACCGCTGGAGGGAAGACAAGGGATTTCTTGGGTGTTGGTATTCAATCCATCTGCCAGCCATCATCGGTCAATGGATGGATTTGATCATATGGGAATTTCATGGGCTGCATATTTTTTGAAGAAAAGCGAAGTTGATATTTGGTTTGAGAGAGAGAGCGGGCCCGTTGGGGGTGGGGGGAGAGGAGAGAGATTTTAGTTATAATGGCGAACTTTGCAGACAGGAAAAGGTGGTATTGAGTGCCTGATGGGAGCCAAAAAGTCGTGCTTAAAAACTGTTCAAGAGTTGAAGAAGGAGATCCATGCATATTCTCTTGAACCCTGCAAGCTGTTTCCTTTAAAAATGGTGGCTTTTTATTTTTGATAAAAGGGGGGTAAGTAGTGGGGACAAAGCAAGAGGACCTTTTGAACTCCATTATTGCTATGTTTTCCATCCCTGTCGTGGTGGTTGTCTTTTTAAACTGGATATGAAAGAGAATTCCAGAGGAGAAAAAGCTTGAGTCTAGATTAATGAGTACTCTAAGCCCACTGCATATAATAAAATTATGTTACTTTTCTTTTAAATCACCGCTGCAAAGTTTTACATAAATACAATAGTAGCTATATAAATTATTATTGTATACTACACGAGAGAAATGGAGGGAAGTGCTTAGAAGTCTTCAATTTATCCCCACCTATGAAAGGCATTTATCCTTTTCAGTGATTTTTAGCCACTTTTTATTCTGTCAGTGCTGTTGATGATTTAATTTTGATTCCTAACTTGTGTTCATAACAATAAGCCATAGTGGCATGCCTTCATATCATCCTACGAAATTATCTAGCTAAGCTAGGTTGAAGCCAACTTAATCTTGCTTTATAGCATCTATGAGGGTCTTCCAAGATACTTGTGAACAACGCGACACAGTAAGGTCACTTCTTTGATTATTATATATCTTGATTTTCCTTTCAGAATCTTCACCCTGGACCCAATAGAGAATTGGCTGTCTCATTAACTCTGACAAAGTGAATATGTATTTGGAATTAATTCACCTTTCCTAAAAAATTCTTGAAATGTGTTGTGTGCTTTGATGTAGGGGCATAGTACAGGCATTAAAAAGAGGAAAATAAGGATCGAAAGGAGAAAGGAAAAAAGAAGAAAAAGTGGAAAAGAAGCCACATTCTTGCACTAGCTACTAAGTCTCTTCATTTTGTTTGTTTGGATGATTGAACGAGAATCCACGGTGTGTGCACTGTTAATATAAGTATCTACATTGCACATTCTATTTATGTATGTTGATTGAGTACACCAAATCTTCCAAGCTCCAAAATCTAATTGTGGGACTGGCAATAATCTAAGATAAGGTGGGGGCGTTTCAAGGGAAAAGCTGTCTCAAGAGCATTACACGTTATCGTCGTGTTCTTGTTAAATTGTGTTGTTGTGCTTAAAAAAACAGCTGGGGTCCCATGCAGACATGCAAAATACCTGCAAGAAGGACGAAGATGATGGTTTGATTCATAACTCTTTTGGAGAGAGCCAACTGATTGTGCGGTAGTTTAGCGGAACTTGCCGGAGAGATTGATGGATTAGGTATTTTTTAATTTCTGAGACATTTTTATTAGGAAATTCTCGAGATCGATTACCAGGATATTTTTATTGATGTTGATTTTGTAGTTAAGAAGACTACAATAGAGAGAGAAAAAAATCAGCATCATACAACCATTTGGAGGTTATGCTGGTAGTCTAAAAGTTATATTCTTTACATTCTTGCAATGCTCTCAGCAAACAAATGGACCGTAAGATAGAAATTTATAGAAAATATATCAAATGGGATGACTTAGAAAAGTAAAGAAATTCCCAATCCTTTTTCCGCTGCTGCATTGCTTACTTGACCATTGATTGCTCTAAGCCGTATTCCTTAAGTTGCAAGGAGAGCATCCTTGATTAATCTGCACTTGAGCTAACCTGTGTTATCAGAAGCATTGTGACACATGGGTAGCGAAATAAAACGATTTAAACTACTCGAGCCTGGTTCGTATTTAACTTATTAAAAGCTCGTTCAAATAAACTAACTAATCATTGTGACACATGAGTAGGGCTGTAAAACGACTCGGCTTGTTTATAGTCCTACATAAAAGCCCAAGTAAGCAGTAGATTATGAATGTAAATTATTTTAGAATCAAATGTCAAGCTAGTTGCATGTCCAATTTAAAAATTTTCAATACAACAACGTCACAACTGTTGCTTTCTGATGTGAATATTTCATGAACTTTTCATTCAGAAAGCAGGAGTTGGGACCTAACATGAATTTTGAAATCTCTAGTTGTCAATGCTAGAGAACTAGAAGTTCTCTAATCCCATATCAATTGAAATAGAGAACTAGACTCATTTCTCCTTCTATAAATAGAGACTTAACCTATGTAACTTAACTTACCTCTTCACTTACTATCTATCTCATCTTCTATCTTGTAATCCTTCTTTACTTTATAATGCATTGTGATTACACATAAGTCTTAACTTTTCCAATATGGTATTAGAGTCAAAAGAAAGTATACTCTGTGGTTACCTTCGAGAGATCTTCCACATCAGAACTCCTAAGTTTCTCTTCCTCTCCTCCGACCATCCTCCGACCACCTTTCGGCAACTTTCTAACCATTTTCTGGGTGACCTCCGACCAACTTCTAGCGACTTCAAACCACCTTTCAACAACTTTTCGGCTATCTTTTGGCTGACCTTCAGCGTCCTTCTGACCATCCTCTAGCGTTTCTCTGGCCATCCTTTGGTCGACCTGATTTGGTGTCCTTCTGGCCATTTCCCGGTTGACCTCAGGCATCCCTCCAGCCATCCTCTGGGCGACCTGATATAGCGTCCCTCTGGCTATCTTTTGGTTGAGCTCTAGCCATCCTCCGGTCGACCTAATTTCTTCCACTCCTCTCTCTGCTACTACTGCTACCTGTCTTCTCCTTTTACTATGACTGTTGTCCCTCTAGCTATCCTATAGCTGACCTCTAGCATCTCTCCAGCCATCTCATGGCGTCCCTCCGACCATCTACTATGATTGTTGTCCCTTAGGCCATTCTGCGACCGACTTCTGGCGTTTCTCCACCCATCTTGTGGTGTCCCTCCGGCCAACCTTAGGGCCGATCTCTGGCATCCTTTTGACTATCCTACGACCTCCCTCCGACTGGTCTCCGGTGTCTCTCCGACTATCCTCTAGTGTCCCTTCGACCTTTTTATCATATCTTCTCCAAACTCAAGTAACTTTCTGTTTCCCTACTTAAGTTTGAGGGGGAATGTTAGAGAACTAGAAGTTCTCTATCCCACATCGGTTGAGATAGAAAACTAGACTCTTCTCCCCTTCTTTAAATAGAGACTTATCACCTCTTCACTAATTATCTATCTCATCTTCTATCTTGTAATTCTTTTTTGCTTTATAATGCATTGTGATTACACATAAGTCTTGTCTTTCTAATAGTCAACACTATCATTTTAACAAATTGTCAAGTGAAAAATAATCTTTAGCTTTTAATTTTGAACATTAATATTTGTTTTATCTAATGGCTACAACTTAGTAAATATACAATTGACTTGATGGGAATAGAATTCATCATAGAGAAGTACTACACAAAATCCCATTTTCTTATTTTTTGAGTCTTAAATGCAAGGTGAGATCCACTTTAATAAATGCATATGGGATTCTCTCACTTTTATTTAGAGTGAAAAAAATGAGGTTAAAGATGGAATTATGTGTAGTATTTTTCATTAAGACACGGGATTACAATTTAACATCATCTAATTACTCAAGTTTCCTTTTACTACTTAGAAAGGTTTGAAGGTTGGCAGGGGAGGAGCCAAAAATTTGTTGAAGGGGACCAATGTTAATATTTTTTAAATTTGAAGGATTAAGATAAAATTTTTAAATTTTAAAAAATTAATACACTATTTATCTTATGAACACATAAAAATACATGAAGTCTAAAGAGAATTTTGAAAGCTTAGGTAGGCCAGGGCCCTTGGCCCTGCGGTAGGTACGCTACTGAAAGTAGACCTACCATTGATCCACACATCCACCACGTGAGCCTAGCTCAAGGGCTCAAATTTGAACTCTTGAATTTTGATAACTTCCTATTTAAAAACATATGTATATACATGTATATACACACACACACACACACACATATATATATATATATATATATATGGGCCTATTAAAAGTCAAGCTCAGAACAAAAGGTGTTCAGTTTAGGAAGTTCGGCCCAATGCTATTGACCTATCAAGCCAGGCCTCTAAGGACCCCAGGCCCATCCCCAAGGGAACTGGCCCAAGGATTTTGGTTCAGAAATTATAAGGACTAATGAGTCTAACAGACACAAGTCCATTTCTCAATGGACTAGGACATTGAATGATAAGTCTAAACATTGTAAAATGACCCAAGGGGAATGACTCCTAGAAGAAAATTGACTACAACTCTCAAATGGAATATGGCATTCTGATAACTATAAATATTCATGCACTAAAGAGGTAAGGTACAGTCACTTATGTTCTAGTTGAGAGTACTTCATTAAGTTTATTGTGATTAAACTTGCTAACTTAATTATCGGGGTATCTTCGGCCCAAAAAGAGTAGGCGCATTCTCATTGTCTTCTTCTCTTGCAAATAGTTCATGCTTGTCAATTTGTATATATATATTGTATAACATTTTACTTTTACTCTATGGTTATGGAATTGAAATATATATAAATATATTCTTTAGTTGAGCCCAAAACAAAATGCTTTCACATTTAAATAATTGCTTTTTTTCCTTATGTAACTATGATCAACTCCAAACAATCACCATCAACACTGCCATCTCATCTGCTACCACCGACTTACAGCACTTCGATTTTCAACATTAATATATGGATTGATAACAACATTTTCTCACAACCTAATCTGACGTTGAAGAAAATTTTATACTTGTAGTCCTGTCATCCTATGTAACATAGCCTTAAACTTCAAAAAAAGGTCATCGATGACCTTTTTTTAAAAATATGATATCATAATTTACTAATTGTTTTCAAAATAATTATAATTATAAAACTAAACAATAGTTTCATAGATATACACACATGTATAATTCAGCTGATGATAATAAAACATTATTTTTTAAAATTACTAATTTTATTCCTTGTATTGCATGGGTCAACTACTAGTCTACATGTCAAAATTCATGGATCTGCCAATGCATAGGGAGAAATTGGGTTATGCTATTTAACCTAACATAACCCAATTTGACATCTTTTACAGCTTGTGATATCTTCTCTTTTTTTTTTTTATTAGTATTATGTTTTTCTGTTCCTGGTGTGAGTTATAATAATGTGTATGTGTACTCATTGCAATGCATTGGGTTATAATCATGCGTGTAAATATTCATTTGTAAATTAAGGGGGTATTTTTATTTATTTATTTATTTGTTTCGAAACAGGATTTATTTTCCTTGGGATTTTAACTGGGTGTGGAATGATGGCCTTAGGAGATTGGTTGAATGAAACTGGACTCAAATTTGGCTCCCAAATGCAAGAGAGTTTTGCTCAGGCCAGCCCGAATTCAGTCAACAGCCTGTAGGGCGAAATTATGGGCTAGGGAAAGGGGTCTAGGTCTTATCATGCTGATCCTAGTCCAGTTCAGCCTTGAGCTCGACTTACACACACTGTTTCGCCCGAAGGGAGAGAGAGAGCGAGGATATGCGATTCACAGACTCACCAGTGATCGAGCTGCCGGTGCGCGATGCGCTCCTCTCGATCCAACAAGACAACGGCTCGATGCACGTCGGGACCACCGTCTGGCCCTGCTCTCTCGTCCTCGTCAAGTTCGCCGAGCGCTGGCAACCCCTAACCAGCAGCGCCGACGCCAACCCCAACCCCAACCCCTACGCCGCCCTCCTCGACTTCCGCAACAAGCGCGCCGTCGAACTTGGCGCCGGCTGCGGTGCTGCTGGCATGGGCCTCTACCGCCTCGGTCTCCATAACGTCGTCCTCACTGACATCGCCCCCGTCATGCCTGCCCTGAAACGCAACCTCAAGCGCAACAAATCTGTCCTCGGGAAAACCCTAAAAACCGCCCAGGTCTACTGGACCAACCCGGACCAAATTAAAGCTCTAAGCCCGCCCATTGACCTCGTCATCGCAACCGACGTCGTCTACATCGAGGAGTCCGTTGGCCCACTGATCTCTGCCATGGAGGCCTTGGTCGGGGACACCGGGGTGATCCTGCTCGGATACCAGCTGCGGTCGCCGGAGGCTCACCAGTTGTTCTGGGAGCTCTGTGGCCGGGTTTTCGACATCCAGAAAGTTCCCCACGAGCATTTGCATCCCGAATACGCCTATGAAGAGGCCGATGTTTACATCTTGCGAAAGAAGTCGTAGTACACACATCGGGGCATTCAGGTAAATTTTGGAAAGTTCAAAAAATTGAGAAAAAAGATAGTCTTTAATTTCAACATGCTAAATGATTGAAAATGTTGGCGAATTTCATGATGAAACATAATTTTGGTGGAGAAAAGTATATGTAAATTTTGTGATTGTTAAGTGCTTTATTTGGTTTTAAATATTATTTTTTGGTTTTGTTCTTAAAGCTTGCTATATGGAATGGATTGGGTCATTGAACTTTGAAAATTTTGAATAACTAGTACATTTCAAACTATTTTACATGATTGCTAAACTGAATCATGTAACTTTGCGCATTGGGTGATAGTGTTATGGTAATCAAAATTGGGAATGGGAACTGCATGATATGAAAGTGTAGGAAAATATATATGGGGTATACGGAATAGCTTATACAGATAACAATACGATGTACGGATCGTCTTACTTGCTTTACGAGCCATTCGCGTAACATATACAATACACCATGAATCAATTCAAGATCTCCTTTTTGTCTTCCTCATCGAATAGTAGAAGGCTACTAGGGTCCAATACAAAGAACACACATTTCAAATCCTAAGGCACTGAGATGGTAACTCTAGAGAGTAACTAGAGAAAGAAAGTAATCTAGAGAGAGAATTTGTATCTGATAACACGTAAGTTCTACTCCTGATACAATCTGTGTATAACAAATATACACTATGAGAAAGATAAGGCTCACTTACCTTTATCTTCTAGGAGTCCAAATCTGCTAAGGATAACTCATTATCTCCTTATCAATAGGAGATGAAATATATGCTGAATATATATTTATGTGCCTATATAGACATACCGTGGGTCTCATGTAACATCTCTCACTTGGACACAAGGGGCATCAATAATCTCATCTCATAAATCTTTCATCTTGTTCTACTCCTCATACAAGAAATAGAACGTGCGACAGACGAGAAAGGTACCGATGAGGAATGTTTTATTAAGTTACCATCTAACTAATATAACACTATAACTCAATCATCTCGTGTATACCCCAAATTACCAAACCACACTAGATCTTGTATCTCTAACCCCTCCTATAGCTAATATAGAGTCATGCCAGACCTCTCAATGCATTTGTGCTTATAATCATATCAAAAATTAATATTAATACAATTGCCCGGGCTATAAGCAACAAATCATGAGTGTGATGTCAAATGATCTTTCCTTAGCCACTTATGTCAACCCATCTAAACTCAACTGTTTTCCTAGACATGCTCCGCTGGATCGTATTCCTCATAACCCTTGAATAACATGCTAAAGTAGCAATTTCAAGTTTTGAATTCATGATATAGTTCTAAATCCCAAAAGGTATAAACTTGGACTTAAAGTCCATAGGGCTCACACAGTGACAAAGCAGGGATCTATTCTGTCACTCCCACAATGGTCGGCTTACAGCACATATAGTATAATATGTATGCTATGATAGAGCTCCTACTCAAGGTCTATCACACTCTAACACCATACGGATCTTAGTCTAGTAGCTCTTATTAGCGCCTTACTTGAGCTTCTCGAGAATCTCACATTCGACTTTTTATAGGCTTTATGGAGATATGGATAAGTCCATGTTCGACTCATATAATCTCATCTTAGCTCTTACTAAGGCGACAAATAAATAAACATCAACCCTTGCTCGCTTTTTAAGCACCAAGGAGATCACATTATCATGGTACCTATATGATCGTTTAGTGTCTCATCCTACTTGCTATCTCAGTGCCAGGGCAATCGCTCGTGTGAGAGGGTCGATCATAAAGTCTGGTGACATCTACTCATAATACAAGATATGTGCACTAACTAAATCAAGTACCAATCATGCCTATTAAATTAAAACTCATCTCATAATGCATAAGATATAATCCAAAATCGTCTAACAAAATAAGCATATCAAACCCTAAATATGCTTATGAAAAGCATCTCTGGCAATGGGTTTGGTCAATGGGTCAGCAATCATATCGGTGGTTGAGACATGTCTTATGACCACTTGCCCTTGCGCAATGATGTCTCAAATGAAGTGATACCGAGTATCAATGTGCTTAGTCCTAACATGGTACTTGGAACCCTTTGCATAAGCTATAGTGGTTGTGCAATCACAATGAATCACAACACCCTCATCAAGATGCCTTGTGATGCTAAAGCTTTGCAAGAATCTCTTAAATCATATAGCCTCCTGAACAACAGTAGTACATGTCACATACTCTGACTCCATAGTGGATAGAGAGAGACACTGAAATAGCTCCACCTCCGAGTATAAAGGTGTAATTCGTGACTGATTTACGCTCATTTCTATCAGCAGATCCATTTATATCACTGTATTCGGCCAATCTGAGACTACCATCTTTGTAGCATAAAACGAGGTATGCAGTCCCTTGCGAATACCGGAATATCCTCTTAATTGTAGCCGAATGCGCAGCTCTTGGATTACTTTGATATCGGCTGACCATTCCAACTGTAAAACATATGTCGGGTTGAGTACACATCATAGCATACATCAGCATATGGAACATTAGCCATTTGCTCAATGCTAAGAATTTGACCCTTGTCCATTGGAGTGTCTATGGGTCTTGAATAGCGCATACAAAATCGTTCTAAAATCTTCTTTATGTAAATCTCTTGAGACAAACTAAGAAACCTCTTAGACCGATCTATTGAGATCTTAACCCCAAGCATATAATCCGCTTAACCCATGTCCTTCATATCAAATGTGGAGGACAACCACTCTTGAGTGGCGACAATTATCTCCATGTCATTTTCAACTAACAAAATATTGTCCACATAAAGCGAGAGAATAAGAAACTTATTCTTACTCTTTTTAACATACACGCAATGGTCCTCTTCAGGTACTGTGAATCCCATAGAGATAATAGCTCGATAAAACCGAAAATACCACTGCCTAGATGATTGTTTTAGGCCATAGATGGAGCACTTCAAGCGACAAACCTTACGCTCTTGTCCCTCTGCCTGAAAACCAATGGGTTGATCCATGTAGATCTTCTCGTCTAGGTCTCCATTGAGAAATGTTATCTTCACATCCATTTGGAATAATTCCAAATTTAAATGTGCAACGATAGCTAGAATTAGGCGAATTAAGGCAAATCTCACCACAGGGGAGAACGTCTCCTCATAGTCTGCACCCTCCTGTTGGGTATAACCTTTCGCCACAAAACGGGCTTTATACTTGTCAATTGACCCATTAGACTTGCGCTTGATCTTTAAGACCTATTTGTTGCCAGTGGTCTTATGCTCAAGCGAAAGATCAACCAACTCCCATACATTATTCTTAGTCATTGAGCTCATCTCTTCCTGCATAGCAACTAACCATTTCTCAGAAGCAGGTGAAGTTATAGTTTCAGCATACGAAGCTAGCTCATCAACAATCACAGATGTACTTATGAAGGATTGTCCTTCAATATCGAAGCGGCGACGAGAAACTATTTCTCGAGTGCTTCTACATAACTGTGAATCATGAGAGTTATGTAATAGCATACTCCCACTAAGTAAGGGGATTGCTCCCACTGTCTCCGGCAACCACAAGATGAGGTTGGAATTCCTCATCATGCCAATGAGATAAAGGTGCATGTCCTTAAGGTTCTTCTAACTCATAGAGTTCAAGATCTCTCTTAACTTCACCAATGCTTGGGAAATCCTCTTCTAGAAAATCAATATCGCGTGACTCAATCTCAGTCATTCCCCCATCTGGGTATTCACCATACATAACATAGCTCTTAGAATGTTCTGAATATCTAATAAAAACACATTTATTAGCTCTAGGGCTTAATTTTTCATACTTATGGGAGGAATTGTGAACATAACCAGCAGATCTCTATGGGCGCAAGCCATCCAAGTTAGGCTTCTCGCCTTTTTATAACTCATATGAAGTGATTGGAATTGATTTTGAAGGTACTCGGTTAAGGATGTAGGCGACAGTCAAAAGAGAATCTCCCCAGAAACTGATTGGGAGATTTGCTTGCGCCATCATTGACCTAACCATATCTAGAGAGTACAATTCCTTCTCTCTGCAACACCATTTTGTTGTGGAGTATGAGAAATTGTTAACTGCCTGCGTATCCCCTTTTCTTTACATATATTTTTGAATTGATCAGAAAAATATTCTTGACCTCTATTAGTTCGAAGAACTTTCAAAGTCTTCTCTTTTTTATTCTCAACCTCTGCTACAAAGTGTTTGAAATAATCCAAAGCCTTGTAGCGGTGAGACAAAAGAAATACTGAATCAAATCGAGAGAAGTCATCTATAAATGTAATAAAGTAGGATGCGCCATGTCATGCCTTGACATTCATTGGTCCGCATATGTCAGAACAAACTAGCTCCAACAGATGAAAAGCCCTAATTGTCTTTCCAAAAGGCTTTCTACATGACTTTCCAACTAGAAAAGGCTCACAAATAGGTAGACTTATTTTGGCGAGAGAGCCTAAAAGCCCTTCTCTAGCCAGTTTGGCCATTCTTTCTTGTCCTATGTGACCAAGTCTAGCATGTCATTTAATTGAATCAAATATCACATCAGAAGAAGAAGAAGATGCAACACAAATAATAGAATTATTTGAATCCAAATCCAACATAAAGAAATCATCCTTTAATGTACCATGACCATAAAGCTCACTATCAAGATAATAGACAAACTACTATTCTTGAATTGAAAAGAAAATCCTGACTACAATAATGAAATAACTGAAAGTAGATTATATTGGACAGTGGGTGCATGAAGCACATCATGAAGGAGCAGATTGCGCCCAGTGCGCATCTTGAGCTGATAAGTTTTAACTCCCAAGACATCTTCTTGCGCTCCATTTTCGATAATCACCTGGTGTCTACCCGCTGGGACCTGATGGTAATCTACATATCCAGCTCTATCTCTCGATATGTGTTTGGTTGCTCCTGTGTTTACAATCCAACTAGGGAGACAATGAGTCACAAAGACATGCGAGCAAACAAAAATATTAAGAGAGCTAGAATCAGGTTTACCTTCTTCGGCTTAGTACAATCCTGAGCGAAGTGACCCTTTTGTCCACAGTTATAGTACTTCAGCTTGAACTTATCTTTCTTTCCACCACACTAGCCTCTACAACGTTTGGACACTCTACCATCTTTTAGCGCTAGATTCTTTGGTTTTTCTTGTCTAGCTCTACCTCGCTGTCCATTGCGTTGGGGTTTGTAACTACTACGATGTCCAATTTGGGTGACAAGAGCAGTGCTGCGGATCGCTTCAACACGCTCTGCCTTAAGATCCAAATGGCGATATATGACATCAAAGTTCTTGATCCCCTCATTGTGCATGAGCACAAGTTTCGTCCATCCCCACGTAGGTTCAGGTAAGGACCGGATGACAGCTAGAATCTGCTGCTCGTCTGTAAGATCGTTGCCTGCTGCTTTCATCTCTCAACAGATATCACCTTAAGGTGCTTAGTCATAGTATGCTTTGGGTCTATTACATACTGATTGAACCTTAGAGTCAAGGCACACAGCCGAGTGGCAGTGGTGCCACCATACTTAAGACGTAACTGATCCCACATTTCTTTGGCAGTGAAAAATTTCTCAAAATCCCCTATGAAGTCATCATGCATACAGTTTAGCATAGTAAAGCGTGCAGTTTTGTCCCTCTTAAACCAAGTGTCATAAGCCTGTTCATCACGGTAATGCTGGACCGTGCTACTTGACTCAAGCGGGGTCATGTTGTTGGTCAAATGGTCGAGCAACTCTTGCTCATTGAGGAGGTACTGAACCTTGCTCTGCCAGATATCATAGTTCTTTCCATCAAGTTTTTCTCCGTTATTAAGGTCAGCAATTATGTTTTCTGAGGCTATTGCACTACATACATTGCACAGGGAATTAATTAGGCACATATTTATAATATTTTATCTTAAATCCAATTAGACCACAAAATTCTTTTCTACATCAAAAGATCAAAATTTTGCATTTTTAGGTGCTAGTAATCATCTCCCATGATGTAAGTTAAAATTAAATGTCCAATTAATTTAGAATAAAATATGGGGAACTATTCCTTCTTTTAACAATGTCGATTTATAAGCATTTAATAAAATTTGAGCTCAAGTTACAACTCTATTGGCAATTTGGTGTACCATGCCAAAATAATTCAATATTTACAAATTTGGTGCAAAACACATCTCCTTACAAGGCTTCTCATAAATAATTAGAAATTACATCCCTTTTTTTTAACAAATGAGAAAAACCTACGACATCAAATCTAATAAACAATTGAGTAAATGGGGATGCCGTACCTCCTTGGAGTTTTGTGTTTTTTTTCCTATATATTTTCTTACATTGGTACGTTGCTCTAATACCAATGTAGGAAAATATATATGGAGTATATGGAATACCTTATGCGGATAACAATACGAAATACAGATTGTCTTGCTTGCTTTACAAACCCTTCGCGCAACACGTATAATACACCACGAATCAATTTAAGATCTCCTTTGTGTCTTTCTTGTCGTACAGTAGAGGACTATTAGAGTCCAATACGAAGAACACACATTCCAAATCCTAAGGTACTGAGATGACAACTCTAGAGAGAACTAGAGAGAGTATAATTTGAAGAGAGAGTCTGTATCTGATAATACGTAAGTTCTACTCCTGATACAATCTGTGTATAAAAAATATATACAATGATAAAGATAAGACCTACTTACCTTTATCTAATAGGAGTCCAAATCTGATAAGAATAACTTATTATCTCCTTAATAGGAGGTGAAATATATACTGAATATATATCCATGTGCCTATGTGGACATACCTTGGACCCCATGCAATAGAAAGAAATTCACGCCTGTTTGGAAGTGTGGGTACATGGGCCAATGTGTCCATGGCACCTCTTGTGGCAAACTCCATGGAGCCTCACACTATCACACAAGTGCGCTCATGCCTTCTCCTCAACGAGGCTCTCTTGAGCACACCAAACCTCCACTCCGGCGCTCATGCCTTCTCCTTAGCGAGGCTCTCTCAAGCGCACCAAACCTGCACTCCAGACACTCTACATCCCCTCCACATACACACAAACACCACCCCCCCCCGGGCGCCCGTTCTCTCTCCTCTTCCTTCTCAAGGAAGTGCGCTTTGCTATCAGGGGACATTTGGATTGGATACTGGAATTGAGGGTTCGTTAGAGCAGCTTGCATCACCTTCTTTGAGGGGCTTGTTGTTTGACAGGTTTTCAAGACAGAGACTTCCACTAAAAGACAAACATTAATGATGCTCAACCGCTTCTACAACCTTGAGCCAAGGACCTCTGATAAGTTCAGCGCTGCAGAGGTTGCACGCTCAGTCCAGACTATCAGGCCAAGTAGGATGAGCCACCTATCCCGTGTACAAGTGAGTTCTCCCTCCAAGGTTTGGCCTCTTACAAATAGGAGGTCTCCACCTCCATACATAGATATGAGAATCTTCACTCATCAAGGTCATTCCCCACTCTTTCTCACCCCCTACCGCCTCATTTGTCTCTCCTCTACCACTGATGGTCTCCGCCATCTCAATGCCTACCATAAACTTCCTAGAGGGGTTCATTACGCCCACTCTACATTCCATCATCCACAGGAAGAAAAGGTCAACTGCCACAGCCGAATATGTAATCTGTTACACAAACTTGTGTTGTCCTATGTCTGGCATGCTCACCATGCTGCCCCACTTGTATCTTCCACATTTCTGAATTATTCAACAATTTATGTATAGTGGAAGATGACATCTACAGTACTACAACATGTTATCATTCTTTGTATATTTGTCAATTAGATGAGAATTCTTTTTATCCATATCTATGGGTAAGATGTTTAATGTTGTCGAGGGCAGCAGATGGACAGCTTTCAAACAACTCAAGGTTTTATGAAAATCCTTAAATCTGGTATTCTGAGTATAAAATGAACTGCAAATAAAGTTTGAAGGGTTTGGTAAGTATTTTAAAGAGGAAGGTAATTCATTTGGAAAAAAAGAGACAAATCATATTAGATACTTCAGTTTGGTCAATGGAAGTGTTAGAATTCATACAAATGACTGCAAATGCACTGTAACTAATTTTCACGTAATTGAGTTGTGTTGTTATACTGCGAGACAAAAGGTAATTTTGAAATTAAAATTATTTTCTTTGATATTGAGTTTTTGATGATGTCACAATTAGTTAATCAAGAATACCTATATTTTCTGAATAACTTTTGAAACCAAATGCTGTGCTAGTAACACATCTTCTAACTCGATCATTTCTGCTAGTTGAAAATTTTCCTTTCATATGTATTATGTGCCCCCCACCCCGCCCCCCCTTTTTTTTTTTTTGGTTTGCATGCGCAGCTCGTGCACTTGGAGAAATAGCTGAGTGGCATCTGCAGATTTTGCCATACATCCATTCTGGGAGAAATAGCTTTGGCATCCCACCATTCTTCTAACGGAAGATAAGGAGTTATATTGTCTATAAGATAGTTAGAATTTACTTTAAATAGGAAAGTTGTTCAAAATCAATAATAGCATTGTCCTTTTTGAATGAACTATTACAGTTAAAATTGCAAATAGTCCCTATTTTATTGGGTCTAAAAAGCAAGCCAATACATCTTTTCAATGGATAATTTGAAAACTCTTATTTATAAAAGAATTCCCTCTCCCTTCTTGTGACCTTGTCCTGGAGTCTGTTGATCGAGAGCTCGAGGAAGACTGTCAGGGCACGTGGGAATGGGCTGGACTAGAATGCCCAACCCATTGCACCCTTTACTTCCTTTCCCAATGTTTGTTATGGCAAATTTAAATGTAAATGGTCATTCCATGAGAATGCTTATTTTCATAATTTGTAGGAATGACTGTTCCATTCCCCCATGGAATGAGATTAAAACACCTCAATGTCTGTCTCTATCTTTTTTATTTGTCTCTCATTCTCTCTCTTCTCCGCATTTCACTGCTTGCAGCCTCCTCTAATATGGACTGTTGCAAACCACAACAGTATCTTCTTAGTCCGATGACCACAAGTCATTCTCTATAAGTCAAGGTTAGGGTTGAACTTGTTTGTTCAATCTCTCTCTCTCTCTCTCTCTCTCTCTCTCTCTCAAAAAGCAACCACAAGCTTTTTGTCATGTATATGTCTCAGATTTTTTTTTGTATATTTATATTGTCTTTTTTATCATTGGCTTTAAGCTAGCATATGTATGACCCTAATGTAAATTTGAAGTGAGCAAATCTGTGTTATTATAATACTCTACTACCCTAGCGAATTGCGTATTGGTATGACATTCCGAAACATGGTACTCTAGCATTCCAAAACGATGAATTTAGCGATCCAAATCGATCCCAAACTTTTTTTCTATTTATATCTTTAATGGTCACCTAATGAAGGAAAAAAAAAAACTCAATTATAATAAACAAAAATATAGGAAGAATAGAATTTTGGTATAATAATATGCCCAAAAAAAAAAAAAGAAGTCATAATACTCCTAGAATGTGTTTTTAGATGATTAATTTGAAAAAACATAAACTATGTTTTATTAATGTTTGATTATTAAACAAAATTCTTCTTAATTCTAATAATATACTTTATAGAAGTCTACCCTAGCCTATCATATTTTAGAACATGTGGCGTTCTACATTCCCGTTCTCGTTCTTGTTCCACATACCAAAATGATTTGGGTTCTAGGTAACATAGGAGCAAATCAATCAATATTACTCAGACAAAGTTGTGTAGTTATTTTATATGGGGTTTGCTCCTAATGTTTGAGATTGGGAATAATAGATATTTGCTTAAGATGTTAGGAGCCATTTTTTTTTAGGTCGTTAATTTCTAGGGGAAGGGTGGCAGAATGGACATGGCTTGTGCTGTGTTTGATATAATGCTTGAAAGAAATGTTGTTTTATGGATGAATTTGATGTGTGGGCAATGGGGACTTATTCCCAAACATCTTTATTGTTTTTTTGTCGGATGGGTGTTCCGAGGTTAAACCCAATGAGTTTAGTTTCTCGACAAATTTTAAAGCATCTGGGTTCTGAATGTTCCTGAGAGTAGAACGCCGATTCATGGTGTGTTTGTTAGAACTTGATTTGAATGTTTTCCTCTGGTAGGCAATTCAATCATGGACATTTACTTAAGATGTGGAGGAATAGCTAAGTGGCACAAATGTTCAATCTAACGTTGTCATAGGTTGGAATGTGATTGTAGTAGGATATACCCTTAGGAATGGGTGACAAATCCTTAGTTTTATTCCATAAAATAAGAAAACAAGGCCTAAGAAGCACCGAAACAGACACAACACGGATACGTTGACACAGTGATTTTCAAAAAAGATAGGACACGATATACCGGGGACATGGAAAAAATATATGATTTTATATATTTTTTATATGTCATATATATATACCATTCAAAGTTAATAAAAAATACAAGATAACACTAATTAAAATTAAAAGAACCGTGTCTTTAATAACTTAATTAAAGAACCGTGTGCTAACTAAGGCATGTTAGCTTAAGGCCACAACTAAGCCACATCTCTTATGTTTTTGGACATTTGTCATTATGGTATTATATATTAGAAAATAACATACATGCTAACTAGAGGAGCTTTAAGAGATCACTTAGAGGAAAGCAGAGTCGTTTATCTGTTTGTCATGTATTACGTCATATGATTGTCTTATTTGCAAAACATTGGAATGATGTCATCATGGAGAGTATTTCTTAGCAATCCGAAAGTGAAAGGTGCACTAGGAGAAGTTAACAGTCTATTAACGATGATTATTCTTGTGTTGACGCCACAGCATTCTTTCATTTTAAGGTTATTGGTGTAGTTAAGATATTCTAGATGTTTTGACAAAAAAAAGCATTTGTAGTTATAGACTTTAACAGGCCGCATAATAGTGGCAACAACAATAAACCAGCCTGGGTCATTCACCGCTTTCGATGGTCCTTATCAAATAATACCCTTTTATAGTAATTTAAAACTATTACATTGTGTTCTGAAATCAACTTCTTGTTTCGGACTCATTTAAGATTGAGCCTGAGCACTCGCCAAAATTTGAACGAAGGACATCAAATTCTTTTTTTGGCTCTTTCTGCTCAACTCAAGATGACATCAACTTTTGAAGTGTGGGTTCAGCCGTGCACATGCCAAACTCCCAGTTAGCAATTTGGAGCAGTTTTTCACCATTGTGTCACTTCTAGTTAAAAAAAAATAGGTGATTCGAGCTTTCACAGTGCTACTGGCCTGAAATGGCGTCGTTAAGTGATCAAACTTGACACTTAGAATGGTCTAGGCATGAGTGACAAGTGGGAACCAATTGTGCGTGAGTCACATAGTCGGTTTGGGAGTTGGAGCATTTTTTTCACTATTTAGTCATTAAATTTGGTGTCAAGCTTTTAAGGTGCTAGAGGCCCAAAATGGAGTCGTTGAGCGGTCAAACTAGGATCCTAGCGTGGCCTAGGCAGAATCTGATGTCTTCTATTCAAACTTTGGCAAGCCTTTTAATCTGTTTTTTTAGGCTCAATCTTGAATGATGTCAAAAACAAGTTGATATCGGAATGCAATTTAACTGTTTTGAATTGCAAGAAAAGGGTATTCTTTGATGGGAACCATCAAAAGCTGCGCATGGACCTGGGCTGATTTTTACTTTTGTGGCCACCATCATATGGCATGCTAAAGTCAATACCTGTAAATGTTTTTTTACATCAAAGCATCTAGAATATCTTAACTACACTAATAACCTTTAAAGGAGGGACTGCTTTGGTGGAACACGAGCCTAATCTGGGTTAATAGTCTGTTAACATCTTCCAATGCACCCTTCACCTTTAGATTGCTAAGAAACACTCTCCTTAATGATGATATTCCAATGTTTTCCAAGTAAAACAACTATACAACACAATACATGACCAAAGAAGATGGAAGGCTCTGCTTTCTGTAAAATGATCTCTTAGGTCTCCTTAAGTTGGCATGATGTTATTTTCTGATATATAATACAACAGTAAAAAATGACCAAAGACATATAAGACGGTTTATTTGTGGCCTAAGTCACCAGTTCACAATGTGGGTGCGGGCACGAGAGCGTTATTTGTCAAAATATGTCGAGAGCTGGAGCATCTCTAGAGTGCGCATAGACATGCATATTTAGATATAGACATGTACATGTTATTTAAATAATTTTTAATTTTTGTGTGCATCAATTTCTTTAAAAATTCCTATATTTTGTAATATTTAAAATAAATAAGAGAAACAAAATAGTCATTTCTTTACGTAGTTATAAAAAAAATTATTGAAGACTTCAATAGAAGATGTATTTTTAGGTGTTCTAATACAATAACGACACACGTGACAATTAGCTATTGGTCCAAATTAGAATTCGAGTATTTGAACATTTGGGTTCGAGAATTTGACCATTTGTGTTCGCAAATTTAACAAGAATTAGCTCTCATTTTGAGAACTAGAGTGTTGTTCGCCCACCTGGTTAGAAGGATTGTGTATAGTTGTGGCCTTATCTAACAAAGTAACAACATTAAAATATGAATTAATATAAATGTTTTCACGAATACAATTAAAAAGCAAGCAAAATCTCATGTTCAATCAACTTAAGTCAACCAACATAAATGCAAGATGGAAAGCTGTAAGTTCTGCCGAATGGTTTATACTTGTCCCAAAAAAAAAAAAGTTCTACAAAATGGTTTATGATTCCTAACCAAAATATTCTTGTAGAATAGCAAAAACTATTTAACCATATATTGATTAATCTACTAAATATCTAATCCAGAAAGTAAGCGAGTGAAATCCAACATCTTCGCTAAAGTGGATTTAATTAGTAGATGAAACCACCTATCCCACGACTCGGGGATATTACAACTTTATTCCCATGAAATATGGAGTCACATTTACTAAAGTGGAAACCCATATCAACTGTACATGCTTTTGTGTTCCTAGAACTAGGTTGATGTGGTTTGCTTCCATCAAGATTCATGTGGGCATCTTCATTCAAATGGATGCATTAAATGGGATTAGCCCTGCATATATTTCTAGTTTTAAAGAAATATTTGCTGAATAGTATACTTACTGAAAAACATATTGAGATCAGGATTAAGAAGATGAGAAGGGAGTACAATCTGATTATGTTTAAAGCCGAACTAGGTTTGTGAGGAATGTAGTACCGAACAAATGGTGGGTGTTGAAGATAGGATGGACTTGTTCTGGTAAATGTAATGTATTTTGTATGCATTTACTTCATTAGTTTTGAATCATATATGATATAATTCTTTTATTTTGTTATTGCAGATAAATCCAGTTGCAGTGTTTGACGAACTGACAATTTCCATTTTTCCAACAAATTTGTGCTGTGTTTGGAAGGCCAAATGAAGACTTGCTCATAGACTGATGTTAGAAGCAACCATTTTCCGAATGTGCTTAAAAAGGAAAAAAAAAAATTTTAAAAAGGACAAAACAGAGCTGTAGTTCCAAAAAAATTTGTATATGTGGGTTCATGGTCTATGAATATTGTTCAAATAGATAGTACTATGTGGATGATTTGTGTGAATGCTAAATTTAGATCATAATTATCTGGCTTTAGTTTTTGGTTTTTCTGCTTTAAGGAATAGAGTTTGTTGATTTTTTTTCTAGACAATGTACACTCGAATTTCTTATTTAAAAAAAGTTCATTCCATTCCAACATTTGAACAGATGTAACCAAACTATAACACTGTAAATGGCCATTCTTTTCCATTTCTGTAGCCAAAAGATGGAGTGAGGACATTTTATTTTATTTTATTTTTTCTGCTACAGAGTGTTTAGATCTTTAGTGGGACTACTCCTAATCCACACAAATCATGTAAAAGTGATGCAGTGCATAAATAATAGCTGGTCACAGTGGAGTGTAAGGAGAGATTGAATTTGAAATTTCATGTTGACTATGAGTACCACTATCAGCTGACCATCGGTATGATTTCATATCATGTGAATTGTCATTTTGTTTTCACTTCATTCTACTCTCATGTACCAAAATGTGGTTACAATCTTAAATTGAATAACAGGTAATGGGATCTTCATTTCAATCCATCAATAGTTCACTACCTTACAAGTGAAATAAACCAATAACTTGGATTGTACCACCTTAATAAAATTCAAAAAGAAGCATGTTTGAAAACATAACACCAATTTTGAAAGCAAATTTGACCAGCACCGTTCCATATACCATATGGAAGTGTTATTCAAATCGCGTTTCGGATTACACTCACAGGTTAAAACCTAACACACTTTTATTTCAATTTTTTATGATATCATATTTGAATGTAGATCCCAATTTCCCTTTAAATAGACAGAATCCAATTTCATGAATAACCATTGACAGCTTACAGTGTCCACTTTCCTGGCTTGGGGGAAAAATGTCCAGTGGTCAAGCAGTATCAACTGCTCAGTGTTCATCCCTATTAAATTAAGATATGAGTGTTTTATTATATCACCAACATGATTTGTAATTAATAAAGTGACTTTTAATGCAGTAAATAACACATGGTAAACTTTAATATGCATGATTTACCGAAAAACCTAGTACTATCCGACTATTGGACCATTATTGTTTCTCCGGAGCATAATCATTTGAGCTTGATACAGGCTTTTTCGAGAGGTTTTGGAGCACCATCTAACATGAGCTAAAAAGTGTGTTAAATCACCTTAAAAGAAGTGTATTCTAAAAGGCACACCTTTGGACAATCAATTTTGACTTTTGAAAATCCTTTTTCTTAAAATGACTTCGGGTTGGAATTGAAGTCAATTTTAATATTTGAATAATCTTTTCAAAATTGAAACAAGTCTCATAAAACAGTCATAAGGCTTTCATTTAAATCCGATCAAGACCTGTTTTATATGGTTGGAATGCTACTTGAATGTACTGAAAGTGGGTAGAAAGCTGAATTTGAGAAATATGACTTTTGGGCACGAAAATGAGGTTAAAGGAAACTTTTCTTGCAAGAGTATTTCGGTCCATTTTGAACTTTTTCTTTTAGACAAATGGGAGCTTATGGGGATTACTAATAATCCAATTAAGTCTAGAAACATTCTCGAGACTTGAGAGAGATAATGGTTCTAAGTTTGATTCCTTATCTGAATTGAGTGGAGCACAAATAGGGAGCTTACACAGTTCCTTCCAAAAGACCCTAAAAGGCAATAATCTTCATTTTCTAATTATGCCCATTTATCTTACTCCAGTTTAATCTTCCCTCATAATAAGTCCAATGATAACTCCTGGCTGCCCATGTTTTGTATGAAGAGGAATGCTAGGGACAATATGTTTTGTATAAAGAGGAATGCTAGGCTGTCCCTAGCACTTTCGTGTAAAAATATTGTCAACATAGATCAAAGGTCAGCATAGAAACAAAAATATTTGAAAAAGTTTTAAAAAATATAGAAAACGAGAAATCTATATATATACACACACATTCTTAATAATTAAACAATTACAAATATTGAGGTGCACACATACCTTTACATAAAGGGTAGAAGTAAACTCAATTAAACTCAATGTGAAACAACAATTATTAAATTAATATCAAATAAATCAATCTTATTAAAGAATAAGCGTATACGATTCTACATTCAAATAAAGTTCCAACCAAGTGAGGTTTTATAAAATCATTAGAAAAAAACTAAAATTAATTATATTAGTAATAGCCAAAGGCCAGAAAGTTTCCAAGGTGTGGAAGATCATTTGCAAAATAAGGTTAAAAAAGTTGCTTTTATTATTTCTTTACAAGGTTAAGTTTCAACAAAAGTTCGCAAATTTTAGAAGCTCATAAACAAAATATTTAAAGGGTTAGTTGGGGAAGTGAGGTTTGTCATCGTAAATGAAGTGAATAAAAGATAAAAAAAAATCCTAGTTGTAAGGACGAGTAGTAAATAAAAGTAGTGACAAATAAAGGTATACATGCGTCAAGTTGGTTCAAATTTTTATTAAACTTAGAACCAAACTGATCTTGATAGGTTCCAGAACATTAGACTCATAACCGAACCGAACTCACCCAAGTCAACTGGGGTGTTTAGGTCGATTTCATGGTTCGATTTGACTCAAATTGGTTTACGTCCATTCAAGTTGGGTCTCCTATTTTGTATAAAGTGTGACTTATTCACTTAGAAATTTTATAAAAAATAACACAAAAAACAAATCAATAATATTTATGTGCAACAAATAATGTTTAAAGTCATACATAATCCAAGGAGGCTTTCATTGTGCCACAGTAAATGTTTATGGACCAAATTCTGATGAGGATAGAAGACTAATGTGGGACAAATTAAAGATATTAAAGGAAGCAGTTAGTGTACCTATTTGCTTAGGAGGTGATTTCAATGAAATCCTAAGACCTTATGAGAGATCTACTTATCCCAGAATGTCTTCAGGTATGAAAAGTTTTAAGGATTATGCAGTAGGAATGGAGTTAATTGATATGCTTCTACAAGGAAGAAGATTCACATGGTCTAACATGCAATTTAATGAGGTGTGGAGTAGACTGCACATATTTTTGTGCTATTCTGAATAGACTAATAAATTCAATTGTCAACAATGGTGGTTGAAAAGGTTTTTCTTTGATCATTGTGCAGTAATGTATCAGATGAAGTAAATGATTGGGGGCCCAAAGCCATTTAAAATTTTTGAATCTTGGTTCCAGAAGAAAACTTTTGCACTTTAGTAACTAATCACTGGAAGGAATGTAAGTTGCAAGGTTGGGGGGTTATGTTCTGTTGAAAAGATTGCAGGGGCTGAAATTGAAGATCAAAGAGTGGAAATCAATTGGCAGTGTAAATTGGAAGGAAAAGATTAAAATGGGGAAGATTAATCTGCAGAGCTTAGATATCCAAAGTGAGGTGGGGGTTTTGAATGAGAGTTAACAGCAGGAGTACATATATTTAAAAGAAAAGTTGAGCAAGTTATACTTAAGGGAGGAAGAGGATTCAAGGCAGAAGTCAAGAATGTTATGGCTCCAAAAAGGGGATAGCAACCCAAAGTTTTTTCATGCATCAATGAAGATAAGACAGAGGAGAAATTTCTTAGGTCAGCTGATGAAGGAGGGTTCTATATTAGTGGAGCCTAATCAGATCAAGGGAGAGATCCTAAAATTTTTTTGAAGACAATTGCAAGGAACCTTTTAAGCACAGACCTAGTTTCGAGGGCAATCTTAGGGTAAAAAAAAACTTAGTCTTGAAAGTAGGGAAGCCTTGGAGAAAGCTTTTGATGAAAAAGAGATTTGAGAAGCAATTTGTTCATGCGATGGGAATAAGGCCCCAGGACCAGATGAATATAAACTCAATTTCATGAAGAAATTCTGGAAGGTGATAAAAAAAATGATATAATCAGGTTTATGAAGGAATTTCATGACAATGGCAAATTAGTACATGGAATTAACTCATCTTTTATGGTGCTTATTCCAAAAGAGGAATTACCTGAGAGTTTGTCATGTTATAGACCTATTAGCTTAGTGTCTTTCTTACATAAAGTGATATCCAAGACAATGGCAATTAGATTGAGGAAGATTATAAATGAAGTTGTAAGTGAGAATCACACAGCTTTCATAAAAGGGGGACAGATTTTGGATAGGATGCTTATTACTAATGAAATCACCCACGACTAGAAGAGAATCAAAAGAAAATGCACAATACGAAAGCGGATTTTCAGAAAGCATATGATTTTGTAAAGTGGTTCTTCTTTATTGAGATGATGGAGAAGATGGGGTTTGGACAAAAATGGAGAAAGTGGATATCAGAATGCTTAACATAAGGAAAGGTGTCAATATTAGTGAATGGAGCAGCTACCAAGGAATTTTCAATGGAGAGAGGATTGAAACAAGGGAACTCCTTATCCCCATTTTTATTCAATATTGTGGTAAAAGGTTTGAATGAGTTACTTTTGAGGGCCTACGAGTTGAAGATTATCAAAGGAACTGGAATGGGAGTTAATGAACCTGTTTTAACTCACCTTCAATTTGCGGATGACACATTACTTTTATGTGAAGCTAATAAGATAGAACTCGCAAATTTAAAGAGAATTTTGAGATGTTTTGAACTATTGTCAAGATTGAGGATCAACTTTCAAAAAAGTGCCATATGTGGGGTAGGTGTGCATGAAAGATTCCTTAAGAAAGCAGCCCAAATCTTCAAATACAAAGTTCAAAATCTGTCTATGAAGTAACTGGGACTTACAGTGGTGATTCCACTCTCAAATGCACGTTGATTTTTGAGCTTTCCCGTAAGGTTTACGGGTGTCAATCGAAATAAAAACCGGTAGTGTCCAGTATCGTTCTCTCCCAAGGGACCGAACCAAATCTAGGCATGCAAAAAGGACAATACAACCAACCAAAAGAGGTGAATTAGCGAATTACTTGACAAATTGGAATTAAAAGTAAAACCGAAAATGCTTGTATGGTGAGAGGTTGTGATTTGCTAAACTAAACTAGTTAAGATTGAAATTGTAAGCAATTATACTAAATTTGTAACAATTAAGGAAGGGATTGGATGCAATTGCTTCAATCTACCAAATCTCTACAAGGTCTTCAATGGAGTTTTGTGTAACTCAAGTCAAGGTTCACTCCATGGAGCCTTGACCAGGAGGATTTCAACCATAAACACTTGAATTCAAGTCCAATTGAGTGTAGATTGTTGGTTCATTGTAGAAATCTTAGAGACAAATCCTCAATTGTGCAATTCCTATACCAATTACAAGATTGTGCATAGCAATTACCAACTTAGATTATGAATCTAAGTGTTCTATGTGTCTACAACTCAATTGAAGCAAGAATTAGAGGAAACATAGGATAATTCATTGCAATTCATATACCTCCATTGAAGCCCATGCAAATCCTTGGTAGATCTTCACAATTACATCCAAGAGATGTTTAGCTACTTGATTCCATGGAAGAAAGTAAGAAGAATTGAAGATTTCTCATTAATTGTTGAAGGAAATGATGTTTGGATACAAAGAAAGTGTGAGAAAATGCAAGGAAAATACAAGAAAAACTATGTCTAACCCACTTTCTCTCTCTATATATCCTAACAGAAAATCTAAGCTATATCTGATGATAGATACAAAAATCGCATCCTCTTTTAAGTGATAATGCAGCAAAATTCGCGCAGACACAGCTGGTACTATACGTACGATACTATTAACCGTACGTACGGTAAGGCATACGCTAAAACATAGCTTCTGAAGTTTGGTTCCTCTGGTGCAGGCGTACGTACGGTGGGATATGTCGTACGTACGGTTGGACCACCGTACGTACGGTGAAGCTTACGCCAAATACCCCTCTCTGAAGTTTGGATCTGGAACTGGGGCGTGCATACGGTGTGAGATACCGTACGTACGGTGTCTCCTACCGTACATACGGTAACTACACAACTTGGCCTTTTTGCTCCACTTTTCGCCCATTTTCCTGCACAAAACCCACAGTCACCCATTAATACATTTATTATGCTAGAATAGAACATATATACAACCTAATTGGACTAACAACAACTATTTAGGGACTTTAGATTATACTTTTTAGAGTGTAATCACCACCCCCCACCTAGCTTTTGCTAGTCCCTAGCAAAAATGCGAGAAATAAAACAAGAATATATACAATGAAGATAATCTCCACTTTCGGGGGAGTCCTAGATGCATTTACCATATGCATCAAGCCTTTAAACCCTTAGGTTACCCCTAGTGGACGAATGGTGTCTCGTGAGGGCTTACAGTGATGATACCCACAAACATCCCTTTATGAGTTGCAACATTTAGATGAGATTAAGGAACAACAACTAATCAAGCCTCAATCAATGCATTTCACTCTCACTTCTCAACACTTATAAGATCATGCCACATGCCATGCAAAAGAGAGGTTTAAGTGAGTGTGTGAAATATTATGATGAAAAGTTCAATTCGAAACATCTCTAAACATAAATTCATCTTTTAAAGCTTCGATCCAAACCTTACTAGGAATACACTCTCAATTAAAAGACCCACATGGTTCTCACAATAGTATGTTCAACAATGGAGTAAATATAAAGAGACACATCAAGTGAACATACCAATTACAAAAACTGACAAGATAGAAGTGTATCGACATTAGCATAGCTCCATGAAAGAATGTTCAAAGTTAAGTATTGATTCAAAGAAATTGACAAAATAGGCTTATACTCTATTGAAAACTTCAATCAAATACAACTTGAATCACCAATCCATGTAAAGGTGAAAATAACAATGTAGAAGAGGTGGTGAGGGTAAAGAGATAGTAAATGGTCATAACATGTGTGATCAAGACATGAAATGGTAAATGCAAAACAACTACAACTCTTTCCTGTTTTTTTTTTTAATCATTCGATACACTCTTCTCTACTTATTTCCCTTCCTCCAAATATTTTCACATCAATATGTTTGTTTTTTTTTTCTTTTCTTTTCTTTTTGAGTAGAACTCCTTTTTCATTCCCTTTTCTTCTTTTCTTTCATCATCCTCTTTTTTTTTTTTTTTTTCAACTTTAGCAATAAAGTAACACTTTCTTTTCTCACATAGGCGTCCATTTGTGATACAAGAGAAGAAATTACTTTGCATTTTTTTTTTTCAAATAATAACAACAAAAGATCAACAAGGGTCAAGGGAAATGTATGGTTTGGCAATGGAAGGCTAATGGCTATCAAGAAGAATATGGTATAGGATCATTTCCAAAGTTGTACAAGCGAAGCATTTCATAGAATACAAGTGTCAATATTAAGATCAAAACTCAACTCATGAACCAAATACAAGTATAATGAAGCTATTGAACTAAATGAGGGTGAAGAATCTATCCTTGAGTAAATGTAAACACTCTAAAAGGAGATAAATGCTCTAAAGCTCACAAGGTAATAATCTCCACTTAATGTAAAGATGAACATGCTAGAGGTAGTAAAGATTGATGCTCGCCATCATAATTGTGCACAATAAAGTGGTCCGCTTTACTTAAGCATGAATGAAGCACAATCTATAAAGAAATCAAGTATGGAGAGATAATGCATCAATCTTAGCAAAATAAAAGTACATGTTCCTCTCTTCTCATCTCAAATAAAACTTTCTCAAGTTATGTCATGGTACTCGGAGACCAAGAGTCAACACATCCACTATGAATAATAAAGGTCAATCAATAAACCACTCATGGATGCTAGCGATGGAAAGTACATAATGAGAGAAGCCATACAATACCGTCAACCTCTTACCATCCTGTGATAGATAAAGAAAAAGTATCCACTAAATCATATCTGAAAAAGAACCTGTCTATACAAGAGATCGACATCCACTGAAAGAAATAAATCATGTAAGCTCAAAATAGGTATGTACTCATATAAAACTGACATGAACTACATCAAAATGCTGCAGAGTTTTAGATACATCAATGAACAAAATGTATACATGAGATGTACATGAGATGCTATACAAATGATACTATGCATGTGATGCTATCTAAACTCTTCCCTGCGTAAGTCCAAACTCATCATCATCCTGAAAATCATGCTCCCCTAGAGATGTAAGGTCTGTAGCACCAACAGCTAAGTCGGGGAAATCGGTCTCCTCCTCCTGCGGAAGTTTGGACAAAATATCAGTCAACATCTGACTCTGTCTCGCTTGCTCCTGTTGAAACTCCTCCTGGAATATGGACTGAGAGGCCTGGAGCTCTACTATCTGGGCACCCAAAACTATCTGCACAGCAGTGATCTGTGCTGTGTGTGCAGTCTCGAAAGTCGCACACCTCTGACTGAGCTCTGCATGGGCTGCCTGAAGTCCATCAACCGACTGCTACATCGCCTGGATGGCTGGAGTCTGCCTCTCAATATGTGAACTCTGCTGGTCAATAATCTGGGCCACTGCCTGAAACATAGGACTCGCCTGAGCCGGCTGTGGCTCACTCTCAGTCTGAGGCTGCTGCTGCTCTCCTGGAACCTGCTCTCCCTCTGCGGGGGCCTGCTGCTACTGAGCTCTTTGCTGGGCCTGAACCAGTGCCTCGGCCCGCCTCTGAATACCCGCTAACTAACCCGCCGCCCTATTCTGAGTGGACAGGGCAATAGGTGTAGCTATCGGAGCTAAAGGATCGTCAACTGGGGCTACCACTCCGGCGCGTATAATCAACTCGGTCATTATCCCCGCAAATGGTAACGCCCCCTGCGGCTTCGTCGAAGCCGCAGACTCATAGAAAGCGCCAAACATATATCTGGGGAGATCAATACTCCTACTCGTCCCCAAGGTATAGAGTAATCGGCCTCTACGCCTGCCCACTTCTCCTCGTTGCCCTAACAGAAAGATTAACCCGCAGGTAAAAATGAACATCGGTGCGTATCTCGAAGCAAAGAATTTCTTCTCAATCTGAGAAGAAATCCACTGGGTACCGGGTGCACAAATCTCTGCTGCCATGACATCATGCTCTACCTCACCCCGCTGAGGCCAACTCAAAGTTAGGTCATAGACCCGGGGTAGACCGAAGAACTCCGCAAAGGTGGTTGGGGTAATGGTGATGGTCTTACCCCTAACAGTGGAAACAACACGCTCATCTCCGGCAACATCCGACAACGCTCGGATGTTAGCCATCAACTTAGAGACTAAACCCGTCCTATGCCGACCACTATACTGTGCTAATCTCAACCACCCCCGGCTCTCAAACATCTCTCTCCAAAGATAGGGCTCACCCGTGAAGTGCTCGAGAGTCATCACTCTCTCCTGCACCGGGCCCCTCTTACTGAAAATCTGATCAAATCTCTGTTGTGCCTTCCCGTCAACAAACCGGGAGGCATCAAAGGCAACCGGAACCCTACGGACCTTCTTGGTCCGCGGAGCCATCTATGCTAAAGGATCTAACGAAACTACAAAACTAAAACAAGCTACTAAAGAAAGTAAAGGAAATGAAAAGAAAAAGGCTCAAAAGGAATACCTAAGAGTGGACAAATGACGGGCACGGACAATGAAGACCACGGCTGAGATCAGGCAAGGCTCCGCTACACTCTCGGACACTCCCTCACTCTCCCTCACTGAGTCATCTCTGAGTTGACTCAGTTCTAGAAATGATTTTAGAATTCAAAAAGGAGGGTTTATATAGAAAATGTGAGGAACCGTACGTACGGTGGATTAGTGCGTACGTACGGTGCCGGCTGGCTAGCGGACGCACGGAAGAGCTAGCGATACCGTACGTACGCACTAATCCAGCATACATACGGTTATGAAGAAGATGCACAGTTCCAGCCACCAATAAAAACATGCCACGTCAGTGTACAAAATGGGGTACCACCGTACGTACGCTTGCACCAGCGTATGTACGCTATGAAGGAAAATTTACAGATTCGAAAAAATTAGTCTACTCTGTACAAAAAGAGAGAAACAAAGCTAAGAATGGGCTCAAAACAGTCAAAACAGGGGAGAATGCCTTGCAATCTAACCTCACCCCCCACCTAGAACATGGCATTGTCCTCAATGTCACACAATAAGCCGCAAAAACATGAATTAAGACAACCCGGAGGCACTAAAGCAACCCACCATTTCATTAAAGAAGGAAACCAAGCATTACAAAGCCAAGGGTGGCTCAAACAACATAGAAATGAAAGATAGAGGACTCCTATAGAAGGGGTCCAAGACACAACGACTTACAATGAAAACTACCACCTGGGTGGGTTACTCAAGCCTATTTCTTGGAAGTGGTGGACCCAGAAGACGTCGCGGCTTCCTTATTGGTTGCGTCGAAAGATGAAGATGGGGGCTCATTAAGGAGGCGAGAAGCCACCAAACAAGCAACCGTGACGGCATCATCCGAAGGAAGGCGGGATAAAGCGGCGCACGTGTAAGCTTGCATGAACGCGGCATAGTCCGTGTCTTCCATCTCATCGAAATGCAAGGCTTGGGGAGCCTTTTCACTAGCCTTGGAAGCCATGGAGACGGCTGAGACAAAGAGTACAAATGCACAAATGCACAAATAGAGCTGAATAATGTGAGGGGTGAATGCAAGGAATTGAGGGTCGGAGGTCCTTTCTCTTATACACCCAAGAGATCACATGGAAGGCATCAAAGATGATGTAAGGAATGTACAAGGCAGCTGGAAGATTCCCTGCACTCAATCAAATTAAATGATTCTCCCCAACAACACAAGGCTAGGCCCACAAAACAACCTACTCCTACTCCCAAATCAACCTAAAAATGGAAAACAAACAAACTACTACAAACTCAACTAGAAAATAGGCTAAATGGCTCTACGAACTAATCCTATTCCTAACACAATGAAAGTGACCATACTAGAAACAAACAAAAAAAGCTTAGAAAATCAATCAAAACTACTCCTACTCCTAAAGATTAGGGCAATGATCCTCATCAATTGAACGATGGTAGATCAATGAGATCCACACACTCTACTTCTCCTTGGAAAGTCTCAAAGTAAGGCTTCAACCTTTGGCCATTCACCTTGAGGGCCGCCCCATTGGTAAGATTTTTCACTTCTATAGCTCCATGGGGGAAGATGTCGGTAACAATGTAGGGACCCACCCATTTACTTCGTAATTTGCCCGGAAATAAATGAAGGCGCAAGTCATAATGTTGCACCTTTTGACCAACTTTAAATGATTTGCGAAGAATGTGTTGGTCATGGAACTTCTTCATGCACGCCTTAGCAATCTTAGCATTTTCAAAGGCATCATTACGAAGTTCATTGAGTTCATTTAATTGAAGCTTTCGGTGGGCCCCTACGGCCTCACGGTCCTCATTGCATTGCCGTATGGCCCAATAGGCCTTATGCTCAATTTCCACCGGGAGATGGCATGCTTTCCCATACACAAGCCGATATGGGGATGCACCAAGCATGGTTTTGAAGCCCGTGCGGTAGGCCCACAATGCATCAGTTAGCCTAAGGGACCAATCCTTCCTACTAGGGTTGACAGTTTTTTCAAGGATTCTCTTAATCTCCCTATTGGCTAACTCAACTTGCCCTTGGGTTTGCGGATGGTAAGGTAAACCGACCTTATGAACCACACCGTACTTTTTCAACAAAAATGCAAAGGGCTTATTGCAAAAGTGTGAGCCACCATCACTAATGATGGCTCGGGGCATCCCATATCTTGAGAAAATATTTTCTTTCAAAAAATGAACCACCACTTGATGGTCATTGTTCCGAGAGGCAATGGCTTCTACCCATTTAGACACATAATCCACCGCCACTAATATGTAAAGGTAACCAAAAGAATTAGTAAAAGGACCTATGAAGTCGATTCTCCAACAATCAAAGATCTCTAAAATGGTAATGGGCTGAAGGGGCATCATGTGGCGCTTTGTGAGAGTTCCTAATCTTTGGCACCTGTCACATGCAAGACAAAATGCATGCACATCCCTAAACATGGTTGGCCAATAGAGGCCACATTGAAGGATCTTGGCGGTGGTCTTTTTGAAGGAGAAATGTCCTCCACAAGCTTGGAAGTGACAAAACTCCATGACTTGCTTGAATTCATGGTTAGGCACACAACGCCGGATTATTTGATCCGGACAATATTTGAAAAGGTGAGGATCATCCCATGAAAAGTAACGCACATTTCAAAAAAATTTGCGCCTATCAATGGATGACCGATGAGATGGAACCTCACCGGTCACAAGGTAATTGGCAATATCTGCGAACCATGGTGGGGAAGCTTTCTCCAAAGATTGTACATGCAAAATTTGCTCATCCGGGAAATATTCATTGATAGGGGTGGGGTCGGTGGCTCTCCCATCAAAGGGAAGCCGGGACAAGTGGTCCGCTACTACGTTTTCTATCCCTTTTTTATCTCGCATTTCTATATGAAATTCTTAGAGAAATAGAATCCACCGAATGAGGCGGGGTTTTGCATCAAGTTTAGTGAGAAGATATTTGAGGGCCGCATGATCGGTGTAAATGATGACTAGAGACCCTATCAAGTAAGACCGAAACTTGTCCAATGCAAAAACTATAGCAAGAAGTTCCTTTTCAGTGGTGGTGTAGTTGACTTGGGCATCATTGAGGGTTTTAGAAGCATAGTAAATGACATAAGGCTTCTTGTCAACTCGTTGTCCCAAAACAGCCCCCACAGCATAGTCACTCACATCGCACATAAGTTCAAAAGGGTGTGACCAATTGGGAGCACGTAAGATCGGGGCAGAAGTTAAGGACCCTTTCAAAATATCAAAGGCTTGTTGACATGATGGGGTCCACTCAAATGGTACGTCAAGGGACAAGAGTTGACACATAGGCCTAGCTATCGCACTACATCCCTCAATAAAGCGCCAGTAGAAACCGGCATGCCCAAGGAATGAACGCACATCCTTGACACAAGTGAGAGGAGGTAGTTTTTGAATTAATTCAATCTTAGCCTTATCTACCTCTATCCCTTTAGAAGACACAATGTGTCCTAACATAATTCCGCTAGTAACTATAAAATGACATTTTTCCCAATTAAGTACTAGGTTACTCTCCTCACATCTCTCCAACACCTTTCCTCAATTGGCAAGACATCCCACAAAGGTGTCTCCATAAACCGAGAAGTCATCCATGAACACTTCCACAATGTGCTCCACCATGTCACTAAAAATACTCATCATACACCTTTGAAAAGTGGCCGGTGCATTGCACAAGCCAAAGGGCATGCGTCGGTATGCATAAGTACCAAAAGGACATGTAAAGGTGGTCATGGATTGATCTTCCAAAGCAATCTCAATCTGATTGTACCCGGAATAGCCATCAAGAAAGCAATAGAAGGCTTTTTCGGATAACCTCTCAAGCATTTGGTCAAGGAATGACAAGGGGAAATGATTCTTTCGGGTCACGGCATTGAGGCGGCGATAATCAATACACATCCGCCACCCGGTTTGGATACGGGCGGACACTAACTCATTCTTCTCATTCTTGACTACCGTGACACCGGATTTCTTTGGCACTACTTGGGTAGGGCTTACCCACTTAGAATCGGAGATGGGATAAATGATACCCGCATCAAGCAATTTTAGCACCTCCCCCTTTACCACTTCCTTCATGTTGGGGTTTAACCTCCGTTGCATTTGACGCACGGTTTTAGCCCCCTCTTCTAAGAAAATACAATGTGTGCATAAAAGAGGACTAATACCATGGAGGTCGGCAATGGTCCACCCTATAGCCTTTCTATGGTGTTTAAGCAAATCTATCAAACTCTCCTCTTGGCTCAAAGATAAAGTGGAAGAAATGACAACAGGGTATGACTCACCATCACCTAAAAATGCGTATTTCAAGGTAGTTGGTAATGGTTTCCTATCGGGAATGGGAGGGTTGGCCTCCGATGGAATCGACTTTGTATCACTAGGTTGGAGAGGTTCAAATGAAGGGATCCATTGTCCCACATGCATGCATTGGGCCCTCTCATGACCTAGAGATGAAACTTCACCTAAAGCCCTATCTTGACAATCTAAAGCCTCATGAGGCTCATTCCTTGACAATGCTTTCTCCAATGAGTCCTCAAAGAACTCGTTCTCAAAATGATCTTGCACTATGGTCTCAACAATATCTACCTCCCGAATATCCTCACACTCACCCGGTTGTTTGGTAATCGAAAAGATATTCAATTCGAACGTGGTGTTACCAAACGAAAGCTTCACTAACCCATTCCTACAATAGATGATGGCATTGGAAGTAACTAGGAACGGTCTTCCTAAAATAACGGGGATTTGGTTGTGAGCTATGCAACTATCCACGGGTTGAGTGTCCAATACTATGAAATCCACGAGAAAATAGAAGTTATCAATTTGGATGAGCACATCCTCAATGATACCTCTAGGCACCTTGATAGACCTATCCGCTAATTGCAAAGTGACTCGGGTAGGTTGCAACTCCCCTAAACCAAGTTCCTTATACACCGAAAATGGGAGAAGATTAATGCTAGACTCTAAGTCCAACAAAGCACGGTCTATCCTAGTGCCCCCGATAGTGCAAGAAATGGTAGGACACCTGGGGTCCTTGAATTTCGGAACAGTCTTGCATTGCAAGATTCCACTTTGATTTTCATTCATCATAGCCGTTTCCTTGACATGTAGCTTTCTCTTGAAAATACATAAATCTTTTAAGAACTTGGCGTATGATGGAATTTGCTTAATGGCATCTAAAATAAGGATGTTGACCTTTACTTGCTTAAGCACTTCATAAATTTCAGCATTTAGAAGTTCATTTTTCGATTTGGTCAACCTTTGAGGAAAAGGTGCATGTCTCAACATATCCCTCCTCTTATCCCTATTGGTCTCATTCGAGGTTTCAAAAAGAGTAGCAACAAACTCCATGTAAGGCTCATCACTCTTTCCTTCCTCTCTCAATTGTTCCTCTTTCTCACCTTCCTTTGCCTTACCCTTCCCCTCTTGGTCAACACACGACTTAGAAGCTACATCCTTTGATGGAATGGTTTTATCAATGACTTTACCGCTTCTAAGAGTGGTGATGGCTTGTACTTGTTCATGGCTTATTTGAGGGTCCATACCACTCTTGGTAATGTGTACTTGCCTAACCACCGGATTGGGTTGAGGTTGGGCCGGGAATCTCCCCGGGACATTTTGGGTCAAAACTTGTGTCAATGTAGACATTTGCTTTTGAAGATCCTCAAGCATCCTAGTATGTTGATCCAACACCTTATCTTACTTATCTACCCTTGCGTTAATCCCCCTCACATCATTGAATAATTGATAAAAATTATCTTCCACGGGTTTTCTATGAGAAGGTTGGTACGGTTTGGGTTGATTTGGAAGTTGTGCCATGGGTTAGGGTTGGTAGAATTGAGGTTGAGGTGCTTGGAATGGGGGAATGGGAGTAGAATAGTGTTGAGGGTTTTGATACCCTCATTGGTAAGGTTGGGAGTTTGAACTCCCCTCATTCCTTCACCCAAAATTAGGGTGATCCCGCTATCCCGGATTATAAGTGTTAGAGTAAGGGTTACCCCCTCCTCTTTGAAATTGGCCAATCGCATTGACGTGGCCATGCAACGCTTCTTTCACCCCCGGAATGATGGGACATGAACATATGTCATGGTCGGTAGTGTCACACACTAAACAACAAGTCTCTTTTCTTATCTCACTCTCGACCGCTAACACCTTTTTCCCTTCTAAAGCCTCTAATTTCTTAGTTAAAGTGGTCACTCTCGCACTCACATCATCAACATCTTTCAATTGGTATCTCCCTACCCCTTGTTGTACGGAACGACCCTCGGGATTTTGAGTCCCAGTGAGTACCCAATCCCTAGCCTTGTTTGCTAAACTATCAAAGTATGCATAGGCTTCATGGGGTTGTTTGTCAAGGATTGTCCCCGCACACATTGATTCAATCAAATCTTTAAGTTGGGGTGTTAGAGACGAGTAGAAAGTGTTGATGATGTGCCAATCGGCAAACCCGTGGTGAGGACAAGTGTTCAAGAGGTCCTTAAACCTCTCCCAACATTGAAAGAATGTTTCCCCCATCATGGAGGAGAATTAGGAAATTTGTCTCCGGATGCTCTCGGTTCGGTTTTCAGGAAAGAACTTCTTTAAAAACTCCCCTTGGAGAACATTCCATAAGTGAATAGACATAGGCCTCAACGAATTAAACCAAAGTTTAGCCCTGTCTTTTAAGCAAAAAGGGAAGAGTTTTAACAAGAAGACCTCTCTTGGGCACAAATTATCCATGATAAGGGAGCACGCATCCTCAAACTCTTTTATGAAGTCATACGGTTGTTCAGAATCCATTCTGTGAAATTGGGGAAGCATTTGCATGCTTCCCGGCCGAATGTTAAATGAAGTGTAATGTGGCGAGAATACTATGCAAGAAGTTGGTACTTAACGTGGAGGGTTCAAGTAGTCTCGTAAGGTCCTTTGATAGGGGGCAACTACATCGCCATGGTTGCTCCCTCTCTCCATGTCATCGTCACCCCCTACATTATGATCTACCCCCGGTGGAATAGGTTGAAGATTAGGATGAAGTTGTGGGTTGGGTGCATTCGGTGCGGCATTAAGATTCGGAGGGAAGATGTTGGGTAAACCTTGGTCATTCATGTTGGCCATTGGAAGAAATCCTAGGTCCACAACTAATGGAAGGCCAGGTGTGGGTGGTGATAAACTACTCTCACTCTCAAGCCTCACAAGTCGGTTATGAATGTCCCTAATGAAATGTAGCATGCGATGATGAATGCAACAAATAAAAGACCGCCCAGGTCATACAGCACATCATACATAATCATGCATTGCCGGACAACGGCTTTTTTTCTTGTTCACCAACCGATCCTCCAATCTCCTTATACAAAGCAATACCACCGATTTGCAAGTTAAGCACACTATCCTATCTCCACTAAATGTCTCCTCAAAAGGAGACCTAACAAAATGTAATGCAACTATACCTAAGTCAAACAAAACAAACTAAACAAAGAAAAACCGAAAATCTAAACACCTTAAGGGAGAAAGAAATTACCAAGGCCCAAAGCTGTAGATGCTTTCGTCGAGGGTGAGTGATCAACTCCCACCCGTTTGTAATTTTGTTGTTCTGTTTAGTTTTCTTTTTCTCCTTTATTTGCTATTTTTGGATTTTTGTTTTATATATGCAATTCGCCAAGTACTTCTCCAATCCGTATGTTGGTGTTCGCCTTATGCTTTCGGTCCCCGGCAACGGCGCCAAAACTTGATTCCGCTCCCAAATGCACGTTGATTTTTGAGCTTTACCCGCAAGGTTTACGAGTGTCAATCGAAGTAAAAACCGGTAGTGTCCGGTATCGTTCTCTCCCAAGGGACCAAACCAAATATAAGCATGCAAAAAGGACAATACAACCAACCAAAAGAGGTGAATTAGCGAATTACTTGACAAATTGGAATTAAAAGTAAAACCGAAAATGCTTGTATGGTGAGAGGTTGTGATTTGCTAAACTAAACTAGTTAGGATTTAAATTGTAAGTAATTATACTAAATTTGTAACAATTAAGGAAGGGATTGGATGCAATTGCTTCAATCTACCAAATCTCTACAAGGTCTTCAATGGAATTTTGTGTAACTCAAGTCAAGGTTCACTCCATAGAGCCTTGAACAGGAGGATTTCAACCATAAACACTTGAATTCAAGTCCAATTGAGTGTAGATTGTTGGTTCATTGTAGAAATCTTAGAGACAAATCCTCAATTGTGCAATTCCTATACCAATTACAAGATTGTGCATAGCAATTACCAACCTAGATTATGAATCTAAGTGTTCTATGTGTCTACAACTCAATTGAAGCAAGAATTAGAGGAAACATAGGATAATTCATTGCAATTCATATACCTCCATTGAAGCCCATGCAAATCCTTGGTAGATCTCCACAATTACATCCAAGAGATGTTTAGTTACTTGATTCCATTGAAGAAAGTAAGAAGAATTGAAGATTTCTCATTAATTGTTGAAGGAAATGATGTTTGGATACAAAGAAAGTGCGAGAAAATGCAAGAAAAATACAAGAAAAACTATATCTAACCCACTTTCTCTCTCTATATCTAATCCTAACAGAAAATCTAAGCTATATCTGATGATAGATACAAAAACTTGCGTCCTCTTTTAAGTGATAATGCAGCAAAATTCGCGCAGACACAGCCAGTACCGTACGTACGATACTGTGAACCGTACGTACGGTGAACGTACTGTACGTACGGTAAGGCATATGCTAAAACACAGCTTCTGAAGTTTGGTTCCTCTGGTGCAAGCGTACGTACGGTGGGATATACCGTACGTATGGTTGGACCACCGTACATACGGTGAAGCTTACGCCAAATACCCCTCTCTGAAGTTTGGATCTGGAACTGGGGCGTGCGTACGGTGTGAGATACCGTACGTTCGGTTGGACCACCGTACGTACGGTGTCTCCTACCGTACGTACGGTAATTGCACAACTTGGCCTTTTTGCTTCACTTTTTGCCCATTTTCCTATACAAAACCCATAGTCACCCATTAATACATTTATTATGCTAGAATAGAACATATATACAACCTAATTGGACTAACAACAACTATTTAGGGACTTTAGATTACACTTTTTAAAGTGTAATCAAGTGGGAGCAAATCCAAGGTTAGTGCAATCTTGGGATGGTGTTATAGATAAAATAAAAAGTAGGCTATTATCTTGAAAGAGAAAATTACTATCAATAGGAGGGAGGCTCAACTTACTCAAATTAACTTTATCTAACATGCCTATTTATTATTTATCTATGTTTAGTGCTCCAAAAGAGGTGATTAAAATGATTGAGAAGATTTAGAGAATATTCTTATGGGGAGGGGAGGAAGGAAAAAGGAAAACCCATTGTGTGAGTTGGAAAAAAGTGACCAAAAGCAGGAAAAAAGTGACCAAAAGCAGGAATAAGGGTGGGCTTGGAGTGATTCCTATAGCAGTTATGAACAAGGCATTGTTAGCAAAGTGGTGGTGGAGGTTCTCACAGGAAAAAGAATCATTATGGAGGAAGGTCATATGTCACAAATATAAGTATGGGTTAGGAGATTGGTTCCCTGGGGAGGTGGAAAGAAAAGCATGTTCAAGTATTTGGGCTGAAATAGTAAAAGTTGGAATTGAGCAAGGAATTTTTTAAGGATACTCTCTTGAAGAATTTGAAGTTCAGAATAGGTGATGAAAATAACATCAATTTCTGGAAGGATGCTTGGACAGGAAAAGACTTCTTACTCTATTGTTTCCTCATATTGTTCTCCTTATTACTGCAGAAATCATAGGTCATTTCAGGAATTAAGAAGGATGGAGGTAGATGCAGTTCTTCATACAAAAGACAGCTTCAAGCATGGGAGGAAGAGGAACACAACAAAATGTTGAAGATGATTGAGCCTTGTAGTTTGGACAGAGCAAAAAATGATATTCTGTTTTGGGAGCTAGAAAAAGAGGGGAGTTTTTCTGTAAAAAATTTTCTGCTGTCACACAAATCTAGAGGGTGAACAAGGACATCATATCTTAAATAAATGTTGGTAGGTAAAAGCTCCTTTGAACATTGTTATATTTGGTTGGTTAGCTATTCAAGAGTCTATCAAGACTAAGGTATTTCTTAGAATCAGGAATTGTCTACCTCAAGGTACTGATTCTTTTTGTGTCCTATGTCATAATTTAGAAGAAGACTCCAACCACCTATTACTAACATATATAATGGCTTGGAAAATCTGGTGTTCTATAACTAGATGGTGGGGTGGGAATGGGTGGCACCAAGTAAGCTGCAGGACCATGCATAGTGGTGGATGAGTATGAAGTATAAGAAAGTTGAAAGGAGGCTATGGGAGTCAATGTTCATGTCAATAATTTGGCAGATCTGGAAGGCAAGAAATGATGCATTATTCAATCAGGTGGAGGTGAGGTGGAATGATATTGTGGACAGATCCAAAATCCAAGTTGCACTTTGGATCAAAGCGACCTGGCCAAATGTTCCATTCTCAATCAATGATATCTTGTATTCCTTGGAAGGGGTGAGAAAATGCAGATTATAGTACAAAGTGCATAGGCAGTCTGCTGGTTTTGGTTGTGAGAGTCTAGCAAAGAGTTTTTATGGTGTAGGAAGTTTGCTGGTATCTCACTAGCACTAGTAGTTTTTCAGTTTTGATATCCCTATTTTTTTTTTTTTCCTCTTCTTGGTGAGGTTTTTGGCTTTCATAATGTTATTCTGGAGGATAAAATCTACCCCTTGTTGTAATTGGAACCAGATATTAATGGATTTTCTTTGTTGTTCAAAAAAAAATATGCATATAGAATATTGAAATATACATAGATCGGTCTATCATTTTGGGTCCTAAGGATTGCTAACCTGAGAAACCGAATCGAATTTAAACCCTAATAGACCCGAACCAAACAAAGCTTGATTCGATTTTGGTATCTTTCGATTCTTTTGTGCACCCTAATGACAAACTTAATAATAAAAAAAATACTAACAACCCAAAAAAAACTTCTCTCGTTATCTTTCTCTCAGATTCTCTAATAACTCTTAAGATTTTTCTTTGTTCCTAGATCGTTTAAATTTATTATTCAATATATTTCACAATTTTTGGTAGGTTTCGACGCGATTCAATATGTTTCCATATAAGCACTAAAATTTTAGTCCACAAATGTTTCTTGCGAATTTTCAAAATAAACAAAAACGTTTCGGTGATTTGATATAAAACCAAAAAAAAATTTCGTTACTTAATTCACTGTCAATGTTCACCCACCTAACTATATAATATACATCTACAAACCGTCACTCTCTTTTTAATGTGGGTTGATCACAACGCGTCACGTACGCATGTCTTGTAGAATTATATAATTGATGAAGAAGAGTGGACGCCGAATACTTTCTTGACATAGTAAACTAGGCTTCTAATACCTTATAATCTTGAGAGAACAAAAAATTGTAAATCATAAAACTATCAAAATATTGTGTCTCTATGATTGTTTAATAATAATGAAAACATGTGCGCATAGTTTTACCATTGCCAGTATAATAGTAGGAGATGGGTGCATTATTTTGGTACAACTAACACTAATTAATGGCGATTTTTAAGTTATAGAATATTAATAATAAGAGAATCAACTGTACGTCACATCAACATACCACCATTCTCTCGTGTGCAAAGCATCCATAACAATTACGCATATAAAAAGAAATTAAAAAGGAATAAATTTCAAGAATGTTCAATTTCCATATGTTAAGAGAGAGAGAGAGAGAGAGAGAGAGAGAGAGAGACTCCAACCCTTAGTACTTGACAAAGGAAAGCCTTCTTCTTATTCTTCTCCTCCCTTAACATCTACATATGAATTTTGTTCGCCACTAGGTTCAATATTAGAAAAACAGTATAGACCTGCATTTGGACATGATTTACATGACAAGTAAATTTCTCCACCTCCGCATCCACCCCAAGATGGTGATTTGCATTGTCAAGAAATAATAGATGACCCAACATGCAAGTTAAAATTCGGAATCACCGGCCGAGGCGTCGCACGGTTGCGGTCAAGTTGATCGAAAGAGATTACCGACGGATCGTAGCATTCAACAAGGGTATGATGGTCCTTAAACTGAGGACTTTGAAGCCTGGCTCGACCCTTCGATTTTGCAGGTGATAGTTCCTTGCTCAAGATAGAGCCACATTGTCTAGGCTGTGTTTGGTAGAAAACCTTTGAAACCACCAACTCTCCATCTTTTTCATCCTCGTTGTTGTTGCCAAGGTGGTATTGGTGCATCACCCAATTCGTTTTCTCGGGCTTTCTTTGCTTTCCAGAGTTGGTGTAGAGCACAAGTATCTTCTTATACCCTTTAACTTTGCTATTGACAAAAACTGGCCTAGTCTTGCCTGTTTTGTGCCACCGAGTCTCGCTTCCATCCATGTCCGCGTGTACCTTTCTTCGTTTCCGAGTGCCGGTGGTGTATGCTTTGGAAGGTCTGTGGAAGAAATGTCGGACCAATCCATCTTTACTTACTCCTGCATCATATATAACAACAATATGGACCATTAAATGGTTGATAAATTTAATTTTCATGAATTCTCTTTCTTATATTTTCTTTTTCCCTTGTTTGGATGGAGATCCAATATTAAGAACTACCAACAAAAAGAAAAGGAAAGAAAGAAAAACCAAGATAACGCAATATCACCTATATCCAACTACGGAATGATGATAGAGCCGGATAGAGCCGGATCTAAGCGTTGGCTAGGTAAGCATTCTGAAGCTCTCGAGCCCGTTACTAGGAACCTATAATGAATGCTAGCTAGTGGAGCTCAAATCAATTAATAATACAATACTGGGAAGGTTATTCATCTCTTCAAGCAGAAGGGACAAGAAATTTGGACATCTTTGCAAAATCGTATAGCGTTCAAAGATTTTGTTCCATTTAACTATAAAAGCCTGTACCTATAGGCTGCCTAGATTCAAAGGTTACATTAGAGTTTCTTCAAGTTCAAAAATCTCTTCTTCTTCTTCTTCTTCTTCTTCTTCTTCTTCTACTTCTTCTTCTTCCTTTTTAACCATTTTTCTGCATATCGTTTACCTTAACGAAAGAAAAATGAAAGCAGTCTCTTGCATGGTAGTGTATAATTGCATTTTGTAATCATAGAGTCATAGATAAGCCATGCCTCAGTTCATTTACCTTTTAATAAGATGACCACGATTCTAGATCCTCCTGACCTAGTTCTCTCTCTCTCTCTCTCTCTCTCTCTCTATATATATATATATATATATATAATTGGTTCACATAGCTCTTGTTTGCTCATCAGCGCAAACCCTAAGTATTGACCATCACTTATTATAAAAAAGAAAATCATAATTTGTTTGTTATACATATATACACATTCAAGTTGAATCTGTAGATCTTATAAATGAGAGAAATTTTATTGAATACTTCAAAATCACCTGGTAACCTCTCTGGGTGGGTGTAGCAAATTCCATTCTCTCCTTCAAGGGTAGGGATGAACTCGTCGATTAGGGGATGCAGCTTATGATGAGCATCTGACCATGCCTTTGCCTCCAAATGGTCAAGAAGTTCTTGATCACTTGGATCAAACTTCACTCCAGCAGGCAGCCCCGGCAGATCGTGAATTCCGGTCTACTCTTATAATTTAATGATATTCATAAAATTTGAGGAAAACAAAAACAAAAAAAAAAAAAAAAAAAGAAGGATCATTACAGAAACAATAAGAAAGGAATAATGTGCACCTTTTCTTGACATTTGATCTGATGACCACATGAAGGGCAAGTTTTAGTCTGAAGGCATTCGGGTTTTCGGGCAACAACAGTATTATTATCAGTAGATGGCTGTGACCTTCTCACAATCGTTGGCTCATTGCTGCAGTCATTGCACCAAGTCATTTCTGTGGTTTTCCTTTTATGCTCATCTCACTGTGGATCTCTCTCTCTCTCTCTCTCCAACTCCAAAATAAACAAATTCTATGAAGAGAGACAAAACGGCTAAAGAAAAAAAGGAAAAGAAGGCAAGTTGTCCCTCAAGCCAATTCTTCTTGAGGGTTGGAAAGGAATTGAGTTCTCCTTGCACTTTCTAGTCCTTTGTATGATTGAACAGAGCCCTTTGCACCTTCCAGCATCCTTGTTCTTCCTCTCAATTATTGAGAGAGAGAGAGAGAGAGAAAGAGATGTAGGGAGACCTAAAATATATCAGAATGAGAGAATGGACAACTTCAAGAAATATATGATTGGTTCCCAAAGACGGAAAAGAAGGTTGCTTGGATCTCACGTTATGTTATGCTGATTTATATAGGAATACTTCCTGGGGAATGAATGTAGTTATGGGTCCTTTTTAACATTGTCTAAAGGTATCTTTGAGAGATGATAATAGTGATTTCGTAAAATCTAATTTAATAAGAACGAATAAAGATATAAAACAGGATTGAGTGGAGATGGGGCAACGCACTGTTTTACCACTGTGAGAGAGAGAGAGAGAGAGAGAGAGAGAGAGAGATTTCAGTTCCGGTGTCGCCCTAGAGTACACATGAAGAAAGAAGTTTTAAGCAAAAGAAGTTTAAAAAAAAAACAAAGGAAAAAGAAAAGACTGTAAAAATATAGCCCACCTATAATTCTATTTCTTCACGTACACTTCTCATGTATTACCAAGAAACCTCTCTCTCTCTCTCTCTCTCTCTCTCTCTCTCTCTCTCGTATAATAGTGAAGGATGAAACACTATTTCATAGGTACTAGCTGTACTCCAAATTGCTGCCACATGGGACAGGCGGCCATGTTAAGTACTTCTGATTAGGTGGAATTCGATCCACTGTATGGAAATTTTGTGTTTGATAGTTGAATTATGGCCTAATCAAGCCTTGAAATGAACTGTTGGAATTGTTCTCTAAATAATAGATGAATGTTATGCCTACGGGATTGTCCATGGTATTTTCTGATTCCTGATATTGTTTTATGTCAATTTTCATAAGTCAGGTGCTATTGAAACGGTTTTTTTTTTTTCTTTTGTTGTGTATATATATATATATATATGTATATATTGGTTTCAAATTGAATTTGGATGGGATTCGGGTCTACCGAATTTGAATCAGACTCAGTCCATTGACAAGCCTAGTCCAATGGCAATAATTGGCTACTAAACAGTGGAAACTACTCCATCCAAATAAAATTTGTCTTGGTGGCTCATTTGATAATCAACAATTTTTTGGTTCTATGGTGACTGTTAATTTAGGAAAACTTACAGATACTTGTACTAAAGACCTAGACAGAAGGTGGCTCACTCTAAATTTCATAACCTAGAAATGAGAAACCTAGCTATCTATTCTACTTCTCCGCAAAACCTAACTATCTATTCCACATAACAACCAGGCCAACTCATATGTTCTTTTCCAATTTTCTTTTTTTTTTTTTTTTTTTTTTGTATTTGGCTTCTCCAATTCAATCTAGTACTACTTCCAAAAGTTGTCTTGCTGATAAGCTAAGTACTGACTAATACCTTTCACCAAGAAGGAAAAAAAAATACTGAATTATACCAATTGCGCTGATGTGATTTCAGATCTCTATCTAATGACAAAAGAAGAAGGTTTGGTACTCTAGCTTTTATACTAATCATTTCACAAAACGACTAATTGCAAGATAATCTAATATGTACGGCGAAGTAAGAAAACTATAGGGGCATCACATTTTAATAATAGCTTGTTATTCAATCAGAAGTAATGTTATTAATTAATCCAGTATATTTGTCTTAATTAACATTAAGAATACATAATCATTCATGAAAATTAGCCTCGCCACGAAAAAGTGGAGGGTGAGACTCTACAGTAAGAGAGAGACTTGTGCACTGGATGCTACTATTGTTATGTTTTTTGTCATTCTCTTCTTGCGAAGTTGCTGCGACCCAGGCTTTTGTGTAAAAATTCAAAGGAGCTAGCTTGACAGCTTCAAGAACTTCAATTCTGTGACCAAATTCTGACTCAATGATGTAGAATATACAACGTATAGTTGTACTTTAGCCATGACCCATTCAAGAGGCAGAAATTCCGAATTCTGGAAAGAGCCATCTCAAGAAATTACCTCAAATCTCATGTCTCGCCAATCAGTTTTAAAGCACAAGGGTCTCTGTGCATGAAAACCAGATGTCTAATGTACCCATATACAATCATAGAACACAAATAAATTGAAAGAAATAAAAGGGTTAATTACACTTTGCACATTTGCATTTTATACCAAATTTATTTTAGAACTTTTACATTTATTTGTAATAATTAAACTATTACACTTTTAATTTGTTGCAATTTCAATCTTTTGTTTGAGAAATGGACAGAAAATTCATATGTGACAAACACATGATTTTTTTCAACAGGCAAAGATATAAAATTAAGTCTACTTTTTTTTTTTTTTCTGTCACAAGGCTCATGTGTATAGCACGTGAGTCGAATTGGGAACTTTTATATGAAACTTAATTACATTATATACATCACAGAGTTAATCATACTCATAATTTTAGAGCGATTTGAAAAGAATTTATAATAGACTATTGCAAAAGGCATAAGATTTACATATTTGTCCATTGAAAAAAGCCATGTGTTTGTCAAATGTGAATATTCTATCTATTTGTTTAACAAAAGTTAGCAAAAGTTGATATTGCAATAAATTAGAAGTGCAAAAACTTAATTATTATAAATAAAAATAAAGGTCTTAAAGTAAGATTTAATGTAAAGTACAAAGATAAAAATTCTAATTAATCCAAAATAAAATATAATCGAATGTGACTCTATATATGTAGTAGTATATAGAAAGTATGTGTGAGAAGAGCTAGAAACCAAACTGGTGAGAGGGTCCATCCTATTACGGACTCCAATCACATTTTCTCAATTGATAACAACTTCAGGCGATATAGGTCATCCATATCCACAAATCCATGATGTTCCATGTGTCTAAGTTTTAACACAAGTTGCTTATAATCAAAATTTTGAAAAAGAAACATGGAATGTGTAACATTTCATATTTTGGCCTCTCCCTAATCGGGAATCGGCAGGCTGGCAGCCTAAAATTTCTTAGAGTTATGCTATACAAAATTTCATTTTTAAATTTTTTTTTTCTCACTCCTAGACAAGTGAGGAGCTAGAATTTTGATTTGCTCTTGGTTATGCCGAAATTTAATAAATTACAAAAAAAAATTTATAGAGCATGCATATGCAAAAATTATATACACTAAACAATTTTACAACTAATATGTAATAAAAGTGTACATAAACAAGTAAATATTTAAAAATATCTAAGAAAAAATACATATTAAAGTTGTGTCTGATGGTTTTTCATAAAATAGAAATGCCATTATAAAATAATCACATACGGGTAGACAAGAACATAAGCCAAAAAAAAAATTCCTCGATCTTTTTCTAGACAAAATGATCACCTACGGATAAAAAAAATTCCTCAACCCTCTTAGGATGATATGGCATTACCAATATTGGTAAACTAAATAGAAATTAATTTTCTTATTTTTTTAATGGTTTAGAAAGGAAAATGAACCCCCTTGGTACATGGAAGATTGGAAGATTAGTCTCTCAATTGTTGCACTTAATATCTTGCAAAATTTTATTACATTGAATCTTATCCTTTTATGCCCTATTATTCAACTTCAATCATAAAAAACTTACGTTGATCGAGAAAAAGAATCAAACATTTAAACATATGTTGAATTTATAAACAAAAGACGGGTTTCGCACTTACCTTACTTGAAGAATATAACGACAACTTTTAGTTATGCATTTTTCTGTCTTTAACCAATCGTGGTCTTTTTTTTTGGGGGGGGGGGGGGGGGGGGGGGGGGAGGGGGGGGGGTCGAATGACTTCCTCCTTCAAGACGCTACGAGCTCTAGAGTATGAATGTAGAAACCAGAAATCAGCATTTCTACCTCTCTTCTAGGATACTTTTTTAATGGTTAAGTAATATTGAGTTAGGCTAAATTTAAATATTAAAATTTTGGATATTAAAAATGGGAGTTGAGCTAGACTCCCTTAGGCTATAGCCCAGAAGAGCCTCTAACTTCTCTCCACCCTTGCTCTTAGACACAAATGAATGGGTTTCGCATGAATTTATTATTGTGAATCCTATAATTTTGTGTTTAGAGTGAAAAATAATTGAGAAATTGAATTACATATTATTGTGGGTCCTACTATCTTGTCTATAGGAGTGAGAATTGTAGGACCCACAATAATGAATTTTTACACTCCCACTTGAGCAATCATCTTATAAAAACTTTTTCAACATGTTTTTGAGCTCCCACCATTGTTGCATCCCAATTCTTACCCCGTATTTTTATGGAAGCGAATTAGAAAATTAAAACTTTTTGCAACGTTAAAATTCGATACTGAAACCTAGCGAAGGGCCTAGATTAAAATTTAGTGAAACGAATTTTAAATAAGATTAAACATTAATGAACTTAATTTTTAATAAGACGTTTTGGGGCATATATTTTTACTAAGATTAAGGTATAAATAAAGCTAAGGTTTTCTGAAATAGATTTTAAACTAAGCGAAGTGAGAAAAGTTTGGAAGATGGCTATTATGAAAACTAAAAACTCATTAGAGTGCTTCTTAACCTGGACTAGTGGAAATCTTTGATTGTTTTGGAAGGTTGTAAGATCATATAAAATAAGATAAAAGTTTTGATTTTTGGAGAATTAATTTGGATTTATATATTATCCAATCATTCCAAATTTTCTCACATTTTTAGCTGGTTAGACCAAAAAGCAGCCCACAACCGGTGGCATCCCATGATCACAATCAAGTGAGATTGATAATCGAACCTCAAACCAAGCATAATCACAACACAATCTTAATTACAACATTATACAAATAACAAATAAATCATTGGAAACCTTAGAAAGTCCAATTTCATTTCCAATGAGTTTTTGTGACCAAACATTATACCCCTTTGGTATTGCTTTTGAAAATTCCAATTTCCTATATTAATACTTATAAGTCAAGTTACTTCTATATGAACTCGAAGACTAGTTCTCTTTACCTATATATTCAATTTATATGCATCCATCACAAAGCATCAATAAAAAGTAATAAAGTAAAGAGATACAATATTTCTCATGGAAACCTAACTCGGAAAAATATCACGTTCAGCAAGCCAAGCACTATCAAGAATAATTTACATAAGACCAATTTATAACCTTAACATCGAAACTTCATGATTGTTGTTCAAATCCCCACGAATTCTGGTTGAAGTTTTCTTGCTTGACTCTAGGATTTTATATTTTTCCAATTCTTGACTCTAATATTGAATTACCATAGTGCTCTCATTCATGTTTAGAATCCACCAAGATGATCTCTCTTCAATTAATTAGCAATGATGTTGATGATCTGGATGCTCAAAGACACATGATACACTTCTTCTCTCTCTACGTGTGTATGTAGCTCTCTTTTCAACTTGTATCTCAGTGTATATGAGTAACTAGAGAGAGTTTGATTCAATACATACACCTTCTCTTTTATCTGTAGCTTCTCTCTCTCCCTGAAATATAGTCCAGATCACACCTTACATTAGTTGATTCGTGCTTGGCAGTCCTGAGATACGCAACTTGTTCACAAAGTCTAAATTCTTTTCTCGAACTGATCTTGTCGCAATGGCTCAAGCCATCGTAGATTCGCTCGAACCATCATGGCTAGATCCAATGTCGAGCCATTCATCAAGCGATCCTATTTTAATATCTGTTGTTTTCATGCAAGTCTATCATGGCTCAAACCAATCTCGGTTCGCTCAAGCCATCATGGCTAGAACCATACCTTACATGGCTAGAGCCATCACTTGCTGTCTAGAAATTGTCTTGTCTGAGCTTAAACTTTTTACTGGAAATGAAATAGATGCATCACTTTTGATGCACAAATCACAAACTAAACCTAATAGCTTTATTGGTACTTTTTAACTTCTTTTTCAAAGGTTTTTTTTTTTTTTTGGGTCTTTTCTAGCTTATTTTTACCAAACTTCAATTTTTTTGTTTTTTTTGGAGAGTGTTCACAAATGGTATTTGTCAACGCCCTCCAAAAAAAATTGACTTTTAAGAAAATAGTTGCTAAAGACAAAAAAAAAAAAAAACTCTATTAAGATTAACATAAAGTCCAAAAAAAAAATACTAAAATGTCGCTAAGTACTTTTTCAGAAATAAGCATCTTGCCCTTGATAGCCAAAATAAGATGGATTCGCAAATGATTATACTTTTGATTTTAAATCAAACTAAGATTCATTTTATATGGTTAGAAAACTATTTCAATATATTATATTAATAGTCCAAACTAAATTTGAAAATTTTAATGTAAGGGCAAAATAATCAGGGTCAAATTCAACCTTCTTATAGGAATAAGTAAGGATAATTTGGTCAACTTTCACATTTTGCCTTTTGGACAAATAGGAGCTTATGAAAGTTTTTCCATAGATCTAATCAAGTCTGAAAGATTTGATGATCTTGCATCAGCCACCAAAGTCTGTCGAGGCTTTCTTGGCTGGGGATACCTCCGAATGGGGTTTTGTAAGAAATGTTCAACTTTAGTTCTTTGTTTGGCTTCCGCCCCACTCACACAAATAAAAAAAAAAGTTAATTTCACTTAGGTCCTCTCAAGTTTGGTATATTGGCATCTAAACAAACTACTTTTCAGAAATAGACATCTACAACCCTTGAAGTTTTATATATCAACAGGTGTACCCCCTATCTCACCTTCATCTACATATTTATGTTAGTTGACCAAATTGCCCGCCACTTGTACTAAAAAAATTGAAAAGAAAATGATGTTTTTCCTACGATCTTACAATGTGCAACACACTAAAACAAGCTCTCTCTCTCTCTCTCTCTCTCTCTCTCTCTCTCAATGCCACCTAATCACATTCACCCTCTTTCTCCTATCACTCATCATTCAACCTATTTACATCACAACCACCTATGTTATCACATATTTTTATATCTAAATTTGTTAAATGCTATTTAGTATTTAACAATGAGGGTCATTATAAAATTAAGGTTTCACTTGTTTAAGAGTTAAATTTTTTACATTGAAAAATATTTTTCATATCATTCGACAGATAATGCCTCAGATCAAGTGTTGGATTTATTTTAAAATTGCTTCATCCTCATCCACATTATAAAGGATCAAATCAACGTGCTGGATTTACTTTAAAATTGCTTCATCCTTATCCACATTATAATCAACACAGTAATAATTAAAATTAAGAAGTATGTTTTTCGGTTTGAACTAATTCAACCTAAGAAGATCATAACAAACCAAGAAACAAAAAATTTAAATAAATAAAATAATATTCTTAGGAGCGAGATATGAAACTTGGGAAAGGAGACTACTCACTGGTGGCATAAGACATAAGTTTGATTATGCTAGCATTCATCCTCAACTTTACATCAAAGTTAATCGATCAGCGTCAGCGTCAGCGTCGTCCAATTTGTGCTGCTTCTAGCCTAAGTCATCGTCAGAAAGGGTCTGAGAGAGTCAGCAAGAGATTGAGTTGTCTGAGAGGGTCAGAGAAAATATAATGTAAAAATACTAAAATGCGCTCAAAAGATAACGGTAGTTTATTGAGATAAATGGTAGAGGCTGGGTCTAGGTGCCAATACACTAAATCTGAGAAGGTTCAGGTGAAATTAACCTAAAAAAATAAAAAGATATGAAAACATTTATAAAGGCATATGTTGGTTAGAAATTGATATCCCAACACATAATAGGTAAGGGCAAAATTGGGTGTTAACAACAAACCAAGTACATCAAAGGTATCAACTAATTCCATCTTAGCAAATTGATTCCATCAACATTCCCTCAGTCTTCATGTGCTCAATCACAATTTGCACTTCTTTGACTTTATCTCTTTGACCTTTAATTATTTTTTTTGTAGAAAATTGCAAAAAGCTATTGCCATAAAATATCTTCAAAGGTGGTGTGCCCCAAGTTTAATTTAACATTTTATAGAAAAACAAGTCAAAAGATTACAGCTTTTTGCAACTTAGAGTGGTATTCGAAAATGTTTAACGGCATACATTTTATTTTCTAATATATATATATATATATATAATTGGAGTCCCTACCTAAGTAAAGATTTGTTAAGTCACCTTTTAGAAATGACTATATCAAAAACAAATTTTTGATTACTGAAAAACAAATTAGCAAAATAGTTCTTTAATAGGAAAAGAATGACATTTTGATACATTGACTTCATGCTTGGCCAAGTAAAACAAAATTGGATTTGGTGATTCTTTAAATGTTTTGCTAACATGTGTCTGAGGGCATATTTTAAGTATGCTTTGTCTGATTGTATAAAGTATTGTAACTTGTGTTTTTATAATTATCAATACTATATATAACCAGACAAAGTATACTTAAAATATATCTTTAGGACACTTGTTAGCCTTGGCCATTCTTTAATAGAAAAAGAATGACTTATCTATGTCGTTAGATACTCTACATTGCCCAAAATTGATATCGTATTTTCTAATGTCCTCTAATTCTAAGCACGCACTTGCCATCTCTATATGATGCGAGGTACTGTTTGACAAAATCATGTTAATGCAAATTTTTTAAAAAAATTATAAAACCTTTAAAGGACAAGAAATTAAATTTGCAATGCATACGGGGAACTAACCATGTTTTACTAATCGAAACATTAGTTTTTGGTAGACATTATAATAACATAAGTTAAGATAAAGGAATTTTGTGAGAAATTAACTATAGTTCAAAACATAAAGGCATTTTTGGTAAACTATTATTCCGACAATAACATTTAAGGCCTATTGGTCTTTATAATAACCTAAGTTAAGATAAAGGAATTTTGTGAGAAATTAACTATAGTTCAAAACATAAAGGCACTTTTGGTAAACTATTATTCCGACAATAACATTTAAGGCCTATTGGTCTTTATAATATTTTCAAAATAGTCTACTGATAAGGATATAACATTGCAATGACAAGAAAAACTTATTGTCAAGGATGTTGACCCAAAAAGCAACTCAAGAGGGGGCAAAATTGGGGTTTAAAACTTTTTTCTTAAATAAAGACAAGATATAATTTTCAAGCAATATATTATTCTTTAATTTAAAACTGAACAATAAGAATGAGCAAACTCAATTATAAAAATAAGAAAACTCAATTAAAACTTTAGAGAGCAAGTTTTAGTTGTAGAGAAAAGAGCAGACTCAAATGCGAACTACTGAGAGCAGTGTTTCTTGCAGACACAGGGGCAAACTCAATTGTTAATATGAGAAAATTCATATACCATACTACATTGAATAACTACAGTTTAAACAATGCACAGATTATGTATAATCTAAATAATTAAGTGATTACACCCTAAAAATGTAATCATAAACCATTAATTTGTACTTTGTTAAACTTATATTGTAATTAATTATCTTATTTTAGTTAGATATTTGTTTGAGTATGTTTTGTATATGTTTTATAAGTTATATAAGCTAATAAAGGTAAAAAGAAAGCAAGAATAATCAAAGCGGGTCCAAGGCGAATAATTTGTTAATAAAAATTCAGATCTATCTCGGTATTCTCGCCATAAATTTTTACTCTGATGTCCAATTGAGCTGATTTTTGCGTCATTGGAAAGAAGACTTCAAGCTCTACAATTTTGCCTATAATGTGCATTGGTTGAATCGAACTCTAGGATGGTCAAATCAAGTTTCGAAGTTTCTAGGGTCGAACAATGATAAATAATACCCGTCCAAACGGTTATTGTTCACCGTTCGGACGGTTACTATTCATCCAGAATGCATTTTTTGCGTCCGAAACTACGTTTTTAAGATTTTTTGTATAGTTTTTGAGTAGTTAGGGTTAGTTGGAGCAAGGGGGCGGTGGGGGAGCTCCTCCAAGGTTGGTTTTTTTCATTTTTCTTCATTTTTAGCTTAGATTTAGCTTTGTAATTGTAGTATAGGTATAAAACTTGTAGTTTTCTTCAATTGTATTGTATTTTCTTTTACTTTTTTGCACTTTCTTGCATTTTCTTTATAACCAAACATCTTTAATATTCAAATAAATTTTATATTTAAGTCTCTACATGCTTTCTTTACATTCTTACATGTTTTTTATAATGTATTCAAGTAGCTAGAATTTACATTGGGTTTAAATGTGAAAATCACCCAAATAATCCAAGGAATTCAATTGGAGGTATCTCATGGATTAATTACCATATTTTTTTAGAATTCGAATTTCTAGTAATTAGGTGTGAAATTTTAGAAAACTTAGATTATTGACTAAGTTTGGAGATTTTCATCACCCAAATCAATGGTATTAATTTAGGACTCTTAACTAAAAAAAATACTCCACAATTGCTAGAAATTCATTCCCAAAAATTGATTGAAGATACCTTAGAAAACCTAGGCTATTGATTATGTTTGACTAATCAATGCACAAACCACAAATTTGGTATTGACTAAGTTGAATCGATGGTATTAACCTTTGATTTCCCATTGAACATGTATCTAATTTCAATTGCTTGAGAATTATCGATTTTCAAAGTTAAATCTTCCAAATCAAACACACTTAAATGTTGTGTTTGATTTGAGTTATAAACCCCATTGAAAACCTTGGATGAAATTCAGTGATTGATTATTTGAGCCCAATTCCCTTTTAATTGCTTTTATTCTATTTTCACTTTGCTTTACTTTAATTGTCAAGTGTTAATTGCTTTAATTTCCACTGCATTAGGTTAGTAATTCAAAACCATTATCAAAAACCCAAAACATTTTCGGTCTTTTTATTTTCCTTTTTGTTTCAGATCCAATTCCCCTTTTTAATTGCAATTCGACCCTAGTTAGGTTAGTGTGAGGTGAGTGCTAGAGCTTATATTGGGCTAGGTCCCTTGGGAGAAAACGATACCGGATTATTACAAGTTTATACTTCATCACGACCCCCGTACTCTTGCGGGATATCTAACTCCATTTGTAGGAATACCGCATTTGGGGGCGAGTCATTAAGTGCAAGTGTTGTGTACAAGATATATAACAAATAAGACAGCACAATAATAAAGAGAGAGGGGAGAGAGATATAAGAAAGTATGACACCAGTATTATTCTCGTGCTTCGGCTTAAATCTCCATAAGCCTACTTCCACGTCCCAAGGGTCCTTACTTGAGAAGTCTCTTTACTAGCCAATCCTTGATACAATTATTAACCTTTTTCTCAAGTGCTAGTCCTTACTTTATAAGTAATCATCTCACTCCAACTAGATTATCTCAGATTCTAGTCACACCTAACCAACTAGACTTTTACAAGGTTTAGTTGCACCCAACCCTAGTTACTTTCTTAGCTAGAAATCTCTCTTTACGAAAAAGATTAATAGTACAAACACTCTTGCTTTACAAAGGATTCTCTCAAAGAATAGATATGCCAATAAAGAAAAAAGGTTATAAGTATATGAACTTGTAGGCTTAAAAACTTTCTCAATAGGATTTCACTTTTGGTGCTCAGTTGTTGTAAGCTTTCTTTTTTGCAGCAATAGGCTTTATATAAGTCTTCAAAGATGTCTTCAATCTGTTGACTCCATACCTTGATTTTGATGATAACAAAATTTTGTTTAAATGTCTAATTACTTTACTTAGTGTGCAGATTATGTCATGCATTAATTAGACTCTAACGTAAAGCTTGAATATATTGAAGAATTTATGAAGCTCGCCAAGAAGATTTGAATAGTATGATTGAAATCTTGAAGAAGATAGAAGAGGCTATATGGATCAAAGAAGTTCTAGATGCAATCAAATTGAATTATTCCATCTCGAAGAGATTGAAGGTGTTAAATATCAAGTGAAGTGAATATCACAACTATTGGAAGATTTGATGAAGTCTCAACAAATCAAGGAAAGCCATGAATTGATTGAAGAAGTTCTTAAAGAACAACATGCATGGAAGAAGACATTTCAAGCCTTAGAAGGATCACATGAAAAATTATTGAAGTGCTTGAAGGTTTGGAAGAAGATTGAAGAAGTCTTGCAAAATGAAACCTATAAAATTGGCAGGAGTCGACACATAAAAACAGTGGCTTGAACTAAGCATATGGAATTGGCAAGACACATCCAGAACAGGAGTCGATACTTAGTTCATCAAATGTCAACACTTAGACCTACAAGTGTTGACACATGGAGACAGTGTGCATAACTTTGATAAATCCTTAAAAGAGTCGACATATGAACCTACAGAAGTCGACACGTGGAGACAGTAAGCATGACTTTGATAAATCGTTAAAAGAGTCAACACATAAGCCTACAGGAGTCGACACATGGAGACAGTGAGCATGACTTTGATAAATCATTAAAAGAGTCGACACATGAGTCTACAGGAGTCAACACATCGAGACAGATTGCACGACTTTGAAAAATCCTTAAAAAAGTCGACACATGAGCTTAGAATAGTTAACACATCGAGACAGTGCCTTAGAGATAAATGCTAAAACTTGAAGGAGTCCACACTTGATTCCTCAAGAGTCGACACATGGAGGTATATTAGAACAGTTTTTAGAACAAGAAGGTGTCGACACTTGCAGCCTATGGGTCAACCCATGCCACTGCAATGATACTATTTTTAAACGTTTTACAGCTGTGTTTGTGCATTTAATGCAATCTTAACCACCTCCAGCGGCTAGAATCAAAGCTAAGGCATATATACAAAACCCCCCACAGCATATACAATAAGAGAGAACATCCATACAATTGCAATTATCAAATTTGAAGGCATAAACCCTAGAGGTTACTATTGCTTTGCTGAAATATTGGGAATTTACTGATCTTACACTAATTTCATACACTCTTTAAGAAAGAGACTTTGTGTAAACCTCATTTATTCTATTTGGGTGGGTTTGTAAACTTGTGAGTTTGAGTGTTCTTGTTAAAAACACTTGTAAGTTTAAGTGAAATTTGGATAAAATCGCTTGTAAGTCTTAGTAAAGCTTGGACAAAATCACTTAGAAAGATTTGAGAGCTTGGGAAGAGCTCTTGTGAGAAGTGTGCTAGACACTGGATCAACTAGCACCTGCTTTGTAATTGTTCATTGCATAGTAAAAGAGCTTTCAAGGGGGTCTTGAAAGTGAAGACGTAGGTCACGAGTTGTGGTTGAACCTTCGTAAATCTTTGTGTTCATTTTGTGTTCTGTTTTTCATTTATTGTTTGATATTGCTTGAACACATTGCATACACACTTTGGTTCTACTATTTGATTGATTAATTAGATTGCTTAAATAATTTTTGGTTAAAATTATTTATGATTACTTTTGAAAACCCAATTCACCCCCCCCTGTCTCTCGGGTTGCACTCTTGGGCCAACACAATCAACTAGCATTTAGAGAGCTGTTAGTGAAGATCTTCCAAAATATTCATCTAAGGGTGGACTTACGTGACTCGTCCCTTCCACACTCACCGCGATGGGGGTGCTTGTATTTTAAGTGGGGTACTCCCACTATCGTGTTCTCTCAAGAGACCTGTGCAAATTTAGCAATAGGAACGAGTAGACTTTTGAAATATGTTCAGATTGCAACCACAAACCAAGAGTGAAATCAATTGCTATGCTAGCTAAAATTTGACCAAAAATATTTTGGTGTTTGAGGGTTTGATTTACTAACAACTAGGCAAGCAATTAAAATTGAAATTTAAACATACAACTTACTTCTAGCTAAAGTGAATTGACAATTGTGCAAATTCTACTACAACAACCACACTTAATACTAACTCAACTCTTAATTTAACCGAAATTCTAAATGAACACGAAAAGAGATTTAACTTGATTAGAGAAGGGGGTTTGGGTTCAAATGTTCCAATCTACCAATTTTAGCATGGAATTTGAAATGGGGAGTTTCGGTTAACTCGAATCAAGAACCGTTCAAAGGCCCTTGATTCGGAAGATTTAGCTTTGAAATTTTAGGGCTCTCTAATTATTTTGGAATTAAGTTTTTTTTTTCTAATTTCTAGGTTCTTAGGAAATAAATCACATGTTATTAACTATGATTATAGATCTAAGATTTCTACACAAATTAATTCCAACATAATTAGAGAAAAATAAGTAAACAAAATATTCAATGAGATTCAAGAACTCCCCTTTCATTTTCCATGCATTCCTTGATAGATCTTCACATTTGCTCCCAAACTATGAGTTTAGCTTGAAGAATCCATGGTTGAAAGCTTTCCAAAGTGTAGAAAACACATCTTGATTTTAACTCAAAAGTGTATATAGATTGAAATGTAGAGAATATGAGAGTTTACACTAAATCAACCCAACAAATCTATCTAAATACCTTCAAAAGCCCCAAATACAACAAAGTAAATTGAATCTAAGCAAAATACAAGAATTTCCCCTATTTTTCCTCTCTACCCGCAGCTGCTAACCCTAAAATCTGATCTCCCCCTTTTTTTTCTTCGACTGCTGGGTTGTAAGGCAAATCTGCGCTCACCGTCCAAAGTGCGTCTTAAGTGCGTCCAATATGCGTCCGGACGCACCGTCCGGACGGTGCCATAACCGTTTGAACGGTTATTTCACCGTTCGGACGGTCTTCGAATGAGGAAATTCGGCTCTGTAATTCTTCGAACGGAAAATGACGACTCTAGAACGGCTTTGGACGGAAAATAACGCCTCTGGAACGACTTTGGACGGGAAACATAGACTCTAGAACGGCAATATCCGTCGCACCGTCCGAACGGTGATTCGCCCGTCTGAACGTGGCGTCCGAACGGTTACTTGCCCGTCCGAACAGTCTAGGCGTCCAAACGGTAATCTCTCCATCCGAACGCACCGTCCGAACGGTTGAACCGTCCGGACGGTCTTCTCTCCTTTAAGCCCCCTTTTTCCACCAATTTAACACCAAAAACCTGCAATATAGATATAAAAATAGTTTAGATCAATTTATTGCTAAAAATCCATAATAATACCCATATAGAGGCTATCAAACACTTCATTAGGGAACAAAGATTACACTTTTAGAGTGGAATCATTACGCTCCCCCTCAACTTATACATTCCTTTCAACTTCCTACAAAGCTTGATACATAATAAGATTTCCCTTTCAGATGAGCATTTAAATAGCAATTTACAGATTATGTTATAATCAATCATCGATCAAAATCAAGTATTTCTACCCTTTTGTCAATATCAAAAACAATTAAAGCACTTAAAAGAGAATATAAGTCAATATGATTGACATTAACAAATAGTGCATCCAAAAATAAAGCATTAATAAACATAGAATCATAGCATCCATATAATATCCAATTCCATAACATCCATAACTATTAATATACACAACCATGAATGAGAATAAGGGTGTGAGAGTCAAAAATTATTTTTTGGATGATGTGGGCAAAAAATGAACTGGAAGGCAAGTAGGCCAGGTATAAGGCTAATGTGGAGCAAGGAAGTGTTTGTTCCAGGCAGCATCCATCCATTGAGCAAAACCAGTTAACTTCTGACTGAAATTTTGAGTTGAAACCAGATTTTTCTGAACTTAAATTTGAAGTTGATCATAAAGTCTTCATAGAACTGATCCCATTCATAAGTCCCATCATGCTTTCATGAGCAACCATCACAACATTCTTCAAATGGCGACGCATACCAATGACTTAACCATCAACTACATCCTTTTTCTCATACAATTCTTTCATAGAACGATTCAAGTCATTCAAATAAGTCATCTTAGAGTCAAGTTCCACTACCTTAGCATCAAGGGACTCAATCTTAACAGATATGTCATGTAAAAATGTAAAATTTTAGATTGAGAAGAATTACCCATGCGTACATTCCTAGAAGGAGGTGGTGATGTAAAGCTTGAAGGTTGATCATGCTGAGAAGATTGGATAGACTCTTTCTTATACACCCACTACTTGTTAACTTTCTTGAAACCCATCAAACCCAAAGTTCTTTGACCAAAAGTTAATTCATTGTTGAAAGTTCCTTTAAATTCATTTTCCAAATCAACATCAAAATGCTTAAAAACCTTTGTTAGACTCATTCCATAGGGGAAGGTACTCACAGTTCTATGTTGACATTCTTTCATGTGATTCCAAAACATATAAGGAAGATTTATCTCATGTCCATGAGAAATAGCCCAAAGGAGAAACGTTTCAAAATAAGTAACTAGTTTAAGTCTACCTTTTCTCAAAAGGATGCTATTGGCAATGATCCTACGAACAACTCTCATCTCCAAAGATAATGCGTTGGCTGTAGGCTTACTGTCATTCTCTAGATTTGGATTTCCACATCTGGTTTGAACGACATCAAGCTTACTGAAACCGGGGTATTTTACACATTTGCTGTTCTCATATACCACATCATTGGAGTTTGAAAATTGAAGAATGTCACTGAGAGTTTTTAAGGTTAACACAATGGATTTTTCTTTAGCAAAAGAGTTAATGGTGTTATCCTTATCAAGATAAAAATTTGCATAAAAGTGTCCCACCAAGGTTGGATAGGTATCATCTTTCATTTTCAGAATGGGTAACCAAACAATTTTTTCAAACCACTTTTTAAAAGTAAACCCTTTATTCTCAAAGAATGCAAAGTTCACATTTCTCTCTGGAAGTATAGTTCTATCAAGGAGGCTTTATACCTTATTTGGAGTTGTATGTCTTCAAAGTATTTCACCACTGATGAAGAAGCTACAATATTTTTCCCTTTCTTCTTGGATGAGTTTCCCTTTTCAGCACTGGTAGATGTCTCCTTGCGCTTTAACAAACCATGGGTAGTGGGTTTTGGCGTCATTGAGCACTAGCCATGAGTGGGTTTGCTTCAATTGTGCTTTACCACAGTTGGGCTGTGTTTTTTATAGATAGAATCTCAAAGAGAGGATGGCCTCTAGGGTTTTGCATAAGAGTAGAAGCCAAAGAATAGGAAGTCAGCACTTAGGCTTTCGATGTGAGAGGGAATTGCCGTATGAAATTGGAAAAGTTTTCCCTTTGAGTTTTTCGTGTGAGAGACGAAGTAGAATGAGGGATGGGTTTTCTCAAAGTGTGGGTCCGTACGATTGAGAAGGGAAGATTTGACCTTTTAGACATACTTGGCATATCCCACAAATATAGCTTAATCAAGTATTGCATAAAAATTCTTTTCAAAAGATATACAGTTTTAATTTAACTCCTACAGATTCAGGCAATCAAATAATTCACAAATATATGCACATCCTAAATTTTGTAATAGTTCAAATTACATCCAATAACTTTATGAAATCATATCTTATGGATTTAGGAAAAATATTCCTAATGGCAATTTACACAGATTTCACAATTAGGTATAACCCATAGATTTAGAAAATCAAATCAACATGAACATTTCACAGATTTATTTTCAATCAACTAATATCTCCAATCAAATATATCATGATTGTATATATATTCCAAAATTTAAACATATTCTTCAAAAATAGTTCAAAAAATCTTTTCAAAGAAAATTTGTAATTTTAATTTAAGTCCCTCTAATTTAGGCAAACAAATAATAAAGATTATATGCACATGCCAAATGTCAATCATACTCCACAAATATGATTCAATCAAATATTAAACAAATATTCTATCTAAAATAGATGCCAATTTAATTAGAATCATATCCCATACCTTTAGGAAATATCTCCCAAATTTAGGAACAATATTCCTAATGCTAATTCAAATATATTTCACAATTAAGTATATCTCATAGATTTAGGAAATCAAATATTCCTAATCATGTCTCACAAAAATATTTGCAATCAATAATCATGTCAAATCATATCAAATAATATCTCAATTATATCATATTTAACATGCCAATTTCCCTTCTAATTCTATAAAAAGTTTCTTCATTTAAGGGCTTTGTAAAGATATCAGCCAACTGATTTTAGAATTAACAAAATTCGAAATAATATTTTCCTTTTGAACAAGATTGCAAAATCTATTATTTTTAAAATTTAATTTTCAAAGTCCAATAACTAAAACCTTTAGAAGTTGAGTTTATGAGAAAGCATGTGCAAATCTTTTATGCCACAAGCAACTAATTTCATTCATAGCATCAAGACATGGAATATCATAAGATGACAAAAGATTCACATCAATGGTATAAAAATCTTCATGCCTATGTCCTATAAATAGAGTTTTGTCATCATTTATATTTTCTATAATGCAATAAAAATTTTCAAAAGTTACCTTATTTCCTTTAGCACATAATTGGATTATGTTTAATCCTTCAACTAATAAGACATTCTTAAAGATGAGCGAAGGACTTTTACCAATATTATCAATACCAACAATTTTTCCTTTGCTATTATCTCCAAAGACGACTGATCTTTTAGCTTTTAATGATAAGTTTGTGAACATTGAGTCCAGTCACGTGCCTTGAGCATCAGCTATCAAGAAATCATTTTTTCTTTATTCATTTAGAGCTCAAGTAGACCTACAAAATAGATCAGGTGCTGATTTTCAGTACCCAAATCTTTTTGGGTCCTTTTGGGTTAGTATTAAACACTTTGAATTCCATAGAATTTTATAAACTTGCACCTTTTTCATAGCAATATACGAGTTTTTATGAATAGAACAAGAATTAACCACATGGCCTTTTCTATCACAATGATAACATTTGATGTCAGAAGTATTAGATGATGTAGTTTTCACAAGAAAATCTTTGTAGTACTTTTTCTTGTTGACACGATTAAAACCTATTCCAACTTTATCAAAAGCACATTTCTGTTTACCAAGCATAATTTTTAAATTCTATTTACCTTAGAAAAAGTGAGATTCATATCAAGTTTCTTTTTCAAAATCTCATTTCCAAATTTCAATCCATTTGAATCAATTTCTTTTGAAGAACATTCCTTTGCTTTTCTATTCAAAAGATCATTTTCATTTTTCAAGGTTTCTTTTTCAAGTGATAGAGAAGTGATGCTCTTTTTAAGAACCTTGTTTTTAGCACTAACCCTTTTAAACTCATGATGCAATTCTTTAAAAGCATTTTGCAATTCAGCAAAAGATATTTTGTCAATTTCACTATTAGAACATACCTCATCTACTTCATGAGCCATTAGGGATAGATTTACTACCTCTGTGTCATTGTCATCCTTTTTGGAGTCACTTTCATCACTGTCACTCTGAGATATCACAATGTTTTTTTTTTTTTTTTTGGCGTGCTTATTTGATTTCTTGAGCATTGGACATTCAGCTTTTATGTGGCCAAGTTTGTTACATTCATAACACACAATTGCATCCTTGAAGTTGGTTTCTCCTTTTATAGCATCTTTCTTTGAAAACATTCTTCCACCTTGCTTTATCTTTCTTAGAAACTCTTTGAAACCTCTTGCAATCATAGTCATCTCTTCATCATTGCTAGTTTCTTTATCATCATCATTGATAGATGATTTGAAAGCAATGTCTTTCTTTCTTTTGCTCTCATCTTCATCACTTTTCATGGTAAGTTCATGAGTCATCAGTGATCCCAAAGTTCATCAAGACTTAGTTTCGTCAAATTCTTCGTTTCTTGAATGGCAGTCACCTTTGGCTCCCTATTCTTTGGTAATGACCTAAGATTCTTTCTCCCCATCTCAACATTATAGTGAGATTTACCAAGAGATTTTAAAGCATTGATAATATCCATAAATCGAGTAAACATGTCATAAATGGTTTCATAATGATTCATTTGAAACAACTCATATTTATGCACAAGCATACTAATCTTGGATTCCTTAACTTGATTTGTTCCCTCATGTGTGACTTCCAACCTATTCCATATTTCTTGAGTCGATTCACAAGTAGATATGCAATTAAATTCATTTAATCACAAGCCAATGTTGTCAAAATTGGGATCCTACCTTGGATCGTTTTGGGGGTCTTCCAAGTCAGATTGTAGGATTGGATCGAGGATCGTAAGATCCTAACAAAAAAGAACAAAAGGCTAAATTTTTTTGTAATTTATGATGATTACTTCAAAATGAAGAGAGAATGAGCCTAATTATATAAAAAAGAGTCAAAAATATCATGAAGAACAAAATGAACTACATATGCATTCATAGAATCATAAATTGACCTATATAATCTTAAGGAAGTAGCTCAAATGGTAGAGCTCTCACACCAACTTTGTTATTTGTGATTATAAGGTTGTGTGGGAAGGTTAAGGTTCAAAAATTTCTTAAACAACAAACATGTTGATATAAATTCTTGACTAATTCAGTGGCAAACTTGTTAAAAAAATTCAAAGAATATGCCTAAAACAGAGTCTGCAAATCAGATATTCAAAATAGAGTCATTAATTAAATTCTTACCTAATTCAGTTTTCATAGATACAAAGTCTATGTTTGTTTGGGCAAATCTCTTGACTCAAAACAGAGTAACTACAGCAAAATATGAAGGAGAAAAATCATAAATAAAAAAAAAAGCAGCAGCAGCAAAAGAGCAGTAAAAGAAGAAGAACAAGGGGGAAGAGGAGGGGGACTAAAATAGAGCAGCAGTAGCAACAACAAAGGAAGAAGAAGAAGAAGAAATAGAGACTAGGAACAAAAAAAGAAAGGGGATGAGGAAGAACCGATTTGGTCTCCTGTGCATGGGTAGGTAGGCCTAGAAGTTGGGCTCCACTCTACAGCAGCCAAATAGACATAAAAATAAAAAATAAAAATAAAAAGCAAAAAGCCCATCTTTTAAATCAAAAAATTGGACACTAACTGGGTCGCACAGGATCGTGATCCGAATCTCAATCCTATGATCTTTAATGATCCAGTCATGATCTTTTCCTAGAGCGATTATTTTATCGATCCAAATCAATTCAACCATTTGGAATCATAGGATCGCGCGATCCAGATCGCGATTTTGATTGTTAGGGATTTATACTAAAAGACATACTTTATGTAATGGCTTTAGTATTTATTAATAAATTAGTTATTCCATTTTAATGAGAATATGTGTGAGCAATGTTTGCATTGCGTTATTTATTTAATGAATATGTATATGTGTCTCTTATTCTATATAATAGATGATTTGGTATGTAAAGTACGGATTACACAGGAAAAATCAGATCATCAGTTCTTATGAAATATAAGATTATCATTCACAGTCTTAGATGGAACTGGACACTCCATTAGTAGGACTGTAACACAAGGTTTTAATATGTCTTTCTTAACTATGAGGAACGGTATAGTTCCAACTTCATGCACTAGTACACTTTGTGTCTATTAAACAAGACTGTCTTGAGGTAATTATTTTTATACTGACTATATAAAACAATTAATATCTTATGATTATTTTGAGTACTTATGCTCTTAATCCTAATATAATAAATAGACACTTGCATGTAATGTTTATTATTTTCATTCACAGAAGAGTAAGATTCTTTATTAGTCAATAAACTCAGTGAGTTAGACAATAACATTACGTGTATGATAAATATTAATTATTGATAGAATTCATGTTTCGATATAAGGATTGATGATACCTCCTTGTGGAAGCTTATAAGTTTTGATTATTGTAAGCACCCCATTTTTACTCAGTCAGTAATCTCTGGCCCGACCGGATCCAGTTTCCAAACATCACAGCACATACGAGTTCAAGACGGCTCTTTCAAACTCCAATCCAGTCAATTGGTCTCTTCCCAGACCCATGAGGCCCAATTAAAGCTACAAAGACCATATCACCCCCAAGCATTCCTGGTAACTTTTCGAGACCCGACAATCTCGAGAACCATTGCCACCCAAGCAGCTTTTTTAGACCGGGTGGTCTCGAGAACCAATACCTTATCAAATTCCAGACGGTTCACTTATGGTGCCTGCTAGCCTGCTGATAATGTCTGTCATTTTGGTAGTTCTCTAAGACCAGGCATTCTTGGGCACCAACACCACCCTTACAAGTAGCCTTCTAAAACCAAGCGTTCTCAGAAACTAACACCACTCTACAGGTAGCTCTCTAAGACCTGGCGGTCTCAAGGTCCAACACTGCATAGATAGTTTTTCGATTCCAAGTAGTCTCGGGAATCAACACCTATGTCAACACTGGTGCCTCCAAGCCCGACTTGGTGAGAAATGACCAAACCTTTTTCCTTGGGCCTCCGGGCACATCTTAAGAAAATTCAAAATCCCTCAAAACGGTAAGTCCGCTGTAAGCACCCCATTTTTGCCCGCTCGACAATCTCCGGCCAGACCGGATCCAGTTTTCAAATATCACAACGCATGCAAGCTCAAGACGAGCCTTTCAAACTGCAATCTAGTCAACTAGTCGCTTCCCGGGCCCACAAAGCCAAATGAAGCCATAACATCATTCCCGGTAGCATTTTGGGATCGGGCGGTCTCGAAAACCAACGCCATTCGGGTAACTTCCTAAGATCGAGCAATCTCGGGGACCAACACCCTATCAAATTCCAGACGGTTCATTTCTGGCGCTTGCTAGCCCGCCAATGTAGAATGTCCTTCATTCGATAGTTCCCTGAGACTTGGCATTCTCACAGACCAACACCACCGTCACAGGTAGTTTTCTAAGACCAAGTGTTCTCAGGAACCAACACCACCCTACAGGTAGCTCTCTGAGACCGGACTGTCTTAGGGACCAACACCGCACAGGTAGTTTTCTGAGACTGTCTTAGGGACCAACCTGGTCTCGGAAAACTACCTGTGCGGTGTTGGTCAACGCAGGCGGTCTCGGGAACCAACACCTAGGTCAACACTGGCGCCTGCTAGCCCGACTCGGTGAAAAATGACCAAACCTGCCCCTGGGCCTCCAGGCACGTTTTGAGAAAGTTTAAAATAGCTCAAAACGATAAATCCACCCTTCCAAAATGTTACTAAACTGTTAGGTGTACTCTACACACCATCCAGTCCAATTATGGTTCCATTCCAACCAACTCCGATTAAATGACCGTTTTGCCCCTAAACGCCCCAACACTGCGCAAACCACACCGAACGGTAAAAGACTCTCCTAAAAATGTCCCTAAATGACCTGGCACGCTTAACATGACATTTCAATCCATTCCTGACCATTTCGAACCCAACTCAGCCAAAATGACCATTTTGCCCCTGATGACCCGAACGCACCCCAAAACAACACCGATCCTAGGTTACTGAATGGCGGATCTCGTCGTACACCCCTGTTTAACCTAAGGAAGACCTCAAGATGCTAAACACTCACGACTCGATAAAAGTTCCCTGGAGCGTCTTGCAAATGCTCCGCCTAAATTCCCGTTTCTCCAGATTCCCTTGTTATAACGCACCGTCAAGTGACTTGTGAAATGCGTAAATCACTTCATTACTTGTTCATCGATCTTTCCATTGATACGAATCGATCGGATAGATCACTCCCCAAAGCCCTTCATCATATGGCTCAAAAACTAAAACTTTCAGTAACCCCTGGAGCGTCTCGCAGACGCTCTGCCTAAATTGACTTTTCTCCCAATTCCCTGATTGCAACGCACCGTCAAACGACTTAAGAAATGTGTAAATCAGGGAATTCCCGAAAGTATTTTCAGAGTACTTTCCATTGGTACGATCCAATCGAAGAGATTGCTTCCCGAAGGCCTTGATCATGCAACACGAAAATAACTACTTTCGAACCCCCATGGAGCGTATCAAAGACGCTCCGTAAAGATGCCATTTTAAGCACTTTCCCCAAGACGATATCTCACACTTCCGAACACCATTCAAACTTTTTGAAAACATGAAAGTTTATGAAAAACCTTAGGAGAACAGCGTGGGTGCAACCGATTCCCTCAAAACCTTCCCAGTTGGCTCAATTATTGATGCAAGTTTAAACAAATAATCATAGTGATAAAGCGTATGCTACAAGCGCCCATATTTTGATCAAATCGACCAAAATTCGATCAACCATCAGGATTTAGCCAGTATAAGAGGTGCCACGTGGCATTCTAGTAATGAAACAGTACTGGCGCATGTGCTACATGCGCCAGGGCAAATTTTGGCCAAGCGCATGTAGCACATGCACCAGGCCTGTTCTAGGTTTCCTATAAATAGAGGTCTCCCCCTTTACATATTCCAGGACCGAAAATTGATGCGAAACTTTGCTAAAACCTCTCCAGAACCTTCAATCTCTACATACATTCCACTCCCCCAACACTTAGGCTAGATTCCACCACCCTCTACCCCATACACTTTACCTACATAGCCCTATACACCATTAAACCCCTCCCCCAAGCCTACTTGAAGACATCCAAGTTCAAGTCAAGGCACCCATAGAAGATTACAACTGTGTTGAAGGCTAAAGGTGGTATTTCTTTTACATTTTTGTCTTCCCCCACTCTTCTCTTCTCCCTCCTAGCCTATTTAGGCTATTCTCTATTTTAATCTTCATCTTCAACCCCCTTTTCTTGCATGCTTAAGCCAAAAGGCCTCTTAGTTCATGCCTAGAGGAAAGCTAGTGGGAGCCACCGTGTAAGGGGATCTCTCACTAGCCTACTTTGAGATGGTATGGCCTAAGAGCCCCTTGTTTATGTGATATAGCCTAAAGCCTTGTATGTATTTATGACCCTCTTGCATGTTGTTATCCGTTGGTCTAAAAGGCAACCCAAGAGGAGGGGTGAATTGGATTTTTCGAAGATTAATAACAATTAAGATTAATTAAAATTAATCTAAGTAATGTAACATTGATCAATCTAAATGCAATGCAATGTAATCAGAGAATGGAAGGAAGACAGAGCATAAGAAAGAACACAGATTTATCGAGGTTCAACCACAACCCGTGGTCTACGTCCTCACCCGAAGACCTCCTTGAAATCTTCTTCCACTATGTAATCACCTATTACAAAATGGGCTACTAATTGACAAAGTGCTCAACTCACTATACAAGAACTCCTCACCGAGCTCTCCAATCTCCAAGTGGTTTTGTCCAAGCTCCACTCAAACTTACAAGAGTTTTGCTTTCACAAGAGAACTCTCAAACTCTCAATTACAAGTGTATAAATGTATACAAGTAACTAACACTCTCTAGCAAGAGTAAATTTTACATTCAAAGCTCACAAGAATAAAATAGGAAGAATGTTCCAGGAATATCAGGTTGATTAGTGATTCTTGTCTCTAGTTGTTTCTTCCTCTTGATTCTTGGTTATAAATACAGGTTGAGACTTATATATATACCCATGTATTGATTCCATCCATTAGTGGTTATTGGGGATCATTAATGCACGTCCAGTTTGTTATAACTTTAAGAAAAATAGCCGTTATATCAGAGGAGTCGGCTCCACATTTATGGAGTCGACACTTTCTGCTTCTGCATTTACCAGATGTTGATCACTGACTTCATGAGTCCGCTCTTATATCGATGAGGCGACTCCTTGTTCATTCTGTCTTCACATCTTTGGCTTCTGCTGTCATGAGGCGACGCTTCATCTTCAGGTGCCAGCTCATTGATTATATTATCTTCAAGCCTTTTACTTCTGCTACCAAGAGGCGACTCTTCGTCTTTATGTGTACGCTCATTGATCATGTCATCTTCAAGCCTTGGCGTCTGTCTCAATGAGGCGACTCTTCATTTTTAATGAGTCCACTCTTCGTCTATATGGATTCCAGGCTTTTTGCTTCTGTGTTCAAGAGGCGACACTTCATTTCCATGAGTCCCCTCATTGCTCAATTTGTCTTCAGGCCTTTTTGCTTCTGTAATCAAGAGATAACTCCTCATTTTCATGAGTTCCCTCATTGCCCAAAATCTGCTTTCAGACTTCTAATGATCTAGCTCATCTCATTGTCGCGCTCCGATTTTTCAGGGTGTCCAAGGTCCTTTCGGCTCAAAGACCCTAAAGCACAAAACTCTGTCACTAGAACTCATCCTCCTAGAAGGACAAGTGGGACTAGATTTGAAAATTGATTTGACTAAGGGCTTTTTAGAAAAAATGGGAGTCGCCACCTAACTAGATAAAGGTGAGTTAGGGTACCTAAAACTAAACGTTAATCCGAAGATTAAACTTAGAGTTTTTGAAAAAGGTTTTTGAAAACTTCCTCAAGAGAGAGTTTTTAAAAAAATAGGTTGTTTGACAACCTTTTGGAATGTTTAAGCCCTTTTTGAAAATAACTCCATTTTGGTCTTTCGAAAACAGAAATCTAAGGTTCGAGGGTTGGTTACATGTAGGGAAGATATCTTAAGATCATCACCCTACCCCGCCCTTTCGGTACCTACATGTCTAATCACCCTTTTGTTCACTCACTAGAATAACCAGCTACCATTGTCCACTTTATATTCACTTTAGAATTTCGAAAACGGAGTTTAGTCATCACTTTTTGGATGGATGATGCATGATGCAAGTTTTTGAAAGAGATTTGAAAATAATAAGGGTTTGGAGAGAGTTTGAAATAGAATCTTAGAATTGATTGGAATTCTTGAAAAAATGATTGGAGTTGAAATAACAGTTATGACCGCACCATTTTAGGTTGCCTACGTATCTCATTTGGCGAGAATCAGGTCATTCGTAGTTCGGGCAAAAGCCCAATGGAAAATAGGCGCATTAGGGCCTTTGGAAGGTTTGAAGACACTTTTGGGTCTTTAGAGAAGTTTAAGACACTTTGAGGTCTTTGAAAAAGTTTAAGACACTTTGACGTCTTTGGAGAAGTTTAAGACACTTTTGAGGTCTTTGGAGAAGTTTAAGACACTTTGTAGTCTTGGAAGTTTTGACTTGAAATTGAATGGTGGAGTGTTTCTCAAAAATGTTTTTGGATCAACTTGAGGGAGTTTTGGAAAAATGCTTTGGCATGTCTCAAGAGAACTTGAAAGTGTTTTTGAAGTTTTGTTTCGAAAACCTTGAAGGCATGATTTTAGAGACGTTTTGATGTATTAATTGTTGAAAGTGGCTTTTAGAAATGGTTAAGGGTTTGGAATCTTAATATGGACAACCTTAAAGGTTGTTCTTGATTTATCACTTGTCCTTGGAATCCCTAACCATGAAGGGGTTAGGGACACCTTAGGTTTGTGACCTTTTGAAAACGTTTTTGGAAATGCCTTAAAGATGGAGTGTATGAACATTTGAAGAGCTTATAGAGTTGGTTTTTTGACATCATGAGAGTAGGAGGTTTTGGAAAAATGGGTTATGAGGATAGTTTAAAAATTGAGTGATCATTTAAAAAGGGTTCAAGAGTTAGAACCTTAAAGCATATTATCCTATGTTAGGTTAGCTTAGGGTTAGGGGGAACCTAAGGTTAAGAAGACCAAGGGTTAACTAACTAGGGTTAAGTTAACCTAAGGTGAGTGAACTAGGGTCAAGTTAACCTAGGGTTGGATAACTAGGGTCAAGTTAACCTCGGGTTAGGTAACTAGGGTCAAGCTAACCTAGAGTTGGTAACTAGGGTCAAGTTAACCTAGGGTTTGGTAACTAGGGTCAAGTTAACCTAGGGTTAGGTAACTAGGGTTAAGTTAACCTAGGGTTGGATTTGAAAGATGATTTTGAAGTGTGGTTTGGTGCATTTTTGGAAAGAGTTTTGGAAAACACAACATGTTATGCAATGGACTTTAGTAAGCCACCTCTTTAAAGATCATTTTCATGAAAATTTTGACTCTAATCAAGAATAAGGTTTATATGGGTGGTGCTTGGAGACCATTCCAAGGAAGGTTTCCTCATGGCCATTATAACCACTATCTTGACAAGAGTACAAGGGGTCAAAAATCAACATAACGATGACAATTTTTGAGAAATCATTTTTGATGCAAAGATGAAGAGAATGTATTTTTGAAATCATCTTTGGAGAAAGATTTTGAAAACCATTTTCCAAGGGAACCATTCCATCAAAAGAGGGTTCATATGGCCAACAAAAGGGAGACCACTCAAAAGAGGGTTCCATGGGGGCATTCCAACCACTAAACTTGAGAGAATGGAAACCATAGAAATCAAAGAGTTTGAACATCATTCTTAGGCAATCATAAAGAGAAAAGGGAACCATTCTAATAATTTAGGACTTCTATAGCCAATATAAAGGGAGACCACTCAAGAGAGGGTTCCATGGGGCCATTTTAACCACTAAATTTGAGAGAATGGAAACCTTAAAAGTTAGAGAAATGGAAAGCAACCTTTATGCAAGTTAAAATGCAATGATGCCAAAATGAAAGTGAGGGGGTTAGTAGGGGCTCTTTTAAGGCATAATTCTAAAATCTCATCCTAGACTTCAAGGGGCCAACTCTTGGAACAATTTTGAGAGAAATGGAGAACTTGGAAATGGTAAAAAATTAAGAGCAATGTAAGCATTGTGGAGCATGACAATGAGCATAAAATGAAGCCAAGCACACAAGACATGGTCAAGATAGCAATATGCAAGGGGTCATGATTCACATACAAGGCTTTTAGGCTACATCACATAAACAAGGGGCTCCTAGACCATACCATCTTAAAGTAGGCTAGTGAGAGGTCCCCCTACACGGTGGCTCTCACTTGTTTTCCTCTAGGCATGATCCAAGAGCCCACTTGGCTCAAGCATGCAAGAAAGGGGGGTTGAAGATGGGGATTAAAATAGAGAATAGCCTAAGTAGGCTAGGAGGGAGAAGAGAAGAGTGGGGAAGAGCACAAATGTAAAAGGGATACCATCTTTTGCCTTCAACACACTTGTAGTCTTCAATGGATGTCTTGATTAGAGCTTGAGTGACTTCAAGAAGGCTTGAGAGGCTAGAGTGGAGTGTATAAGTGTGTATGAGGCCTTGTATGTAGAGTGTATAGGCTTAGGAGGGGTAGAATCTAGCTTAAGTGTTGGAGGGGGAGAATATATATGGAGATTCCAGGTTCTGGAGTGATTTTAGCAGGGCTTCGCATCTATTTCGAACTTGGAATATGCAAGGGAGAAGACCTCTATTTATAGGCAATCTGGAACAGACATTGCACAAGTGCTATATGAGCATGGCCAAAATTTGGCCTTGTGCATGTAGGACATGCGCAGGTACTGTTCCATTGCCAGAATAACACATGGCACCCTATGTACTAGTTAAATCTCGACCGTTGATCGAAAGTCAGTCGATCTAATCAAAATTTGAGCGCATGTAGCATACACTCCATCACTGAGAAAGTTCGTCCAAACTTTGCCTCAATAATTGGGTCAATCGGGAAGGTTCCGGGGGAATCGGTCACACTCGAGATGTTCTCTAGTGCTTCCGATGAACTTTCATGTCTTCAAAAAGTTTGAATTATATTTGGAGGTGAGTGATATCATCTTGGGAAGTGTACCAAAAAGGACACTTTCGCGGAGCGTCTGTGATACTCTCCGTGGGTGTTCGAAAGGGGCTGTTTTGATGCTGTGTGATTGAGGCCTTTGGGAAGCGATCCCTCCGATCGGACCGTACCGATGGAAAATACTCTAGAAATACTTTCAGGAATTCCCAGATTTACGCATTTCTCAAGTCGTTTGACGGTGCGTTTTGATTAGGGAATCGAAGAAAAAGTCAACCTTGGTGGAGCGTTTGCGAGACGCTCCAAGGATTGCTGAAAGTCATGGTTTGCACACCGTATGATAGAGGGCTTTGGGGGGTGATCTATTCGATCGAACCGTATCGATGGAAAGATCTATGGATGAGCTTTCGAGAATTTTCTGATTTACGCATTTCTCAAGTCGGTTGACGGTGCGTTATAACTAGGGAATCGGGGGAAAAGACAATTTAGGCGAAGCGTTTGCGAGACGCTCCGGGGAACTTTTATCGCGTCGTGTGGGCTTAGTGTCGTAGGGTGTTCCTTGGGTTAAACAAAGGCGTGTGGTGAGACCTTACGCTCGAAATCCCAAGGCCGGTGCTATTTCGGGGCATTTTTGGGCTTCCAAGGGCAAAACGGTCATTTTGACCGGAGTTGGCTGGAAATGGTCAGGAATGGTCTGGTATACTGTTTTAACCGTGTAAGGCTGCTCAGGGATAATTTTGAGAGAGTCTTTTACCGTTCAGCGGGGTTTGTGTCGTGTTGAGGCGCAGGGGCAAAATAGTTATTTTGACCAGAGTGAGTCGGAATAGGACCAGATTTGGACCAAATGGCATGCAGGGGATGCCTAACGGTTTGACAACATTTTGGAAGGATGGACTTATCGTTTTGAGGGATTTTGAACTTTCCCAAAACGTGCCTGGAGGCCTAAAGGGGCAGGTTTGGTCATTTTTCACTGAGTCGGACTAGCAGGCGCCGGTGTTGACCTAGGTGTTGGTTCCCGAGACCACCAAGTCTCAGAAAACTACCTGTGCGGTGTTGGTCTCCAAGAACGCCCGGTCTTAAAGAACTACCTGTAAGGGTGGTGTTGGTTCCTGAGAACGCCTAGTCCTAGAAAGCTACCTCGAAGGGTGGCGTTGGTCCCCGAGAACGCCCGGTCTCGGAGAACTACTGAATGACGAACATTCTAAGTTGGCGGACTAGCAGGCACCAGAAGTGAACCGTCTAGAATTTTGATGAGGTGTTGGTCCTCGAGATCGCCCGATCCCGAGAAGCTACCTGGATGGCGTTGGTTTCCGGGACCGCCCGATCTAGAAAACTGCCTGGAATAATGGTGCTTAAAGCTCCAGCGGATCCTTGTGGACCCGAGAAACGACCAGTTGGTTGGATTGGAGATTGAAAGGCTCATCTTGAGCTTGCATGTGTTGTGAAGTTGGAAACCGAATTCGGTCAGGCCGGAGATTGCCGAGCGGGCAAAAATGGGGTGCTTACACTCATCACTGATATAAGATCTTCAAGAAGTATTTCTTTGGGGTATAATGATCAATCAAATCTCTTTAACTCATTAGAGTTAACTTCTATTTAATTTGGATTGAATCAATCATTAGATATTAATCTTTTCTTGAATCTCAAACTGTCAAAGCTTCATTCGATCAATGTTCATCTTTTCTTCTTCATTTGCGAAGCTTTCTTCTTTCATTGTAGAACATCTTCTTCAATGCCAAGCTTCCTCAATTATGTAGAGCTTCACAATGCTTCATTTCTGATTTCTTCTCTTTGCTAGCAATTCTTCTTTCTTCTTTACAGATCACTTCAGTGGGACTTTTGCAGGCTTGATGAAATCTCTTCATACATCTAGTCTTCACTGATTCTTTACATTGTAGAAGAGTTCTTCACTTGGATTCCAGGTAGAGATCAGACAATCATTGTGAGCCATCTTCTCAGCAACTTCAATCACGTAAGCTAGAACTGAACTTTGCATACTTAATGAAGTCATCTCTTGAGCATTTTTAAACTCTTCAACAAACAATTCAACTTCAACTGAGCATTGCATTCTTGATGAGATCTTCTTTTGGCATTTAGAACATCTCCACAATCAAATCGTCTTTAACTGAGCATTGCATCTCCTTAACTGATCTTTACATATTCTGATGAAGTCTTCAATCTAGTGCAAATCAATCTTCATTGAATCTATGTATACTTGATAGAAGCTTTATTTGAACACCTTCAATCTCTTTGAATGTAGAACATTTGTTTGAAGTAGAGATAGGAGTCAATCCTCTGTTTGGTTCATTGCATAGCTCTTGGAATTCGTTGTTTGATCTTTGAATTTGTTGTGCATTCTCTTTGACACGCATTAAACTTAAGATTAAACTTTAAGTCTAAATTATGAACTTTGTTAATCTACACACTAAGTAGATTCATTAGTAAAATAACACAAGATTTAGTTATCATCAAAATCATCATGGGAATTAATCTTGAGTCAACAAGGGTCAACTTTAAGTCAACATTATCTTGATCATGTCTTGTGTGCTTGGCTTCATCTTTATGTTTATAATCATGTCCTACAATGCTTGCATTATTCTTGTTTTCATGCCACTTTCAAGTTCAATACCCTTCTCAAATTGGTTCCAAGAATTGGCTCCTTGAGGTTTAGGATGAGACCTAGAAGTCATGCCTTAGAAAAACCCCCATTACCCCCTAACTCTCACTTTTGCATCATTACATTCCCACTTGCATGAAAATGGTCTTCAAACTCTCTAATTCCCAAGGTTTCTATTCTTTCAAGTTTAGTGATTGAAATGGCTCGTGGAAACCTCTCTTGAGTGGTCTCCCTTTATATTGGTCATAGGAGCCCTAAATTGTTAGAATGATTCCCTTCTTGCACACAAATGGTTTCCAAATTCTTTGATTTCTAAGGTTTCCATTCTCTCAAATTTAGTGGTTAGAATGGCCCCATGAAACCCTCTCTTGAGTGGTCTCCCTTTACATTGGTCATAAGAACCCTAATTTCTTGGAATGGTTTCCTTTAAAAATGGTTCAAAACATTTTTCTTAAAAATGATTTTCAAAAATCCATTCTCTCCATCTTTGTATTAAAAATGGTTTTCCAAAGGTTGTCACCCTTGTGTTGAATCTTGAAATCCATACTCTTATCAAGATAAAGGTTATAATGGTCCCAAGTAAACCTCCTTTGGAATGGTTTTCAAACACCAAACATATAAATCATATTCTTAACTAGAGTCAAATTTTCATGGAAATGATCTTCAAAAGGGTTGTCTACCAAAGTCCTTTACATAACATGATTTGTTTTCTAAAACTCTTTTAAAAAATGCATAAAACCACCTTCTAAAATCATTTTCCAATCCAACCCTAGGTTAATTTGACCCTAGTTTTCTCAACCCTAGGTTAACTTGACCCTAGCTACTCAGCCCTAGGTTAACTTGACCCTAGTTATCCAACCCTAGGTTAACTTGACCCTAGTCATCCAACCCTAGGTTAACCCAGCCTTAGTTAATTAACTCTAGGTCACCTTAACCCTAGGTTAACCCAATCTTGGTTAGTTAACCCTAGTTCAATCCACCTTATGTTAACTTAACCCTAGTTACCTAACCCTAGGTTAACCAAACCCAAATTAATTAACCCTTGGTCACCTTAACCATAGGTCAACCTAACTCACGTTAGTTAACCCTTGGTCACCTTAACCATAGGTTAACCAAACCCAAGTTAGTTAACCCTTGGTCTCCTTAACCATAAGTTAACCAAACCTAAGTTAGTTAACCCTTGATCACCTCAACCATAGATCAACCTAACCCAAGGTAGTCAACCCTAGGTCACCTTGACCTTAGGCCAACAAAACCTAGGTAAATATATTTCAAGGTTCCAACTCATGGACCCCTTTTAAATGATCTTTCTATTTAAAACTATCCTCGTGACTCACTTTTTCAAAACCTCCTACTCTTTTGAGATTTCAAAAGCTAACTCCATAACCTCTTTGAATGTTCTCGAAGTATTTCCCAAAAATGTTTTCAAAATCTCACAAGCCTAAGGTGTCCCTACCCCTTTTATGGTTAGGGATTCCAAAGGAACATGATACATCAAGAACAACCGCCAAGGTTGTCCATATTAGGATTCCAAAACCACTTTCCAAAGTTTTTTCTAAGCCAAGTTCATAAAAACATCTCAAAACCCTACCTCCAAAGTTTTCAAAACAAGACATCAAAACTCTCTTAAGTTACTCCAAAGCACTTCCAAAACTCTCTTGTGTTGTTCCAAAAACATTTCAAAACACTTCAAAATCTCATTTCAAGAGTTTTAAAGTTCTATTTCAAAACACTTCAACATCCGATTTCAAGTCAAAATTCTCTAGTCATCTTTCCAAAGATTTCAAATTGTCTTCAAGCTTTTCAAAGGCCCCAGTACGCCTATTTTTCGTCGAGCTCTTGCTCGAACTAAGAACAACCTGATTCTCGCCAAATGAGATACATAGGCAACCTAAAACGGTGCAGTCATAACTTTAATTTGAACTCCAATTCCCTTTTCAAAAATTTCAATCAATTCAAAGTTCCTATTTCAAATTCCTTCAAAAGTCCCATGTTTTCCCAACTTCTTCCAAAATTTGTGTCATGCAACATCCATCCGAAAAGTGATGACCAAACCCCATCTTCTAAATTCTAAAGTGGATATTAAGTGGATAATGGTAACTGGTTATTCTAGTGTGTGAACAAAGGGTGACTAGATATGTAGGTACCGAAAGGGCGGGGTAAGGTGATGATCTTAGGATATCTTCCCTACACGTAACCAACCCTCGGACCATAGATTTCTGTTTTCAAAAGACCAAAATAGAGTTATTTTCAAAAAGGACTTAAATCTTTCCAAAGGTTGCCAATCAACCGATTTTCTTAAAAACCCTCCCTTGAGAGAATTTTTAAAATCTTTTCCAAAAATCCTAAGTGTAATCTTCGGATTAATACTTAGTTTTAGGTGCCCTAACTCAACTTAATCAAGTTAGGTGGCAACTCCTGTTTTTCTAAAAAGCCCTTGCTCAAACCAATTTTAAGATCAAACCTAGTCGCACTCGTCCTCCTAGGTGGATGAGTTCTAGTGACAGAGTTTTGTGCTTTTAGTTTCTGAGCTGAAAGGACCTTCGACCCAAAAACCGGGACGCGACATCCACCTTTCCAAAGTAATCCTAAATAGTTAGGCATACTCAACACACCATCCTAATCAATTTTGGTCCCATTCCGATCAATTCCGATCAAAATAATCATTTTGCCCTTAAACGCCCTAACACAGTACAAATCTCACCAAACAGCGAAAACATCTTCAGGACAATTCCTTAACAATTTAGCATGCTTAACACGCCATTCCAATCCATCCTGACCCTTTTCAACCATGCCCGGCCAAAATAACCATTTTACCCCTAGCGGCCCGAATGTGCCCCAAAACTACACCAGCCCTACGAATTGAACGGCGGGTCTCATCATACACCCATGTTTAACCCAAGGTGAACCTCACGACTCTAAACACTCCCGACTCAACGAAAGTCCCCCTGGAGCGTCTCACAGACGCTCCGCCAAGGTTATCATTCTCCCGATTCCCTAGTAATAATACACCGTTAAACGACTTGAGAAATGCATAAACTAGGGAATTCCCGAAAGCTCATCCATAGGTCTTTTCATTGATACGGCTCGATCGGATAGATCACTTCCTGAAGCCCCTTATCGCATAGCACGAAACTGCCACTTTTAGTAACTCCTAGAGCATCTCATAGAAGCTCCGCCAAGGTTGACTTTTTCTCTCAATCCCTGATTAAAATGCACCATCAAACGACTTAAGAAATGCATAAATTAGAAAATTCTTGAAAGTATTTCCAGAGCACTTTCTATCGGTACAATTCGATCGGAGATATCGCTTCCCGAAGGTCCCGATCACATGGCCTAGAAACGACTATTTTTGAATACTTGCGGAGCGTATCACAAACGCTCTGCAAAAGTGTGTTTTTATGCACACTTCTCAAGATGATATCTCACTATTTCGAACACCTTTGAAGCTATCTAAAAATTCAAAGTTCTTGAGAAATATTAGAAAAATATCGTGAAAGCAACCAATTTTTTCAAATCTTTTTCGATTTGCACAATTATCAAGGCAAAGTTTAAATGAGCATTCCCGGCGGCGGAGCATATGCTACATAAGCCCAAATTTTGATCAAATCGATCAAACTTCACTTAGCCCTTAAGATTTAGCCAAGACAATGTGTGCCACGTGGTATTCTACCAGTGGAACAATACTAGCATATGTACTACATATGCCAATCCTCTCTAACTTTGCCTATAAATACAAGCCTCCCCCTTTGCATATTCCAAAATTGAAATTGATAGCGAAGCCCTGCTAAAATTGCTCAAGAATCTCGAATTCCTACATATATCCCATACTTCAGGCACTTAGGCTAGCTTCCATCTCGTCCTAACCCATACACTACACCTATATAGCCTTCAATGCCACAGAAGACCTCATTCCAGCCCCTTCAAGCCTTTTCAAGGCTATTCAAGCTCAAGTCAAGGCATCCATTGAGGTTTGAAAGTGTTTGAAGGCAAAAGGTAGTATTCTCTTTACATTTTTGCAACCCCCACTCCTCTCTTCTCCCTCCTAGCCTACTTAGGCTATTCTCTATTTTAACCCCCATCTTCTACCCCCCTTTTTTGCATGCTTGAAACAAAGAAGCTCTTAGTTCGTGCCTAAAGGAAAGTTTGTGAGAGCCACCGTGTAGAGAACTTCTCACAAACCTACTTTAAGATGGTATGTGGTGAAACCTCTAGCCTTGTATGATTTCATGACCCTTTTTCATATAATTATTTTATTCATGTTTTGCATGCTTGACTTTGTTTTCATTTTTCCAAAACCCTCACTATCTCTTTTCGATATCTCCATATTCAAAAGATTTCCTAAAAATGGTACTAGACTTGGTTCCTTGAAGTATAGGCTAAACCCTCAATTTCTACACCTTAAAAAACCCTCTTCAAGTCCCTTAACTTTATTTTGCAACCTTACATTTCATGGCTTTTCAAAATTGTAGTAAAATGGCTTTCAAACCCTCTTCTTCTATGTTGATTTCCAAGGATTTTACACTCTTGAACTTTGTGGTTGAAACGGTCATTTGGAACCCTCCCTTGAGTGGTCTCCCCATTATCTCAACTATATGAACCCTAGTTCAGTAAAGTTGGCTCTATTCACTTCAAAATGGTTTTTGAAACAATCCCCTTCAAAAGGATTCTCAAAATTGCATTCTCTTTAACTTATATAAAAATAATTTCCCTAAATCATCATTTTCACCTTGATTTTTAGAAGTTTTGGTCTCTTAAATATTGTGGTTGGAATGGTCCCATAGAGTCCTATTTGGAGTGATTTCCTTCAAATCAACTATATGAACCCTTATTCTTTAGAGTGGTCTTCAACTTCTTAAAAGTGGTTTTCTAAAATCAATTTTCAAAGGATCATTCTCTTTAATTTTTCAGTCTTCAAAACTATCTATTCAATGTTGATTTTCACAAGTTTTGCTCTCTTGAGTTTGTGAGTGAAATGGTTCCAAAGCAACCCTCTCTTAAGTGGTTTCTAAATATCAATCATAGAACCCCAACACTCACTTAAGTGGCTTTTATAAAATGGTTTTCAAAACATACTTTTAAATTTCATGCATAAAACCACCTTTCCTAAACTACTATATCAAAACCCTAGTCCAAAACCACTTTCCAAAACCACCCTTCTATCCTAGGTTAATTTGGCCCTAGGTCAACCAAACCCTCAATTAACCTAATCTTAGTTAGTTAACCCTTGGTCAATCAAACCCTAGGCTAACCTAATCCAAGTTAGTTAACTTTAGATCACCTTAACCCTAGGTTAACCTAATCTTAGTTAGTTAACCGTAGGTCACCTTCACCCTAGGTTAACCTAACCTTAGTTAGTTAACCCTAGGTCACCTTAACCCTAGGTTAACCTAACCCGAGTTAGTTAATCATAAATCAACCCAATCTAGGTTAGTAAGTTTCAAGGTGCCAATTCAAAGACCCATTTTCAAATAATCCTTCAACTCAAAAACCGTCCTACTCTCTTAAGATTTCAAGAATCAACTCCAAAATATTTTCAAATATCCCCACACTCTATCCTCAAAAAAATGCTTTTAAGAAGTTCTCTTAAACTTGTCTCAACTAACGCGGCTAGACACTTAACACTTTTCAAAAACTATTTTCAAAAATGTTTCTAAAAACTCACAACCCTAAAGTGTCCCTAACCTTTTATGGTTAGGAATTCCAAGGGAAGGTGATACATTAAATACACCCTTAAGGTTGTCCATATTAGGGTTCCAAAACCCTAAGTGTTTTCAAAAGTTCTTTTCAAGAACGATTTTCAAGCATCACATTCTTGAAACAACCGTAATCCTTCCATGGTTAGGATTGGTCAAGTGAGTTTTAAAGAACCAAAGGGAAATCTCTAGCCCGTTTTTTTTTTTTAAACATATCTTCAAAACTCATTACCCTAAAGAAGTTTAATTCTTCAATGACTAACCTCTCAAAGGTAAATGAAACATTAAAAATGTCTTTCATAAGGTGTTCAAAGACTACTTTCAAAATCATTTCAAGACAAGTTCATAAGAGTTCTTGTGACTCCAAATCCAATGTTCAAGTCCATAATCAAATTTTCAAAACTCTCTTGAGTTATGTTCAAAAACATTTCAAAACACTGCAAAGTCCCATTTCAAGAGTACTTTCAAAAACCTTCAAGTTTTATTCCAAAAACACTCTAACATCTGATTTCAAATCAAAATTTGTCAAGTCATCTTTTCTCAAAGACTACAAAGTATCTTCCAACATTTTCAAAGACCTCAAAGCGTCTTCAAATATTCCAAAGGCCCTGATGCGCCTAATTTCCATCGAGCTCTAGTCCGAACTACGAATGACCTGATTCTCACCAAATAAGATGCGTAGGCAACCTAAAATGGTGCGGTCATAACCTTTTATTTCAATCCAAATTCCCTTTTCAAAATTTCTATCAATTCAAGATTTCTATCTCAAATCTTTTCAAAACTCCCATAGTTTCAAACGTCTTTTTAATAATATGCATTATGCATCATTCATTATTCATCTAAAAAGTGATGACCAAACTCCGTTTTCAAAACTCTAAAGTGGATATTAACAGGATGATAGTAACCGATTATTCTAGTGAGTGAACAAAGGTTGATTAGATATGTAAGAACCAAAAGGGCAGGGTAGGGTGATGATCTTAAGACATCTTCCCTACACATAACTAACTCCCGGACTATAGATTTCTGTTTTTGAAAGACCAAAAATAGAGTTATTTTCACAAAGGGCTTTAAACTTTTCAAAGGTTGCCAAATAACTTATTCTCTTAAAAACCCTCTCTTAAGGAAGTTTTCTAAAACCGTAAGTGTAATCTCCAGATTATACTTAGTTTTAGGTGACCTAACTCACCTTAATCAAGTTAGGTGGCGACTCCTATTTTTATTAAACAAGCACTTAATCAAATCTATTTTGAGTTCAAACCTAGTCGCATTCGTCCTTTTAAGATGATGAGTTCTAATGACAAAGTACTGTGGTTTTTTCGAGCCAAAAGGACTTGATTAAAAACCAGGACTTGACAATTATGTCAAACCCTATAGGTGGATTATGAATATGACATATCAAATAAGTTAAGTGGAAGGTCTCAAGGAATTAAATAAGTCTATTAAATTTAATTGTCGGTAATTTAATTTAATAGACGGGTATCTGTAATCTTAACGCGAGGAGATAAATAAGCATTTAATAATATGAAACTCGAAATATAATTCCTAGTATGATAGGGAGTGTAATTATAATTCATTAGTGGTATAAATTATAATTTACGTAAATAAGGATTAATCCTGATTGGATTAATAATCGTTATTTGCGTAGGAAGCCCTAGTTATACTAATCTTATGGTCCCTGATGTAGCCTCTATATATATTCACTCTAAGAGCAGCTAGGGTGACATTTGCTCATAATTGAGGTATACACGTTTTTGTAAGAAAAAGAAACCCTAGCAGCTGTGAGCCCACTCTCTCTGGAGTAAGGCGTATAAAAGAGATACAGAAGAAGTCCGAAAGTTGAGTTCGAGCAATTAATTCATGCGTGTTGCTATTGCTTGTTGTTCGAGATCAAAGAAGAAGGATTTCAAAATTCATACCTACTATTATTCGGGATCAAACCAGAGAAATCTCGAAGGTATAATTCTAATCACGTAGATTAGTCTCTGCTAATCAGATCAAATTTTTTGATATTATGCGTATACACTATAGCCGGGTCGTAAAAAATGTTGTAGTCCCCAGCATTGATAACCATATCAAAAGCACAATATAAAAGATTCATAGCCTTAGCATTCAGTTGGATACTCCTTGTGTCTGTTTCATTCCATTCACTCTCTAGCTTAGGCACATTTTTACCTTTCACAACTTTAGTAGGTATAGTTGGCCCACTAACAATAATTTTTCACAATTCATAATTAACAACTTGTATAAATTTTTATCCTAGTTTTTCAATAATTATAATTGGTGCTATTAAACAAAGGTAGCCAATTTGTTGATTAGCCCTCAAAAAAGGAAGTACCAATAGGTTTGTCATGATCTACTCTTAGACGATTAAGTCTATAACAAGAGCTCAGGCTCTGATACTAATTGTTGACCTAGAAAGCAACCCAAAAAGGGGAGTAAATTAGGTTTTAAAACTTTTTCTTTAAATAAAGAGAAGGTATATTTTTCAAGCAATTATACTTTAATCTAAAACGTAACAATAAGAATGAGCAAACTCATTTATAGAAATGAGAAGACTCAATCAAAACTTCAGAGAGCAAGTTTTAGTTACAGAGAAAAGAGCAAACTCAAATGCAAACTATTGATAGCAGTTGTTTCTCGCAGACACAAGGGCAAACTCATTAATATAAGTAAACTCATACACCATACCAAATTGAATAATCACAGTTTAAATAATGCACAAATTATGTATAATCTAAATGATTAAGTGTAAGTGTTGTATACAAGATATATAGCAAGCAAGATAGCACAATAATAAAGAGAGATGGAGAGAGATAAGAAAGTCTAACACCAGTATTGTTCTCATGCTTCGGCTTAAATCTCCATAAGTCTACATCCACGCCCCAAGGATCCTTCCTTGACAATTCTCTTCACTATATTCTATCTTTGATACAATCACTAGTCTTTTTCTCAAGCGCTAATCCTTCCTTTACAAGTGACCCTCTCACTATAATTAGATTATTTCAAGTTCTAGTCACACCTAACCAACTAGACTTTTACAAGCTCTAGTTTCACTCAACCCTAACTACTCTCTTAACGAGAAATCTCTCTTTATAAGAAAAAAATAAAAGTACAAGCACTCTTGCTTTACAAAGGATTATCTTAAAGAATAAATATGTCAATGAAGAACAAAGGTTACAAGAACATATACTTGTAGGCTCGAAAACTTTCTCAACAGGATTTCCCTTTTGGTGTTTAGTTGTTGTAAGATTTCTTCTTTGCAGCAATAGGCTTTATATATAAGGCTTCAAAGATGTCTTCAATCAACTAGCCGTTAGAGAGCTATCGGTGAAGATCTTCCAAAATATTACTCTTACCCAAAATGGTATGGATCTCCCTTTGAAATTGTTGAATTAATGCTACTAATTTTCTGTAGTGTATATTCAATATTTGAATATATTTCTTTATATAAATTTTTGCACATATATGAATTTACCTTCAGCTGTCTTTGTTGTCAAAAAGTTTGATTCTCCCTTTACAGTTGTCGAAAATATATTGCTAAATTTTTTGCAGTATATCTTCAATATTTGAATATTTTTCTTTGTCTAAATATTCATCACATGATTGAAAATATTCGAGCTGTCTTTAATACTTGAGGCTTGACCAAATATGTTCATTTGTGACATAATTCACTAGAATATCTTCAGAATATTTATATTTTTTTAGGCTTGACCGAATATCTCCATTTAATGACCCTAGCCTCTTGCAAAATATACTCAAAATATTTTCAGTTTTGACTTCCTTGAATATTGTTGTTAATATTAAAATGATTGACCCAATCTTCCATTCTTATCTAAATTCCTTACTAATAAATCTTCATATCTAAAAATAGTAGATATCACCAATCTTAAAGACTGATGACAGTATCTCTTAGATATAGTATCATTGAGTGTACATGTAAAGAAATCATATCCTCTGATTTTTTCTATAAAATCAAGTTTCCTTGAAACGTTGATTCTACACAATCTCAATATATATTGCAATATAAATTCCATACTTAAATTTTTCAACACTTCTTTGAATTCAAATTTAAATGTCTTCTATAATCTTTCTCAAAATAAACTCATTCAAATTTGGGAATCAAGAACTTGATAGTATGCTAGATTCTTTATGTGGGTTACATGATCTCATGATCTAACTTGTAGACATATATCACACCACCACTAAAATCAAAATTAAACATAACATAATAATTATTATAATTTTAGAAATATTTATCAATCAAATACTAAAGTATGTTATCATCAAAATTATGTATTAAAGACATTTGAATGACCATGGGACTAACAAATGACAAAATATTCAATATCTTATGAAAAGACTTATGGTTAAAATAATATGGTCAAATGGCCATGGAAAACGAGAAATAGGGTTAGCTAAGTGATAGTAACACTTCCATTTATAATTGTGGTTTTAGGTTGCAACTCGCTATAATAACTCAATATAAACTAACAGCCTCCCATTTTGTGTGAATACGAGATGAAAAATGGTTAAGTTTTCAATCATTATAATGACCAAATTATGTATCCTAGGAAACAAGACAAAATGACCCTTGCCTTCAAGTTTTGCCATGTCAAAGGACAAGGTGAATTATGACCTCTTAATGTATAAAAAATTATACAATGTTATTGGAGCATCATATCATTCTTATTCCATCTCTCATAAATACAATGAATTCCCTTGTTAGGTAGGTCCAAATACATCTACTAGATTCATCTCATAACCCACCTAATAGGGGAGCACAATGCATTTATGAGAAGTAGAGCAATAGTAACATAACACTCCAAGAACACTCAATAATTTTTCCTTATTGAGGGAATGGATCCTCACAAATTTAAGAAAGACCACAAAAACAATTAGAAAGGCAACAAAAACAAAAAGAAGAAAAATGTACCCTAAGGCTATGTTTGTTATAAGGGAATGAAATGGTCATTTTTACTTTCATTTTTATTCCTTTATTTGGTACAACTGTTTAAAATTGGAATGGTCATTCCCTATAAATGACCATTCCCACATTTTGTTGTAATAACAATTCTCTCTATCAAGAATAAGAATGATTATTCTATTTTTCTCTTACGGAATGATAATATAAAACAAAAGTTTAGTAACTTTTTTGCTGTCAAATTTCTTTAAAATATATATATATATATATATATATATAACATGTTTGGTAAATATCTTTTATTTTAAAATTATTCAAAAAAAATTTTTAAAATTTTGAAATTCTTTTAAACAAAAAGTGCTTTCATTGTATGTGTTTGTTTTTAAACCGCCAGCTACCCAACACCACCACCACTCACCAACCACCGTTGCTGCCCCCGTCACAGCATCCGTCGTCATCCCCCCACCACCACAACATTTTCAAAAGCTCGATAATATTTAATAAATAATATATAATTTGAATATTTTATATATAGTATAATATTACATTTTTATTTTATATACTAAAATTTTATTTTATTCTAACATTATTAATTGGTATTACCAAATAATATAATGAAAATGGTCATTCCATTCCTACTAAGCAAATAAACAAAAAAATGAAAATGATCATTCCATTATTACTACCAAACATAATCCAAAATCATAAACATGCAATAGTCAATTTAAATTTTAGAGTTATTTATCAACTCAAGTAGAGTTCACCGTAGCTTTGGCACTCGGACCACGATGATGTGCATACCTTTTAACGGAAATTATTAGCATTATGACTACATGAATAAGAATGGAAAAAGGATAAGGTTCAGATATGTATTAATCCTGACCCGTCTCTTAGCGGAAAACCCTCCCCATCCCTTCTCAAATCCATAACGGGTAAAACTCAAGACCAGTTCCGTTTGATCTTGGTTCAAGTCATCTCATGTAACTCGTGTTGTCCAAAATACTCCAGATGAGTTAATGAAGTTTCAAGTGGGGAAGAGCTGATTTGAACAGGTAAAAGTGGGGAAGATAGGAAATCAATATCACAGACAATTCTAACCAAAGGCTGGTTTGAAAATGGTGAAGGGCCCAATAGATGAGTCCATTGATTAAGTTAGGCTTAACTGTTGTCGTACAATTCCACTATTAATTGAGAAATATTGCAAAAAATGACAAGATAGAAGTCTAACTGGAAGCTAAGAAACACACAGAGCAACATGACAACAATGTGGTGAACTTGAAATTGGTGCTAGTAGGAGAAGAGTCTTTGAGGGTAGCTTTCACGTTATGCCACCCAAGTAAATAAGAAAAACCATGGTCCCAAGTTCCCAACTGCCAAACACCAAATCACACTAATTGCAATCCAAAAAATGTCGAATCAAGCCTTTTTGACTCTCTTTGTTAATTATAGCAGGGCCTCTAGCATCCGTAGTCACGATTGTTGCACAATCGCCTATTAATACTAGATACATCATTTGAATGGAGCCCAACTCACGTCTGTTACCGACTGATACCTAAACGCATCTATTAGCTAGGCTCCTGATGCCTAGATGTCACGGTATATTTGGTGAGCTTGGCAATCACAAATGTGGCCCGTGCGGCGCTTGTCAAGTCCCTCTGACAAACCAGTCAAACCCGAATCATCTTATTTGGAAGTTAGAATTGAGCGTTAATAGCCAACTGTCAAGCAACCTCCATTAGAGAATGGGTGGAAGTAATAAACATATTTTCATTAATAAAAGCATCATTACATAACTCACATTATGTACAAAACATGCCTCAAGCCATCTAAGAAGTTGTGGGGTGGAGGGTGGTAGGAGCATACTCCCCCTTTAATATAGCATTTTGAGTCATTTCAAAACTGATACAACAAAACATGACACCCCCACGAGGAGTCATAATAGCCTCTTATAAATTCTACAAAACTCAATAAATAGAACCCTTCAAAACCATGAAACTACATCCTAAGAGGGTCCTATAGAAAAAAAAACCTAGCTAAATCTGGACTTAGGAGCTCAAAGTTATGCCACACCAAAGATCAGGCCAAAGTGAGGTTAAATGGGGCCTCGCGGCTGACCTTGGTGAGGTTATCTTGCTAGCATCTGACTTCCACTTTGGCACACACAAAGTGAGGTTATCCAGGGCTTCGCTGGCACACCAAAATGAGGTTAGATGCTCTTGGTTGGGCGCTAGTGAGGTTAGGCTGCCCTTTACCCGCACCGTTGCTTGATACGTCCGGCGGCCTTGGACGTTGTCATGCTACTTCCTCAGCTGCCTTCTTGGTAGCTTCTTTAGGCCATCTTTGGTATACCTTGGAGTTGTCTTGGCTATTGTTTGGGCATTATTTGGGGAATGCTTGGATAAGGTTTGGACAATCCTTGGACACAAGTTTGGCACCCTTTTGAGTAGTCATGGAGTGCGAAGGAGCAGATCATGACACTCTCCCCACTCGAACTTGTCACCGTCCTCGGTGACATTAGAATTCAGTTGTTGGAAGTTGAAATTTGATGTTGGCCCTCGGACTAACTCAGCACTTGATGAGCTACTTCTCTGGCTCTTGCCTCCCGAAGATATCCGACTGAACTAGGGCGCACGGCTTGGCCGCTCTCGGCACAAGCACCTACCCACTCCTCTTGATGAAGTGGTTGATATGGCCTCCTCGGCTGGGCTCCTCAGAAGTCCGTCTCCAAGTTGCCTGCTCGAATGCTGAATCATTTTTGGCCCCCCTTGGCCGAGTGCCATAGAAGTCCGTCTCTAGGTCACCACCACAAATGCTTCTTTTGATTTGGCCACCTTGGCCGGGCTTCATGGAAATCCGTCTCCTGGTCGCCTCCCTAAATACTGGGTCAATTTGGCCACACTTTTGGCCGAGCAGCTTAGAAGTCTCGTCTCTAAGTTGCCTCCTCGAATGCATCCCTGCACTTGAATTTCATGCCCCTCATGGGCATTACTTGCCCTCTTTGACTTGGCCTTGAAAATCCGTCTTCAAAACTTTTGAATGAAGTTGGAACCACTGCCTCCTCCTTGTCGCTTCATAGGCTACCTCGTTGTTGCCATCTCGGCTTGGCCTTGAAAGTCCGTCTTCAAGCCGCTTGAATGGAGTTAGACTCACTGTCACCTCCGTGCCCCTTCATGGGCCAACTCTTTGTTGCCATCTCGTTTTAGCCTTGAAAGTCCGTCTTCAAGACCTTTTGATACATTTGGGAACCACTCCCTTCTCCGAAGCATCTCATTGTTTGCTTGAAATCTCCACCCCTCTTAGGTGGGAGTTGTTAATAGACACCTTGAGAATTCATTGTCCCGACCATCGTCCCGTAGGCTCTTCACACTTGGCCTCCAACTATCTCGTGGTTGAGAACAAGCTTCCAACCTTGTTGGTGGGCATGGCGCAAACAATGTGCAACTTGTGCAATCCATCGCACAAGAAAAATGGAATGGCAACATGGCAATCACCAATCCAAAGTAGTTATGGCCTTCCTCTTGAAGTCCAACCTAAGGATAGCTACAACTAGTCCATGGGCACCACCGAACATGCTCCCTCGTGAGCAATCTTTAATATTGGGATTGACTTGAACATGCTACCAATATCCCCGTTGAACCGGCTAAAACAATCTCTTCCAAGGCTTCTCAGTCCCGTCGATACGGCCTTGATTTGGTGTTAACGCCTTTGTCGCTCTAGACTTGGAGTTCAACACCGCTTTCCTATGTCTGGGCCAGAACATCTCCCTTCTTGCCACTCTTGGCTTTGTGAGTTTGATGAATCTAACCCATCGACAACAAGCAAATATGTACCAGGAGATCTCAAAGCTGTTTTGGGCACCACCGCCCTAATGGTAGCAAAGTGACATCTCGCAAGATGTGGCTCGCAAGCCAACCGTCCCCTTGACGGCCCTTCACTCCATCGCCATACTCCGATTGCTTCGAGATACTCCACTAATGACAATGCACCCCGTACTCAACCGAGGTGAAATTTCAAGTTCACATGAGCTTTGCACAGTCTTTCAGTAGCTTTGAAGTCAAATCCCTTCATTGGCACTCTTGCCTTAGTTGGAGTAAGGAAACACCCCACCAGGTGTGACTCACCGGCCAACCGTTACTCTTTACGGTCCTTAACTCCACTTTGAATCTTTAACATTTGCACACCATGCGGTCCGTTGCATGAATGACAAGAAATGGGACCCCTATGCTTGCTCTCTCTTGATGGAAGTCCTTCCCGTGCCATTTTGGTCGTTGTTGTTCCATCCGTCTTCCTTGAAAGATAACCCAACATTGGCTCCCCCACTCTTGGGTTTATCGTGTACTTGAGATGATTCTAGATGTGGCTCCCCCACTCTTGGGTTTGCCGTATGCTTGAGACTTGTCATTTCCCACACCCTTGCTGGTTTACACTTCCCAGGCTGTTGTGGCTCAAAGACATAGCCTTCAAGGCATTCCATTGCATTTTTGGGCACCCACGCCCTAGTTGCAGGCTCTTCCAGGAAGTAGAACAACTAGTCCCTTATGGACATGTCTCTCATGTCAAGAATTGGGCAAAGAACTTGCTTGACATTATCACCCGATTGGCACCGATATGCACAAAGCTTCATTAGGCCCGCCGACCTCTTTACTTGTTGTTTCGGGAAAGGACAGCCACTTGAGTTCCACTTGAACTCCTTCCATCTTGGCATTGCTGCATAGGCCCAACCATTGCTCCATGTGCATCGTCCTCCACCTCTATGGCTCTCTTGGACATGCACGTTGTAGCTTTGGATGCCTTCTCATCCTCTTTGGCCTCCCTTGTACCCCCGTCGACACGTTGGCACAAGAACTTGGCACTTGCATGCGGCGTGTCTCCCACCGATGCTTTGGTCTCGCTTCGCTTCTTTAGCACATGTAAGCTTGGCCTTCGCACTTCTTTAACTTGTGCTTGGCCCACCGTTGCTCCTTTGTCCCCTTTGCCACTAGCTATTTAGGGTTGTGTTAACACAATGACACTACCGTTGGAGCCTCCCGAGTCTTGCCCGTTCTCTTGGGCTTGTCCACTACACTTTTTGGTGGGCACCGTCTTGCCATTTAGCCACCGCGGCATTACATCCACCGAGCCCACCGACATGCACTCTCCGTGCTTGAGTTACCATCCTTTGCTCTTTCATTGCTTCCTTTCATTTTTGTAGTTGAACAGCACCAACTACATTCCCACGATCTGTTGTGGGCATAGGGTCAGCCACTATCTCATTGTAGTTTTCCAACCAACCATCGCTCTGATACCAATTGTCACGGTCCGACATTTTGTGAGCTTGGCAGTCACAAATGTGGCCCGTGCGGCGCTTGCCAAGTCCGTCTGACAAACCAGCCAAACCCGAATCATCTTATTTGGAAGCTAGAATTGAGCGTTAATGGCCAACCGTCAAGCAACCTCCATTAGAGAATGGGTGGAAGTAATAAACATATTTTCATTGATAAAAGCATCATTACATAGCTCATATTATGTACAAGACATGCCTCAAGCCATCTAAGAAGTTGTGGGGTGGAGGGTGGTAGGAGTATACTCCCCCTTTAGTATAGCATTTTGAGTCATTTCAAAACTGATACAACAAAACATGACACCCCCACGAGGAGTCATAATGGCCTCTTATAAATTCTACAAAACTCAATAAATAGAACCCTTCAAAACCATGAAACTACATCCTAAGAGGGTCCTATAGAAAAAAACCTAGCTAAATCTGGACTTGGGAGCTCAAAGTTATGCCACACCAAAGATCAGGCCAAAGTGAGGTTAAATGGGGCCTCGCTGCTGACCTTGGTGAGATTATCTTGCTAGCATCTGACTTCCACTTTGGCACACACAAAGTAAGGTTATCCAAGGCCTCGCTGGCACACCAAAATGAGATTAGATGCTCTTGATTGGGCGCTAGTGAGATTAGGCTGCCCCTCACCCGCGTTATTGCTTGATACAGCCGGCGGCCTTGGACGCTGTCACACTACTTCCTCAACTGCTTTCTTAGTAGCTTCTTTAGGCCATCCTTAGTATATCTTGGAGTTGTCTTGGACATTATTTGGACAATACTTTGACAAGATTTAAACAATCCTTAAACACAAATTTAATACCCTTTTGAGTAGTTATAAAGTGCGAAGGAGCAAACCATGACACTAGACACATTAACTAGGTTAGTAGATAGATAGACTCCTTACGCTAGACATATCAGCTGGTTAAACCTAACTCACATCAAAATATTAGCTAAGTGAAACCCAGATGATGTGTCCATCAACGGCGACTGTGACAATCACATCTGATGCTAAGGCCCTCTAATTATATACCTTCTAAGTCAACTTTCGAGGGCCATCTCGTCACTTTCAGTGATAATACACTAGGAGTCCCACGACTCTCACTCTTATGTAGTATCGCTAGGATGTTGCAAGAGAAGGACAAAGAATGGGGGCCATTTCATTTAATGGGGGACGGCCAGAAGGACAAAGACTCATCAATATAACTAACAAACCTTTAATAATAAACAAAGAGAGATAAGCTGCCGTTGTTTCCACTCCAGAAATTTCACAATGAAAGCCATGGATGGATGATCTGTAGAGTAGACATTTAACATGAATGACCAATACTGGGACTTCTTCAAATTCTTTAAACATTTAACGTCAGATTACCAATACTGGGAATTCGTCAAATTCTTTAAACATTTAACATGAGATGACCAGTACTGGGATTTCTTCAAATTCTTCAGTAGTTTCCTACTCCAATCATAAATACAAAATGTTGTCTTCTTGACATTAACCAGCTGAGGATCCACCAACAAGGTGCTGAGACAAAACCTTACTGTAGGTATGGTACACCTCTCTCTCTCTCTCTCTCTCTCTCTCTCATGTTTCCAAGAAACTTGCAACTAGATTCTTAGAAATTACACTCCCTTGATCAGAGGAATCTTCATAGTAATAAGGAGAGAGGTTCCCATCCTTCTTTGCTCTCCTGGAATTGTTCTGTGCCCCAGCCTCTTGCAGCATTTTCACCACCCGGCGCATCGAAGGCCGGTTAATGGGAAGTGGGCTGATGCAAAGGAGGCTGATATCAAGAACCCGGCGAATTTGTTCCTTGAAAGCAAAATCGAGATTGGGATCAAGCACGTGGTCAACTCCTTTCTGGTCCAAGTTGTTGCAGACCCATGTAACAAGGTCCTTCTCCCCAAACTCTGGATCAATGGGTCGTCTACCAGTCAATAGCTCCAGGATGACCACCCCAAAGCTATAAATGTCGCTCTTTTCATTCACTCGAAGAGTATATGCATATTCTGCAGTAGATTAAGATCAAACATAACAGCTTCTGTTACAAATTCGGCGAATTAAACAAGATAATGTAACATTGTTGATCTTGGATTGAATAGAAACTTCTAATCAAGACATTGTCCTCTGTAATTGATAAAATTATGAAGCTCGATACGGTTCAGTATAAAACTACAGGAAAGCAACCTGATTTACACAGGTCAATTGACTGTTAGATTATATGAACATGTTATATAATAAACAAAATGAAAATCATTCAATTTGTGTAAGCTTGAAAAAATATTTGAAATGAGTAATATTTCTGTATCATCGATGAAATTATGAAGCAATAGGCCAGTGGTTCGGAATTCGCATAGAGAGGAAAGCAACAGTGACACTGATTAGCTATATCATAAAAAACTAAATGACTATTTATATTTATAACTAGTTACACAAATCACAGGAGAAAAACAATTCAGCTCTAAAAATATTTGAAGTGAGAAAATTTCTGTATAATTGATGAAATTATTAAGCACTAGGCAATGGTTAGTAACTTGTCATTAGAGGAAAGCAACACTGATTAAGCATATCACAAAAGACTAAGTGATTCTATTTATATTTACAACTAGTTATACAAATCCCAGAAGACAAACAATTCAGCTCTATTACTCTGAATTCGAATCAATTCAATATGCCAGGGAAATGGAAAATGAGTGGTGTAATCGACATCATACCTGGTGCAATATAACCACAAGAACCAGCAATTGCAGACATTGATTCTGCCCCTTTGTTGACTGTTTTGACAATTTTAGCAACTCCAAAATCAGAAATTCTAGCTCCAAACTCTGCATCCAACAAGATATTGTTCGACTTAACATCCCTATGGACAATGGGAGGAACACAGTCATGATGCAAATAAGAAAGCCCCTCAGCAGCATCCAAAGCTATCCTATATCTTGTAGGCCAATCTAACAAGCCACCCTTGCTACCATGCAACAAATCCCCCAAGCTCCCATTTGGCATGCACTCGTAAACCAAAAGCTTGCAATCCCCGGTATTGCAACAACACCATAACCTCACAATATTCTTGTGCCTAATTTTTCCCAATGTCTCAACTTCAATCTCAAATGCATCTTTCCCTGAATCAACACTGGCAAAACTTTCATCATCTTTTTTCGATCTTTCACATAGCTTCTTCACTGCAACTACCTCACCGTTACTAAGCACAGCCTTGTAGACTTTCCCTGAAGCTCCACTTCCAATAATATTATCTTCATTAAGACAATCGAGGATTTCGTATTCACTGAAGCCCAGTTTATGAAATGATCTCCACTTCAACATAGAGATTCCTTTCTTCGTTTTCCTGAAAGTCCAAAACTTCCACACAAACCAAACAACTCCAATAACAAAAACCATGCCAGCAAGTATAAAAATTGATCTAAGTATCCACAGATAACCTTGATTCTTAACACCAGTTTTTCCAGCACAAAGACCAGGAAGATCACCACATAAGCCCGGATTGCCCAAAAAGCTATCCCTATAAATATCCTTAGCATAAACTGGAGGAATGTCACCCGAGAGATGATTGTAGGACAAATTTAGCACATTGAGCTTCAAATTCTGTAAGCCAAGTGGGATTTTCCCAGAAAAATGATTCTCAGAAAGATCAAGATAATTAAGCACGGGCAAACTCCCAATTTTATCTGGGATTTCACCAGATAAGGTATTATTTGCCAAATTAAGCTCATTGAGCTGCTTCAACGATTGAATTCCAACTGGAATTTGCCCGGAAAGTTTATTGTTTCGAAGATTAAATGTCCCTAACTGACCCAAATTGACAATTGTTGCTGGAATTTGCCCTGAAAGCTCATTATCACTACCAGAAAATTCAACTAAATTGCCTAAAGATCCAATTTCTGTAGGTATAGTCCCTGAAAACTGATTTTTTGAAATGAATAGAACTGAAAGATTTGATGCACCAGAAATCATGTATGATATATTCCCAGAAAATAAATTCTCACCAAGATCAAGCAAATCCACATGTAGTAAACCCCAAAACTCAGCCGGGATTTCGCCGGAAAACCGATTAGCCCGCAATCGAACCCGGTTCAAGGTTCGACATTTCCCTAGAACAGCCGGAATTGTCCCTGAAAACGAGTTGTAAATCAAAAGGAGTTGTTCCAAGACCCCCTTCTCGCACACACTAGCCGGTATTTCACCGGAAAACTGGTTTTCCGATACGTCGAGGGTTCGTAACGGCGAGTGCTTGCCTAGTTCACCCGGCAACGACCCATGAAGCCGATTGTTGAACAATTTGAGCTCGTATAAGTTTGGGGATCGAGCTATGCTCTCTGGAAGCAAACCCACGAGTTGGTTGTCGCACAGGTTAAGCGACTCGAGCGGTAACTCACATAACTCCACCGGAATGGTCCCAACCAACAGGTTCATCGACGCGTCAAAGCGTCGCAGTGCCGTCAGATTCGACCACCCAGCCGACAACGCACCGGAAAACGAATTGTTGAACAGCTCAATTTGCACCACACTTTTCAATTCGAAGATCACACTGGGAATCGACCCACTAAGCATGTTGTTCGACACGTCGAGATTCGTGAGCCTACTCAGTCTCCCAAAACTCGCCGGAATCGAACCCACGAGGTTGCAATGACTGACCCAGAGACTCTCCAAACTCGATAGATTCCCGAGTTCTGGAACAAGTCGACTAGGTTTAAACGGGTTATAAGCAAGTTCGAGGCTTTTCAGACTCGTTATGTTCCCAATAACCACCGGTATTGTGCCGTTGAGTAAATTGTTCACCAGAGTGAGAGTCTCGAGTCGCCGGAAAAGCCCGAAGCTCGCCGGAATTTCACCGGAGAAGCTGTTTGCTTCGAGGGTGAGGTATTTGAGGTCGGGAATGTCAGAAAGGGTGTATGGAATGGGACCCGCAAGGAAATTCTGAGCCAGGTTGAGGCTGGTCAGGTTGCGACAGTCTGAGATGCTCAGCGGCAGAGACGAGTTGATGCTGTTGTTTTCAAGAGACAGAGTAGAAAGAGAAGAGAGGCGGCAGAGGAAGGTGGGAAAAGGACCGGCGAGGCCGGCGTTCGAGAGGTCCACCGAGGTGACGGAGCCAGTTACTGTGTCGCAGGTGACGCCAGTCCAATTACATGGTGTGTCATCGCGGTCATTCCAATCGGAGAGCGCACCGCTCGGATCGGAGAGGCTGAGCTTCACCCGCTGGAGGTAGAGACCTTCTTGGTTCAGGGAGAGAGTGAGAGGCGGTAGAGAGAGAAAGAGGAGAAGCAAGAATATCATGGTTGTCTGCATCTACACAGAGAGAGAATAGAAACTGTAGTATTGCTCTTATCAACAATTTACATATACATATATAATAACAGAGAGAGAGAGAGAGAGAGGAGAAAACGTGTGCTGGGATTGTTGCAGTTATGGGAAGTGGAGAAAGAGGGAGAGAGAGAGAGAGAGAGAAGGAGAGCGAGAGAAGTGTGTGTTTGCTGTCAGTTGAGTTGCAGAATATAGATTGATGAGAGAGAATTTGTGCCTGTAAGCCTCTGTGTATGTATGTGCTATATTTAAAATTTCAAGAACTGTGCTGTGTATTAAAGAAGGAGTGGGTCCTGGTTAGACGGTGGCCAATTGAATGAGTTCCAATGAAGATAGAATTTCTTTTCAGCTTTGGAAATGAAAGGGATTAAGTGAAAATTACTGTGGAGGGAATTGATTTAAATAAATCAAATCTTAAATTAGCAATGGCATTTTTAAGTTCCCAAAAACAGGGGAGCAGTAAATTACAGAAGAAACGCCAAAAACGTTTCGTTACAGTTTCGCTTCCTTTTTTTAAACTCATCCAAACGGTGTTTTGACATATTGGTTTTAGAAAATATTTTGGCATATTGATTTTAGAAATTATTATGTCAAGATCTTGTTATATGGTAAATCATTTTTAAAATTTTTTAAAAAAGCACTCTAATTTTAGGATCTCAAAAAAATATTTTCTGATTTTTCAAGATATTTTTCTTATGGAAATAGACTTTCTACGGTCTTAAATTTTTTCTTTTTTTTGTTCTTAAGAACATAAAAAACATAAAAAAAATTATTTTTTTTAGTTTTGATATCACCGAAATGGAAACAAAATCATAACCAAACGTGACCAATTTCAAAGCTTCAATGGCGATTGGCTTCCAAAATGCTTCAAATTTGTAGTAGTTTTGGAAGGATTGTGTTGTAAGCTATGGCAGACGTTGAGAATTACGCTTGGTAAAAGAAAATGAAAATGAATAGAATAGAAATGAGACATTTTTATTTTTTTATATGGTAAGACTAATGAACAATTTTAAAATGAAATAAAATAAAATTTTAGTGTATAATATAAAATTTTGATATTATTTTATATACAGAATGTTAGATGTATTATATATTATTTATTAAATATTATTGAGCATTTGCTATGGCAGCAACGATGGTGGCCACGGTGATAGGTGGTGGTGGTTGATGGTGGAGGCGATGGGTGGTAGCAGTGGGCAGTGGTGGTGGATGGCAGGTGGTGGCGACGATGGGTGGTAGAAGTGGTGGTGGATGGCTCGTGGTTGTGACCGACAGTGGATGATAATGGTAGTTAGTGGCGGCAATACCGGTAAAAATTTTTAGACTTTTTAATTTTTTAAATTAAAAAATATTTATACATTTAAAAAAATTTTACAACAAAAATCTTATCAAATTTTGTTTTATGCTATTCATGTGAGAATAGAATAATCATTTTCACTATTGAAATTAGGAATAATCATTTTAACAAAATATGATAATGATCATTTTATGAGAATGGTTATTCTAACTTTAAATAGTAATATCAAACAAAAAAATAAAAACAAAAGTAAAAATGATCATTCTATTCTCGTGTATCAGACATAGACTCAGTGTTAATAGAGAGTTAAAATTTTGTTTTGAAATATTTTGAACTTTTCAATTTTTAATCATTGTTTGGAAGTGTAATCAATAGATTGGTATCTTTCTCACTATTTACATAGTCATCTCAAGTTTACATGTCTTTTTAACTGTCTAGTTTTACAAAATATGAGGTTTATACTTTTTTAAAATTTTTAACGTTATACAACTTTATGCATAAATCTCTCTAAATTTCATGGGAATCAAAAACATTAAAAATAATAATAAAAATAGTAAAATAAATAAGTGGACACAAAAATCAAACATCATGCGTTTATATATGTATGTATATATGCATATATGCGTGTGAGTGCATATATTTATTAAGACGAAGACTATAAGAGCCCTATTGTGATCATATAATTTTGGATTTAGAATTAATCGTGTAATGCGAGCATAGGTTTAAAAGTTCTATTAATTAATGTGGATGATGTTTCAAGGATAGTAAAGAGAAATTATCCGAATTTTAATTTCAAATTCCTTTAAAAATTTTGTATTTACATTAATACAATTTTATCTCATTAACAACTCTTAAATTAATGCCTTCCATGTAATTTATAATTTGCATGAATTTAAACTGCATTAATTAAGGCTTAGGGCACATGTTAACCAGATCAGTAAGCTATAACCATTAAAAAAACAAATTTAATAAAAGGTTATTGTAGTTTTAGCAAGATATATTTAATTATTAAGAGGAGAAAAGCGAGATAGCATTAGAAGTTGAAAGTTGGAGCTATAATTGTGAAATTTTTTAAAAAAATCCAGTAACGTATTTTTATCTTTTTTTTTTTTAAGTCTAGTAATACTTTCTAAAACAAGTTTATTTACGTTGTGTTTAGATCAAGATTTGGTGATGGAAATTATTTTTTATTTTGTTCTATTTTTTCACACCATTTTTTTTTTTTTTTGTTTTTTTCTTGATAAATTCAGGTTCCAAAACACAACAAAAATTTTTACCTTTTGAAAACACTTCTATCAAACACTTTTCCGTGCCATTTTATTTCTTCTATTTGTTTTAGCATTGCTTTTGTTTTTCTCCCTCTTGAAAAAACTCTTTTTTTTTATCTAGCCTCTTGAAAATACTTAAAAATAATTTTTATAAGAGATACCAATAGGCCATTGCCACCTTTCAAGTAACATGTGTAGCATTCTATTTCCAAAAAAAGGGAAAGTTTTCCTATTAAAATAGCCGTTAGGCATTTGGCACACTCATGCCACATATGACATAATTACTAGAGGCCATAGAATTCTATCTTTGCTTACTCATGCTCTTATTTTATAAGTTATTCTAATTATACACTTTGCATTATTCGGACAAAAAAAGAAAGCTAACTACTTATTCTATAGTTACAAATAAGATAAATAGGAAGAAATAATGTTTGTTGTATTCCAAAAACATGTAATATTTGCTTACAGAATTATCTAAATAGACAAATGATTCATCCAATTAACAAAAATGACCTTAGGGTTAAATGACACATTAAAAGTAACCCGAATTATCATATTTAGCTATACTTTTTCTATTTGGATAGTGTTGTTCTATTGAAAATAGCATTGCAGCCAAAACATTTTAAGAAAGTAAGATCATAAGGCAGATAAGCAACAAAGAATTACATGGCAAATGTTAAAAAAAGGATCAAAAGGCAAATAAGTGTAACTAATAAGCATGAAAATTTTGTCCAATGGGGAATTGTCACATGTTACGAATTTCTAAAATATATGATACAATTATTAACAAATCAAATATTGTCACATGATTAATAGGTTTCAAATCAAAATTCTACGAACAGTTAAAATACAGTTTTCAAGTTGACAAACTTTTAACTAATCAAATTAAGCCATTATTCACATCGTCGTAGCAAAGAAGAAAACAAATATTTCTCCAACCAAATTTGACCATGGGATAGAAAATGATTTTGACCTCTTTAAAAATGTTAAATGAATAAGGACTAATTATCAAGCAACTCTTCATAATTATTAATTTTTATCTCTTTAAAAATAAAAAATAATAGAGATAATAATCAAGCAACTAAATTTTTATGGTGACTCTCTTTCACCACAACAATAAATAGAGTGGGTAACCTCCATCAAATTGAAATCACGGTTCTTCATAAAAAAAAATTAAAAAAAAAAAAATAGAATATGACAGGTTGTTCAATTGGATCGAAGTGTTTAAAGCCTCAAAAACTTTTCACTTTTCTTGTGTAAGCCACAAAATGAGATTAAAGTCTCCAAAGTTCAAAAAAAAATTCTCACCAAATTCTTCGATCTCAATACAATTATTTGCAATGGAATTACATCATTATCTACCACACTTAAAACTCATATATTCAAACTAGCACTACAAATTTATCACATTCTTATTCTAAATTGAAAAAAATATATATATATATATATATATATTACAGTGCCCTCAAATCAATACACTACAAATTAGCGGTCTTCTTATGCACACGTTAGAGAAGATTCTATCTTTGGATTCGGGAATAAACTGTCAATCGAAAAAGAATACAATTGTTTTTCTGTGCAAAAAATCTAAAAATTGTGCTCACTTTATTTTTTTATTTATTTATTTTGCAGACCAAAAAATTTGTGTACACAAAAAAAAAAAAATTGGATAAGACATTATATGGCTGATCGACTCTGGTCAATGGTTCAGTGTTCATTGACTGAAACGATCCACATCACGCTTGTAAAGGTGTATGTATGGGGACAACAACACACACTGTTGTGGCTAAGCATAAAAAATAAAACACACACACACTGTTGTGAAAAAGATATATATATATATTATTTTTATATACTCTCGAAGTCTTACTTGGTGGTCAATGTGAAAGGGAAAGAAAGTAAAAAGGCTTGGGCTGCAATGTTCATTCTGGGGTGAAGGTGTCGCTGTGTTTGGATCTTTTGACGACTTTGAACGATGATAAAGGACGTCTGAATTCTGAAACAAGAAGGGAAGTGGTCCTTTTCTTGTTTCTGCATTAAAAATAAAATAAAATAAAATAAAATAAAATAAAATGGTTTGATTAGTGTGTATTAAAAACATGTGGCACGATCAGATCAAATGGGGACTGAATGAATCTACTCCTTTCAATCATATCAACAAGTTGGTTAGATTTGTCAGAAATAAAAAATGAAAACAAAAATAAAATAAAATTACTTGCACATATAGATTTTTATAAAATTAATCGAGAAAATGAATTTCTTTTTTTTACTATTCCTATTTATTTAGTTCTCATTTTACTGAATAAACGAAATAAAAGAAAAAAGCTTAATAAGACTAGAGCTTCCTCAACTAAGAAAGAGTCACAAATAAACTTTGATGTTTATCTTTCCACTACCTTTTATTGCTCGACTCACCCAACCTCGTAAGATAATTTTTTATTGCCTGATTATATTAATGGATAAATTTAAAAATTTTGTTTGGAGTGTCGCTTGGCTCAACTCAATTCAAAATATATTTATGTACTTTCATATACTAAATGTACTTACAATTATGGCATTTAACTTTATTTTAGGAGAAGAAAAGTACTTATTAAAAAATTAGTTATAAAATTTTAGCCCTTGATTTTAATCAGTAAAAAACTCACAAACCATTTTAATTACCACATTATTTGTGTTCAAACAGTGATATAAATATTTTTACTAAAGATATTTGATATAAATGGGCGAGCTTAGAAAATTTGAGTAGATTTAAAAATTTAATTTTAGTGCTTGAAAATGTTGAAAGGGAATAGCGACATTGTTGAGCACTTGAAAACAATCATATTCAATATAAATATAGAGATATTTATAGACATTGGGCAACCAAAAAGCCTCTCTAAGGCCCACAGTTTTCCCACTTGAACGATGTCTCTCCTAATAATCTCCCTTGCTCATCTCTTATCACAATACCGGCATTAAAAGTAAGATCATAGTTGATCTTTACAATGGAATGTGGGGGCTTTTTCTAGAAGGGACGCTCCCCATAATGGGCAGAAAATTGAATTGTTCCCAACTTGTTTCTTAGAGTCAGCTTGTGGCATGTGAATATTCTTTACAAGGATCTGACCTTGTTTAATAATAACTAAAGCACTTGGACTGATTTGCAAAAACAAAATCCAGCTATTGCTACCTTTTCAAACAAACTAGGAGAAGGAAAGATTGAGAGCTCTAGAATCTTTAGCATGTTAATAAACAGTTGAGAAGTAAAAGCGAAAAATGATATGAAAAGCGTAAGCGTGAAACATGACTTAAAAATGATATGAAAAACGTAAGCGGGAAACATGATCTAAAAATGACAAAAAAAAAATTGAAAACACTAGGTAATATAAAATTAAACAAAATATTTATAAAAAAAATATATTAACAACTTCAAAAAAAAGAAATATAAAGTATTTAGAATACTATTATGATAAGTAAATTCTAATACTACACAATATTTATAATCTTGTATTAAAAAAGTTATATATTATTTTTAAATAATAGATTTGAGAGCATGAAAAATGTTAAAAGTTATAATTAAAAAAAACGAGTTTTTAGGGGATTTACACGATATTGTAATAAGATTTTTAAGGAGTTTTTTAAAATTATGCTAGAGTTTTCAAAATGTCTCGAAATCATTTACTAGAAGTTTCTTCTAAAATTTCGTAAGACTTTAGTCTCTATCTTGGAAGCGAATTTCTTGGAAAGTGGATTTCTCCTCTCAAAGTGTTCAGATGAATTGACTTAAAATTTATTTAGAAATAAATAAATGTATAATTATATATAAGAAAATAAATTTTAATATAAAATAATGTAGTTTTAGTAAAACATAAGAATATATCTAATCCATTGATTATGAAATAGAGATTTTCATTCTAAATCATAGAATAGAAATAATCCACATCCGGCTATGTTGATATGACATACATGATTGCGATTATGATAGTTCGACTCATCCTCCTATCTTTTAGAGTTTTGATTCTCTAATGTATTAAAAAAAATAATAATAAATTCTATAAAATTGTTCACTTGTAACAACCGAGCTTGTATATAAGGTGACTTCATACGTGTAAGTTGGTCTAAATATTCAATTAACAGAGAAAAAACTATATAAAGTGACTTCATATGCGTAAGTTGGTCTAAACATCTCATTAACAGAGAAAAAAAAAAGTAACCTCAATTAAAATGAGTACAGTGTTTAAAAACTTTGAAGTTTAAAACAGTAACTTTCTTCTTCATCGGACGACCTTTCGAAACACAACCGGGTTTTGATGAACAAAAAAAAGAACAAAATTTATGGCAAATGTATTTCTGAAGTATTAATATTGAAAGAAAATAATTGCCACCAAAAGTTAAAAACAAAGGTCATTTTATCTTCGAAATTTTAATTATAAAAAATTGTTAAATTCACTGTCAACACAGCTACAAGCACAATTCTTGTCTCACATCAAACATCTATGTCCCCATCCTACAAGAAGGCCAATGGTTTTAATCATTTTGGTGGTGAAAATAAGTTTTCTTCACCAACATAAAAACATTGATAATAACAATCAGGCCAAATATTCAAGCACAACAGACAATTACAATCTGTGGAACAGAGAACTAATGGGTCTGCAAGATCGAGCCAAATCATTTTAATTTCAGATGCTTAAACTGCTTCTCAATGTTAATCAAACAAATTGGATGTTTGAACATAATTTATTTACTAACTTATAGCTTATGCTTATAACTTTTTTAAATTGTGTTTAAGTGAATGACTTAAAAAACTACTTATATCTGTTCACGTTTTTTAAAAAAAATTATTTTTAAATATAACTTTTTAAAAATAACTTATAAACTATAGCTTATAAGTTAGTGTGTCACTTTAAATATAAAGTCCTTTTCAATCAAAAAATTAAGAAATATTTAAGATTCAAAGAGTGATAAGACAACAAAGAATCTGCCATAAGACAAAGTTATAAGCATGTGTAATATATATATATGTTATAGGGTGGTTTTCTTTCTTCCTTTCTTTCCATTACAAACAGTCAACTTTGGGATATTAATACTAATGTCTTGTGTCACGATGGCACACCGGATAGAAAGAAGAAGATTTTGAATCATATAAGAAGCACAGGCAACATCATTTAATGGCTTAAATTTTTGAATCGGATAACAAGCGACCGGTCTATGATAAGTGGTATCAGAACAGCTCAACTCTTAATTTAATCTTACACTAAACGCTCAGGTGGAATAGATAGGGTGGTTCGACTCATGATGAGAGCGTCGTTAATTCGAGTAGAAGAATATGCCACGATCTCACATCAAATAAAAGATGGAGATCTTGAGTCATATAAGAAGTAAGTAGTATCACTTAATGACTTAAGTTTTTAGAATTAAATGCCAAACATTTGACCCGTGATACTCGACATTAAGTGGCATACAGCAAAGTAGCAACGTTTCGTGGCAGGTTTAGATGTTGCCACATCAGCGGATGAATTAAAATGTTTTGACGGTTATGGTTTTTAATATATTCTAACCATTAATTAAGACCTCTATACTTGTTAAGTGTTTTCTTGATGGAGATCTTGCTGTACTCTAATTTCCTATCAAATATAATCCTTGGGTACCTTGTGGAATTGCATGTAGAGGTCGTTGTCGTACCAAACTCTTACAAGAACCTAGGAGAGGATGAAGAAATGAAGGGTAGAAAAAATTTTAAATTTTATTTTTTCACCTTTGATTCTATTTAGCAGAGAAAGAAAAGAAAAAATAAAAAAAATGGAGCTAGGAAAATGTTAGAAAAAAAAAATTACTCTCTCTCTTTCTCTTTTTTCTTTCTTTTTACTTTTCTGTCATTATTTTTACCTAACTAAACAAGGAAGGAATAATATATAAATTTTTTTCTTTTCATTTATTTCTCTCTTCTTTTCTTCTCTTTTCCAAGTTCCAAACAGGTTGTTAAAAAAAATGGAGAGAGGAAAGTAAACAAGCAGAGAGGATAGTTGTTGTTTGGCGTCATTTCAATTGTTCTAGTAATATTAATATGGCCTCTGGCTGCAACTACTATACAGTTTCAATATCGTCACTGCTTCTCAATCTTAGTACGAGCAACCTTTGGAGCAGAGCAAGACAATGCTATATATGTAGGAGTATAAACAGTAATGCCATTGTAATTGTCACAATTGGTATAGATAAAATGAATAAAGTAACTATACATAGATATACATATCTATATATATATATACATAAAGGTATATTTATGAGAGCATTGGAGAGGTATCATCGTAGAGTGAGACTCTGAAAATGCAAACATCCTAAACAGCTATGAAGCACAAGGGCTCTGGTTGAAGACTGCAAGTTCATACCAACAGATGTGGACGCGAATTCAGACACACTCTTTAAGAAAGAAACTTTTGTGCTGATTTTTTAGATAATCGAGAGTAACCATGGAAAAAGATATTGTAACTCTTGATAGGCCTTCTTTACGACCGGGTGCTCCCTTCCAGGCTGACTTAGCTGGAATCATGTTCATCAGGCCAACCTGATGCTAGGTTTTTTATCTGCTTTTTCTTTTCTACTATTCCTTTGCTTACATATATATATGTATATATACATATTGAATGCATAAGAAGGCTTTTACACAGACAGCTCAAAATTCAAATAATCAAACTGTAGGAGCAATGTCTAGGAGTGATATAACAAAGAAAACTAGGCTTCTAGCCAGAAGTTCGACCAAGCAAAAGGTTAATAAACAATTTTGAAGTAATTTGAATTTGATAAGTTTGTAATGGTCGAGCAATCAGAGATTTTAAAGATATTGAACATTGTTACTAGGGAACTCGGAAAATCCGATTCTCCAAAAATTTACTTTCAAAACAGAGAAACTGATATGAAATTTTAAGAAAATTTTTTGAAAAACGATTAAAAAACTTGTCAAAGCTCTTAAAAAATACAATAAAAACTCATTTATCATGATTTTTAGTATTTTTCACGCTATCAAATCTTGTTATTTAACAATAATATAAATTTTTTAATAAAATTCTATAGATGTTGTGTAGTATTACTATTTTACTTGATCATAAAAGTATTTAAAAATACTTTATATTATTTTTTTTAATTTTTAATATATTTTTTTAATAAATATTATACTTAATTTTATGGACAAAATATATCTACTTCTCTTGAGATTTTAGATTATTACAACTCACCCCCTGAGATTCTAGAAATTACATCCTCCTCCTTTGAAGTTTGAGATGAGTTATATTTTTCTTCAGATGTTAAATATTTTAACAGAATATATGTGATGTCAGCAAAAAAAATAAATTCATTACCTAAATTACCCCTAATGGTCATGAAATGACATAAATAGTTTTTTTTTTTTTTTTTGCTTATGAAATTAATTAGTGTGCTAATTTTGAGCATTCTTTTAATTAAAAAAATACATTACCAGTATAAAATTCTAAGAGCAAATTAAATATCACATCTAAATAAAATACCATTTTAATCAATAAATAAATTATAAGTCTCATATTTTTTTTAAAACTTTATATACTATAATTAAAGCCCTATATAGATTATATAAATTTTTTTATTAAAAAAAAAAGTTATAGTCAATATAAGAAAAAATGCTCTACAAAAAGTAATATAAAAAATAATAACATTAGTTAACTTATATTAAAAAGAGAACGGTTTCACTTAAGAAAATCAATTATATCAAAGTTTTTAGATCCTATATACTACAAAAAAAAAAAAAAAAATCAACACACATGTGAAGGAATTTAGAAGCAAAAAAAAAAATTCTATTTATGTCATTTCACGTATATTAGAGGTAATTTAAGTAATGAACCTACTTTTTTTTTACTGGCATCACATATATTCTATTAAAATATTTAACATTTAGAAAAAAAATATAATTCATCTCAAACCTCAAGGGAGAAGGATATAATTTGTAAAATCCCAAAAGCAAATTATAATAGTCTAAAATTTCAAAAAAAATAGATGTAATTTGTCCTAATTTTATATTACCCAGCGTTTTTCGTTCTCTATATTTCTAATCCATGTTTCATATTCCGTTTTCCATATTGCTTCACTCTCACTTCTCTTTTTGACAATTAGGATACCAAAACACTCCATTTTTTTGTTTGGCTAAGAATGTGGAAAGGTTTAATCCGCATAGTAACTCTCATTCAATGTAATTATAAGAATTCTTACTCTTTACAAAATGTTCATTTTGAACTACAATTACTGACTTAAAAAAACTGAACCCATTATCACAATTCTATTAAAGTACAAATAAGATTCAGCTCTTCTCAACATTTAGTTTACTCAATAATTACTATAAACGAATTTAAGCACACGACAGTTAAAGAACAAGGTTTAAAATTCAGCCACTCAAGTCAATTCAACGACCACCTCGTGGTACTGAACACGCATGCTGTCTAGTTTATTAGTCTTCTAGAGATTTGAGACAGCTGTGCCGGCTAAGAAATGCATGGTTTGATTGTTTCTCCAATTACAATGTACTGACAATGGACTGGACAGAAGGACTTTTGTGAACTTTGGGTCCAAACCAAACCAGTGATTAGTGACTGGAACTGTTTGAAAGCTCCATGACTCCGCTTTTTTAACAGTGATAATCTACCAATCTAATCTCTCAGCAACTCTATTTATTCCATGGGCCATGGCCATAGGACGCTGGTCCGGCTGAAAGTTTTGAAACTTATATAGATCCTATGTATCAATGACTCTCATTTCAGTAGATATAGGCACCTGTTTTGGTGTCATTTTGAATATTTTTAATTTTAAAATGAAAATGATCTAGATTTTGAAAACACAAAAGCATTCTCACATAATTATCATTTTCTTGATAATGGGATATGCTTCTTAGAAATTTTGCCGAAAACCGCTTAAAAAAACCTTTCTATTTAATGTGTTTATTTTTACTTTCTCTTATTTTCAAGAATGGAAGGTAGTAATGACAGCAATTATCAAACAAGCCCAATCTATGTTTAAAAACATTTTTGTGGATTTGGTATGCTTTCGGGAATCACAACTTGAAAAATGAAAAGGATAAAAGTTTTGTTTGATAGGTTGGAGGCCTAAGCGTTTTAGGACTCAAACCCGGATGGCGAGGATGACATAGAAGAAACTGGCCACTAAGTTACCCCACTCGAAAACGTTGCTAGAAAGAACTGTTATCTCACAAAAACGACCTAGATGAATACAAATTATGAGTCAAACCCATCCTTCAACTAAAGATGAGGGGAAAGTCTAATTCTAGTAAACTAACAAGTAGAAATTGGACAGGATCAAAGATATTACATTGCTCAATTTAATTAATGATAATGGATGAGAGAGAGAGAAAATGGGGAAAAACATCAACAGCAACCGTGATTTTCGCATGCGGCAACCGCTCCGATGTGAGAGATACTATTTAAGGCAGGCTCTACTCCTGTTGGTCGCGGTGGTCGCGGTTGTTGGTGCGACCGTGGCACTGAAAATTTGTCCATTTGACAGAGTTTGCTAGCAGTAATGAAATTTATTGTCCCATTTGAAAGACGAGGCCATGTACACGATTTTGAAACCATATAAAGATGGCTGGCAATGAAGTTTCAATTTGAAGCAAAAATTAAAGTAATACATGTTAGGCATGCATTATAGTGTAGTAATAAATAAGAGGTTCACAATTTTTTACATTTTTTAATACTTTATACAATCAAATAATGTTTGTAAGGCACAATTTAGTAAGATCTTTTACATGATAAATTACTTAACAAGAACTTTATGAAAGGTGGAACAAATATGACGTGATGCTTTAAAATTTTTAATGATTCCTAACAAAGTATAAAGTATAAAATAGGTGAAATTTCTAATGATTGGCGATCTATATACACGTATATAATGTGCAGTGGTCTGATATCGATTAGTAGTTATTTCATGCTGTATTCCAACATAGGCTTTGTGGATAAAAGTTCAAGGTTTATAGCCCTTCATGTAGTTCTGACAAAAGTTCTCAATAATTTTGCGAGGATTTGCTTTTAGCAATTCAGTTGATCAGACTCGAATTACGTGTGCTTATATATATAAGGAGATTTGTCTCACAAAATTAAGGCCAAAATAGTGAGGGTGGAGTGCCAACAATGTCATAATACAATGATAAAAGATAGCTCAGTGTACAAGATTTTCACTACTATAGGATTAGAGAGATTAGGTCAGAGAAGTTGTTTTTGTGCTTTGAACCATGATATCGTAGCTATAATAGAGCAAGTTTACCATTACGTCAAAAATATATTGTTCTTTGTAACATTAATAATATAATTTAAAGTTCAAAAATAGTGAAGGGTTTAATTAAGGGTAGTCATTGGGCGGGGTGAGTCTGGGCCAGGTCTATATAAAACAATATGCTTGTCTGGCCTGAAATCAAAATCTCAAACTTGCCTAAAATAAAAATTAGATTCTAAAACCCACCTATTGAACCTAGAAGTTTTTTTATAAAAGGATTATGTCACAAATTAAACATAGATAATGTGTTAATTAAAAGGGTTTTTGTGTTTTTTATAGATTAAAAATCAAGTGTTAAAATCTTATAACTAATTTATTTTACAAAATTTGTTTCTAAAATAAAGTTAAATACATAAGATCGTAAAACATAAGATCTATTAAAAAAGTATAAATATATTATTCTACAAATACAATGCAGAACTTTTTTATAATTGGGTCTAACAAAGTTTTCAAGCCCTATAAAATGACATATGGGCTTAGCAGTATGGCCACCCCTAAATTTAACCTTCGCTAAGTTAGCTAACTGGAGCCAAACCATTCTAAACCATACCAATTAATGGCCAATCTAAGTTGCACAATCAGAATGGGGTTAGGCTTCGATCAAATAATGCAAAAAAGTAGTAGGAAACTATAGCCCTCTAATTAGCTGTCACCCATCAAGCGGTATTAATACTTAATTCTGGAACTCCTAATTAGGGAGGAGAGAGATTCGCTCAGTGATAATAGCGCCGCCACACCCATGATTATGGCTTATGGTTCACCACGGCACACTAACACATGCCAATTGTCTTCTATAAAACGGAAGCCTAGTGCAGTGAGTATTACGGTGACCTGACATGTATACTATACATCAAAGAATCGAAGTTCCTTCCTTATACGGGTCGAATAAGTGCTGACAAAATTTGGCATGTATGAAGTATCCATGCTTCCATGATTTGAGGCCGGTCAATGATTTATCAACTTATATAATTTGATTGGATTTGGATGCTCTCAATTACATAATTAAAATGAAGATTTTTATTTTATTGATTGAAATATTGACATATCAGTTAATATAAAAATGAAAGGTTAAGACGAGTTAACTTAAAACTTGTAAAGTAATAAATGATTTTATGGTTATATATAAAAAATATATATTTTACTACAAAACGACGTTGTTTTGATATGACGTCCGATAAACCATCATCTAGTTCACTGATTTATGAAATGGAGATTTTCATTTCCAACTAGAAAATAGAGTGGATCTTAATCCCTTCAGCAGCTACACTTGATGATGTTATACCTTATTTCAGTACAACTTGTACAAGGAAGTTTTGATGTTAATGGCTGACTCTAATCTGTGAGGATTCTACATTTTACTGAAAATGGAAGCTTGGCTTGGGCCGATTGAAAATTCTTTCTAAGAGCAGTTCCTAACTTTCTTGGCCAGGCCGGCCCACATTGTCCAGGCCCACCAATTGTCTTATCACAAAATAAGTGTAAATCAACTACAAGTTATTATGATTACTACTAGAAATAATTATAACAACGCACCATGAATGTTAATACATGGAAAATTTAACAGTATTTTAGTTATTAGATAATTATTATAAAAAGAGAAGATCAATTTAGATATAAAATCTTATTTTTGTGAATATGTGCATGACAACTTTTTATCTATACTTCTAACAAATCATATATATGTATGTATTTAAGTTATGTTCGTCCCTATATTTTGTCTTCTATGTGACACTTAAGTGACACTCTTTATACTTTTAAAATGTGATGTCATAGGGGCAAATAGAGATGCTTATCCCATTAATTTTCCTATTTGTTAAGATCTCTTTTAATTTTTATTTAAAATAATACTTAATATAATGAATATGAGTTTTTGAGTTTTATTAAAATATTTCATAATTAACAAGATGTATTTGGTTTTTATCGATAGAATAGTTCACTAAAATTCAACTACTTAAGATCTTTTAAAAAATTATTAAAATTCAACCTCTTAACTCACTAAAGCTCTAAAATTATATATATATATATATATATATATATATCATAGAATATGATCATTTTATTTAGTGACATTACTTTTTTATGGATGGGCCTCAACTGTGATGCATTTTTTTTGATTTAATAATTTTTCATAGATTAATTCCTTATAATATTTCTATTGTGGATTTGAAGACGTCTTATTTTACAGGCAATGCACGGGTTAACACCTAATTACTAATATATTACGAACAAAAGGAGTTAATTGATACAAATCAATAATTCAAGATATTAATATATCACGTTCTAGAGTTTAAAGAAATTTAATAATATTGAATCATAATTTAGAAAGCAATGCCATAATTACCCTTAGTACAATTTATTTTGTACAGGAAGAACTTCTGTTGTACAAAAAGTTATTGAATATGTAACTAGTGTAGGGTATTGGTCATAAGGATTTGAAATTTGAAACAAAAACCCCCATTCTATTTTTTTCCGAGTTGTTTTTTTTTTTGTCTTACCCATAGTTGTTAATATCACATTGGCATGGGCACCATTTATACTATTGGTACAGTACATACTGACACCAGTATATTATCGGATATCATATCAAATTTATCATTATTAATATTTTATACATATAAAATTGTATATTTATTTACGATATATTATCTTTTAAAATTTTGGCATTATTCATATAAAGTATTATTTAACAATAAATTATTTTTAAATATGTAATCCAACCTCAATAGGTATTTAAAAATATTTAAAAGACATATTACTTGTCTAGTATTCATTAAAAACAATTTCTAATAGACATTTATAATCCAAATATTATAAAAAAATTACATAAAATCTGATACCACTTTGTGCAAACCAGTATTACCTGGTTCAGTCAATATTGATTGATATTATCTGGTATTTTAGCTAGTGCAAAACTTATTTTTTTTTTAACTGTTTTATAATTAGTGTGGTGCATACTATATCGACCTGTATAAGTCGATACGATGCAGTATGAATAACTATGGTCTTACCATAACCACGAGTTTTGTCATTTAGGTGCTCTTTTGTTTGAGCTAGTTGAGCCATTGAGCTGTCTAGCCGGAACGTTTTGCTTTAGCAGCGGCGACTGTTGCTGATAATTAACTCACCTTCTCTATTCCTTTGAAAGCCCTAAAATATAAAATTTGCGTAGTCCCCTTCTACCACCTCTGCAAATCTCCCATCACAAACTTTTCCCAAGAACTGAATCATTAACCATCAATCTGAAATCCATAATGATAATTTATGAGAATCCAACAATGACCACTGTCAAAATTTGAACCACCAACAATTCAATTCACCCATTACTCACAACGAGATCTCAAATCGCCCAAACCTTCACAACTATATAATATATTCATGTGGCAAATTCAATCTCTCATATATGCGTGTATATATCTATAAATATATGTTAAGTTTTTAGATGTATACAGGGGTGCATAGAGACCTCCATTCTATCTGATGTTGAGATGACATCTCATTTAATTAAAAATTAAATGAATCAAATGAAACCACCTTACTTTGGTTTTTAAAGACTTTATAATTCTACATAGTTTTGCACAAATGAGTAATTTGTTTAATTGTTTTTTAAAAACTAATCCAGAAAAGTTTCCTTTATACTAGGGCCATGGTCGATCCAGTCCGCTCCTAGTCTTACTGCTGATCAAGACCGGAACTCTCTAAGTCTAAATCATCACCTGCGTCGGAAACACATGGATTGGAAAGAGTCTCTCACAGATATCTTTACATTAATGACCGGGTTTAACAGCAAAATCTTAATTTGGATGGAAGATTCCCTCAGTTATTTTTGAAAGAAAATAGAGTTAAATAGTTTTACTCATTTGTACGAAACTCCATAGTATTGTAAGGTTTTTGAAGGTCAAAATGAGGTTGTCTGAACTTGTTCATTCATTCCCCATTTAAATGATATGGCAATTCAGTATTAAAAGGAATGGAGATCTTCATTTCATAAATATAATGAAGAGGATCTCAATTCGAGTCACAGAGGGGCTAAAAGGGACACCTACCCTCCTCAAGTTTTAAGAAATTCTAATTTTGTCTAGAACTTTTGAAATTTCTTTCAATTTGCCTCCTTTAAAAATTTATAAATGCCCCCTTTATTTTTAAAAACTCTACATTGAGCTACAATTTCGAAAATGTTCTTCAATTTGTCGCCTCTAAAAATTGATGAATATTTAGATACCTTAAATACTTAATTGTTTCAAAGATCCCTATATACATTATGTAGTCATACGAAAGTTAAATGTCTTATTGTTGATTATAACAAAAATTCATTCTTACAAATTATTAGTTTTTTTATAGAAAATTTCACTAGAATGATGTGGCAGTTACAATTTCAAAATTATGAGATAAAATATTTAGTGTTTTAGTTTGAAATAAAAGGTGAACAAATAATCATATCATTCTATGAATATTTTGTACAAAAATTCTGATTACATAACATTCCTTTTAAAAAATATTTAAGTTGTGAATAAATATTGTCCTCGTTGAAGTAATTTTTTAACTCCGCCATTGGGTATATATGCCTATATGTATGTATATAAAAATAAATATACATGCACATACACGCATGTATTAAACAAAGATTAAACATAAATTTTTTATAGAAACAAAATTCAAAATTTGGCCAGTTAAAAAAATTGTGAAGAATCAGTAGCAACTTCACATGGTGACAGTGAGATGGGGGCGGTGATGATAAGTGAATCGGTAATAGGGTTGGAAGGAGAGAGAAGAGAGGAGAGCCACCTTTCCAAGTGATGCTAAGTCACACAATTCATGGGACTGACCACTCATCCGCGAATTTCGGAATACATTGCGGATTCGGCCGAAATTCGTGGACTGGCAAGGAATAATTCGCGCATAGCATTTTATAGAGCGCGGATTCTTTAATTTTACCTTTACACTGGTGTTTGAATATATCTTAACTGGGACCTTGGTGCACCCAATAAATGCTCATGCACTTTCTGCCATTTAATTCGACTAAGGGCTCGTTCGGTTATAGTTTTTTTTAAGCTTTTTGAGGTTAACTTTTTTTAATTTATAAGTAAAAAAGTTTTAAAAAAATTAACTTTTTTGTTTTGATGATTGTCTTAGCTTATAAAAAAGTAAAAAAACTGAAAATTTTTAATTTTTTTGTTTTGCTTATAAATTAAAAAAACAAAATGAAAAAAATCATACCAAATAGACCCTCAAACAAAAGATTAACGCAGTTGTTTCACCAAGTCACCTATTATCTTCTTAATATCAAAATGACTTTTATTATTTATTTAGAACTATAAAACATGCATTATAAGCCACTCATTATTATCTCTTTTTTTCTTTTATGGTATTTTTCTTGTATTTAATGTGTACAGATATACATACATGGTATTGAAGCATAAAAAAATGAAATTACTTAAATAGATTATACTGATGTACAAATATACTACTTATTTAAATAAATAAATATATATTTATTTACGCATTCTAAGAATACTCTTATTTTTAATTCTTCTGACAAGTGACGCTCTCATGCTCGTGCTCATATTTTGTGCGAGTTAAGAATGATGTATATCTTGGAATCAAAGAACAAAGAATAGGAAAGAGAAACTCGGTAGTACTAATTAGATACTAGTATCATATCTTTTATATTTTGGCTTGGCTTGGAGCTGAGCAAGATGGGAATAAAACAAAGGTAAAAGTGAGTTCAGAAAATTCACTGAACATGTGGGTTATAAGATAAACTGTACGTACATATATACAATAATTGTAATATATATGCTTGTATACGCAGTGAAAATATTAATTATATATTGATTAAATTAATATATATACTAACATCCAGTCATTATTGTCCAAGTGAACTTGATGTACTGATCCTGAGTATTTGAAGAAAACTTTGTGCTCTTGCAAACGTAAGTTGCGTCCCTCCCACACCCTTTGTGTTTAGAACTCTCTGTAGATAAAATCTTCTAACCTATGCAGTACTTAATTCTTTGAACAATGGATATCACAAGTAATTTATAACTGCTAGACTAGGGACCCTTATCTTTATTCTTATTAGTTCATTCCATCAAATAACCATTATCTGATAGTGGGGACTTGATAGGCCTTAACTAACCACCACTAGTGTTTCACATAGAGTGGGCAACTATCCCGATCATTACTCGTAACTAACTAACACATGGATAAATATATGATATATATCATATATATATACACTTTATACATGTGGCAAGTGAGTCATCCTAAGAAAACTTGTCTTACATTCGCCCACTTGGTCCACTAAACACATGAAAACCATATGAGTGATAGATACTATATTATGGCCACAAAATGTTCAATCCTTAAACCTCTTACTCTATTAATGAGTACCAATCATGAATTATGGCTGTTGTACCCTAAATAGGTATTTCCTTCCATGTATTACAATGTATGGCAGTTCCCAATAAGCACTTAATGAGGTACTTAAATACTTTATCAATGACTACATACTAGTCATTTAAGGTCCTACTTTATTTATCCCAGTGGATATCATGCATGACAATTATTTTATGTGCACAATTAAAGCCATATTTTTATTCTTTAAAAACATTTAAAAATTGTTCACAAATTGTGAATTACCAAAATAAGAAAGCCAAATTAAGTAGTAAATGAGCTAATAAGTCCCATATGCTCCACATGACTACGATATACTTTAGCCGGCAATGTTTTAGTCATGGGATCTGCAACTATCAACTTGGTGCTAATGTACTCAATAGCTACATCTTGCATCTTTACTTTCTCTTTGACAACAAGATACTTTATGTCAATATGCTCGTTTCGGCTGCCACTTTTGTTATTTTTAGAGAAATAAATTGCAACCAAATTATCACAGTAAAGTCTTAATGGTCTCGATATAGAATCAATGACTCTTAATCTTGTGATAAATTTTTTTAACCACAGAGCCTGTGAAGTAGCTTTATAGCATGTAACAAATTCTACTTCCATAGTGGATGAAATAGTTATGGACTACTTGATACTTCTCCAAGATATAGCTCCTCTAGCAAGAAGAAATATGCATTCCAAAATAGACCTTCTAGTGTCTGAACATCCAGCAAAATCTGAATCTGAATATCCAATCATCTCTAATGAATCCATAAGTCTGTATGTCAACTTGTAGTTCTTGGTTCCTTGCAAATACTGAATGACTTTCTTGAACGCAATATCAAGCAGTCCATAACTATTCATCAATGACCCTGGATTGCTTTGGTATCTGTCCAACATTCCTACTACAAATGCAATATCAGGTCTCGTACAGACTTGAGCATACATCAAACTGCTAACTGCTGATGCATAAGGTATGCTCTTCATCTGCTCTTGTTCCAAATTATTTTATGGTGTCTGAATTAGACTGAACTTGTCTCCTTTGACAATGGGTGCTACACTAGGTGAGCAAGATTTCATATTAAATCTTTCCAAAACTTTTTCAATGTAGGCCCTTTGAGAAAGTCCCAATATTCTTGGGGATTTATCTCTGTGAATCTCAATGCCAATGACATTAGAGGCTTTACCCATATCCTTCATTTCAAAGTTTTGAGATAGAAAAAAAATTGTCTCACTTAGCAGACCCAAATCACTACTTGCAAGTAAAATATCATTCACATATAAGACTAAAAAGATGTATTTACTTCCACTGACTTTAAGGTATATACATTGATCAATAATGTTCTCCGTAAAGCCATATGAAGTAATAATGTTGTGAAACTTTAAATACTATTAGCGAGAGGCCTGTTTTAGTTCATATATAGATTTCCTTAACTTACAAACCAAATGATTATCTTTGAAAGCAAATCCCTCAGGCTGAATCATGTATACCTCTTTCTCAAGATCTCCATTCAGGAAAGTCGTTTTCACATCCATCTGTTGTAACTCTAAATCAAAATGAGCTACTAATATTGTGATAATCCTAAATGAATCTTTCTTAGAAACTGGAGAGAAGGTTTCATGGTAATCAATTCCTTCCTTTTGAATGAAACATTTGGCTACAAGTCTGGCCTTATATCATTCGATGTTACCAAATTTTGCAAAAGAAGTATCTACTCTTACTAGTTTCAAGATCCTTAAAAAATTTAGCATTTCTAGCTTTAACAATTTTAGGTGTGTGCAAAGGATAATAAAACCTAAATCCTTTGGAGTTTTCTGCATACCTAATGAAAAACCCGCTAACTACTTTTTAGTCAAGTTTCTTCATGTGTGGTTTATAAACCCTCAGCTCAATTGAACAACCTCATATGTGTAGATGTTTTAAACTTGGTTTCCACCCTTTCCATAATTCAAAAGGTGTTTTAAAAACAACTTTAGATGGAACCCTGTTTAAGACATATATAGCTGTTTTTAAGGCCTCACTCCATAGATCTATCGGAATATTAGAATGACTTAGCATATTCCTCACCATATCTATAAGTGTGCGGTTCCTTCTTTCAGCCACACCATTTTGTTGTGGTGTTCCAGGCATTGAATAGTGAGCAATTATGCCCTCTTCTTTGAGGAACCTAGCAAATGGACCTAGTAGTTGTCCTAATTTTGTGTACCTCCCATAACATTTTTCACCCTTGTCTGACTTTACGATTTTGATTTTCTTTTTTGTTTATCTCTCTACCTCTGCCTTATAGGATTTAAAAACATCTAGTGCTTCAGCCTTGTCAAATAAGAGGTAGAGATACATATATCGTGTATGGTCATCAACCAATGAGATTAAGTATCTCTGACCATTCAAACAAGGTGGAGTAAATGGTCCACAGAGGTCTGTGTGTATGATTTCAAGAGTATCAGAACTCCTCTTGGCACTTTTAGTGGACTTGTTAGTTTACTTCCCCTTAATGCAATCCACACAAGTACTAAAATCAAAAAAATCAATAGCATTTAAACTCCTTCATTTATCAATCTTTTTATTTTTTCATTGGATATATGTCCCAATCTCCTATGCCATAACACAGAAGAATTCTCATTGATAACGTTTCGCTTTATGCCAATCCTATCATGTAAGGTCGAAAGGTTATTTTCAAAATTAGGATTTAAATCAAATCTAAATAATTTATCATCTAAAAAATCGTTGCCAATAATGACTTTATTTTGCAATAAATCAAAATTTGTACCATTAAAATTAAAACTAAATCCAAAAAGTACTAATTTAGAAATAGAAACCAAATTTCTAGAAAATGATGGAACATTTAAAGTATTTTCAAGATCCAAAATAAAATTAGATTTTAAAACCAACCTGAAAGTCCCAACAGCCTCCACATGTGAACACATTTCATTTCTTCAATAAATACTTTGTTCATTTATCGTCGGTTTCCTTAAGCTGAGAAAGCCTCGCATGGTATTGGCAATGTGAATTGTAGAACCATAATCAATCCACCATGTATTATTAGGAACATTAATAAAATTAGATTCATAACACACAAAGGATAAGAGATTACTCTTCTTTACGAGCCATTTCTTATACTTAGCACAATCCTTCTTCATGTGTTCCTTTTTCTTGCAAAAGAAGTATCTACCTTTATTGCCATAACGCTTCATTGACACTTTTTCATTCTTCTTTTGAGGAACACCAATGCCCTTGTAATCCTTCTCCTTTGCATGAAATGATAGATTAGCAGTTTCTAACTTTTCATATTTTAGCCTTTCTTCCTTTTGAACATACATGATTAGAAGTTCATTCACTAACCATTTTTCTTTATGCGTGTTATAGGAAATTTTGAAAGGACTGTATTCCATTGGAAGAAAGTTAAGAACAAAATGCACCAAGAATGACTCAAAAATCTCTATCTCTAGTGCTTTCAGTTGAGTTGTGATGCCCCTCATTTCCATGACATGTTCACGCACACTTCTAGTATTATTGTGTTTCATGCCTGATAGTTTCTTCATTAGGGTGTTAGCTAATGCCTTATTAAAGCTTACAAATTGCTCTTCAATAGCCTTCATAAAATCTTTTGCCTTATCACATTTGGAGATTGAACCCCTAATGCCTTTACTGATGTGGAATTTAATGAGCATCAAACTTAGGCGATTGGATCGCTCTCACCGCTCAGATGCAGCCCTTTCAGTTAACGTACTTGATTCTATGGGGGCAAGTGGTTCATCCACACGAAGTGCCAAATCAAGATTCATACACCCCAATGTCAAAAGTACTTCATCTTTCCAGTTAGAAAAATTATCACCATTCAAGAATAGAATACGAAATGATTCAGTACTAAAAAATATAATAGGAATAGCTGTAATAACCAAGAACATATTATGCTATGAAACAATAATTAAAACAAAATAAACCCAAACCTTCCTGTGGGTAAAGGTAGCAATATGCATTGAATCCACTTAAACGGAACTGATAAGACTAGTAAATATCACACATCAAAATAAAACATCCTTTTATCTTTGGATATAGAAAAATCTTATCTCAATGTTAAATTTACTATCATATCCTAATTAAATTAATAACAAATAATTATTTTCCTGTGAACCTAAATAATTATTTTTATTAATTTAATTACAATAAATATGTATCATTAAATATATAGTCAAATGGCTTTTTTTGTATAATTTAACCGGCAATCCTTTAGTCACGAGATCTACAACCATCAACTCGGTGAGTTCAGAAAATTCATTGAACATGTGGGCATGTTGATCAATCGTGTCACGAAGTATCCCTAAAGATGTTACAACGGGCGTGTCTCCATCTTATCACCACTATAACAAAATTTACTTTACAGCATGAAAAAGGTGCGATTCACACTTCACACGGAGGAACGTTTTATGTTTTGCAAATGAAGTAAGAATGTGCCTATTTTTCATAAAATTAGTAGAAAATTCAAACAAATAATGTGCTAATGACACTATGATGAGTGTTTTATTTTAAAATAAAAAATTATATTTCATTCACATCATTCATTCTGTATATTAATTTTATATGAATTTCACATTGTATAATTCAAAACTGTGAAGGGCAATTAATAAATTTTTACTTATTTGGAGAAAGGAAAAGAAATTGTGGAACAATAGAAGTTTTACCTCAAGAGCTAGCCTTCATCAACTGACAAAGAGTGGAAAAGGCATTATTGTCCTAGGTTATGTTTGAAATTTGAATTTATTAAGGGCAAAGCAAAGTAAAAGATGAGAGAAAAAAGAATAAAATAAAAGATAATTTTTGTTCTCTTTTTTCTTATCTTTTCTTTTTCTTTTCTTTTTTATCACTAAATTTTTTATTCAAAACGCAGCTTTAGGCTTTAGACAAATTATACAAGGACCACCAATCTATCCAACTTGAGCAAAGGTAATCTAACCCAAAATCATTTTCCCTGTTGCCTCCAACAGAGATTAAAATTTTTAGACGCAGGGCTCGAATTTTGTTGAAAAGGCCAACCAATGTGTATATAATAAAATAGTAGACTAGTAATGAGACTCTCGATATTCTGGAGTTTGAGGAGGATCAGATGTATGGAGTCTTACTTTTAAATATATATATATATATATATATATGCATTCCAAACTGTGATGTTTAATAAGTAATTTTACTATTGCGCCAGGCCCACCCTCCCAACCAATATGTTTGTTTATGCCTTGAACGTATCTATAGTGAAAATCCCATTTACCCTAATCTGTCATGCTGAAGTAATGGTTGTATAAAAAACCACTTCAAGCTTGCTTGCTAGGGTGGAGTAGGCTAACTGGTGCAAGATACTTGAAACACATTCTCTACTTTTGTTTGTACACGAAGAATCATTCCGTACAATTTTTTCTAAAAGATAAGTTGTTAGGAAATTTGCCCAACAATGTGTATCAAGATGACAATTCCCCTCATGCAAGACCCAGTTTCATATGCGATAGAAACATAAATAAAAATAGAGTTCACAAACGATGAGCACATACATGCCATAAGACTTGAATCCTTTTGTACAACAACAGACATGAATTATGATACCTCATGAATTGAAGTCCATTTTCTTCCAAAAACTCAATTAAAGCAATAACTCATCTAATGTGATGAATGAATTGTATTACTTTGAGCCACCTCATTCTAATGGTTGTAGATATCCCTACAGATAGTTTAGCTCTTAGCATGAACATTTTTTTTTTTTTTAGTGCACTAAGAAAGCTAAACAATATCTATTTACCTAGGAGATTGGAGAGGAGCATGCCCAAGCTTGAACTTGGAACTATGCAAAGGTCTGACCATTGGGCCAACTCACAAGCTCAACAAAGAGACTTATGTCTCATGAAACATGAGTTCTCTAGTTCAACTTTGTAACTCACGGCCAACCTATGACTTTTGACTTAATGTAGGTATTTGAGATTTATTTAATCATACAAAGTACAAGAGGGGGTTTTATGCTCTAATAATAAAGATCATAAACTAAAATTAGTAGCTTATCTTGTTTACTGGAACTGAAAACATTGACAAAAAGAGAAAAAACAAGATTCATTAGTCATACCCCAATTAATGATTAGAAATTTCCTAAGTATGGTTAGGTTCTTTGTTATAATTCTTTTTTGGAAACCTAAATTAGCAACTCGTATTGTTTGCTTTGGTGGAAGTGAAAAAAAAAAGGTAACAATAAAAGAAAAAAAATAATTATAACCCTATTACTGATTAGAGACTAATTTGTAGACACATCTATATGAGGTTGGCAATTGTGACATTGCTAATTGTTGGCTGTATAAACGCAGAATACCAACTACAGATTTCTATTACTAATAAAGTTCAAAACTTTATTAGGGCTTAATATGATTGATTCAGCAGGCAATTCCTCTAAAGTTAATTGGAGAAGTAAAATGGTCATTTCAACAATACTTTCTCTCTAAAATTAGCTCTTCCGCTTTTAATTTATTGTTATTTTTTCAAATAAACAGTTGATTTTTAAAAACTTTTTTAATAGGCCAGCTAACGAGTCTGCTTGATTCTTAAGTTCAAAACCTCCTCACGCCCACTTATGGAATTAGTCATTATCCATATAATGTATAAAGTTTACATAGCTCATATAGACAATTGTCATGCATGAGCTTGAGAGAGTAGTTGGTCCAAGACCTAAACACCCTACGAAAAAAAAAACAACAAAAAAACAATGATGTGCTTGTATTGTCTCCTTCCACCTATTCAGTTTGACAGCTTAATGTATTAAAGGTTGGATTAAATTCTAAGTGGCAAAGTGTGGAATAAAAACTCTTGAGCATTGAATACATATATGTTGGCTTTGTAAATGAAGATATTCCTATAATTAAGTTGATCTTGCTACAATGGCCCATATTGTCACAGCCTCCATAGTATATCAACTGCAAGTGTAATTATCTACTCAGCTCATGCTACCATGATGTACCTTCATAAGCTAGCATTAGCCTTAACATGCTGGGTTTAGGAATTGCTATTGACTCCTTTTCGGATCTTTAAACGTTTGTTCAAGGTGAGTTCGTTATATAAATAAATTAAGCTTGACCTTCTTTTGAAACTTGTTCATATATTAAGTTCAACTCCATAATATCACTTGCATTTTTACAATTAAAAAAAACCAATGAGTTACGTGAGCTTGGCTCACAATCGGCTCAATTAAAGCTATTTGGGACTAGCTAGATAGATAATCAAGTCAAAGTTTTCAAGTCAAGTTAGCATATTTGGTAAAAAAAAAATTGATTTCAAAATTTATTCTCAACATATGTCTTCTTCTCTTCTCCTCCCCTCACCACTCATTGCCACTAGCATTGTTACTCCACCACCCAACCATACATTCACTACCACTGTTGTTGCCTCTACTTGATCTTTACCACTGCCACTAGCTATCACGTATTAAATTGATATTTTTATATTAAGATTTGAATGTAAAATAATAAAAAATAAATAATTTATAGATTACTAAACATATTTTTTATTTTTATATTTTTAAAAACAAAACGAAATAAAGTAAAGAAAATTGACAACATAAATAATAAAAAAAACACTGAAAACTAAGAGCACTAATGAACTCCAAAAACTCACTAACCCACGTTTACGATACTCCTCATGCTCACGTAAAAATTTGATCTGCCCAAACTAAGTAAGGGGATGGTAACTTGGTAATTTGGTATGGACTGATCACAAATGGTCCACTTGATAAATCAACTTCACCAAACTATAGGCCATTTGCATGCAATAAAAGTATTTTCTTGGTCTGAATTGGAGCAAAGTTGACCCAGTAATCCCTATTATACATAGCTGCTATCAATTATCCTTATTACTCAAGATTTGATGTCTTAATAATTAATAAGTGAAAAACCTCAACCCAAGTACGAGGTCTTAGTTCTGTCATCCCCACGTGTGAACTGATCAGGTTAAAAAAATAATTAATTTAATAATCAAACTGAACTAATCGAGTTGTTTTTTTTTCATAACTCAAAACTGAACTAAACAAATCAAAGAGGCCAGATTGATTGAACTCTCAAATTTTTTTAAGTCTTTTGTATATTTTTTATTTGTGTTGATGATGATTCTGAGCAAGCTCTTAATAAATAGAAAGCCCAAACACCTTATAACTAGAAAAATGAAAGAGGAAAATCTCAACCATAGCCCTTGCTCTTAACCCCTTTCAGATAATTTCATTTAAAAAAATGGTCCCCACAATCTTAATTTTATAAGCTAAAGAGGGCCCCTTATGATAAGCTTTCTTCTAGGCCACGCGCCATTTGAGTGCGCATCAGTCAGATCCAACTGTCACCTAACGATTTGCAGGCTCGGCTAATGTACGAGCTAAGTTTTTGTTTTTGTTTTTGTTTTTGTGTTTGTTTTTTTTTTTGTCAAAGTCTATGACCCATTTGGTAACGTTGTCAATTTTTATTTTTTTATTATATAGTTTTTATAATTTGGTAATTGACATTTATAAGTTATCGTTGTACTAATAGTACTAGACTAATGTTTTAGTAAGAGAGAACATATTTATTTTAGTATTTTTAATTTCATTTTTTTGAATTTTGTAAAAAAACTTAAAAAAAATTTAAACAGAAATAATAAGCATTACCAAACAAATTTTAGGGCAAATTACGTTCTTATAATTTGTCTCTAGTCTCTATTTGGTCTTTTTAGTTTTAATTATAACAAATTTGTCTTTTAATTTTACAAAACTTATACTATTAGTCCAATCAATAAGGGGTTTTACGAGTTAGACGGAAAATCGCACATATGAGGTTAAAATGGCATGCATACTTTGTAGATGGGTGAAGGAGTGGTGGGTGCGCATACGGTAGTTAGGGCTGGGGTATAGGTGCTGCTATGCGTCATGGTTCACTTTTTCGCGCTCCATGACAACTCAAACTTGTGCCCAAGAATTGCCTAAACTTTGTCCAAACCAAGCCCAAAACAACTCCTTTGGTGCATCAAGGATGGCCCAAAAATGCAGTCAGGTGGGGAGCCAATTAACCTCACTTTGGCCTATGTCAATGGCAGGGGTGAGGGGTGAGATAACTTTCACCAGCATTCAGCCATGTCACGAGGTGGACTTCAAGGCAGGGCCCATGCCCTCATTTTCTAGACTCGTACCAACCCAAACTCATTTGTACATATTGTATAGAGTTTAAGAGTGAAAGTTTTATATCGGATGCATGCGTAGATTTCCCCTTGTCACGAAGTGCGGCATCCAAGTTGGTAGTGTCTTAGCCCTATCGAGGAGACGTATTGTAATTTTTTTGAAGGACTAGAAAATTAGTTTAAGGTCATATATAAATGTATGTGAAAGAGTTTTACCAAAGTCCTTGTAGATATTTTTGTAGACCCATTATGACTCCTCGTGGGGGTGTCATGTTTTGTGGTATCAGTTTTGAAATGACTTAAAATGCTATATTAAGGAGGGGGTATCCTTCTACCACCCTCCACCCCACAACTTCTTGTATGGCTAGAGGCATGTCTTGTACATATGTGAGCTATGTAATAATGCTTTTATCAATGAAATATGTTTATTACTTCCACCCATTCTCTAAAGGAGGTTGCTTGACGGTTGGTCATTAACGCTCAATTCTAGCTTCCAAATGAGATGATCTGAGTTTGGCTGGCTTGTCAGACGGATTTGGCAAGTGCCGCACGGGCCACATTTGTGACTGCCAAGCTCACAAAATGTCAGACCATGACAGTTGGTATCAGAGCAATGGTTGGTGGGAAAGCTGCAATGAAATAGTGGCTGACCCTATGCATACAACGGACCGTGGGAATGTAGTTGGTTCCATCCAGCTACAAAAATGAAAGGAAGCAATGAAAGAGCAAAGGATGGTGACTCAAGCACGGAGACTACTTGCCGGTGGGCTCGGTGGGTGGAATGCCATGGTGGCTAAATGGCAAGACGATGCCCATCAAGAAGTGTGGTGGACAAGCCTAAGAGGACGGGCAAGACTTAAGGGGCTCCAACAGTTGTGTCATCGTGTTGACACACCCCTAAATAGCTAGTGGCAAAGGGGGCAATGGAGCAATGGTGGGCCAAGCACAAGTTGAGGAAGTGCAAGGGCCAAGCCGCGTGCCTACGTGCGCTAATGAAGCAAAGTGAGACTAAAGCATCGGTGGGAGACACGCCGCATGCAAGTGCTAAGTTCTTGTACCAACGTGTTGACGGGGGTACAAGGGATGCCAAAGAGGATGAGAAGACATCCAAAGCTACTACGTGCATGTCCAAGAGAGCCACAGAGGTGGAGAATGATGCACATGGAGCAATGGTTGGGCCTATGCAGCAATGCCAAGATGGAAGTAGTTCCAGTGGAACTCAATTGGCTGTCCTTTCCCAGAATAACAAGTAAAGGGGTTGGCGAGCCAAATGAAGCTTAAAGGCATATCGATGTCAATCGGGAGACATGTCCATGCGGGATTAGTTGTTCTACTTCCTGGAAGAGCCTGCGACTAGGGCGTGGGTGCCCAAAAATGTAATGGAATGCCTTGAAGGCTATGTCTTTAAGCCATAACAGCCTGGGAAGTGTAAACCAGTAAGGGTGTGGGAAATGGCAAGTCTCAAGTATACGGTAAACTCAAGAGTGGGGGAGTCACATCTAAAACCATCTCAAGTGCACGGTAAACCCAAGAGTCGGGGGAGCCACAAGTGCCGACAAGCCCAAGAGTGGGGGAGCCAATGTTGGGTTATCTTTCAAGGAAGACTGATGAAATAAGAACATCTTTAAGGGCACGGGAAGGACTTCCATCAAGAGAGGGCAAGCATAGGGATCCCATTTCTTGTCATTCATGCAACGGACCCCATGGTGTGCAAGTGTTGAATATTAAAGCGGAGTCAAGGGCTGTGAAGAGTAATGGGTGGCCAGTGGGCCACACCTAGTGGGGTGTTTCCTTACTCCAACTAAGGCAAGAGTGCCAATGAAAGGATTTGACTTCAAAGCTACTGAAGGACCGTGCAAAGCTCATGTGAACTTAATGTTTCACCTCAATTGAGTTCGGGGTGCATTGTCATTGGTGGAGTATCTTAAAGCAATCGGAGTATGGTGATGGAGTGAAGGGCCGTCAAGGGGACGGTTGGCTTGCGAGCCACATCTTGCGAGATGTCACTTTGCTACCATTAGGGCGGTGGTGCCCAAAACAACTTTGAGATCTCCTGGTGCATATTTGCTTGTTGTTGATGGGTTGGATTCATCAAACTCACAAAGCCAAGCGTGGCAAGAAGGGAGATGTTCTAGCCCAAACACAGGGAAGCAGTGTTGAACTCCAAGTCTAAAGTGACAAAAGCGTTAACACCAAATCAAGGCCGTATCGATGGGACCGAGAAGCCTTGGAAGAGATTGCTTTAGTTGGTTCAACGTGGGGATATCAGTGGCGTGTTCAAGTCTATCCCAATATTAAAGATTGCTCACGAGGGAGCTATTGAGTCAAGGTTGATCCTTGTTGACTCAAGGTTAATTCCCATGTTGATTTTGATGATAACTAAATCTTGTGTTATGTTAATAATGAATCTACTTAGTGTGCAGATTAACAAATTCATAACTTAGACTTAAAGTTGGATCTTAAGTCTAATACATATCAAAGGAATGCACAACAAGTTCAAGATGCAAGCAATGGATTCAAAGGGCTATGCAATGAACTAAACTGAGTTATGATGCCTATCTCTACTTCAAACATGTGTTCTACATTCGAAGAGATTGAAGGTGTTCAATTGAAGCTTCTTTCAAGTATGTATAGTTTCAATGAAGATTAACTTGCACCAGACTAAAGCCTTCATCAAAATATGCAAAGAACAGTTGAAGAAGTGTAATGCTCAGTTGAAGATGAATTGGTTGTTGAAGAATTTGGAAAATGCTCAAGAGATGATCTCATCTGGTATGCTTCAGACCAATTCAAGACAATGAGATTGAAGTTGCTGAGAAGATGGCTCACAATGAATATCTGATCTCTACATGGAATCCAAAATGAAGAATTGCTATCAAAGATAGGAAATCAAAATTGAAGCATTTTGAAGCTTCATACAATTGAAGAAGATTGGCATTGAAGAAGATGTTCTACAATGATTGAAGAAGCTTTGCAAATGAAGAAGTAAAATTCAGCTTTAATCAAATGAAGCTTTGAGATTCAAGAAGAAGATCAACATCCAATGATTGATTCAGTCCAAATTTAAATAGAAGTTAACTCTGATGAGTTAAGAAGATTTGATTGATCATCATACCCCAAAGACATACTCCTTAAAGATCTTATACCAGTGCTTTGATAAGCTTGATCAATAGAAATCTGAAGGCTGAATTCTGGGCAATGAGGGGACTCATGAAAATGAGGAGCCGCCTCCTGATCACAGACGCTAAAAGGCTTGAAGACATATTGAACAATGAGGGGACCCATGGAATTGAGGTGTCGCCTCTTGCACACAGAAGCAAAATGTCTGAAGACTAAATAGAAAATGAGCGGACACATTGAAATGAAGTGTCGCCTCATGAAGACAGACGCCAAGGCTTGAAGATAAGATGATCAATGAGCGGACACCTGAAGATGAAGTGTCACTTCCTGGTAGCAGAAGCAAAAGGCTGGAAGTTTTAAATGATCAATGAGTAGACACATGAAGCAGAAGTGTCACCTCATAACAGCAGAAGCCTAATATAAAGAAGACAGATGAACAAGGAGTCGCCTCATTAACATGAAGAGGGGACTCATGAACCCAGTGAACATCGTCTGGTAAATGCAGAAGTAGGAAGTGTCGACACCACAAAAATGGAGCCGACTCCCTCTGTTATAACGGCTATTTTTCTTAACGTTATAACGGATTGGATGCACATTAATGATACCCAACCACCTCCAACGGATGGAATCAATGCAAGGGTATATATACTAGTCTCTAACTGCATTTATACATAAGAATTAAGAGGAAGAAACAACAAGAGACAAGAATCACTGATATACACTGAATACTCTTCCTACTTTCATCTGTGAGCTTTGATTGTAAATCTACTCTAGTTAGAGAGTTTGTTTGTGAGTTGTATACTCTTATACACTTGTAACTGAGAGTTTGAGAGTTCTCTTGTGTGAAGCAAAACTCTTGTAAAGTTTAGTGGAGCTTGGACAAAACCACTTGGGAATTGTAGAAGCTCGGTGAGGAGTTCTTGTAGAGTGAGCTGAGCACTTTGTCAATCAGCAACCCATATTGTAATAGTTGATTACATAGTGGAAAAAGGCTTCAAGGAGGTCTTGGGGTGAGGACGTAGACCACGGTTTGTGGTTGAACCTCGGTAAATCTGTGTCTCTCTCTTTTTGCTCTATTTCCTTTGCTTCTCTTGTTAATATTGCTTTGCACATAGATTAACCTTTGCTATATTGTTTAGATTAATTTTGATTAATCTTAACTTGTATTAATAGTTGAAAAACCACGAGAGAGACACAGATTGGTCGGAGCCTACGGGACGATGGTCGGGACAATGAATTCTCAAGGTGCCTATTAACAACTCCCACCTAAGAGGGGTGGAGATTTTAAGCAAACAATGAGATGCTTCGGAGAAGGGAGCGATTCCCAAATGTATCAAAAGGTCTTGAAGACGGACTTTCAAGGCCAAAACGAGATGGCAACAAAGAGTTGGCCTATGAAGGGGCACGGAGGTGACAGTGAGTCTAACTCCATTCAAGGGTCTTGAAGACGGATTTTCAAGGCCAAGCCGAGATGGCAACAAAGAGGTAGCCCATGAAGCGGTAAGGAGGAGGCAGTGATTCCAACTCCATTCAAAAGTCTTGAAGACGGATTTTCAAGACCAAGTCAAGAGGTCAAGCAATGCCCACGAGGGGCATGAAATTCAAGTGCAGGGATGCATTCGAGGAGGCAACTTAGAGACGAGACTTCTAAGCTACTCGGCCAAAAGTTGGCCAAATTGACCCAGTATTCAGGGAGCCGACTTGGAGACGGACTTCCATGACGCTCGGCCAAGGTGGCCAAATTGAAAGAAGCATTTGCGGTGGCGACCTAGAGACGGACTTCTATGGCGCTCGGCCAAGGTGGCCAAAAATGATTCAGCGTTCGAGCAGGCAACTTGGAGACAGACTTCTGAGGAGCCTAGCCGAGGAGGCCATATCAACCACTTCATCAAGAGGAGTGGATTTCGAGTAGGTGCTTGTGCCGGGAGCAGCCAAGTCGTGCGCCCCAGTTCAGTCAGATATCTTCAAGAGGCAAGAGCCAGAGAAGCGGCTCATCAAGTGCCGAGTTAGTCCGAGGGGCAACATCAAATTTCAACTTCCAACAACTGAATTCCAATGTCACCGAGGATGGTGACAAGTTCGAGTGGGGGAGAGTGTCATGGTCCGCTTCTTCGCGCTCCATGACAGTTCAAACTTGTGCCCAAGGGTTGCCTAAACTTTGTCTAAACCAAGCCCAAGACAACTCTTTTGGTGCGTCAAGGATAGCCCAAAAACGCAACCAGGTGGGGAGCCAATTAACCTCACTTCGGCCTATGTCAATGGCAGGGGTGAGGGGCGAGATAACCTCACCAACATTCAGCCATGTCACGAGGTGGACTTCAAGGCAGGGCCCATGCCCTCATTTTCTAGACTGGCGCCAACCCAAACTCATTTGTACATATTGTATAGAGTTTAAGAGTGTAAGTTTTATGTCGGATGCATGCGTAGATTTTCCCTTGTCAAGGAGTGCGGCATCCAAGTTGGTAGTGTCTTAGCCCTATCGAGGAGACGTGTTGTAATTTTTTTGAAGGACTAGAAAATTAGTTTAAGGTCATATATAAATGTATATGAAAGAGTTTTGCCAAAGTCTTTGTAGATATTTTTGTAGACCCATTATGACTCCTCGTGAGGGTGTCATGTTTTGTGGTATCAGTTTTGAAATGACTTAAAATGCTATATTAAGGAGGGGGTATGCTTCTACCACCCTCCACCCCACAACTTCTTGTATGACTAGAGGCATGTCTTGTACATATGTGAGCTATGTAATAATGCTTTTATCAATGAAATATGTTTATTACTTCCACCCATTCTCTAAAAGAGGTTGCTTGACGGTTGGTCATTAACGCTCAATTCTAGCTTTCAAATGAGATGATCCGAGTTTGGTCGGCTTGTTAGACGGACTTGGCAAGTGCTGCACGGCCCACATTTATGACTACCAAGCTCACAAAATATCGGACCGTGACACTGTGCTAGGTTGAAGGTCGGGCACTGGGGGGCTATCGGCTAGAAGAGGTGCTGAAGGGTGGTGCAGCCAGAGGATACACAAGAAGGAATATAAGAAGAATTTTGGATTTTTTGATTTTGAACAAAATTTTGTTAGAGTTCTAATCGTTGTTTCTGCATATGTGCATATATATATATATATATATGTATATGCAAATATATATGCATATGCAAGCAGGTTGTACATAAATAATGTGGCACTAATCGACTTCTTTTACATTTTAATTCCTTTTGTGCAATATGTAAATATGAATTTGCTTGTCAAGATCCAAAGCCACTTGTGTTGCACAGGCACATGGACATGCTGAGAATAAAGCATTAGGAACAGCTGCTTGCTTTACTTGAATCAAAAAGCATTATGCCAGTTCCGATGTTATATTGCGGAAAACAAATTGAAGTGATCGAATGGGGCTTTTACTTAACTTCATCAGGTCTCTAATGGTAAAAAATTCAAAATGTATAACTTTAATTTTTGTTATCTTAATGCTTTTTCTTGGTTAGCAAATAGGGGTAGGGAGGAAGAGAAGCAAATTTTCCCAAGGCTATGTTTGGTTGAGGGATAAAAGTGGAAGATTAAATTATCTATCCCATGAGTCTTACAAAATTCATGTTTGGCAAAGAAAAAATTGTATGGGATAAGTCATCCATCCGGACTATTAATTCCCAACAATAAGAGATAAATAATACCATTGGGGAGATGGTATTACTTATTCCATCGCTTGGAATAAACTCTAAAATGACATTTTTACCTTTCTTTTATTATTATAATAAGTTAATATAATATTAAATAGCTATATTATAATTTAAAATGAATTTTTCTACTAATTTTTTATTTTTAACGTGATATTTTGATGAAATAATATTTTTTTATCTCTATCATAATTCCATTCTAACCAAACATAATATGAGTAGTTTCTCATCACATTAGGTATTATTTGTCATCCATTACTACTTTTTTTAATTGTATAATATTATTTATTTCCTACTTTCTTTTCTTGCAAACAAACGAAACCTAAAAAATTTCGCCAACCGAAGGAGATGATGTAGCTAGAAAAAAAAAAGTGTGTATATTACCATTTTACCCTGCTCATGCACATGCACATCACATAATGATTTTCCGTCCAAATCATTGAATCCGGTTATTGATTGGACCAATTATGCATACTTCATAAAATAAAAGAATAAATTGGTTACAATTAAAATTAGAGAGACCAAATTAAGATAAGAGACAAATTATAAGGATCACCAGTGTAATTTGTCCCTAATTTTAATAATGGATAAACTAGTAAGTGAAAAGCATTTGAGGGAGTGTTTAGATATAATTTATTTATCTAGCTTATGGCTTAATCTTATAGTTTATTTTTAAAAGATTGTTTGGCTCACTCTAAAAAAAAATTGCTTAAAATAGCTATTTACCAAACTTTCTCTTAAAAAACCAGTTTAAAAATTTATAAATTTTTATAAAAAGTTATAACTTTTAAACTGCAGGTCCAAACACCCCTTCAGCATCAACTTCTATTTTAAAAATTCTTTTGATTCAGCCTTTTCACACTCGAGCTAAAGTTATAACTAAAAACTGCTTTAGTTCGTAAAGAGATTTTTAACGATTAGTAAAATTCAACATCTAAAAACTGTTTTTCAACTAAAAATTGAAAATGAAAAGCATGTTTTGTGTGTTAGAAGCTGTTTATATCAACTTTTTTGGAAAGGCTTAAAAAAGCTGCTTCCCTACTTCTCTAACAAAATTTAGAGGTTATGGGTTCGATTCTTCTTCCTCCTTCTTCTTCTCAGGACTTTATCCCTTCATTGTACCTAAAAGTAAAATTTTTTTTATCCTATAAGTTTTATTTAAAACGTTATTTTGATTCGACTTTTTCATACATAGATAAGTTAAAATGTTAAAACTAATGTATGGAAATTATTATTATTATTTTTCAATTGTGAAAGTATTTGGCAAGCTGTCACAAAAAATATGGACTATGAGTAAGTTCATGCGACAACATAATAGCTAGACAATTGCAAAAAGTTGGGTTAAAAGTTTTGTTGCCTTAAAAGTCAATCTTTAAAAAAATTTAGACATGTCACTAGACACATCAGTTGGAAAACAAAGAAATTAAAACCAAAAGTTGGGAGTCTACAGTTGTCTAGTGGGTGAAATATTTTTTGAGCTTGAGTGGATATGTTCATATGCACTTTAATATCGTATAAAAAATTAAGTTACTTATGTTCAGTTCGTGATTGAATTAATTAAAACTTTGTTTAATGCTTAAAAGTAATTAGGTTAATTTAAACTCATTTGAACTAATTAAAATTTTAAATCAAATTTAAACAGTTTCTTACTCAACTTATATCTCCTTGTTTACAACACCACAATAATAATGATAATAACCATAATAAAGACAAAAGCTACTAAAACGAGCCACAACCGAACGTGCAAGAGCCTATTTGGAACCAGTGAAAGGAAAAAAAAGAAAGAAAAGGGAATGAAGTGATAGAAAATTATAGAAAATGAATTTTTATTAATCTTCTTTCCTAAATAATAATAAAAATAAAAATAATAAAAACAAAAGTTACTAAAACAAGCCACACCCAAAAGTAACTTAGAGCATCTCTAATTTAAAGATTTTAAATTCATCTTTATTTTGATATTTTTTAAAAATAATAAATAATGTATTAATAATGCATTATTTAGATTTAAAATAATGATTAGTACAAGAGTCCCACATAATTAGTACTTTGGCCTACATGAATAGTGAAATGAAGGGGTCTTCAAATATTTTAGAGAACCTTCAAATTTGAAGGTCGCATATGAAGACCACCTTAATTTCTTCAAATTTTTTAAGAAAAAAAAGTGAATTAGAGGGCGAAATTTACAACCCAACTTTAAATTTAAAGATTTAAAAGTAGGTTAGAGATGCTCTTAAGATTCGATTTGGGACTTATGAAAGGGAAATAAAAAGAAATGGAAAGAGAGTCAGAGAAAATTTGTAGGGAAAATTCTTTTTTTTTTTTTTGAGTTTGAAAAGAAAGTGAAGGACAAAAAAAAAAAATCACATTCTCTTATTTAAAATTTAAAAACGAAAGGAATGAAAATAAGAAGATAACTTTTTAAAAAGAAAGAATAAAAAAATAAAAAGAAAGTGAAAAAACAAGACAACTTTCCCCTTTTTTTTTTTAATATTTTCAATAACAAGTCAAACAAAGTCCCTTCGTTTCCCTTAATTGTCTCAAGTTCCAAACAGCACATAAGCACATGGCCCCAAAGGAATGATGGGGAAGGTGTCATCACGCGCTGGAGGTGCAACTGAGAATTTCGTTCTTCGACCCGATCGTCGTACCAGAATGAACAAAGGCATACACATCTAGAGAGAGAGGGGGAGAGAGAGAGAGAGAGAGAAACTCACCACACAGAGTCACAAACGGATTCGTGAATCAAAGCGTTCGATTTCAAAAGGGGCATCTGACAATACTAACCCTTTGAAATAAACTCTTGTTTATTGATTACGCTCTCTCTCTCTCTCTGTACATATATATATATATACAAACGAACTCACTCACATCTATACACAAACACATTTGCATACACACGGTTTTACATTTTCATTTCTAATGCGTTACGTTTTCGATAAACAAAAACAAAAAATTTATTAAAAAGAAAGGAAGATATAGAGAGAGAGAATGGGAGGGATTAGAGAGAGAAAGACTGTTCGTTCGTTTGTTCGTTGTTGTTTCTCTTTAAATCATCATAAATTCTATTTCATTTATTATTTATTCTCGTTGTTGTTCTCCAAATCTCACCGCACATCTCCATCAGAGTCTTTGATATTGGGAGATTGTGTAGAGAGAGAAAGTGCTAGATTAATAAGAAGACTTTTAGAGAGAGAAAGAGGAATTCGTACTTCCCCCTTTCGTCAATATCAAAAACTCTTAATCGATCCCCAATTCTCTCTATATCGAAACCCTAAGTTTAGATAGAGAGAGAAAAAGTTGATCTGCTGAAATGGTGGCTGTTTCGTAGAATTTGATCTTGGGAAACCCTGATTTAGAGCGAGACAGAGCGAGAGGGTTTGGGTTTGTGCAATGGAGGGTTCTGGAGGCGGTGGTTCGGGGGAGAAGGAGAAGAAGCCGCCGGAGGGAGAGATCAAGGTCAAGCGGAAGATGAAGACTGCTTCCCAGTTGGAGATTCTCGAGAAAACATATGCTGGTTCGGTTTTTTTTTTTTGTCCTGATATTTTTGGGTTTCTTGTGTTGTTTGCTTGTATAGTTTGATTAAGCTGTTTGACTGGGTGTGAATTTGGATTTGCTGTAGAGGAGACGTATCCATCGGAGGCTTTGAGAGCAGAGCTGTCGGTGAAGTTAGGGCTTTCAGATCGGCAGTTGCAGATGTGGTTTTGCCACAGGAGGTTGAAGGATAGGAAGACGCCGCCTTTGAAGCGGCCAAGGAAGGATTCGCCGGCAGCAGTGGTGGCGTCGTCCAGTGGGGTTGGTGATGAGATGATCGTAGGTGAGGGGGGAAATGAGCATGTTTCAGGTTCTGGTTCTGGGTCGAGTCCGTTCCGTCATGTGGAGTCCCAGAGGCGAGTTGTTCTGAGAGCTGGAGCTGCTGTTGCGAGGATTGGAGGTGATATGCCAGCAATGAAGAGGTACTACGAACCACCTCAGGCGATATCAGAGCTTAGAGCAATTGCTTTTGTGGAGGCACAGTTAGGGGAACCATTGAGGGAAGATGGGCCTATACTTGGAATGGAGTTTGATCCATTGCCACCGGGTGCATTTGGCGCACCCATTAGTAAGTTTAATCCTCATGTCTTTTCAGTCAATTCGTTTTGAGTTTACCAGTACAAAGCACTGTACGGGATAATGTGCGCATCATTTTTCTGGGCCCGTAATGTGGACATCATTTTTCTTACAACACTTTGAAGTATGTTAGATTTGATGATTAATTTTGTCTGTCGATTTTAGATATATTTTCTTTTTGATTCCTTATGTGATTGATAAGATATGGTACAATTATTAAATAATTTCCTGAAAGGAAAAAGAAAAGTTGTCAAAAGGCCTTCTTCGTAGGAGAACATTTTTGGAGGTCATTTTATGGGCCTTTTTTTGGGGCAGTGTGGAAATAGAGGAACTGACCACTTTAAAAGATGGCTATTTCTAAGGAGTAATCGTGATGATAACTGAGGAAGCTGTAACTCAAGTAGTATGGACACTTCTAGGGAAATGCCATGTTCATGTGGATATCTACATTTCTCAGACCCGTCTATAAACTTGTCAGGCATTTCTTGAACATGTCCTAATACATAAAATTTCATAATATCTAAACATAAGCGATACTTCTCAGGCATTGTAGTGATAACTCCCAAACATTTCCCAGCATGACCTATATGGTTAATCTCTTAATAGGAACCATGTCTTAACATTCTCAGGAATACAGCTCACTCCAAATTTGTCTTGAAACATTACTTGAGTTCTTCCAAATTTGTGAAATACTGGTGTCGGATTCTTAACATTTTAACAATGATGTGGGATATGTGTCCGATATGGCTAATTAGATATGCATCCAATAAGTATGTATAAATACTTGAGTTTATTATAGAACTAAACATAAGACTTTCATTTTATGTATGACATCCCATATTTTAATTTGTAAACATTATTTTACTTTTAAAAAGCAAAAGAAGTACTTAAAATAGATGAAATGTAGCCATTTTCGAGTGTCCATAGATTTGAAATTAGATGAATCTAATACTCAGACACGTACCCGTACTTGACACCTATACCCGAGTTCAGGTTTCATGGCTAAAGGAATACATCATATGCACGATCAACAAAAGCATGCAATGGACAACTTTTAAAATTGGAAAAGAACATAGGGATAAGGATACTACAGATGTAGTAAGAAAACAAGTAATAGGAGTATTTATTATAACATGACATTTTTTTGGTACTTCTTCTACATTTTGCAATTTTAAGTCGAAATATTTATTACTTTAAATCACATATTTTTTGTATATATGTATAAATTGTATATAAGGTGTTAATACGTTGTTGTGTCTTTGTGTCCGTGTGTCCCTCTTTTACTTATTAGGACTTGTCATGTTAGTGTGTCATATTGTATCGTGTCTGTGCTTTGTGTCCATGTTTGTGCTACATAGGTGAAGCATAAGTCGCTCTTTTAGGTAAAGTATTAATCCATGATTGGTCTATGGCTGGCCTTTGAGTGATCCATATGCCATGGTTGTTTGATACATTTCAATATATGCATCTTTGATGTAGCTTCATTATTTAGTTACTTAAGAAAAAATAAAGTTAACAAGAGAGTATTCCATAATCAAAGATTTGAAAATGAAGAAAAGGATCTTAACTAGTAACAAACAAGACATATTTATACATCTTAAGTTTCTTCTTCCCAGCATGCTCATTGGCTGAAATTTATGTATACATCCAAGGACCTATAAAAAGATATTGGTGAAATGAAAGCAAGAGTGTACATTTAGATTTGCTGGCAGTTGTCCATAATTTAACAAGAGTATGCCTACGTAAGGACGTCAACCAAGGAATTTTCTTTGGCATGGTTAGTGGGAATATTATGTGCTTTGGAAAGAAAGTTGAGTTGCAGTCAGTAGAACAAACTTAGCACATGGTGCTGGATTCTTGTGGGGAATTCCACTAGAGGTTGTGTTTGCATGGGTGTGGGTGTTGCAATTATTTGAATTGCAAAGAATGTTGAGTTGAGATTAGGTGTTTGCTTTCCAAGTTTTAAGGGTGTTTTTCGATGAAGTGATTACTTAGGAAGCACTCAGATGGAGGGAGGTAAGCTATCTACAAGGTTGCATCTGGGGGAAGTTTTCGAATTTCCCATTCGATTAAATGCCTTCCTTACTAATCTTTTAGAACGGCTGAATGATACTTATTGAGTTTTGATCAGGTTTAATGTATGTATATATATTTATGTATTATTGATAAGATATATATATTTTTATGTCTTAACACTTGGATATTTATATTCATGCCGAAGCTATTGAAAAGTAAAATACTTGCACCAGACATCTATTCTCATCAAAATGCAGATTAATGGTGTGTTTGGGTGTGGAATTTGTTCAAACTTTAAAACCAAGAAGCTATTTGAGGATTTCAATTTCAAAAACCTTTTGTTTAAATTAAAAAATATCAAGATTCTACAATTCCTCTCCAGGATAATAAGGAGGGACCTTGGGGCCCCCACTGTAGATGAGATCTCAAAACATGTATTATTTCAAAATTCTTAAGACAAAGTAAATAGGAACATAAAAGGCTCTTGACCACTACTAACATTAGCTCACCCCAACTATTGCTATAGTTGCCACCATCGTATTGCTGCCATGGTCTCACTGTAACTGCCATCATCACCATCACACTACCAATGCCTCTGCTACTACCTATTTCTACTGTCACCGCCACCGCCACCATTGCTATTGCCGTGACCTCTAAACTACAAACTGTTTTTGCTATTGCTGCTGCCACTAGTATCCCGATTTACATTTTCGTTGTCATTGTTGCTGTCGTCACCACCATCACCACCGTGGCATTACGACCACTTCACTGTTGTGTCCACTGCCTCTGCCATTAGCAATCGTGGTTGTATTTAAATACCTGAGGCAAAATTGTTTGTTTGTATCGGTTATGTTCGGTTTGATTGTATTTATTGCATTATTCATGCTTATGACTTCTATGAAGATAAGAGATCTCTAGGAACAAAGATCAAGGGAAATGTCTAGATTGGCAGAAGGATTAATACGTGAAATTTTAAAACTAGTTTTGCTAGACATTGTTGCTTTGTCTACTAGTGTCAAGCGCCCAATTTAACTTGGTCAAGTGTCCTCGGCCTAGATTTCATTGGTTAATTGCTAGCGACAAGATGTTAATGATTATGGTTATAGGATACCTCTTTGTAACTTGCCAAAATGCGTGTGAAATGAGCGAAACAAAGAGCTCCTAAAAAATGTAAAAATCTTGGTGTACGACTATTGAAGATACGTTTCTGAGATCTCTATTTTAGTGTGCACTTTAAATCTGTGTGTTTCTGTGTCTCTGTGCTTAAGCTGCTCTCCATCATTATTGTTATTTTTTTGTCCCCTGCCCTGCACATGGCATTGGAAAGAATTTGTCAAACTTGTCATAATTAAGTTGTCTTTTGACTTGCTTCAAGTTGTGTTTCTTCATGTGCTAACAGTTCCCTGAAGACTAGATGAGCCTCATAGTTTTCTTTTTTTGTACTTGGAACAGTGGCAGTAGGGCAGCAGAAGCCAGCCACGCGGCCTTATGAACCCAACCTCTATGAGCGACCTGATGGTAAACCAATCAAGGTTAGCCTGTATTTCCTTTTCTCTTTATACCCTAAGAGATTTGTTATTGTATTTTTTATGCTTTTTTTGTTTTGTTATGGATTGGCATGGTCATAAATGACATTTTGATGTAATATTCGTTATCTTCTTCTCTATGCTGATTATCAGGGATGAGTTTAAGTGGGGTAAGAAAGCATACAATTACACGCGCACACACAGATACTTTCTTTCTGGTGTCCCAGTATTTTGAAGGTGTAGCATTTCCCAGAACTGCTCCCTGACTTGCTCCTGTTGTGTGTATTTGAGGTCCATTTAACAACTATGTGCAGGTTGTACTATTGAACTCTGATAAAATTTACAAGACTACATTGAGCACTGTTTTTGGGAAGTCGATAGTATATTTTTAAAGGGAGTCATATGCCATATCTTTCTGTGACATATTTTATGTGATTCATGTAGCTGATGGTGCCTAATTTTAGAAATCAGGTCCTCCATAAATACGATGATATTCACGGCTGCTTTTTATGGAGAAATGTCCAGGACATGTCTGATTCACTTTTAATGCTTAGTCAGAAATGCTTGTCTTTATCATTTCCTATATGCATGCTTAATGTCTACAGGAAACTTCTGAGCATCCATTTTGGTAAAAGGTTATACCTTCTTTTTCCTTATAGTTCTTTGTTCCATTTACTAGAAGCTCATCTCCATCCCGTTCCCTTCCCCCTCCACTCTTTTTATTCTTCTGGTACTAGCATCCTCCTGTTGTACGTGGATTTATAGGTTTTTTTTTTTGTCTGCTTCTTTTTGATCTTCTTTGTTTTTCTTTTTTGCGGACAATTATATAGTCTGTTTTATGAAACTTGTTAGCAGTGACATTATTTCGTTTGGACTCATCTTTTGGCTGACATATTTCTTGTGACCAATTTGCTACTTGCTAACAAACAAACTTAATGGCTGAAAGATTTTGTATGTTTAACCTCAGGGTGCTGCGAGGGCACTCCATGAATACCAGTTTCTGCCAGAGCAGCCATCTGTTAGAAATGATACATATGAAAGAGCTGCTCCATCCCACTACTTTGGTTCGCCAACTGATGTTCTCAGTGCCAGGAGTGCATTATCTACTGGGCGCTCATTTATGCATGGCAACGAGCACATGCCCTCAGGACATGGTTTTCAAGCTCAGATGCCAAGTTTAAGTCTGTCAGCTCAGCAAGGCCGGCAGGGCCATCTCTTGCCGTCTACTTCGGGAGAGTATGACATTGTTCCTCGAAAAAACTCTTTTGCAAACATTGGTGTAGATTCTCATTTTGATGCTCACCCAATTAGCGGAGTGGATAACTCATTTGTCCAATCGGACAGGCGGGTCATCCATGATGAGGACATTTCACGGATGGAGAGGAAACGCAAGGTTTCCTAACTTACCATTATATATTTTTGTCTTCAATTGAAACAAAGATCTGTATTGAACGTGCATTTAGTTATATCTGCAGAGTGAAGAAGCAAGAATAGCAAGGGAAGTTGAAGCCCATGAGAAAAGGATCCAAAAGGAGCTTGAGAAACAAGATATTTTGAGGCGAAAGGTCTTGCTCTTATAGTTCATAAGTTTTCTTCTCTGAAGCTTCTTGTTTGTAACCTAATTTTATCAATCTTGTTCTGAAGAGAGAAGAACAAATGAAGAAAGAAATGGAGAGGCAGGACCGCGAGAGGCGGAAGGAAGAAGAAAGGCTGCTGCGTGAAAAGCAGCGTGAAGAGGAGAGATACCAGAGGGAACAAAGGCGTGAGATGGAACGGCGAGAAAAATTTTTGCAGAAAGAATCTATTAGAGTAAATCTGGAACCTACTGTTCTAAGCTTTATGGGCTTGTCTTGGCTTAGTAACATAATTGAGATAATCATTCCTATTTCCTCAGGCTGAGAAAATGAGACTAAAAGAAGAGCTGCGTCGGGAGAAGGAGGCAGCAAGGCTGAAAGCTGCCAATGATAGGGCTACTGCTCGCAGAATTGCCAAAGAATCAATGGAACTTATTGATGATGAGCGGTTGGAACTCATGGAGTTAGCAGCGTCAAGTAGGAGTTTGCCTTCACTTGTGTCTCTTGACAGTGAAACTTTGCAAAATCTTGAATTATTTAGAGGTGCTTACGTTTATAACTCATATATTACTCCAGTTGATCTAATTTTAAGTGAGTTTGTCAACCCAATTGCTGAAAACCTTATTCTTCCGTTACTTAGTATAAGCTTCAAGGGTTTTTTCGGTCCTTTGAAGCAACTTAAGTGAATAGTGAAAGCTTCCAATTTTGTATCCCTTTGGTTAGTTTTTTATTTTTTCAGTTCCATGAACTTCTTAAAGTACTTCCTCTTTTGGATCTTCCCATTTGTTGAAGCTGAGCTTATAATTTCTCTTTCTTCTGGATTTTTACTTTTCTATGAACCTCATGAAAGTAACTTGTTTTCATTTTGGGATTTCTCAATTGGTTTCATAAGCACCCGGCCCACATGGATATGTTCTTTCTGTAGGAGTGTCTAGTATTGCTTTAATTTCTTCATGTTGTGGCCCTTATTTCATGGAATGATTTTCATTTCGGTTGAGATTTGAACAAGCCAGCACTTATATCTTGTGATCATATGTATCATTAAGGCAAGTGTCCATTATTGTGATTGTTTTCTTACTTCAGTGTTTTTGGAGGCATTTAGTAGTTAGAAAAGCTTAAATTAGTATCTTTAGTTATATAATTATAACACTCTATACATGTAATTATAAATCATTCACCTTTTGGTCCGTCATATGAGAGTGAAACATTTGTCTGCTTCAATATAGGCATTCTTTTTTCTTGAGTTGTGAACAGTGTATGTATATCTATGCATATTGCCATGCCTAAATGGGATTGTTTTATCAAGTCCGATTACCCAATGAAGGTCCCCATGAGCATATTTTTTCTTTATTTTTTTTGTCTGCATATCTAATCTTCTGAGCTGTTGACAAAATTTTAATGCTTTTAGGTAACCTTGTTGAATTCCCACCCAAGTCTGTGCACTTGAAAAGGCCTTTTGTAATTCAGCCGTGGACTGATTCTGAGGAGAATGTTGGGAATCTTTTTATGGTGAGATTGACTAATTCCTTTTCTTGTGTTCTATTTTATGTACTTTTTCTATATGGGAAGGCGGTATTTGTTGAGGGGAAAATGTTACTGGAGTTAATTATTTTTGCATGATTACAAGTTGGTTCTCTATTTCTTTGAGAAGCAGCATCATGATATGGAGTAGATGCTGTGCCTTTTCTGTTGTTTTCTTTTCTGAACTCTTCTGGGGGCTGAGTGTTTATGTAAGTTAAAAGATGCAAGATGTTGCCTTGTGGTTCAAATGTGAATTGGAGAGTTAATGTGCTTTTTCAACAGATTATAGAACTATAATGAATCAAAGTGCATTGTAGGTAAACGAAATTCAGGAGAATGTTGTTTATGTGGATAATGCATCGTCCTTATTTTTCTCAGGTTCTATTTTGTTTTATAATGTTTTGTAGCCTTGTACCCTTGCACAAGCAGCATAATTGTTAGGAGAATGTTGTTGATGTGGATAATGAATCGTCCTTATCTTTACAGGTCTATTTTATTTTATAGTGTTTTGTAACCTTGCACAAGAAGCATTAATTTAATATGTCATGGCAGCAAGGTTCAGGTTTGTTTCATGCATAGTTGTAGCCCATAACTTGCACATTTTAGTAAATGCCAAGCATTTCCTCACTATTCGGTGGTCTCATCAAGTTTGAATAAAAAGATAACCAAAGTTTTATGTTGTAATATGTAATCTAATTTAAGAAGCGCAGATATGGACACAGGACACGAATACGACAAGATACAAACATGTCAACATGGCGATTTTTGAAAAAAATAAGACACATGGCAGGGACACGACTAGTAAATGTAAATTGTTATGTATACATGAAAATAAAAACTATTTCTTCGTTTTTTACTTTACAAATACATTTTATATTTTATCAAAAATAATAAAAATATTAAAACATTTCCACATTCTACATATTGAAAAGAATTGTGAACAAAAAATCATAATATTTATTTTTAAAAAGCTCTATTCATAAATAAATTGAAAGTTTTGGGCATTAAAATTCCTAAAATTAAATAATCTGAAGGAGGGATTAATGTGTGTAAAATCAAATTGCTTTTATTTTATCATTGAATCCCTAGTTATTTTCTTCAAACATGTTTTCATGTGTGCCTAAACAATGGGATCATGTGTTCCCCAAGTGTCCAAACTCCGAAGCATGTTTGGTTTAAAAAGAAATTTAAAAAATAGTAGGACACATTTGCATGTATATCTAACATGTGTTAGGGAGTGACCATCACTATACCTTATTAAAAGTGTCCATCCTTCTTAGAAAATAATTTTTGAAGTATTTGGAAACTTAATGCTATTGTCGTAATGGAATTGTCCCTATTGTTGCACAAAAGTCTCCCATGTTTGAGTTTTCTTTTCTTTGTTTTTTTCTTCATATTGTATCCATGGTGTCTACACGTAAGGAAGGTGCATAAAAGTTTTTCAACAAGTTGAACATATTGAAGTGGAAAATTTTCAAGCAATAGGCTAGCTTTGCTAGTTATGTCCATGGATGTGTTGATGTGATATTTCTAATGGTTTTTACTTGTGAATCAATTTTAGGTTTGGAGATTTTTGATAACTTTTGCTGACGTTCTCGGGCTTTGGCCATTTACGTTGGATGAGTTTGTTCAAGCTTTTCATGATTATGTAAGTTCTTGAGATCTTTGTATTTAGCTTGATGTTAAAACTGTTTCCTTTATACTTTCTTTGCATTCTTGCATTAGCTGCTCCTTACTATTTTCAGGATCCAAGGTTGTTGGGTGAGATTCATGTTGCTCTTCTGAGATCCATTATTAAAGATATTGAGGATGTAGCAAGGACGCCCTCCACTGGGCTAGGAGCAAATCAAAATAGTGCTGCCAGCCCTGGAGGTGGGCATCCGCAGATTGTGGAAGGGGTAAGCTTTATATATTGTGGTTGGTTTTTGTTACTGCTGCTTTTTTTATTGTCATTCGTCGCTTAATTCTTCTTTTGTTCATTCTGAAATTTTTTTTTCCTACTTTGTTTCAGGCATATGCTTGGGGCTTTGATATACGCAGCTGGCAGCGCCACTTAAATCCATTCACCTGGCCTGAAGTCTTGCGGCAATTTGCTCTATCTGCTGGATTTGGGCCGAAACTTAAAAAAAGAAGTGGTGAACGAGCGTATCTTCGTGATGAGAATGAGGTAGGATCTCTTTGCATTTAACATTCCTCATTTCTTGAGAAGCTGGTTGCTTTGGTTTACACAGAATTCTAATATGGTCACTTCAAACTGGTTAATTGTACACCATACCATTTGATGGCCTGGTTCCTAGTGCTTGGTTGCCTGTCCTCCTTATAACCTAAGAGGCATGGACACTTCTAAAAAGGTGTAGTATCTGTGTCGGATAGTTCCTGACACGTGTCAGATGTGCTTCTAACACATTTTATATTATCTTTTTAAATTTTTCTAGAATTGGACACGTTTTGGACATTTGGGAGATACATGTGCCCATCACTTGGACACACATAAAACACATTACAAGTTTGAAGGAAATAAATTAAGATCCAATGATAGACCAAAAACAAAGGGCATTTATACCTATTGAATTAGAAGCTTGTTTTCATCTTGTTTTCTATTAAATGATGTTTAGATTATGGATTGAATGATGTTTTTCACGTTGAATTAATGATATTTTTCACTATTTTGGTGTCATGCATATATAGAGCAAATAAAAATACATCTTTTGCTATATCCCTGCCATGTCCCTATTATCAATTTTTCTGAAAGCACTGTGTCCCATAGCTGTATTGGTACGTGTGTCCGTGTCCATGCCCTTGTCCATACCCTATCCGTGTCCGTACTCATATCCGTATCCATATCTATATCCGTATCCGTATTCATACTTGTGTTCGAGTCTATGCTTCTTAGCTCATAACTAATGATTTGGATTCACGTATGATTTCCAAAGCTCGTAACTAATGATTCAGATTTTTGTATGATTTCCAAATTTTCAATGAAAAGAGCACATATTTACTTTACTGGTGTCCATCATCTTCTGGAAGTAATATGTTCTTGTGCTTGGGTGCACACCCAAATAAGAATCATTTTTCTTTAAGTTCATGTGCACTATGATAGTGTCAATTATCTCTCTGCCAACTTTTGTTGTTGCTTGTTGATTATTTTTAAATGCAGCTTGCTGAGAAGATTGTCTTGGTTATAGTTCAATAGAAGCATATACAAGTTGTTTTGAACACATTATGAAGGCCTGTCAGCTGGAGCAGGCTGACTGGGGCAGCTGAAGCTTAGCTTGAATAGGCAGTCATTAGATTAAGCTCTCACTCGTGTGGTTTGTGCTTGTATTCCTTGACCTGCGCTTGGTGCACCCTACCTCCCCCTTTATGGGCTGAGCTTCAGGTTTTAGTACTAACTGTCTTGAGTTATTTAGTTTATTTAAACCTCTTTAATGGATAAAAAAAACTTCATTGCAACAGCTATGCCATTTTTTTTTCCAGGGAATAGCTTAAACCTAAGATCTTGAGGTAAGAACACAAGTTTTTTGTTTGTTTTCGTAATTAAAAAGACACAATAGAAGTATCAATTTTGAATTTCAAGATCGATATTTAGCACGTATGTATGCATCAGGAATTGTTTTCCTGTGGGACAGGGTGGGGGGATAGGGTGGGCTTTCTCAATTTGTGATTGAAATTTACACCTAGACATTATGATGCTAACTTTACCATCTGCATTGTCTGAAGCGTATTGAAGATTATGGAAAATTACTGAACGTAGTAAATCCATCAAATTCTTAGCGTGAATGTATAGATGTTGGTATTATACATAATACAAGTCACTCCATAGGGGTGGATCACTCTCTTGGAAACTGGGCTAATTTTCTAACTGTTTAGAAAGTGTAAGAGAGGGCGTGGTGTTCTTTTTCTATATTTTGATTGGAATTATACAGGTGTTGAAATAGTGAAGTACTGGGTCTTTGAAGCTATCTGCCCTGGTAAATAAGTTCTCAAGTAAAGGGCATGCCAACTGTACCTAATTTCCAACTAAGTCCATGATGAGCATGCTTTAATTGACGGTGCATTCTGTGTTCAGCTAGCAGTCTCTGATGAGGCCTTTTCCCCTAGATATCATGTGAACCAAACTGGGTTTGCATCTCATTTATAATATAGGAGCTTGTGCCTTGCATGGTGTCAAATGCTTTGCAGTTAAACCTTGAGAATGTGGGGCTGAGTCTTAGGGTAGTGGCCCTGACACCAGCTTGGTTGGGAGAATGGCCTAGGAACATGATCGCTTCCAGAAAGTGCGATATGATCCGCAATTGCACGGCCGCGATGTAGTAATACTCGGAGGAGTCCGAGGTCGATCCACAGGGAAGACGGTTGGTGTCCAAAGGAAACTCCCTTTAAACAAACAAAAACTCAAAGAATAACCTCAAAAATAAGAAATAAAAATGTTTTGGTTTGAAGAGATTGTTTATCTAATGATTGAATAAAAATAAGGGTTTTACTAAATAAAAGAAGATCTTGGCTAAGAACGATTCAATTGCCCGGTAGAATGATAATTTCCCAAGATATTTATTTGTAACTCAATTCAACAACAACAACTTATGTCATTGAATCGGAAGATTTCGCGGTTAAAATCAATTTAGAATCTATCTCAACTTTATTCAGTATTTTTAGAAAATAGATTCGAAGTGTTCATATCAGGGATCTAAGCAACACCCATACGAGATCAACGTCGCGCATGAACATTCAAAGATTTGATCATAAACCCTTGATTTCGAAGAGAAAGGAATGAAGAAGAGAAAGATTCAATGTTTAAAAGATGAACAACAAAGCCCATTGAAATACCTTGTTAAACAATCAATTTCCGAACAATCTTCACGTTCCTTGCCAAGAAAGATGATTAGCTACTCATGAACATAATGAAATCTAAGACTTGTATTGAAAGCAATGGAATCAAAGACAAGAATATTATTGATCTAATGAAAGAAGACAATATGAAAGCTCTCTAATATTCTCTCTAACTCTAAAAATGACGTCTAAAACTCAGCCCCCCGATTTAGGGTTTACAAGAAAGTATTTATAGGTTTAAAGTTATACAGAAAATTGGATCTCCGTAGGGTGTCCGGACATGTGTCCGGACACTGTATCAATTCCCAGGGTGTCCGGACACATGTCCGGACTCTCTGTTCAAGGTTCCGAATAAGCTTGCAGAAGTTGTGCAGAGTGTCCGGACATGTGTCCGAACACTGTTACATTCCCAAAGGTGTCCGGACACGTGTCCGGACTTCCTGATTTTGTTCTTAAGTTGAGCCTCTGAAGTTTCTCAGGGTGTCCGGACACATGTCCGGATATGCTTGCATCACTCAGGTGTCCAGACATGTGTCCGGACATCCTTGTCAAGTTTTGACCAATTTTACTTCTTTGTCCCAGTTTCTCTTCCGAATGCTCCCAAACACTCCCGGATGTTCCAATTCACTCCAAAACCCTACAAAACATCCAAATAAACTTTATTAGACTAAAAACATAAATATAACATTATTCTAAGGCTAACAAAGTACAAATTGAAGCGAATGAATTACACTTTAATAGTGTAATCAGAACACCTTTGGGGATGATACCAGTCATGGTGTGCTGTAGAGCTATGTTGTGATCCATACTTCGGATTTTGGAGTCGTGGCTTTGTGAATAGTGTAGAGTGTTTGGGAAGGTGCTCCTTCCCCTCCAATGGATTTATGCCTTGTTGAGAGAGAGAGAGAGAGAGAGAGAGCGAGAGATCTATGTATGTGCTTACCCTCTTAAGGACAAATGTCACGCTTCATATAACTTCGTATCTAAGGACACATGCTCTGCATATAAAGGTAATTGAGGAGCATGTCCAGTAATCTCCACAATTTGTTTTTGACAAGTATATTAAGAAGGTACCAAGTGGTATCGCCTATGTCACAATATGAAAGGAGACAAAATTCCTATAGCCCACTATACAATTGCAATTCAAAAGACAACAACAAAATCCAAAATTTGGTTCAGGGAAGGATTATCACCCTGAGAGTCTACTCTTCAATCTAAAACAAGATCTTCTACTTATTTTTACATTCCCTCTAGACAGTCCATAACAAAATGTGATGCACAGAAATCTATGCTTTTTTCTTCGTCATCCCAACCCCCCTCCAAACATGCACAAGATCCAAAGTATTCCTAGGGAATACGCTAAATATCCCAAATGCACCAAGAGTCGAATACCAAAATTGTCTGGCCTCCATGCAATGAATCAAGAGATGATTAATTGACTCGCCATCTCTTGCACACATACAACACCAATTTATATGAATCTGCCTTCTCTTAATTAGATTGGAGGATCTTAGTATGAGTTGTTGTCTAGACAGAAATGACAATCTTAGAAAGGGCCTTTTGGAATCCACCCTCCACACCTCCATGGCCCGCTAAAGCCTTATAAAAAGACTTTACCTCAAAACAATTAAAAAATAGACCCTGTCCACTGCCTCAAATCCTCTCTCATTCCAATATGGGAAAAGGACTAAAGAGTGCCTAGAAGATCCATCAACTCGTCCACCTCCCGATCATGTAACTCTGCCTAAACACATATCCCAGAACACTTGAGACCCTTTAATTATAAGATAATCACCAACTGCTACCCCTCTATCATGAGCCACACGAGCCAGAGCAGGGATGCTCTCTCTCAATTTCCTATCTCCACACCATAGCTGATTTCAAAAACGAATCTTGTTACTGTTCCCTGCTCAAAACAAATGTAGCCCCTGAAATTATTCCACATTGCCCAAATACCCTTCCACAGCCCCACACCATAAGACTGCAAAACTTCAGTGGACAATCATTCTCCCCACAAGCTGCTGTATTTCCCCAGCGCAACTGTCCTCTAGAACTTATCATGCTTACAAGTGAAGCTCCACGGCCACTTTCTTGAAAGGGCTTGGTTGAATTCTCAAGTCTTTTGATCCCCCAACAGCCCTTCTGGAGAAAAATATGAGAATACGAAGAGTGTCCCAATCCACCTGGTGATATTTGAACTCAGCCTATCACACTCCTCAATAAATCACTTTGTAGCTTCTTAAGACGTTTGGCTACTGATGAAGAAATAAAGAATAATGACATGAAATAGGTAGGTAAACGTGATAAGAGTGCTTTTGATTGATGTAAGCTTGCCCCCCTTTGACAAACATGGTCTCCCATAACCTACCAAACACCTTTGAAATCTATCCATGATTAAATCCCAAAAATGAACTGCTTTATAATTACCTTCCAAGTGGAGACCTAGTTAAATAGTGTTCTCTTATCTCTTATGGGGGCAAGCATCACAATTTGACTTGGAGCCTTCAGGCTTTGGGAGAGTTGATAGCGTCGATGATCCTAAAAATGGGTATAAGAGCAAGGTCGTGGGTTTGAGCTTTTGTTTTGTGTTTGGCTTTCTTTTTGTTTTTTGGTTTTTGGGGCCGGGGGTGGTTGTTGGCTTAGGGGCCAAGCATCAACCTTTGACTCGGAGCCTTCAGGCTTTGGGTGTTTGACAGTTCCACTATTGCGCTGTAGTGGAACAACCCCAAACGCCATCCTGCCACTTAGTATGGAGCTCTGCCCAGCCATCTGAGAGAATTAGTATGTACTAGTTTTAACAGCTTAAGCTTTTGGGAGAGTTGGTAGTGTTGACTATCCAGACAACAGAAACCAAGGTCTTCACTTCGTAACCAAGAATGGAAGGTAGAATCCTAATGTTAGGCACATCCATCTATTTGTACTGTAGTTGAGGGTGCTTTACTATGGTGTGTTAGGCTTGGTGGAGCGTAGAGGTTGTCACTTGCTTTATGTACTAGCCTAAGCACGTGCCTTTGGCTTTTACCACTAATGGGCTTCCAGCTGAAGTTTCTCTGTCTATTATGATGATTTGAACTTAGTGGTTTCTTCTTCTTCAAATTTTTGTTTTTTTGTTGACCTTGCATATCCTTACATCCAACTGTTTGACCATCGGTTGTGGAATCCTATGCTTCTTAATGTGGTCTTCGGGTGCTGCTTTTGAATTTTTTGTTTTTTATTGTTTATTGTGGTTTTATGTTGAATGCAACATGCAAAATGCAGAATGAATAAAGATTGTCATAGGGAGTGGCACCCCACGGGTTTTTTGACATAATTATTTTTTTCCAGTAAAGCCTAATTGTGTTAAATTTATTCAAAAATCCCCTGTTGTTGTTTGATTCCCTCTCTAGTGTGTTGGAAGATGTGAATCCATTTCCTAGTAAAGCTGTTGACCCACTTGCAAATTAGGTTTTGAGTCAACCTTCTTGTAGGCTAAAAGATCACCTTGCAATGTCCTCCAAAAAAGAAGAAAGGAAAACATTTGTCCATAAACCCTTTATTATGCTTGTGTTAATTGCATATCTTTGCTTATTTTTTAATGGAAAATTGGGGTGAATGTGCAGGGTAATGATGGTGAAGATATAATTTCTAATTTGCGCAATGGACTTGCAGCTGAAAACGCTGTTGCCATAATGCACGAAAGGGGTTTCTCAAATCCAAGGAGATCTAGGCATCGCTTGACTCCTGGAACAGTCAAATTTGCAGCATTTCATGTTCTTTCTCTTGAGGGAAGCAAGGGCCTAACAATATTAGAAGTTGCAGATAAGATTCAGGTAATCCTTGGTTAATATTTTGATGACCCTTGCATTTTCTGTTATCCCTTCAACTCATTTATTATGCATATTTTATTCTCATGTAAGAAATCTGGTCTTCGGGACCTTACAACAAGCAAGACACCAGAAGCATCTATTGCTGCTGCCTTGTCAAGGGATTCAAAGCTTTTCGAAAGAACAGCTCCTTCAACATATTGTGTGCGTGCCCCCTATAGGAAGGACCCTGCTGATGCAGAGACAATACTTTCTACTGCCAGGGAAAAGATTCAGATATTTAAAAATGGATATCTTGATGGAGAAGACGCGGATGATGTTGAACGTGATGAGGTTGAAAGAGATGAAGATTCTGAAAGTGACATTGCTGAGGATCCAGAGGGTGATGATTTAGGTGATGAACTGAAGCCAAACAATGAAGCTCTTTCTTGTGAAGCAAACAGATTTTTAGCCAAAACTTGCCCTGGAGAGGAAAGAGACACCTCCCTTGATGAGGTTATGGAAACTCCACTACGTGGCCTGACAAATTCAGGTGATAATTTGCCTTTGATGGAGTCTGAAGGGTTCAAGGAGGTAAAAGGTACTGATGCTTTTGTTGATCAAGCTATTGAAATTACTGGAATCTGCAATGAGACAGCTAATCCTGATCAAGAAGGCACAGTTATTGATGAAAGCAACTCTGGTGAACTATGGGTTCAAGGACTTGTGGAAGGCGAGTACTCTGATCTGAGTGTTGAGGAACGCCTTAGTGCTCTTGTTGCTTTAATTGGTGTGGCGAATGAAGGAAACTCAATTCGTGTTGTTCTAGAGGTAAAATTGAGCTTTCTCTTCTGGTGGACTTGGATAAATTTTTTTGATTTTGCATGTGTGTATGTCTGTGATCTGAAATGTGATAGCTTTCCAGGAACGTTTGGAGGCTGCAAATGCTCTGAAGAAGCAAATGTGGGCAGAGGTACAACTTGATAAGCGCCGAATGAAAGAGGAGTATGTGATGAAGGTGCAGTATTCATCTTTTGTATGTAACAAGGCTGAACCAAATGTCCAAATTTCTGGGGTAGAGGGCAGGCAAAGCCCATTACCTGGTATTGATGACAAAATTGGTTTGGGATCAACAAATCCTGTTGTCCAACAAGAAGACATTCATGATCTACAGAATGAACCAAACTATCCTACTCATATGCCCTCTGACCAGAACCCAATGATAGAGGAGTTCTATGCTGGCACAGATAATCTTCCACTCCAGCACCCTGGTTATGCTGCTGAAAGATCACGGTTGCAGTTAAAATCATATATTGGTCATAAGGCAGAAGAGATGTATGTATACAAGTCGCTGCCTCTTGGGCAAGATCGCAGACGCAACCGATACTGGCAGTTTATAACATCTGCTTCTCAAAATGATCCTGGGTCTGGCAGGATTTTTGTTGAGTTACATGGTGGCTGTTGGAGGCTTATTGATTCTCAAGAGGTAGTATACTCTCTCTTTTTGCTTATGTATGTTATAGGTTCTTGTATTTACTAGTGTTGTTATTGTCATGTTAGATTCTAAGCTTGTATTCTTATGCATCTAATAACGCCAACTTTTATTTTCTTGTATAGCAGCTGCACTTTGTTTTTTGCCCTTTTTTTCTACTGGTAAAAATAATGTTCGTGCTCTTAGGTTCTTGATTAAAAATTTCTCATTCTCTCTATTTCTTTTGTATTTTGTATGTTTTTGGTTTGTGGAAGGGAGCACCAAGAGTTTCCACTTGGAGAGGATTGGATGTGGTAATTGGTGGTTGCCCTTAGTCCTTTGACATCTGCTGCTATGTCTTGTTCTTTTCTCAAGTTTTCAACAGGATTGCAAAGCTTATTGGAAAGTAGTACCTGGTTGGTTTCTCAACCTGGATTTAGAAGCTCAAGTCCCCTTCTTGACTTAAATTTCTTTATAAAAAAATAAAGGAGGAGAATTGCTAAGCTTTGGTGACTAATAGGCAAGTTTGGGCCTGTTGAATTAATCCTAATAAGTCCTGGAATGGGGACCAGATGAATGCATTATGTTAAAATTCTTGTAATTGTTTATGTATATTCTTTGGCCTCGACATTTGTTTTTTTTATTTTTTATTTTATCTTTTCACTATTCTACTTGCAGGGTTTTGATGCTCTGCTGGCATCTTTGGATGTGCGCGGGGTTAGGGAATCCCATTTGCACTCGATGTTACAAAAGATTGAAGTCTGTTTCAAGGAAACCCTTAGGAGGAACTTGGCATGTACCAAGGCTGGAGGGCAAGCTGGAAATAATGTCAAAACAGAAGTTTCTGAAATGGCTTCTAACCCTGGTAGCAGTTCCTGTACAGAGAGTTCTAGCAGTGCTGTCTGTGTTTCGAATTCTAATATTCCTGAACCTTTGTCATCTTTTGCAATTGGGCTTGGAAGGAATGAAACTGAGAATAAGGATGCATTGAACAGATATCAAGATTTTGAGAAGTGGCTGTGGGAAGAATGCCTCAATTCTTCAGTATTATGTGCTGTTAAGTACGGGGAGAAAAGATGCAAACAACTCCTGGGCATTTGTGACAATTGCCATGATTTGTACCTTTTCGAGGATAACCACTGTCCTTCTTGCCATAGGACTTACAAAACTTCTGACAGAGACTTAATTTTTTCTGAACATGTGGCTCAATGCAAAGAGAAATTGAAGGGTGACCCTGCCTGGACTTTGCAGAGTTTGGACTCATCTCCTCCCCTGAGGATCAGATTACTCAAAGCACTAGTAGCATTGATAGAGGCATGTCTTTTAACATTTTTTTTCTTGAAGAAATAGTTTATAACAGTCACTATCATACTATGGTTGTAAGTTTTGAATGTGTTGCTTCTTTGTAATTTCCTGATTGTTTTACGTATGTCTTAGCGTTTTCAGTTTTCACATATTGGTTTGGCAGGTTTCCATTCCAGCAGAAGCACTTCAACCTGCTTGGTCAGAGGACTATCGGAAATCTTGGGGCATGAAGCTGCACGCTGCCTCATCAGCTGAAGGGCTTCTTCAGGTTCCTCTCCCCTGCGCACCCCACCCTCCCTCTCTCTCTCTCTCTCTCTCTCTCTCTCTCTCTCTCTCTCTCTCTCTCTGCTTGGGACTTCTCCCTATTCAAACTGTTCCTGCGTGTAGTTTGTGAATTACAATTTTACACAGTTCATCTACCTTGGATTATGAATTCACATCTTTAAGTATTTAAGACATGTCGTCCAGTCCCACAGAGATGGGTAAGTAGACATAATTGTAAAGGTGAATGTGTGTTTTTTTAATTGTTAATTCTTTCTGGATGTTTTCTGGAATTGTAGTCTCTACACTATTGCTCCCCTCCCCCAACACACACACACACACACACACACACACACAGAGCATTCCAAACCCCAAGTTCTATATTCCGTTTTTCTCCTCTTCTTGCAATTTGGTTTGAGGGTCTTGATCTAGAGATACATGGATGTATAAATGACCTTTCCAAACCCTTAAGTGGACAGCTGAAATTTTGGGCTACCTTCCTTGCCCTGAAGCAATGGCTTTTAACATTTGAAAATGAAACAATGGATTAACAGAAAGGTTAAGTTTGGGTTGGCTTATGTGCTTCATAGATGCTCAACTTGGCTGAACACAATGTGACCCCCAGGTCATTTTGACTTCCATAGCACATATGTGATGATTTGTTTCTTGCAGAAGTGCTTGTTTGGAGATCATGGAATTAACCATTAAGGTTTTATTCAGTTATGATGATTGGTTCATGTTGACGGAATTTTTTGGCATGAGACTAACAATAAATGAAATCGAATGGTTCCATTTGGGGAAGGAAGGAAGGAAAAAGGGGGGGGGGGGGGGGGGGGGGGTGTGGTCGAAGAAAGGAAAAGGAAAGGCCACAGTTGTATAGTAAAGTGGGTGGTGTCATCATGCAGGTTTTCTTTCATTTGTGGCGGTGTTAACTTTACATCATGTCATTTGTGGATAAGAAATTTGTTTGTAAAAAGTGAGGATATAACCTTGGTGGCATTGCTAAAGAACATTTTTTAATCAGCTATTGAAAGCATTGAATATTCTGGGTCTTATCAATAAGGAGCTTCAACTTAAGTGCGGAGGGAAGCAGGCGAGGCCTGTCCTTATTTCCTGCGATCAGTATGGTTTTGCTTATTTATAATTTCATTCCTTAAAACTTAATATATGTGGTTCATTCTTCTTTTACTAGTTTTTCCATTCATGCAATTCTTATTTTTAAAGAATTTGGTGTGCTAGGTTCTCTGCAGGGTTTATCCTTGTTTCTCTTTTGTTTTCTTGAATTCTTTTATCTGCATGACGAATTAATTAATACTCATTTCTCCTTTTCCAGATTCTGACTTTGTTAGAGGGCGTCATAAAGAGGGACTTTTTATCTTCGAATTTTGAGACAACATTTGAATTATTGGGTTCTTGTTACCAAACAGAATATGCTGCTAATATTTCCGCTATTCATGAAATGATTTATGTGCTTCCTTGGGTACCTCAAACATCATCTGCGGTGGCACTAAGGCTTATGGAATTTGATGCATCCATTTCTTACATGTTGCACCAGAAAGTCGATTCTCAAAAAGACAAAGGAGCTGGGGATTTCACTGTGAGTACAATTATTTTGTGTTTGGAATTAAATGCTAAGTCTGCAGAGTAGAGAAAATGTTTTGAAGAAATTCAGAAAACAATCTATATGCTTTTTAAAAGAGGGGATTGCCATAATGATAGCATCCTCCCTATGAGGTCTCCGCCTCTTGATGTGTGCATTTCTTGGTTTTTTATTTTTTATTTATAGGAATTCACAAGTTAGACTTGTGTTACCTGGAACTCGGATTGTTATGATACGTGGAACAGGAACCGGTACGTGGTATGCAGTATGTCCTAAAATATGGTACGCTAGGGGCAGATTTCTATAAAGTATATTATTAGAATTAAGGTACTTTTAAAAGAATTTTCTTTAATAAGAAGACATTTAACAAAACATAATTTATGTTTTTTTAAATTAATCATTTAAAAACACATTCTAGGAGTATTATGGCCCCCCCCCCTTTTTTTTACATATTGTTATTTCTAAATTCTATTATTCTTATATTTTTATTCATTATAATTGATTTTTTTTTTCTTCCGTTAGATGACCTTTAAACATATAAATAGGAAAAAAGTTTAGAATTGTTTTGCATCGCTAAATTCACCGTTTTGGAACGCTAGAGTATCATATCTCAGAACATCGTTCCAAAAATCTAATTCGCTAGGGTAGTAGAGTATTATAGTAACATAGAGTTAGACGCATGCAACAAGAAATGCTTTAATCCTATTGCTATAGTTTGTTGAGGAAGGCACAGAGACAAATCTTGTGGTGGCCCCTCACCCTGATATACAAATTTCAATTTGTTGAGTTGGGAATCAAATTCTTGTTGATTCTTTCGACAAGTGAAATAATAAATTAAATACCGATAAATATTCATAGAGAGAATAAACTCGTCCATTTGCTCAACTTTCGTGATCGAGGTTAGTTAACAATGTAATGTTTTGTTCTTCTTGGTCTCATACGTGCTAACAACAAACTTATTGGTGCAATTTTGAAATTATGGTTAAAGTTGTAAGAACATTGAAGTTCTTCTGTCATGAGTTAGTGCAATTGGAGATTACTTTCCTGATTCACTGTATCAGTATCATTAACAAGTTTTTTAGGCTATTAGCTTATGGTTTCTCCGAATTTCAATCTTAGCAGTTTTTAGATAATATGAAGTTTCGAAGTTTCTTGTAACTGCTTCTGATTTTAACTGCTTTTGATTATAGATATATATGACTATTCTTGGAGGAACAATTAAAAACTCAGTTGAAAATATGCAATTTTGTTTCTCAATTCTTTGAGAACTCTTTCTCAAATTCAGAATATCAGAGGGCAAAGTGTTTGAGCTGTAAATGAGTTTTGGGTCCTCGTCTGAGGTGATTTAATTCTATTGCGCTTTTAGGTGTTTTAAGTGCCTCAATTTGTTAACTCAAATTATTATGTGGAATATGTTTGGAGGTTGGTTTTTGGTATGCGAGTGCCTTCATATCTTTTTCTGGAAGAGGTCCAAATGATTGGGCCTCCTTTGCAGTCTGCCACAGATAAAGTTTGTCAAGTTGACATCGTTGGTGACCCACAAGGGTGAACTTGTATAGTGGATATCAATTTAAAGCCTATAATTTGTCTGCTTTTTTCAATTGACTGAATTGTTTTTTATTAATGTCCTTGTTTTTCCTTTCTACTTAGATGCTCCCGTCAAAATTTGCTGTTGTGAGGAATTTCCCAGAGGATGACCTGGCAGAAGCTGCATATGAAGCTGAAAATCTGCAACAACAGCCTTGGATTGACCCTGGGAGTGGTCACACCACCACCGGACGGGGACGAGGGCCGCGTGGACGAGGCCGTGGTCGCACCCGTGGTGGGAGATCTCAGAGAAGAGCCATTAGTTCCAGATCTGAAGCTGCCCAGAGAAGTACAACACATAGTGAGAGATTTGGGCAGTTGCTAGGGTGGAAAGGGAGATCACGTGGACGAGGAGGGCGTAAGCGTGGTCGTCGAACTGCTAGAAGCAGGCCAAAGCCAGTAAAGAGAGTGGTAGAGATTGCCAGAGCAAGAGAGCAACCAAAAGATATCTTCTTTGAGAACATTTCAAGAAGTTCAGGCCCTGAGTGGAATAGGGAAGAAACCACGGGGATTCAAGTGGAGGGTGATGAAAATGCTAGCAGCTCGGAAAGATCAGAGTATGATGGTTATAATGGTCGAGCGACGAGGGATGACTATGATGATCTATTGGTGGATGGCTATTCCGGTGTCTTCAATGGCAAGTCTGAGCACCTAATCGAGGGTGTTGATTACAATGTAGATGCTGAGGAAGACGATGATGACCATGCTGAAGAGGGGGATGACGATGTATATGATGCAGATGAAGGAGATGATAGTGAGGAAGATGGACAAGGAGATACAGATGTTGAGAGATATATTAATGGTGACTCAGACGATGAGGGGCATAGGGATGGCGGAGAGCAAGTTGGTAACCCAGACGAAGCTACAGGCTCAACATCTGCCGATTACAGCGACTAATAAACCATGCAGAAAAATTACTGATGTACAACAGGTATCTTATGATTAGCTTGAATTATTTTTGTTAGTTGTAGCCCTGCCTTTGTGAACTTCCTGTGTATTTATAGTGATCAGTGGTTACTGCATTGAGCGCCTTTCGTGTTTAATCGTCTCTAATCATCAAATCATCAAGTTGTAAAAAATACCATGTCATGCAACAATTGATAGATTAATATTATCGATGGCGAAAATTGGAATACCCATGTCATTTCCTGCATGTATGATTTTTTCGGTCATACTTGTTACCTATGGTCTATAGAGAGGTGTTAGATCTTTCTATCAAAACTAGTTGTCTTGGCCATGGTCCTGAAACTTGTGGTGTCGTTAATTTTGGTTCGACTTGCAACTTGTGGCAATATATTTACATCGACGGGGCACTGCCATTATTCCATACCCATCCCTTTCCATCTCTGTATATATGGGCGTATATATACATATTTGTAAAAAAACAAGGCACGGTATGAAGAATCATAAGAGATACACAGCCTGGAGTGCAATTCGGTTTTCAAGAAATTAGTGCCAAGGTACGTTTTTCTCCCTGTTTTTGTGATAGATTTTTCATTCTCTGTGTTTATGTGCAAATGCTTCATATCTATTTGGGGTGAGCACAGCCGATAGGGTGAATCAAAAGAATTTCGTACTCAGCAACGTAGGAAAGAGTTAAATTTGTGTGAAAATAGGAAATTAAGTGGCTCATCAAGGGGCATTAGTTGCGGGTCGATCATGAATAAGGTTACTTCCATTGGCTGGGGAAAGATGATTCGTATCATATACAAATGAACGAGAAATCGACCTCAATCAATTCATTTCAATTCATGCTGCCAACTCTTTGCCAGCCACAATGGCTATCCGGATATCTATCTGGGGCTCTAACCTATTTCTCGACTAGCGGCATGAACCATTAAATTAGGTAAGGTTTTTGGGTGCTTAGGTTGGCCGGTATTATTTTCTACGTCTTCGTACGCATTCTTTGTTTTTGTACATCTCTTGTTCGGTGAAAAGTTTAATAGAAGAAAGTACACATTTCACTGATTGGGTAGTGTAGAATAGACGCACATGCTCCCGCTTAAAAATTCAAAATTCAATCAAAAATTTACAATATCTGAATTACACAGATTGCTGCCAAAAAAAAGCACAATGCCATGCCCCAAAGAACTTTTCTCTACCTCCAATACCGATCCGAGACTACCAATGGCAGTTTCAGTTAAAGAATGAGCCTCCATACTCTGTTGTGGCATCCCATTGTATCCCATGTCTCGAAAGTCCACATAGTCAAGTGCTTAAAGATTTTTAAGCCCGGCAAAGCATAGTGAATCTGTGAATGTTCTTATAACATAACAGGGTGTGTTTGATTTGTATTGTGGAAAGTTAACTTTCTCCACTTTTTTTCTATTTTTTTTTTCTTCCATTTCCCTCTTATCCCCTCCCTTCCTTTCTATTTTCCTTCCATGAGTATCAAACACATTCTAAATTTTCCAGTTATAAATTCCTATTAACTTTACAAGGTCTTCAGTTTAAGGTCTTATACATCAAACAAATTCAACGACAAAAATCAAATTCAATTTAAAAGTCAAAAATAGAAATAACTTATGTTACTTTTGTCATGTGAACTTGGGGAAACGAAGCTAAGAGGCCTTTAGTATATCGCAACTGACATTTCTTTGTCTGTATGTTTCATTGTGGCAGTCACTTTTTTGTTGGACCCAACATCCAATGGAACAGATTTGATCTCTGCTTCTCAAACCTGCCAAGTCCCAACTCAATAACATAAATATTAACTTAAAAAAAAATAGAAAAACATGGATAAACTGTGGTTGGCACATGCCGAACCTCTACTAGTATATATACATGATAGGGTAAACAATACTGGTCTCTTTTTTTTTTTTTTGTCGCTTCCACAACCTTCAGTAACTAGCCAGTGGGCAGCCACATGGGCTTTTTGACTGAAAATCAAAGGGTACGAATGAGCTTCAATGGTGTATGCTGGGGATATAACTTTGACAAGGTCCTCCGAATTTGACATAATTGAACAGTGAGATAGCATTGTTGGTTCAAAAGGCAACTGAAGAGGATAGGGTAAATTAAGTTTTAAAACATGAAAATAATTAAAATTAATTTAATTAATGAAACAGTAGTTTAAGATATATGCAATGCAATGTAAACAATAAAGAAATAAAAATAGAGCACAAGAAAGCACACCAAGAATTATCTAGGTTCAACCACAACTTGTGGTCTACGTTCTCACTCCAAGATCTCCTTAAAGTCTTCTTCTACTATGCAATCTCTAATTACAAAGTAAATGCTAATTTCCAAAGTGCTCAACTCACTTTTACACAAAACTTTTTCCCAAGTTCTTCCAGCCACCAAGTGATTTTGTCCAAGATCTACTTCAACTTACAAGCGTTTTTCTTTTACAAGAGCACACTCCAACTCTCACTTACAAGTATATGAAATATATAAAAATGAAATACAAGCTCTCTATGAAGAGTAGAGGGAAATTGAATAGCTCACTAACTGCTAACTTGAAGACAAAGAGAATTTTTAGATTTTTCAGCTTAATCAATTAGTGAATGTTGTATCTCTTATCCATAAATGCATTTGGAGGCTTATATATAAGGCCCTGAATTGATTTTACCCGTTGGAGGTTGTTGAAGTTTCATTAAATGCACGTCCAGTTCAATATAACATTTAAAAATATAGCCGTTAGTCCTCAGGTGTCGACACTTGACTTTCATGTGTTGACACATCAAGTCTGCATTCTCCAGAAGTTGCTCACTGTCTTCATGTGTCAACCTATCAAACTCATGTGTCAACACATCACCCAAAAAATATCCTTCATGCTTTCCTTGATTAGTTTAACTTCAAATGATCTGGGAATGTTCAAGGGATTTTCTCTTTGGGGTATGATGTTCTTCAAACAACACTTTAAGATCTTGAAGGAGTCTTCTCTTTGGGTATGATGATACTTCAAAGTCTTCAATCCATTGTGACAATTTTAAGAATATCTTTAATTCAATTTGGATTGAATTCAATTTGGTTTCTTCTAAATCTTCTCTTAGATTTTTCAAGGAGTCTTTGCACACATGATGAATTCTTCTAGGAATCACTTTCAATTTCTTCGAGTTCAAGTCACCTTCAATTTTTTCGAGTTCAAGTCAACTTTTGAGTATTCTTAATACACATCAACTTATTGAATCTTCATAGCTCTGATGAAGTTTTCTTTTGAATTCTTTATAGACTTTGCAATCATGATGAATTCTCTTTTTGAACACCTTCAATCTCTTTGAATTTAAGTCATCTTTATTGAGTCTTTACACATTTAATGAGATTTTCCTTTGAGCACCTTCAATCTCTTCAAATGCAAATCATTAGTTTGAAGTTTGAATGAGTGCAATTGTTCTATTTTGGTGCATGGCTCAAAATTGGAATGTTGTGCATCTATTTTGATATGTATTAGAATTTAAGTCAAACTCTAAGTCTAAATTATAATCCTTATTAATCTGCATACTAATTAAATGCATTAGTAAACTAATGTAAGATTTAGTTATCATCAAAATCAAGGTGTAGAGTCAACAATCTTTTTATTTTTGATGATGACAAAACCTTTGCCAAAGTAATCGATATAAGACAAAATGAAATATATAGAATCAAAATTTCTTATCAGAGAAAACTCCCCCTTTGTTTTGTAACTGATACTTCCAAGAAAAAATATCTTTTCTTTTGTTTGATTAGCAAAAACTGATCTCAACTTTCAAAAAGAGTTTTTATCAGTCAATTCCAAAACAAGTTGAGGGAAATAATTCTTTTATCATGTTACTCCCCCTAAGAACATACTCTATAATTCTTTATATTCATTCTTCTCATTTAAGTTCATTCTTCTCCCCATTTTATTTCAATTCATCTCCCCTTTTTGTCAATTTATCAAAAAGAGAAAATATTTACAATAAAGATAGGTACAATAGTAAAAAATCTTATAACAGGATAATTTGTATAAACAAAGAAGCAAACAAAACATTCAATCAACAAGGCCTCAAGCTACAACAACAGAGTTATATTTCATTCACAAAAGGATTATATAAGAGTAGTCAAGGATCATTAAAAAAAAAAATATTTTTGAGGATGACATGCCATCCTTTAACAAAAAAATGTATACATATGCAACAATGAAAATGAAAATGCAAAATGAAAGTTCAAATGAAAGATAGAGATGGAGAGAGGTATGGAGAGGAGAGGTTAGTGGAGAGAGGCTGGTGGTGAGGGGGTTAGTTCAACTAGATTAAAGGCAGTGTTGGAAGGATCGGGTCTGTATCTCGGCCTTAGACTATATCTTAGTCTTCCCAATGATTTAGAGACTGGTACAGGTGATGTGGCTTTCTTAGCTTGACCAGCTCGCTTTCTTCTACCATCAAATAAGTTATCCTCAGACTCATCCTCTGTTTCTTCTTTTGTGTCCATCTTTTCTGAACCTTCTTTTTGTTCCTCTTCTTCTTGGTTTTCTGCTTCAGTAACATTTTCAGTTCCTAGTGCTTCTTCTGCTTGCTCTTCTTCTTTTTCTTCTTCTTCTTTTTCTTCAACAGCAATCCCTTGAGCTTTCTTCAACAGATTCACATCTTACTTAAGACTTTTTAACTGTTTCAGCCCACTGTTAAGTTTCTGGTTCATGTTGTGAAGCATATCCATTAGATTTCCCATAAATTTTTTTAACATGAGTGGCTTTTAGAGATTGTGCTAAGGGTTTCCTGGGCCCAGAGGCAGATGCTCTGCCATGGGGAGTGCTACCAAGTGCAACTTTCGAAGGTTTGGAAATTCATTGGCCATTCATTTTCTTATACCCCATCCTGCCTAGTGTATACTTGTTGTATTCATCACTATAGGGGTCAAGTTTTCTGTAGTTTTCATTTGATAGGTCTACTTCAAAGTGCTTAAAAATCTTGGTAAGCAACATACCATAGGGTAGGTTTTTGGTGGATGTGGTGGAGGCATGGTTCATGTTTGTAAGGATGTAGTAGTGAATATCAATTTTGGTATTTGTTAGGAAAGCCCATAGGAAGAATAGATCTTTTTCACTTACATGCTTAGAACTTCCAACTTTAGGCAGAAATATTTTGGAGACAAAATGGTGTACCAACCT